>JAFIDM010000005.1:34017879-34033375 GCA_023159025.1 Thereuonema tuberculata
ACTTCGGCCTCTATTGCATCAGCCAAGATATTACATAGTAGCAGTTGTGAAATAATTTGTTGATCAACAACTTTCTGCTCAGCAATGTAAATTGGTGTTGGTAAATTCAAGGTTAACAAGACCTGGTTAATAAAAGATCCTAATAGATTGTCAGGTCGTCGATTGAATTCAAGGCTGCAAATGATATCGGAAAATACTGACACAGACAGAGATTCCTTGAAGGACACATTTCCAAAAGACATTCAAGGATTTGTAACATGTCAAGGGATGAATTTCAAGTAGCCTAGCGCTGAAGCCTATGAATATCAGAACTAATTAAATCACAAGGAAAATATTGTGATTTCAATCTCCTTCAATCTCACATTATCTCCCTCTCGAATAAGCATTGGGCTAAGAATCTTTGTCGAATTGATTTTACCCAAACATTCCTCAAGATTTGATGAAATTTGTTTGTTAACCAGAGCTTCATGGGTTATCTCGTTTCTCTTGGTAAAATACTTGTAGTAAAGTTTGGCAGAAGTTTTTCATCTCCTTCGAACAAAAATTCAACGATTTTTTCTTTTTATTTTTTTTCTTTTATTGCTTTTATGGCTTCAAAAAAATGAAGAAAAATATAAAAAGCAATTTTTTTAAAGAAAGCAGACTCTAAGTTCTTTCTGGAACTTTTGTTTTTTCTTTTACTCTCTTACATGAGTACTGACGACCTTCCTTTACAATTATTGCAAATGAGACTCTGGGATATTTCCCACATCGTTGAAGGGATGATAGACGAAGGCTTCTGCGTCCTATTGTTCAGGAATCATCTTCAGCTCTTTTTCAATTAACAAAAAATGCTTAGTTTTGAAAAAGGAACTTTAACATAGAATAACCTACTAATAAATTAGTAAAAATCTGAATATGACTTTAAATTAAGAGGAGTAATGTTGGCAGTTCCAGAACCAAAGGAACAAATGGAGAGTTCATCCTCAAACAGTTCTGTAGAATTTTATTCTAGAAAGGTTTCTTAAATCATTCACTTAACTTCCAGTTTTCTATATTTCTAGGTTTTTCTATGTGTTTTAAAGCAGATCCTGAATTTGAAATTAATATTTGAATGTGGTATGGTGAGAGGTTGGCATTTATAGACGATTGACAGAAGATTCTCGGATTTATCCTCTTTGGTTCCATGGATATTTTTCCCGAATAAGATTCGCTACTAAATCAGCCTTAAAATAAACATACAAGTTGATTAAGTAGAAAATAGAAGCAATTCCTGGAGTCGAAATTAAAAAAAAAAGAAAGAAAATGTTGTATAACTTTACTTCTAACTACGGAGAAGACGAGAAAGCTTCGTATTCATAAATATTAATAACAGATTTTACGTTGAACTTCAAGTTTTCAGTAATTTTCACTTTGAGTAGCGTTGTTCTAAATTGCTACATATGTTAGTTGTTTTGTTTGTTCTAATATAAGATGTTGTTCTAAACGTTTATCGTTTTTTTGTTTTTTTTTTCAATATTACAATAAAATAAGCGGTTACATTTCTATTTTTATCATTTTTGTTCTCTCTCCTAACAAAAACGCTATAGTATATTTAAAAAAGGAACTGCCTTTAACTATTTATGATTTTAGTAAACAACTTACAAATAGTATTCGACATTACAGTTTCTTTTCCTTCAATATAATAAACGTGGCACCGTAAAAACACTGTAAGCATTTGGCTAATTATTTGTTAAGTAATGTTCAAATCTCGCAAACAAAGAAAGAAGTTGCCGTACGTAACAACGAGAGCTTACCTATGACAACGTAAAAAATTCCTAAACTTAGCTCGAGTTCTTCACCCATCCTACTCACCTGATTTAACAACTTAAGAATTTGGTTGCTGCAGTAATATCTTTGAATAAAAAACATCAGTTCTACAGAAGACCTACATGAAGACATAAATTTAACCTTTTTAAAACTTTGCAGTCAGGAAATTAAAAATGCTTACAGAACATTGAAATTGGTTCTATGTCATAATTTATTTAATCTTTAAAATTATTTCTTTCTTTTCTTGCTTCCGCGTTTCAATTATGTAAAAAAAATAAATAAATAGAACCTGAGAGGATATAATTCTGATTTTCAAACAATAACAGCATCTAAAGATTGCAATTAGTTTTATGAAGATTTCATCATTTCAACGTTCGTGTTTTCATTTTTGGCGATTGGTTTAAGATCCATTGTCGTCATCACCTAACATCAGAATCTCTTGCCCATAACCTTGACCTCTTTTACTTCAGAAATTCTAAATATTAACCAATTTCTAATCTCCATAAGTAAAATGTCTTCACCAAAAAGTTCAAAATTTGTATCTGCTGCAATAATTTTATGGTTTTAAAATTATTTAAAATCTAAAGTTATTTTATAAATCTAAATACCTATATTCTTTTAATTGTTTGCAAAGTCATTAATTACTGATAAGATAAAAAAAAAAAGTAAAAGTTCACTGAATCTTCTTCACTTTACTTTTACTTGTTTTAAATGCAAATGTTTTTAATCTTGTATTTGTTCCATAGTTATGATTGAACTTCTTCTTACAATGACCTTAAGGCCACGCGCCTAACAACGATGTCCTTGACTAAAGTATTTTCCGTTGCAAAGAACTGTCCAAAAAATAATTAATTGTTTTTTTCATAAAATTAATCTGATAAAATATATAGTTTCAGTAGTTAACAAAAAACTTTCCTCAATTAACAGATGTTAAAAATCAAGGGAAAAGTGACCTACAACGTAGATATACAGTTAAGCATTCTTCGTTGTTTTTCTTGGTAGCAAATAAACGCCAGGAGCACGATGCTCCCATTCTGCGTTAACGAGCAGGAAGTATTTGCATTTGAAATGGGATATTGATAGTCAACATTAATATAAAGATATTCAAACAAATCATCCATCCTCAGGATTTAAAAGTAATGCTTACTTTCGAAAATAAAAATAAAAAAAGCAGTAAAATTAATACAAAAAAAGTCATATAACTTTAACAATATTTTAATTCCATATTTATACAAGTAAAAAGAAGCAGTTGACATTTGACGTGATTTCTTCATAATGTCAAAAAATAATATAAATTAAGATGCTATGTATAACAAAGATAAAGCTTGAGGAGCTTTGCAAACTTTTTCTGGAAGTGACACCGTAGAATGATTTCCAATAATGACGTTTCGTGAATGGGGAAGTTCATTTCCGGTTAACACTAATATTAATGAATTATTCGGATATCCGCAAAGAAATTGAAATTTTGTTTATAAAAATAGAAGTATTTTCTTTACACAAGGTTTTCTTTTACATTCAAAGAACAGGATTTAATTTTTGTAGTTTTGATAATTTTTAAAATAAAGGATAAAAACACGATATTTTAAATTCTTTTTTGAATTATTAAGAAAAAGTTTATATAAAATACTACTCCTACTAATAATACGCTTTTTTGCTAATATATTTTGAATTTTATGAAAAATAATTACAAATACATGTATCTTTTACAATAAAAACACATTATTAAATTTAAAGTTGGAAAATACAAAAGTTCAGGTTGATTCTACTGAAGATGAGGCATTACAGGTCAAAACTGTTAGGAGATTTTATATTTTGAATTCTTATAAACTTTTTTTTTTTTTTTTACCTAAATTATGTGTTTATTTGTTTTTTATTTTTCATTAAACTTATAGGGGAAGGAGCGTTAAAAAACTTAGAACTTAGGGAAAAAAAACAAAAAACCATTTCATCTTGGGATTAATGTCGTCAAGTCAAAAAAAATAATAAATTAAAAGTGTTGCGATTCAGGTATTTCGATGTTGAAAAAGAACACCATCGAACACAGCCCAGACTTCGCCCTCATACAAAGATCAAGCACAAGAATTTTGTAAGTGATTATCTAATTTCAAATATATAAGTACTGGTAGAGGTTTTATAAGATGAGATCAAGAAATTTGTTTTTCAACTTAATATTAATAAATTTGGTTTTGATATCTAGTTTTAGTTACATAAAACTATTTAAAAATTCTTGAAACAAAAGAATGAAAACAAGAAAAAGGATGTTAATTTTGTATTTTAATCGAAATCCTTAAATCCGTAATTTTATTATTCTTTTACTTTATCTGAACTGATTAAAAAAATTGGTTAAAAACAGTTAACATCCGGCAGAAAATGATAAAGGATAAGCAGCGATTTCTTTAAAATTTAAAACTCAGATGTATTGCTTAGTATTTTATAAGTAAGAAATAAGAACTAATTTTTCAAATGATTATTTATATATTCTGAGGCAGGGAGTAAAACTGGCAGCATGAATTATTTTATCATGTTTGTATTCAGTTCGTTTTGCTTTTCTTACTTCTTGGAGATATTATTTATATTATTATTATTTCCTGCTATTTTTGACTCCCCCCCCCCCCCCCCCAAATACAAAAAAACTGAATGACGGAAACTGGTTAAAACAACGCGCACTAATTGATGCTTTGACAACCATTAATTTAATCGGATTAAAGCTTATAATTAAAAATCAGAACGATGGGAAAAACAGAATAAGCTAAGAAATTATAAATTAAAATAAATGTTGAATTGAATAACATAAGAGAAAAATATTATTAACATTTAACATTGTAATAAACTTAAGTTTCGATGAAGCCATCAAATAAAAAATATCTCTCGGTTGCTGAAGATTATTGAACTTCCTAGTTTCCAATTTCAAAAGTCAATATATTTAATATGTGGAACAATTTTATTCAAAAATAACGAAGAAAGTTTATGTGGGGAATTACAATTCAAAATCATTATTTATGATATTAATAATCGAATCAAAGTCAAATATTTTTATAACAATATTTAAAGAATTCGCTTTTCTTTAAAAAAAAAAAATAGAAAAATTCATAATCCTTTAATTAATTTTATAAAATTAATAATTGTCAATGAATGCGAAAGTTTTTTGATCTCCTTCATAAAATTGTAATTAGTACATTTTAATAAATAAATAAATAAATATCTAAGGCAAAAGTATTTGCGGAGTATTTTGTTCTCAGCATTGCCTTATTTGACTCCGATTGCTGAAGTTTCTATTTAGTGCAAAGTATGTCACTTACCTGTCGTTCAGTTTCCCTGTGCTCTGTAGAGGTAACTGACTGGAGGTGCGCGCCTGCGAACCGGTCATGTTGACGGTCTGTGCTTGTATGAGGATCGAGAGAAAACCTGACCTACGTTTCTCGAACCCTGCCCACCCCTCATCCCACCAGTTTCCTGACGAACTTTCGCGCGAAGATGGCGTTGGTCGTTTGGCCACCGACGTTCCGCTTCGAAACCACGCTTCGATCTAATAAACCAATAAAAACTAACCACAAACAAAATGCCAGAAAAAAAAAATTAGAGAATCCTATTAATTCATTGAGAATATAATGTTCTGACGTACCAGAACATTCCACATTTGATCCTTTTTACGTCTTTTTATTACCACATTCTGTTTTCTATTATATTCTATGAATATTTATAAATTTATTGATATTAAAATATTAATTATTTATAAATAAATTATTTAATATGTTATAATATAATATTATTTAAAAAATAAAAAATATATATAAAACAATTATCGTAGCTAAAAATATAAGGAACCTATAATCATTCCCGATGACAACTCAAAGTGCGAATCCTAACTTTAGCTTTGTGCCTTGCGATTGATATCTTTCTTGAATTATTCGGGCACGTTAAACTTCTTTTATAAAAAAATTATATCTTTCAATAATTATGCTTAATATAAATTACATATTTATATACATATATACAAATAAATAAGTAAATTTAAAATTTAAGGAAGTTTAGAAAAATGCTGTTTAGAAACAAAATAAAACTATATAGTAGTAAAAGTGATAATAATAATAGCAATAACAATAACACCATACTAACAAAAATATGCTAACATTCTCCTCTCCCAATACAATTTTATTAGCAATTCGAGTAAAATATTAAGATTTCAATTAGTTTAACTTCATTAAAAGAAAAGGTGGAGTAATTGTTATAGTTTGCAAATTTGATTTTTAATTTAAATAGTAATATTAATATTAAAAAAAAAAAATTACGAATAATGTTGACACTTTAATGTGAATTTTACGTCAATGTAGTAAAGAAAGGCATAAAAATAACTTATCGTGATCAGAAACTCATAAAATCCTAACTTTATGCAAATGATTTGAGAATTTTCAAGTTCGACAATGAAAAGTTGTTCTTTTAACTGGAAAATTAAAGGAAAAGCCATTAATTTCAACATTCCGACAACAGAAGAAGAGAAATTACAACATTCTATTGCTGATAGTGACCTTTCCGTGGAAGAAGAAAAATACTGTTTTATCAGTCATTGATTTTTCTAAATCTCATTTATTTTATTAATTGGTATTCCTTTCCTTTGATTTTTAACTTAACCACCTGGTTAGCGTTACTGTTAGACCAAATGAGATTAGCTTTAGTTAAAATCACAGTTGGGCTTTGATCCTAAAGACAATTCGGATTCAATAACGTCCGTCAGTGGATCGGATATTTATAAGTCTCTGTGCAGTCACTCTGTCTATATCTGGGTCTAATGGTCGGTTCAAGGTAAAAAACAAAGACACAGTTAGAGCTCCATACCTTGTGCTAATCCTACTGTCGTCTGCTTAAACGCATTAAAAAAATGGTGAGAAAGAATAAGTGCCGGATATTAACGATATTTAATTTTTTTTTTAGCAATGTATTACAGATTACTAAAATAAAACTTATGCAAAACAAGCTTTAATGATGACATTGAATTCAAGTTATTCTTGCACAAACCGATATAATCAAGTGAAGTAGCAATAAAGATTGAAAGAAAGAATGTATTCTGAATAAAGAAAAGAAAACAAAGTGAATACCTTATATTCACAAATAAATGCAAATAAAAACATTAATTTTAGTAATTTAAAATAAAAATTTAACATATAATGAGAAATAGGATGATTATAGAATTAGCAATCAGAAATATTTTTTTTTTTTTAAATAATACAGCTATATTTTTCTAGATAACTAAAATAAAACATTCTCCAGTATTTCTTCTTATAAATTGCAAGCGATTGTTTAGAATTAATAACAAGTTCCTTAAAGAACTTGGATTCTATTTTTTTTTCAACGTTGTTGTTATTTTTTCCACTATCGAGCTCCTCCAGTCTTGTCTTCACACTCTTTGTATTTATTCAGATCAATTCTTTAATTTTAAATTTTTTGGAAGAAACAGTTTCTAGTTAAATTCTAAGCAATTACTGATAGGATTTTTAGATTTCTGAATGAATTTTTAAGCAAACTGCTCTTCAAAAACAAAGAAAGCAGCAACACGAATTCATTCGACCGAATTAGGGTGAATTTTCAAATACGAATCAGAAATAATCTGTTGTTCATAAATAAGTATACCAAGTTTTAAAATAAAGTGTTCTTTAATTCAACAGGTTATTGGAGGGATCTACATAACAGGAACACAACCATACTGCTCATCTCACCACGTACACACTTGGTGATTCCATAAGCCTTCTTTTCCTTCTGAAAGTAGGCTAAAAACGAATGAATACCGGATATAAATTTCAATTCCTGAAATTCTTATTGATCTTTGTTAAATTTTCATTCTCTATAATTCTTCTGTATTTTATTAAAGGGTTTTCACAATTTATTAGTTTCAAATTACGTACCTTCATAAAACCCTCAAATAAACAAAGATGGCAGAATTGCGTCGTATTTCTTTTTGTTTTTAGTCATTGCAATAAATGATGACCCGAATCAGAAAGATAAATTTGATTACCTTTAATTTAAATATTATACCAAAATGTTCATATGCAATGCACAATTTCTGTTATATAATAAATATAGAAAGAATCGGAAATAAGTTTTCACCTCCGTATTCTTAAATAAAGACAGTGTTCACTGAAGTTCACTTTCATATCTTTATGTATAGGATTAAGAATAAACCTGTAGGTTTTCCCCACAAAGCAATTGCTTTAATTAAAAAGACTTTGAAATACCGATAAACAATATAATGGATTCTATTGCTTGTGACCTTAGTAATAACTTAAAATGGTCTTGATTTATGTTGATAGCCTTCTTACCAGAAGCATTCCAAATGTAAAATTGCTGCTTTGCTTCTGAGAACTACTTTAGAAATCCACCCAAATGGTTTTCTCGTGTGGTTACTGCTAACGGATTCAGAACTTTAAAGGGAAATTTGTTTTTGAGTCTCCTCCTGAGGACCGTCATTATCTTGATTCTGTGAAGATGCTGCACGACAGCCATTGCTCAAGGTCTTTATGGAAGGAGTCAATTGCGCAACAGTTATTTCATTTCAGTGATTACGCATCATCATTGTTGTTAAGAAAAGGAAGATTCTTTTAAAAGACTGATATATCTTTTAGTTCTTAACAATTCTTAAAAACATATTTTTTTTTTTTTTTTTTTTTTTTATTTACATATCGAAAGGTATACCTTGTGTTCCACAAGTATTCCACAAGGCTTACAGAAGTAAGTTGAAGTGAACATATAATGTAAAACTTAACAAAAAGAAAAATAATCGTTAACTACTACAACAAAGAGAAAAGGGTAAAAAGAGAAGGAAATCATATTTGACTACAACAAGAGCAATACCAAAGAACAAAGACAATGGCACAGTACGTTAACTTAACAAATATATACAAATATATACAATTATATACAATTATATACAAAAGACAAGAAAAACTAAACCACACATTCTGAAATAAAATTTTTAAGTTCTATAAATACTTTTTTGCTTTTCACCAGTTTTGATAGAATTGGAGGCCAATTTATCGATTGAGATCTTAGTTTGTTTTGCAATGACAATCTCTGCTGGGAGAAAACAGGACAGTGCAGCAGCAAATGTTCTGGATTATGCTCTTTAAAACCACACGAACATGATCCACAAGAGGCAAGGCGAAAACGAAGCAGATAGCCATGAAAATTTCCATGACCAGTGAGAAACTGAGTCACTTTAAAATTAGAGATAAAATGTTTATTTTGAAGCCTAAGCGGAATAGTGGGGAAAAACTTCTTGGTCCACTGAGCCTTTCCAGAATGCACGTACTCAGCATTCCAGCTCATTATGCTTTTACGGCTCTGAAGGAGCTTCCAATGGGAAGGAGGTGGGGTCAAATCCAGAGAGATATCACTTCGCGTAGCCTGTTTGGCCAACAAATCAGCCCTTTCATTGCCCATGTTCCCACAATGGCCACGAACATGAGCAAAGTCAACTTTAATATTGTTAAGCTCCAGAGATTTAATAATGGTCTGTGTTTCGACAACAAGCTTCTCAGCATTATTGAGATCCTGAAGAATATGCAGTGAGGACAAGGAGTCACTGCAGACCAAGTACTTCAGTGAGGTGGAGGTAGGGGAGTGTCCCTGGATGTACTTGGTCACCAGGTTCAAGCTCAAAAGCTCTGCCTGAAAGACGGAGCAGTCATCGCATAAACGATATTGCTTATAAGCAACCTCAACATCACCTTCAAACGCAACAAAAGCTAAACCAACCTTATTATTAATTTTGCTCCCATCTGTGAAAATCAAATACCTATAATTCTCCAACTCACAATCATCGTAATTTACCACAGTAATCGAAACTCTACTAGAGGGGTGCGGAAGAGAAGACAAAGGAAGCTTCCCATTTAGGGAGTTCATATCAACAGTGTTTGCTATCAAGTCCTTAGCATTTTTGGAACCAAGAACTTCGTAGTCAATTGGTGGCAAGCCAGACAGCACAAAAAGAGCGTCATAACTGATAGTTCTATACCCACACACAATCCTAAGGAGAAACCTTCTCTGCACCCTTCTTAATTGCCTACAGTTAATTTTCCTGTTAACCGAACTTCCCCAAGCTCTAGATGCATAGGTAAAGATCGGTACAAAAACTTGTTTGTAAATCATCTTCATTACGTCCATTCGTAAGCCGAAAGTGTTTTTGCAAACCCTAAGCAAGCCAATAAAAATCTTTTCCCACTTATTTGACAAAAAAGAAATATGGTTTTTCCACTGAAATTTAGTGTCAAGCATAACGCCTAAATATTTCATTTGTTTAACCTCCTCAATAGGATGAGAACCAAGGGAAAGCTGAATTTTGAAATCATTTCTTGATTTTTTGTGGACCATCATCACTTTACTTTTGGCAGAGTTAAATTTTAACTTGAACAAGTTGCACCAATCGAACGCATAATTAAGGATTTCCTGTGCTTTAAAACATGCAGTAGGAAGATCCTTATGTTGAATAACTAAAAGCAAATCGTCAGCGAAGGCAATTTTGGAACAACACTTAAACTGTGATAAATTACAAAGCAAGTCATTCATAATAAGATTCCAGAGAAAAGGTCCAGAAATAGATCCCTGCGGACAACCCTTTTCCAAGGAAAATTCTCTGGTAATATTTCCAAGAGTAAAAAGTGCAGAACGTTCAGTCAAAAGATCTTTTAATAAATTTAGTAAATTTTTTGGAATATTAGACTTCCTGAGTAAGTGAATAATTCCCGGCCACCAAGCATTATCAAATGCACCCTGAATATCCAAGAAAACCATAATGGTGAAATAGCCTTTCTGTTTACCTTTATTTACAATGTCACACAGTCGGACTAGCGCATCCTCAGTAGATTTCTGAGGGGTGAAACCATACTGATCCTCATGCAAGACTTTTTTATGCCTCAAATGCCAATTTAATCTATTTATCAACAGCCTCTCAAGGCACTTACCGAGGCAAGGAAGTAGGCTAATACATCTAATATTGTCGAGAAGCATGTGTCCCGAGTCCACATTTTTCGGAATGGGAATTATCTTTGCTATTTTCCATAGGTTCGGAAAGATACCTAACTCTAAGCATTTGTTAAAAATCCTGGGCAACACGGTGGAACTAGTATCATGAAAAACCTTTATCATCTCATTTGTGATCTTATCTGGACCCGGCATTTTGTTTGCCTTCAGCCTCTTCACCACATTATCTACTTCAGCTTGTACAAAGGGAGGATCATCCGTATTATCATACAAGTTCTCCATCTCAGCACGAATAAGCCTATGAGGTATCTCATCGTTACTCGCATCATCCTTGGGGAAGGATTTTTGAATAATAGCATCTATTGTCTCACCAAAGGAGGAAGTAACATGCCCCGAAGGCAACTCAATTCCAGATATCTCAAATCTTTTTGTGAAATTTGTTTTAATCCCAGATTTAAAGATCTTCTGCCAAACATTCTGCACCGTAATTTCAGATAAGAAAGCCTTCCATGAATTTAATTTACTCTCCTCCAGTTTCAGATTGTAGGCTTTTCTAATTTCCAAATATTTATTTTTATAAATATCTCTTAATATTTGATTTTTAGATCTTTGGAATCTCCTCCTGGCTGCATTTAACTGCTTGCGCAAATAAAAGATTTCCCTTGTCCACCAAGAAACCCCCTGCTTTTTTACATTATAATATGGAATAGAATTTCTAGCGGCTTTAATAAAAAGATTTTGTAACTCTGCAATCATTAACTGCACGTCGTAATTTCCCTGAAAAAGTTGAGTAAACTCTCTAATATCTTTCTCGCAACATTTCCTGAATTTATTCCAATTAGCTCGTCTAATGTTAAATAAATCTGTCTCACAAACCTCGGTTTTCTTAAGTGGAAGAAAGGAAATCTCATAAGTAATCATTCTGTGATCGGACAACGAGTCACAATCAGGAATGGACCAGTTTCGTACATAGCGTAGAATATCAGTTCCAACAACAGTCACATCAATATAGCTACTACCCTGAGCTCCACAAAAGGTAGGCCCACAGTCATCGTTCACAGAAATCAAATTCCAAGTACTTAAGAATTCAGTTAATTTAATGCCCCTAGAGTCAGTAATTGGACTGAACCATACCTCTGATTTACAATTGGAGTCCATACCCCAGATAAGTCTTTTAGTATTTTTACGTTCCAAAATCTGAGAAATCTTATGTAAATCAATATCAATATTCACAGATGGTTCAAAATAATAAGAAAGTAAAACAAGTTCAAAGTCCCCAATCGAAATATCTGCAGCTACCATATTGTAATCAGAGTATTTTTGGTCCAAAAACGTAGTTACGGTACTTGAGCGCACAATAATAGCAGCCTTAATCGTCTCCGAGCCACGACCAAAGAACAATCTGTAGTGGCTCGGAAACCCTGGGAGTTGCCCCCTAAAGCAGTAAGGCTCCTGAATTAAGGCTATATGAAAGTCACCATCTTCCATATTTAAGATGAGTTGCTGCGTTGCAGTTTTAGACTTGTGCAAATTCAACTGAACAATTTTTAAAATCCCGTGTGATGTGCAGTTAAATAGGTCAGTCATAAGAAATTCTGGATGATATTAATTTCTTCATGTATGTGTGACTGGGACAACTATCATGAAAAGGCTTATGATTTACATCCAACTTCCTTGCTTCATTTTTAATCTTTTTATTAAACCTTATGCAATTTATACATACCTGCACATCATTCTTCACACAGTTCGTGCTGGTATGCTCCTCAGAGCACTTGAAGCAGGTTAATTTATTAATACAGTCACTAGAGCGATGCCCATAACCAAGACAATTGAAACACCTATTTATGACTGTAAAGTCTTCTACTTTGCACATACTCCAATCAATTTTAATGGAATTTAAAGATAACATGTTTTTTCGTATGGTGGGATGAACCTCTATGACAACATGCCTCATAAATTGGAAACTCTTCAAAGTAAAGCGTACCTTTGATTCTTTCCACAGTTCCTCAGACGACATTACCTCTGGATTTTGCTGAGAAACAATGTCAAGCAGTTCTTCGTTCCCAATATCATTTGACACATTTCTCAGCACAAGAGTGGGGTTTTTCCTCTTCAAAAAAGCAGAAGTCAATCCAGTCGAACCCTTGTGAATGACTTCGTGAAGTCTTTGCCTTTCGTCCTTCGATGCACACTTAACAAGCACTTTGTTATTGGCAATATTCTTCATATTATTTATCCCTAATTTATTCTGAGTGGGGTTTATCTCTGCCCTGATCAGCTTTTTAACCTCTTCAGAAGAGCAGTTTTTGGCGCTGACCACAATACAGGAATCGGATTAAGAAGCAAAAAAAAAGTTCAGAAATAATTCAAAGTTCAATTTAAGATACTGATAGAATTTGTAGGATTTTTCTTTAAAAGATCTAATTATTTTTCCAAAGGTAGTCATTAAATCCGTCTAATGTTAATTACATGTAACTCAGAACCGACTGCATAAATTCTACAGGTATAAACTTTTATTTATTTATTTCAATGCAGAAGCTTTGCTAACCTAAAATACAGTTTATTTCAATGCTTTGCTGTGCAAGAAATGACGGCATTTGGCGCAGAAAGATTTTTTTTTTTGTCCGATTATCCACAATCCGAAAGTAGATCAGTGAATTTTGATAATGGAAATTCTTATCAAATTTTATCTAAACTTGCTAAGGCTTATTTAGTAGAGCAAAGTATGGAGGGTAGTTGGTAGATGGACTTGCAATTACGGATTACAAAAATACAAGGTATTCCCTTGTGACTCACATGACTCATGGGATTGCGAAGATATTTCAGGGCAAGTATGAGAATATTGAATGACCAATCCGACGTTCGCCGGCCGAGGAAAAAACCGGATTCTCATTGAGAAGATTGCGTAAATCCTTAGGACTTCCAACTATGTGGGGATCGAATCCGATCCTCCGGCCACTAAACCTAGATTATGTGACCTACAAATTTACAAGAAAATGCAGAGATTTTTAATTTTTTGTTTTTTATTTCTTTATTTGTTTTGTATTGGAATTTGATGATGTTCTTATTTATTTAAAAAAAAAGATTTTGTCAAGTGGCAGTACAACTTTGATATTAAAAAAAACAAGAAATCATTTTCAGCCTTTTATTTTGATCTTTTATTTGAGTAAAAGATAAACCTAAAGATTCACATAACCCGGCAAGACAAGAAAATAGCATCTTCAATAGTTGTCAGAGTGATTTTGTAATTAAAGTTTAAACAGTAACATTAAATTATTTTGTTACTCTCCAAGAATTTATCAACAACATTTCCGTAATATTTCAATTTTACACTGCTGTGGTTTCTCAGAATCTAATATTTTTTAGGATTTATATTTAGGAGATATGACAATTCACCATACTTAACCAAATTCTCTAATCTATTAAATATATTTTATTTCCACTTAGAACTTGAAAGAAAAAAATCTTTTCTTTCCTCTTAAATTGATTGTCTATCATTAAGAAAAAGTGGAAAAGATATAATCCACCAGATTTGTGCATATTCCCTTGGCGATTAGTAAATTAGGATTACAAAATGTACTGGTTCCACTGTTATAAAAGCTTTCGTTTGTGGTAAGCCATGGTGGGGTTTTTTTTTCTTCCCAATGGAAGTTTGTGACCTGGCTTTGCCTTCTTTCTCTTTAGGTGATCGACGCCCTGCGGAAGAATTCTTTTCAAATTATTAAACACACTTTCGAAAACTGTTCAATGCAGCAAACCTCAAAATAGATCAGAGTTACTTTTAATATAGAGCAATGAAGCAGGAAATGAAAAGGATTGTCTTGTTTAAAGTAAATATATTAGTTCATCATGAAATTTTAAAATACTTTTAATTCAGCATTGCTTGGATAAAAAATATCATTAGCCAAGAAATTAAATAAATATAAATAAATGGAAACTGTTACCATAAATCCAAAAACCCTTCTATATTACAACTAGCCGGGTACCATCGCTTCGGAACCCTTGCATATATAGCATTAAAACAAACAAACTATATTTATTTAGCAAATTAATGTTGAGATCGTTGGAGAATACACGACTTCCCAGGCCGTTGTGGCTTCTCCGGATAACTCATATGTGTTGCGTGTTGGCGCCACACACCAAAAAATTTAAAGCGAAAAATCACATTTTTGCATGTCTCATTCAAACGCAGAAACGTTTGTGAATGACTGATATATCGTTCGATAAAACTTTCAAATACCAACATTTTCTCAATATAATGTTCTCTTCCAACTTTTATACTTTTCGTTTAAATTGAGAAAAAGTCAAAATTTGACCCTTTAAAAGGCGCCATCTTGGAAACCAAAAACTTTTTTGGAATGATTTTTGTAGCATTTTGTTTGTCTTAAAAAATCTACATTTTATCCATTTGCATGGTCAATCTATCTCTTATAGTTTGGTCACAAAATTGAAAAACTTAAAGTCTTATGACAGAATGACAGACAGAATAACGTTTTTATTTTATATAATAATTCTTAATAATAATGTTATCTGTTGATGTCATTTTTTCTGCCATTATCATCATGATAAATAATTGCTTATTAATAATAGATAGTAGTTTCTGCTAATAACAACTTCACTTATTATTCTCTATTTGTTTATGTTATTCTTTGAATCTATTTATTCTCTTCTGGTTAACTACGGCTCCTTGAGAAAGTAGACAATAAAACATTACATCAAGATTTAATATGTAATTACT
>JAFIDM010000005.1:34043418-34054411 GCA_023159025.1 Thereuonema tuberculata
CCACAACCACGTTACATTTGCAAAGACGAATGTCTCGTCTTGGAAAACGATCTTTGTAGACTGGAGTATGGTTTAGCCAAACGACATCCACTGATAGGTCCTCAATTGATTCTACCCAACTGTAACGATCTACCAGCACCAGAAAACAAAGATAGTGAAAATTGCCTTCGACTTGGAATTTTTCCAGTCACAAAAGAAATTGAAGGTACAAACTAACTACTTACAGCTCCTTATCTGATATTACGTTAATTTTTTTTTCTGGCTTGTCTTTCTATTTACTTATTTTTCAAAAAATGGTAAGAATATTTAGCTAATTTGTAGTATACTGACTTCTCAATTGAAAATGAATACCTGTGGTATGGAATAGACGCATTATTTACAGCGTGTCTAATAGCGCGTACTGTGGCCTTTCATCTTAATCACAGCATCAACACGCCGTGGCTTGCTCTCCACCAGTTACTATAGCAAGCAACTCCTCCTTCCAAACTGCACAAGTTGGATGCGTATTTGCAGTCGCATCCACAGATGGTCAATAGGCTTGAGGTCCGGACTCTGGGCTGGCCACTGAAGTTCCTGAACATTATTCTCAGCAAACCACGCGCTGACAACACGGGCCTTAGGCACGGCGCATTGTCATAGTGGAACACAAATGGCCCTTCACCGAACTGCGACCACAACGTAGGAAGCATGGAATTGTCTTAGAACGTCCAGATACTGTGTGGATGCCATGTTCCCCTCGATCACAACCAACGGACCACGTCCAAACCAAGAGAAACACGACCAAGATATCACACCACCACCTCCAAACTTCACTGTTGCAATGACACACTCAGGTGTCCACTTTCAATTGAGCAGTCAGTGTATTTAACAAGTGTTATTTTGTTTCTACTTCTGCAATTAAACTTAGTAAATGTAATGTTACAGTACAAAGTAAAAGCTTCGTTAAATGAATATATATTTCGAGCTTTCATATGTTAAAACTTTTTCGAAAACGGAAAAAACAAGGGAATGCACAAATTCGTAAATTTTTTTGCTTTCACGCATTGAGCCATCATCGACAGCAATCTGGGACAGCTGTTTCGTCCTTATTAGGACTCATCAGCCAGATTTAGCTTCGATGATCAAGCTCAGAACGCGTGAATACCTATGGTTCCTTCTCCCGCTTTCGGAAGTGGGACCCGGTTTCTTAAAAACTTTTTCGAGTAGTCAGTAAAATTATTTTTTTTTTTTGAGTTATAGGACTTACAGAAACAGAGATTTTAATATTTGTGGGATTTTATTTTTATAAAAGTGAAAGTTTCTTTCTTTTTTTTGTTTTTGAGATTATCAAGTTAGATAAAAAAAATTGAAAAAGATACTTTTTTTAACGCAAGAAAATTAAATGTTCTGAAGAAAAAACAACAATAAAAAATAATAAAATAATAATATAGTAAATAAATAACATAAGAGAATATAACAAAATTGTCTTTCTAAAACTGAAATTCTTTTAATATGCAAACAAAAAATTAATTATTAATAGACAGCGTTTAATAAATTGCAAAATAATTTCCTCTTAAATGATAAACAGCGCAATCTAAATAGTAAATAAAAGGTTTCTTTACGTGCATCTCTTCTTAATTGATTTATCACAATTAGACGTCAGTTTAAAATAACAAATTTACACATTAAAAATAAATTGATCACGTGATGTTTCGTCCAAGTTTATCTTGGATGTGTTTATTTAATCATTATTTTCTGAGGAAGTAAAAAAATTTGGACGGAAAGTCACGTATCAATATATTTTTAATGTGTTTTTAACTTGTTGTTTTAAACTGACGTCTAATTGTGATTATGAAGAAATAGGAGCTGCAGGTAAAGAACCCTTGTTTTTTTTAAAAAAAAAAAAAAAAGACTTCAAATATAATCAACATGGAAATAAGCTGATAAATAGTAAATCTCAAATTCTTCTTTAGACTGGCTGAGATAAAAATCTGCATCCATTAAACAATTGCAGGTTTATTGCGTTGTGTTATATATAATCGCAGAATATGCAATGTGAATATATTACATTGCAGTAGGTAGTTTAAAAACTTAATTTTTTTTAGCCTTTAAATATTTTTAATAAATTGTTTACCTAATCATATCTTAATGTAATCTTTATTTATTTATTTATTTATTTATTTTTCAGATCAGAATTGTTATCAAGGCAATGGTGAACATTATCAGGGACGGAAAAGTACGACTGCTTCAGGCCTTGAATGTCAGCCATGGAGTCATCAGATGAGATGGAAACCTACAGAATATCCTGAATTAAGTGGTGAACATAATTATTGTAGGAATCCAGGAGGACACGAATCTCAACCATGGTGCTACACTAATAGTCAGTTAGTTCATAAAGAACTCTGTGACATTCCTAAATGTGGTAAGAATTATTTCAATTTCACATCCTCTACTTTACCTTCACTGTCATACTTAAGAATTTATTTAAAAAAAAAAACAATTTTAAAACACGGAAATTTTTAGTATTTGTTGGTTTTTATTTTCATAAAAGTAAACTTTCTTTTTTTATTTTTGGAGAATATCTTTCTATTAATATCAACCTTCATTAAAATACAACATTAAACTTTTTTGATGTTTAAGAATATTATTTCTATACTTCCATTTATGCCAATCCATTTGCTTCATCATACAACCATTAAATTGGTACAACTATTTACCATTAGCTTTGTCTCTGGTCAAATCATAAACTTTAATCGAGTTTTCGAGATCAAATTTCATAGACATCATCTATTATTTTTTCAGTGCATTCTTGTAATAGTAATACTTATGTTTTATCTTACGATGTTTGAATTTGTCTATTTATATATCATGAGTAACGTAGTAAGTTTAATACATTTTTAAAAAGCAATGAATATTAGAAGGAGCTATTAGCAACAATTTCTTCAATTTAATTACTGAAAATGTATATTATTTTATGTTTTTTGTTTTTTTCTAATTCGTATTTTTTTTCCTTATTCTAGCTGATTACTTATGGTTGTACATCCTAATTCCTTCCATTGCATTGGTTATCTTAATTGGTTTGTTAATGGGTCTTTGGTGCATGAAACGTAAAACCAATTCCAAAAAACCTGCCACAAAGACAGTCAGCCGTCCTGGACAACAACTGGAATTGAACGCCTTGATTCCAAAACCTGCCGTCCGAGCAAAAGAATTTCCCCTTGCTAACATCCGCTTTCTTCAGGAATTAGGAGAAGGTGCTTTTGGAAAGGTGTATAAAGGTGAACTTGTGAAAGATGGAGGTGGTTCAATGCTTGTAGCTATTAAAACACTCAAAGAAAATGCAAGTCCCAAAGCCCAGCAGGACTTCCGTCGTGAAGTTGAATTAATGACAGATATGCATCATCCTAACATCGTATGTCTTGTTGGTGTGTGCATGAAAGAGGAACCATTATGCATGCTATTCGAATACATGACTCAGGGAGACCTTCACGAATTCCTCATCATGCATTCTCCTCGTTCCGATGTGTCTGCAAGCAGTGACGATGGAACTGTACATGTTTTGGACTATTCTGAGTTCTTATGTATTGCTACCCAAATTGCAGCTGGAATGGAATATTTATCAAACCATCATTATGTGCATCGTGATTTAGCTGCTCGAAACTGTTTAGTTGATGATCATCTTATCGTCAAAATTTCAGATTTTGGACTGTCACGTGATATTTATGCGACAGATTATTATAGAGTGCAATCAAAGTCTTTATTACCTGTAAGATGGATGCCGTTGGAATCTATCTTTTATGGAAAATTCACTACAGAAAGTGATGTATGGTCTTTCGGAATAGTATTGTGGGAGATTTTCAGTTATGGACTTCAACCTTACTATGGCTTTTCCAATCCTGAGGTTATTGATATGATTAGATCGAGGCAATTACTTGGCCGCCCTGATGATTGCCCAACCCAAGTGTATGCCTTAATGGTTGAATGTTGGCATGAAAGTCCCTCTCGAAGACCAACATTCAAAGAAATCCATCATAGATTACGCAATTGGGAAAGTACTTTCCTGGGGAACAATGTGGGTGCATTCAGCATTCACCATAGTGGGAGCCAACATAGTAGTACTCGGCAGAGTAACCATACTGGCTCTACTGATGTCAGTTCTGGTCAAGGCCAGAATGCACCCCTGTGCCAAAGGACTAATCTTGTTTCACCCAATTTACCCCCACATTGTCGACCACTTCCCAATAGGCCAACGCCAAATGCATATTGTGAACCTAGTCAAGAAACTCTGTTGATATCCAATCAGCAGAGATCAAATACCCCCCCTTTAATTCGTTCGTCTCAGATGGCATCTAGTCACCACCCGGACACCAAATTCACAAGCATATGTTGACTTTCCAGAAGAATTTCATTCATGGTGCCTTTGCAATAAAATACTAATGTTATTTAAGGACCAATTTCTTTTTTATTGTGTTTCAAAGATATTCTAAGAATGACTTAGAATTTTGTGTTAATAAGTGTGTTTATATTTATCTTCGCAACAACATATAGAAAATATCAACATTAAAATTTTTCATGAAGTTTTATTTGCATTATATTTCATTGTAAATTGTAATTTATATTTCAAAAGATAAAAAAAGTTTTTAATAACGGTATCTTTTTTTCTATATTTTGTTGTAAATAAAATGATTTTTTTAAAGAAAAAGTAATGACTATATATTATTCACTATTAAAACAAATTAATAATAGTTTATAATGCTACATTAGTTCCAGTATTGCCTTTATCACAGCCATGGTTCTGCGGGGGAGACTTTCCACCTGGTGCCTGAATGTGTTGGCAGCCCATTCTTCCTGAAGAGCTGTAGCCTGAGCAGATCGTGATGTTGGACGTTGGGGTCTGGATCGAAGTCGTATTAATTCCTCCCGTAGATTGGGTTCAGGTCGGGGCATTTCCGAAACCTTATTGTTCACAAATCATTCCCTCACAGACCTCGCTGTGTGAAACGGGGCGTTGTCATGTGATAGAGGTATTAGTCATGACCGAAGTGGTTCTCTACCGTAGGCAGTCAGTAACTGGTCAAAATGTCCTTTTATCCTTCTACATTTACATTGCCGTGCAGTGATATAAGAGGACCAAGCCCATTCCATGAAAACCCCATACGTAATGCCACTTCACTACTGCAGAGAAGTGTCTGGATATATCTAATCATACTTTGATGAATTGTTGGGTTTTTTTTGTTTTGTTTTTTTTTCGAAATTTACAACCGAATTTCTCTTAGGTTGCTTTTGGCAACTTCAATGGCGAGAAAAAAACATTTGATCAATGATTTGGAGATAAGACACAAATTGAATAAAATTATTCTCTTATTTATCTTAGAAGTCTTATAAAATAATAAAAAAAGCTTAACTACAATACTTTTAATTTAAAATAGATCGTACTATAAACTGCACCAACTTGAGGATCTGTCGATTGGCAATACCATACCTTTTATAGTTATTTCGTGGTTTCAATATATTATCGCACTTAGAAATTGTTGTAATGGTTTTATGAATGCTGTTGAGTTTCATAAAAAAACAAATCCTCCTACTGTTTATATTAATACAAATTCAAAAAAGCTGGAATATGTTTTTAACTATTAAAATTAACATCTGCATTTCTCTGTTTGCAATGAATAGTCAAGCAAAACAAAAGTTACAAATTTTCATATTTTATTACAACTCTTTTCATACATATAAATAGTGGTTTACAATATTTTAAGAACATTGATATATAAATTAAATGAAGTTCTAAAAGCGTAATAATAACTTTTATTTCAATTAAACTTTATGATGTAAGTTTAATTCTTTCATTTTTTTAATATATATTTACAAAAAACTTCGTAATTTTCTATTATATAAATTTTAAAAACAAACTAAAACAGAAAGTGATGTCATGAAACTTTCAAAGCTTCTGAACTGATAATAAATCATGTAAAAATTGTAAAATATTTTAGTAAATATTTGACATAAAAATTTATTTTTGCCAACATTTCCAGATAAAACGGCATAAAAAAATAGTTATAGACTATGACAAAGCATTTCAACAAAATTTAAAACAAAATATCAGAATAGATCATATTTATAAAACAAGCTTCACTACGAATGAATCTAATTTCTGTGATTTACATAATCATTGATAAAAATTTATAATTGATAATAGATTGTGAAAGTTTTTCAAATGTCATGTAATTTAATATGTGACGTAAGAGATTTTAATATGAATCCAAACAGATTTTTTTTTTTAAAATAATGACTATTTCAAAAAACAAAAACATACAATGTAGCCTATGCAACATAATTCATCCTGTAAATAACTGTAAATCTAGGAATCTAGTTCAAAAATTAAAAATTAAAATACTATTGAATCTGTCTAAACTCTTCCTAAAACTTTTAGGAAATATCTAAAACTTATTAGAAAACTATTTTAAAAATAAAATCGTGAACATTTTGTTGAATTAAACAAGCTTTAGTTGATGAAATACAATCAAAAAATATTGGTTTTTCTTATTCAAATGCCTTGGGTCACCGGTTCTTGGGTTTGTCAGTCAGGGTTTTAGCTTTTTCTTTATTTCTGATTTTCAATCAATGTAAAATTGAAAACTATCTTCTGTAAACAGCTTTTAATATAGCACCCCTTCCTCCCTAATAAAATCCTAGATACGCCCAAGATCAAAAATTAATACATGTTATTAACTAATTCTTTAAAATGAGGTACTTTTTGAAATTCAGAGAAAAACTGTGAAAATCAATAGAATTTCAGAAAAACTGCACGGTTTCTTAAAATGTTTGAAACAATGTTATTCATTGGTAATAAATGGGTATCTATTAAAGTAGTTGCACAGTAAGTAAAAGGGTTTTCATCTTTTCTTTTTATACAAAACTAAAACTATTTGGTGCCAGTGTTTATTGCAAAAAATCCGATTCTAAGTGCGAATTTATGATCGTGATAAAAGATTAATAAAACAATATATTCTCATCGAACAATTGAAGTAAAAGTTGTGAAATGATTTCTTAAGTTTGGGATTTAAAACAATAATCATCTGGGAAAACTCCTTAGAAAAAAATAGTGTTATTTTTAATAAAAGCTGTTTTGTATTTAGAAATGTCATTGACTAATGCTACACTTTCATCACAAAACACTAATTGAAATAAGCGAACCAAATAATGATTCTAGAATATATATATATATTTACAAGAAAATTTTTAATTATTTGAATTTGCGAAACAACCTCTCTAAGAAAAGTTCTTAACACTTTTTATTTCCTTAATAAGATATGAATGTACTTCGTGAATGAATTTGTGAGTTTACTTCTTTTGAATAATGAAATTCACTGACAGAGTTCACAATTTTGCTTTTTTGTATCCATTGGAAATGATTGTTGTCTCCTGCAACAGTGGTTTAGGTGCTTATCCAAGTGGATATCCTTAATCAAATTGGAGTGAAATTCAAGATTGATTTCTAATTACCATACACTGCATTTCTTGACTGGATTCATAGGTGATCCACGAGCACAACCAAAGTCCTTGGAAAATTCAGGTAAATTAGACAAAACGCCGTTGACCCTATAAGAAGGAAATAAAATAAATTAACCAACAAACATATAAACACTGCACCCACAATCCAAATTTTCCTTAATCTATACAGCAATGTTGACAAAACTTCTTGAATAAATACAGATATTTGCAAAACTAAATCAAGAGCAAGTCTTTAGGTGAATGTAAACTCAATATTTATCAATTATATAATAAAGATATTACAAGTAGGATTATCCTATTCAATATTTTGAAGTTCTATTTGCTGTTTTTTTTTTATATCTTGATTTCTCAAAGAACAGATATACCTTCGTGAAAACTTTTGTATAAACTTACTTTTCGATTTTACTTAATACTATCATTTATCAATGTAGTTACGAGGGATACAGTAGCGTAATTGGTTTCCTTTTTCTTTTTTTTTTCCTCATAAAGGCTACTCCTAAAAATAAGCCTAAACATAAGCTCTAGGAAATTTAAGCAATTTAGCCCGAGTTGAGAAGTAGTTATCTTCAAGAATGAAAATAGATGGTGTGTTAGGAGGCTTTTTTGAGGGTCCCTCAGGAGGTAGGATGCTGAGAGGGCGACCACGTATTAGATGGATTGATGACCTGGAGTAGGACCTGCGGGAACTTCTTGTTAAAGATGGAGAAGGAATGAGAGAGTGTCAAGGAGGCCAAGGCTTTTCATAGGCTGTGGAGCCATTCAGTTAGTTATGAAGGTTTTCGAGGGAAAAGGCAATTATTACTAAATATTAATAACATTTGAGCTTGTCCATCCTAAAAAGTTATAAAAACTATTGCAGCTTTGATAATTAATAGGAAACCCAGAAACAAAAAGCTTAAAACGCTCATTAATTAATTCTCCACTAGTTATAATCATCTACCTGCTTCGTTTTAATTTGCACACAAAACACAAAGAAGGCGAACATCTTTTATAAAAACAGCCACATCTTTCTGCTATTAGAGACTTTCTTTTCTATTCCATTAAACTAAATGAAATAATGAGTGAATAAAACGCCTGCTTCCAGTTATTTATAGTAAGGTTTAGGATTGGTAAACTTACAACATTCGGAAGACAATAAGCAATTAACAGAAAATGTAAATCTATGTAGATAAATCCTTTAAGAGACTTTATTTAGTAATATTTATAATGAGAGCTTTTATTCGCAATACAGCCGACTACATAGAAAATATTTATCTTAATGCCACGATAATCGCAAAGTAGGTGCAACTGGATAAAATAATCTTACCTGAATCTTCCAGGACTATGAAAGCCAGTCATTACCCTGAGAGCTAAGGACTCCGGCCTGTCTTTATGACACCAAACCTATGAAAGACAAAGAAATATACCCAAATCAGATTTCAGTAAACCCTATTATTTCTCATTGATAAATAACATTGATTATAAACTACATTATCAAACAATGTTAATAAATTTATTATTAACAAATTACTTAAAGAAGTTTGAGAAAGTATCATTTATAAATTAAATAAAAAGTTAAATTTGGATTTGGAAATTTCAACGACCATTGTTTCACGCTTAATCTAAAGTTCCACTGACATTTCTTTAATATTAATTATAATCAGTGATGAAAAGGAACCCAGCCAATGGTTTCGGGGCTGTTGTGTCCTGCATTGATTGAAAAACGAGAACAGTAAAGCTACGCGAACACTATCCGTTGGTCCGATTTTGTCACGTGCGAACACCAGCCAGCTCGCAACTGAAGTCGGCCGCGAGAGCGGCAATCCCATAATACCACGCGTTTCCCCAGCAGCTGTGGAAAATCCGAAAAAAATCGAGGTTTTGAAACCTCTCTGATAAATTCTATCGCATAGAATTACTGCATTTCAGTATAAACTTTATTTATGCGTGAAAGAAACTCGCAATAGTCTGATATTTATTGTGTACCCGCTCGCCGTCGATTCGAAGCGGTGAAAATCGTTATAGACGCCATTTCTTTCCATGGGCGTGACGTCATGATTGACGTGTTCCAACGCTGCCCTGTGATCAGTGGCGGATTTACACTTTTGCCGCCTATGGGCTATGCCAGATTTGCTGCCCTTCCTTCTGACCTACCTGTCTGAATATATCACTAGTATACTATACTGATGTTTATGTTTAGTTATGAGCTAAGTTACTGATAATTTACAAAACGTCTATTCGTTAGAATTTACTTACTCAGAGTATGAAAACAAAAATATATAAATAGATAGGCCCTTAATGATGCATTCCTTTTCTTAAGTACACATTCTAAAAATATGTTGTAAAAAGTTGTTTAACAGAAAATTAAACATCAAAGTTAATATAAATAATTGGAATATATTTCGTACATAACAGTTGTAGAAGATATATAGTAGAAAGTAAATACAGGTATAACATCACTGTCAGACAGTCCCCCACCGCCACCCACGCCTGAGCACTCCCATGCAACGTCTACCCCCTTGCACTTCAAAGCTACTGCCAGTCATCACTCACCCGATTTCCCGGGATATACATTCAAAGCCAAAAATACGCTCTGTTCGCATATACTGTACAGACACACCAAAACGCCAGAAAATGTCTGTTTCTTTTTATGTTTCCCTCATTTTCTGCTTGTAATATGACACTTAATATTTTTGAATATTAATATTAAATATTAATATTATTGAAAAGTACATGATTTTTGGTTTTTTCCTATTTTTTTGCCACTCCCTAAAGTTGCCGCCCTGGGCTATAGCCCTTTTAGCCCTCGTGTAAATACACCTCTGCTTCACATGGAGAGTTTGTGAGTTCGAATCTTATACTAACAAGGAGAGGTCACAAGTTGTACGACACATATCTTTACGCCCTTTTGGGAGACATAAGTACATAAAAAAAGAAAAGAAAAATTAAAACAAAGAAAAAAAAAAGAAAAGAAACTTCATTAACATATAAGACATTGATTAAAAAAAGAAGAAAAAAAAGGTTTAAAAAAAAAATTTCGTAACTTAGCTGACTTGAACGAGCGACCTCCAGCTTTAAAATCCAACAACTTACCAACCGACTTATCGCTGAACTTTCTATTTCGACTTATGATGCAAGAAGCTTTTAAGCGAAATCTGCAAAAACACTCCAAAAATCATCAAATATCTCCAAAACGCTTAAGTGTTGGACCCTAAAACCTGGTATATTTTTGAAGTACTTCATGAGTATTTTCGTCTCCCAAAAGAGCATGAAGTTCTGTGTCGTACAACTTGTGACCTCTCCTTGTAAGTGCGAAATAAAAGACAATCTTTATTTCTCAACGTTCAGAAATCAGATTGAAATAGAATAAAACAAAGTAAATTTGCCTGTGTTCTGGTGGTTCAGTGGATAGCAACACTGACTTCAGATCCAAAGTTTCTGAGTTCGAATCTTATCCTAAGTGTGAAAAAAGACAATCTTTATTTCTGAGCGTTATGAAATCAGATTGAAATAGAATAAAACA
>JAFIDM010000005.1:34058779-34093995 GCA_023159025.1 Thereuonema tuberculata
ACCCCCCCCCTCCCCCTTTTGACCTCACGTAATTAATGGACGACCCCCTTGAAGAAGTTCTTTGAGTAAAAGAACGAAATATTGGTGAAGTTTGATGTTTTGTATCTATATATGGAGGATTTAAAGTGAGGGAAGATTTAAAAAAACAATCAAAAAATGGAAAATTAGAAAATAGAAATTTAAATAAATGGGAGCTCGGTAACCAAGTGGTAAAGCGCTTGACTGCGGACTAGATGAGCCTGCTTCAATCCCCTGCGGAGGTCGGGGATTTTTTTTTTACGCTGAATACACTTCCAGACAGGTCCTAGGGTCCACCCAGCTATCCGATGAATGGGTACTGGGTTTCTTTCCAGGAGGTGAAAGGCGTGGAAGAGGCGTTAGACTTACCACCTGACCCCAATTTCATTCTGTTGGTCAGAAAACCCCAGGAGGCTTCGCGCGATCTCAAAGGCTATTATAAAGGCACGTAGTAGAGAATTATTAATTTATTTAAATAAATGATAATTTTAAAGCAAGGGAAAAAAAACAAATGTGGGGTAAATGTTATGACGTTTTGGTTGGTCCGCCTGATATCTTCCTAGGTGTGATAATCAAGAGATAAATAATAAAGTGATTACATCTTAATCTTCCCTTTTCTTCCTTTACTTTTAATGAGATGGAAATGAAGATAATTTTATATTAAATAAGTTAACAGGAAAAATCAATTAATTGTTAACAAATTTTATTTCGTTTAAAACTAAGAAATAGATTATTAAAACAATGAAAAAAACAACAGTTTAAATTGTAACTCATTTGGAATGTTTACTTAGAATTTCTTTTCCTAAATTACCTTTTCTCTAGAAAGAGAACCAATGTGGTTATAACTGAATAAAAAGTTCATTTTCATCTCTTTTGAAAGGAAAAAAAAATTAAAATGTTTCTTTTTCAAAATGAAATCTTCCAGAGTCAAGGACTCACAATTTGTTTTCCTTCTAAAAATATAGTTGGGTCCCAAATAAGAGGCAACGGTTGATGGTAAAAGTGGCGCCATTTGCATTCAACACATTGCTTGTCTCTCCCTTAAGTCCTGGGGTCACTTCCACACCCACTGCACCCCTTCGATGGTGATTTATGAGCATCTTTCCTCTAATTATTTCAACGCAGTTTCACCCTCCACTGAAATTGATTTCAAATGGTTTCCCAGCTGAAATAATGTTTAAGAAAAAAACACGGTTGTTTTTCCACTTCATTTGTTGTTCAAATAATGAAGTGGGGAAGACTTTGAATTATTTTATCTTTATTTGTTGAAAATAAGAAAAAAGAAACATACAGTGAAAATAAAAATCTTTATTTTTCTAGAAAAATATTTTTTTTTAAATTTTTTATGCCTATACTAAGTTTATTTAAAATTAAATGTTAAAATACCCAGTTAGAATGTCTCATAAAAATAAAATGAGTTTATATAAAAAAATATTAACACTTATTAACAAAAGTAATTCGATATTCCTCGAGGAAAACTGAACAATGAAGGAATATGATTAACCACAAATAATAAAACAACGGCAATATTATTATCTCACAACAACCATTACAACAACAATCAACCAACAAAAGTTACTATTCTCAATTTAAACAATTAGTTTAACGAAATACTAATTGCAACATAACCAATTGAACATTTTAATTAAAATTTTATTAAATTTAAAGATTTGAATTACACTTTTGCATTAGAATTGGTCAATAAAAATGTAAAAAGAACGAAATTACCATAACATTTACAATTAATATAAAAATTAGAAAAACGTTCTATTTCTTTAACTTCTATTTTTCAAGAGAAAAATAAACTTAATAGTTTAGTAATAACATCGGTTGTAACAGTTATTTGTATGTAAATATTTTTAGAAATCATTTATTTGTATTTATCTGTAAATATTTGTATTTTATTCATTTTAATCTTTACCGTTATTTATTTTAAATCATTCGTTTTCTATTTCCTAATTATTGCTGTTCTGTGTTGTTTTTAAATTCTTTTCCGTTACAGCCGTTTAATTAATTAATTAATTAAAGTTCGTTATGTATATTTTTAATTAATCTTCCAATGAAATCCACCTTTGTTTAATCTATAAAAACCATATTTTATGTTTAATAAATTAATTCAGTTCAGTTCCAAACTCGTTGCTTCTTTGCTCCTACAAGACTCTCCCACAAATACCATTACAATATCCTTCAGTTGTTTTTGATGTTATTAGAGATTTCAGTAATAATTCAGACATTAAAATTTGTAATTCTGAAAACATTATAACTTCCTTCATTAATATTTTAGTTATTATCTTTTTACTTTTTAATTAAAACTTTAGCGACAGAAAAATTACCAAACTTTTCTTTTTTTTGAGGAACTAAGTCATTATAATTTTGTCTTCTCCTTTTCAAATATAATTACAGTCGGACCTCGATATAAGGTCACCTCGATATAAGGTCACCCCGCATATAAGGTCACTTTTCTTAAGTCCCGGTTCGTTGAATTGATATGGATTATCGGATATATGGTCAGGTCTTAAATACCGTAATCGCATATAAGGTCACTTTTATCTGTAATTTCAGCGCCACACTGATTCAATTTCAAGAATTTTTCCGTCGATACGATCTTTTATCGGCGTCGTTTCTCCTACTGACGGAGGGGACAGCTTTTTCACAAAGCACTTCATACCCTCAAATTCTATGAAAAAAAGATGATGAAGACGATATTCCTTTACCTGTGTTAATACAAGATCTCAGAAATCGCGGCTATGCTATAGAAAAGGAAGGTGAATATGTGAGAATTGATGATGAAATTGCTACCACTTCTCGTCGATTCCTGGCCTCGGCGGAGGACGGGAATTTTTCCACGCTTCTTTCTCCTCCAAACGGGCCCTAGGGTCTACCCAGCCCTCTATAGAATGGGTACCGGGTTTCTTTCCCGGGAGTTAAAGGCGGGCGAGCGACGGGCCGACCCCCTGTCCTCAACTTTGTCCCGTAGGTTCTGAACACTGGAGCCTACCCTCCAGTTACATTGCGCGGTCCTCTGGGCCTGATCGCAACTTTAACTTTAACTTTAACCACTTCTCGAGCTTCGATTTCCGAATTTGTCTCGCAAGTTTTAGATTCCAATGCATTAGAAAGTGAGGATAACGATAGTGATACTGAAAGTGAAGGGGTGACACAAGCAGAAACACTCAGAGCATTAAATTTTCAGAAACTACAAAACTTAGAAAACATTGTACAAAAGATGAAATCAAAATCGCAACAGTCCTGTATTAAGTTATGGATTATTTTAAGTAAGGTCAGTTGTACATCAGTACTTTGCTTGAGCATACTAGTACTATTTGTATACAACTTTATTCCGATTTAAAATTTTTTAAAAATAATTTCTTTCTGATTCCATTAATTTTAATTGGTCCAATTAAATTAAAAAATTATAACCTAATAAATTGATATTTTTGTAAGTATTAAATTTTACATAGAATTGTACTGTATTTATATAATGCTTATTTATTGACAAATGCGTATGAATCGGTTATAAGGTCATCCCGCTTATAAGGTCACTTTCGCGAGGTCCCAAGGGGTGACCTTATATCGAGGTCCGACTATATGTGGTTTCCAAAAACCACCATTTTATCAATAAGCGATTACATTATTTATAATGAAATAAAAAATTTTTTTAAATATCTAAATGAATTTTTTTTCTGTTATTATTTTTTACTTAATTTTTTTTTCTCATCGTGTTTTCTACCAATAAAAGCATAATTGAGTATTTTTTATATTTCAAATACTTCTTAAAGTAGGACAGGCAAGTTGTAGTTTTTTATTTATGACTGAGTAAAGACCAGAAATTATTTTGAATTTGACCAAATTTACTGAGAGTAATTTCTGGCGCGAGTGACATCATGGGAGGAGGAGGTGGTCTATCCCCCGATACGAACAGTCCATTAGGTCTGTCCTTCCCCCACACTCATGTTAACGTAATTTTGCATGGTCCCTTGCATTTTAATTTTGTAATTTTGGGAACTAAAATCGCTTCGTCACTGAAAAAGAAGTAAATTTCAAATTGCTGTCAATAAATTATTTGATTGATTACAATTCCAAATCAAAAATTAAAGGAACAGTAGAGAAATCTAAATGTTCGATTGACTCCAGATCAACTGATAAATCCATTCCCCTAAATGTTCCTAGCTGTGAAAATAGTAATAAAGGATTAAAATTTAACTCCTGTATCCTGCTATTCTGAAATTCATAGATTAACAAACTTACAACGAATTATTCCTTCTATAGAACGACGTTGTCTTTATTCGCTAATCAAATTCAAAATCGAATCCAAGAAAAGCTAACATATCTTCGAATTTGGATTGTTTTACTGATAAATCGATGTCTACCAATGGAATGATTAAACTAAATGTTAGAGCTTCTTTTAAAACAGGCCAAACATTTTCGATGCTGTGTTGGTAGATAGTGATAGACAGGTAAGACGATTCATTTTGAAAACTTATCTTCATAAGGATACAGTATTTATAATGAATGAAATGAATATCTTCAAAATTGTTTATCCAAGTTTAGATAACTTCCTCAATATATTCTTCATCTACTGTAATAAGAAGAGATGAAAAAAACAAAACAAGAAAAGCAGGTGAATAACGGAACAGTGGAATCCAAGACTTTAAAACATTCTGTATTTAAGGAACAATTCTTCACCTTTGCCTAAAACTCTCACATTGACCCTCACATTGATTACGCTCACATTGACATCAACATGTGGGAAGGAAAAGGGGCTACTGTTACAGGCAATTACGTAGATTTCGTAATCCAATCATACAGTACAACAATCGGTTTGTATCCACACTGACAATGTCTTATATAGTTAATAAGTTGATTGGGATCTCAAAGACTCCACAATCTAACTAAGATTCCTTAGTCCTAAACTCACTCCAAGGATAATCCATCCATCCATAGTATTCTGTCCGGAGACTGGTCCAATTCTATGGAATTCACATGGAATTCCCAGAAACGCCTGGGGAAAGATACTGGGGTGGGTTCCTGTTGCCTGCCTCAGGACGCCATTAAGGAATGACGTCAGACCGAAGAGAAAGCGAAGAAGAGGCGAACAACACAGGAAAGGAAATTGAAACAGCCAAGCCACTGCCGGGATTCGATGGCCATCACGGCAGACCGCCGCCGCCGAGACCGCACGGCCACGCCAGCACGGCCCAAGGATAATGCCTTAGCTTATTCAGAGATGATAAGGTTTACGTCGTCTTCAACAATGTGGATGAAGCAGGGGCGTATAAATGATTTTAAATCGGTAGAGTTCAGGAGGGAGGGAGCCGCTGCCAAGTTAGGAACTGACCAGAAAAAAAAAAAAACTTTGAGAGAGACGGGGGGGGGGGGGGAGAGTCAAGATCTCCTCAAAAAAAATGAAAGAATTAAATTTATACATTCTGTGATTTCGAGGGGGAAGATGGGGCAGCAGTGCAATATACGTCCCTATGGGGATGAAGTTACGATTTAAATCAGAATGTATTTTGGAAAGGCATTAAGACTAAAGTTCATTTCTAAAACACTGAATCCGATGAAAAGGGCATGACAGCCATGTGCACTTTCGCCACAAATTGGTATCATTTTAGAATGGTTTTTAAATCGAAAAAAAGCAGCACGGGAAGCAATCCCAGGTATCACATCTCTTTTCTCTTTATAGCTCAGGAAATCATCTTGTGGGTATTAAAGTTAGTGGCTTCTAAGTTAAGCAGCTAATAAACGAAATTGGTCAGTGATATGGTTTTCTTGCAGCTTCAGTTATTCATTTGTCAGTATTAGAGATAACCCACAATTGATTCCTTACATCTGAGATGAGCGAAATCTTTCAAACTGGAACCATTTCATTAGATTGAATTCTGTCCTCTCTGGTAGTATTTATTAAATAACCAATTCATTGGAAATGTCCAATTTCTTTACTTTTAAGAACTTTACAGAATCAGGGATGCGATGGAAGATTATTTTAAAGGAACTCCACATTCAAAGCTTTAGCTTTCCATGAAAAGAGCGAGTGTGCTCCCGCTTACTAAGCACTACTTACTGAATGGATCGACTTGGAACTTGGTGTGCAAATTTATGGATAGAAGTCTTTTGCACCTAGTCTCTTTCCTTGTGGGTCTCAGTCGAGAAATTTACGGATGAAAATTGACAGAAATTTTATCGAAAACCATTAAAAGCGAAACAATTAATTTCTAACAATGAATGGAATCCGCAGACACTTGCTTTGATATCATTCAAAATCAACTGAGTTTCTTAATTTAAAATTTGCACTTTAATTGATTGAAAAATTAAAATAACTGTTGTATTTGGTAAACACGAAGGCTTTTTCCTGTATTCGTTTTCATGATTTTAAAAATTAATGAAAGACAAAAAGATAATAGACTATAACATTTTAAGAAAAAAATATAAATTCTTTAAGGAATTTTTTATTTATTTACTTCATTTGAAAGTTTAATATGAACAATCTTGAAATATTCTATTTTCCTTTTTTTTATATAATAAATGTCGAAGTTATTGTATAGGATCCTCTCCAGTTTGTTGAGGGTTGTGGGTAATTTGTTTTTGGCTGAAGGCACAAGGGGGTGAATGCGTCTGATTCTTATGAAGCGTCTCCAATTGTTTACCATCGCTTGAAGGCAACCGAGGCGAGGGAGTTGTTTAGTCTCTCAACACCAACGAGATGTCTTTATTGCAGAACAATAATTGTTCAAATAGGATTTTGTGTTAATAAGATTAGAAAAGCAGAAAAGGTTAAGGTCAAAGTAATAAAATACAAAAATCAAATTAACTTTCATGACAATTAGTCGTTTTATCTCTGAAATTAAATGAAGATAAAAAAACAAAACCATTGGAGAGAAACAAAAGCTCTCACTGAATGAATAATAAAAAAACATACTATGTTGCTTTAAAAAATTGTAAGTATATTTATTGTTATTTCAATCACTTGCTTTTTGTATGTAATAGGAATATATAGTACCGTATTTTTTTTTTCAATCGACCTTATTAAAAATTATTGTCATACATTTAAAAAATCAAGAAAATTATGTTAAAATTTCTTGATAAAAATGTCTAAAAAACATATAGCTAACAGAGGACAGTTTAGATTCGCTGAAATGCGACGCCATCATCAGCTTCTAGCGAGCCCAAACTGTCCTGTGTTAAGTATATGTTTTTTAAACTTTTTATTAAGAAATTTTAACATAATTCCTTGATTTTTTAAATGCGTGACAATAATTTTTAATATGTTCGTTTGATACAAGATTTTTTTTTTTTTTAGCCACACGTTAAACTAATGTAGTGATAACGTATTTATAAAATTATAGATCTCACGAAGAGGGGAGACTACAGACAAAAGCAAAGTAACAAAATCCTGAGGGATAGTATCTTCACGGGGAAAACTCGAGAAAAAAAGGAAGAGAGAACAGATTATTTCTTTTATTATTATTATTATTTTCGGGGAAAAAAAACCTAGCCTTACCAAAATTAATATAGATGAAACATTAAAAATAAAATAAATTTTTTGAGCAAAATCTAAAGGCTGTCAAATTTGTAAAAAAAATTCTGATAAGATTCTTATCTTAATAATAAACAAGTCGATTGTTGAATTTTAAAATACTGCTGTGAATTGCTGCATTTCTTAATTGGTGCCTTCAAATACGAGCCCAATTAAGACAAAAATAACCTCCCAACTTCATGTTGTATTCATTACTGAAACCAAACCTTTTTTTTTTTTGAAGACATACTTTTAGGAAGTGATTTCTATTAAAAAATATATCATTTAACGTAAAAGGAATGAGAAGGTTTATGAATTCAAATACATCGGGAATTATACAAGGAATCACATTTCTTTTTTCCTAAAAAAAAAAAAGTAAAAAAAAAGTTGAAGCTTTTAGCTTCCATATGTTTCCTATAATAGAATCATCTGATAAGATTTTTTCTTCGGCTTTTCACCACATGGACAGTAATGCAACCTTCTATTTACTGAATCTTAAGTGGAATTAATGTTGCGTTCTGTTCCGGTATCTTAGACGAAAGGGGAGATAACATTCCACCCGTAGTTTGCTTCAAGAAAACCTTGCACTTAAAATCACTTCATTTTTTGTTTGAGATTCATTTAAAAAAATTATTACGATGTCATCTGATTTAGTAAATCGCTATAATTTAGTTCTATTTTTGAAAGTAAGCATTAGAACAAGAATTTCATCACAGGACAAATAAAGAGCCCTCCTCAATCTTCACTAACAGTTCTGTCGCTACCTTTCTACTCTGAGTATCGTCCTTCCAGACGACAAGTCACGTGATTACTTTTATTTCACCGCAGTGTATCTTAAAATATCACAAGAGCGAATACAATTTCTTCCATTACCAAAAGAAAGAACTTGAATTGTTCTGACCATCCTAAACTAATCCCTCTCCCTCCCATGTATCTACAAAACATACATTGCCCTTTGACATCAGAAACACAACAAAACTGATGCCTGCTTGCTTTTAAGTTAATTTGGTATCTATCAGTATTTAAAAACTATTTTATTAAGAATAATTGTTATTGTTCTGTTCCTCTTGAAGAATCTATTAGTGCTTTAACCGACAAAGTTATGGACAAGCTTAGGAATTCGTGTTAAAGCAACAAAAAAATTCTTATTCAATTACAATGCAACATACAATTTATGGTGCTAGATATGATCCAAACGTTATCTGCTATCATTATTTGCTTGTAATTTATTTGCAATAACTATTTGAAAACATTAATCAAAAAGCAATAACGAAGCCGGTACACCTAAATAAATATTTAAGGATTTAAATTATTGCTGACAATGACATTCAGTGCAGGTAAAAAAGTATTAATTAATCAAAAAGTTTCAGAAAAAAATTGGTGTCGCAAATCGTCAAGTTTAATCACTGAACTATGAAATAAAACATTATAAATATAAGAAAGAATATAAGATCTACATTAAAATGTTTTTAAGCGTTTTCTATTTTTCTTTTCTTTTTTTTTAAGGTTGTTAAGGTAATAGTGATAAAGTCTACATCGAATCAATTAAGCCTTAGGTACAATTTTAGATCATCTGAATCCAATAACATAAGCAAATTCAAAATGAACTGTAGTTTAATTTAGATATCGATAGGAATCTACATCGTTTGCCTTCAGTGAGAGTTAATTGTTTCGCTTCTAATGATTTCTGAACAGTTATGTATAAACTTCAAGCACAGACTTTCCATAGGAACTCATAAGGAAAAATTTACAAATATAACAGATCTTTCTTCTCATATGCATATCTCTTAAATATGCATAACAAGTTCCAAGAAGATTTGTTTCACATAAATTTGAAAAAAGTTTGAAGTTGCTAGGTAAAATAAACACACATGGTCACAAAGACAGAGGAGGAGGGGACGGAATCTATGAACTAACTTTTTTTATGAAGATAGTCTAAAAGAAGACATATATAATGAATTCTATAATGCTTCTTGATGCTACTCAAAACTATCAGAAAGCACTATAATATTTAATTTCTTTTTTCAATGCTCAACGTCTTTCAGAACTAGGAGAAAGCACCAACCATGTTGTGTCCAAATTATTCGAGTCCATTTAAGAAAAGCAGATGGCTTCCCATTTCTATATTTAGACATTTTGGTAGCATAACTGTGATAGCTAACAGTTTAAACGAAACTGAAGGCATATGGCTTTCGGTAGCAGCAACATAAACCCCAAATAAATATAAATATTTGCTGTACTGGTAACGGGGCTCTGTCTTCTGACCAATCCCCCAGTGCCATTTCAAAGCCATGGCAATTCCAGTTCAGCACGGAATCACTTCAAGAACCAACGCAACTAGAGACCACAGCAAGATTAGCCAAAGAAACCATTACTCGTCGCTAATTTAAACATAGCGAATCATTAACTTTTATTGCAGATAAAATACAACATATTCTTTTTCTTCTTCCTCCATTTCTTCTTCTACTAATGAACGCTCTTGTTGTTGTTGAAATGGCTACCATATGATGGCACTAACAAACTTTAATTAGGCCTCAAAATAAAAAAAGAAATCAGCTTTTTAAACAGAAACTATCTTTATTGAATTTCACAGCAATAAAGAATTGATCGTGCATCTGTTAATCATTAAAATCTCTTTAATATTACAGAGCAATAAGTTTTTTAAGAACGTGAAAAGGCCTTTTATTTGAACATCCAAGTTTAATCGCACATGTTAAATATTGTTCGATAGGCCTCTTATTTATTCTACATATTTAAATAACGCATTTTTTGCTTAACTTAATTATGAGATATTAAATAAGAAACAGAAAATACAACTAAGTTTAAATTTATAAAGATATGTTTAAATTTTTTTTTTCTCAATATGAAACATTTTTTTTCGTATATTCAGCTTGAATAATGAAAAAAAAAATTAATAAAGTTTCAATAGCAAAATTAATTAGAAACTAACTAACATAAATAGTTGATTTTATTTCAGATTAATTGTCTTCGTTAATTCTTTTTAATATCCTTACTAATTACATTCATTGTTATTGCCATTTATTTTTTCTATAATTTTTTTCCCTGTTTTTTTTGTGAAAGAAGCAGGGGTCTGTAGTTGGACCCATCATCATCCGAACTGTTTTTCTAGACAAGTTTATTCCTTCTTCGACGACATGTGCTATTTTTAGTGTTAACGTCCAATACACTATATAATCCAAACAGTCCGTATGAGGCGCACTTAGGCTGAAAATTGCCGTCCTCCTGATCTGTCTTCACTTACTCTTAAGACGACGCTTAATGATTTTTAAGGGTGAAATTCCAAAGGGAAGAAAAAAAGAACTTTTCAATGCAGATGGAACCTTTCTTTCAACTATTGCTTTTAAAATAGTTTACCTTCTCAATTTGAAATCTTTACTTTTTCTTTTAATATTTAGGAATAAAGTCTCTGATCAGTTAATAAAATTAAATTCCACTTTCTAATTTTAATAAATTTTTAAAAAATATATTTCTTCAACATTTTTAATAGTTGATGCTCATGATTTGTTAATTTTACAATTGACAGCGGTCTAAAATTTTAGAAACCAAACCATAATAACGTTTAGAAACCAAACCATAACTTGTAATTCATAAATTGTTTTACTTCAAAAGTTTTATTTAAAAAAAAAAAAAAAAACTCGCCTAAGATTTTACTAAGTATTTTTTTATTTCAATGTCTACCATTTTCCGTTTTTCTAAAACAGTTTTTGGGAGTTCACTATTAGATTTCAAATTCATTTTTAATCTTTCATTAATAAACTTAGTTTTGATTTTCATGTTAGTCCGTTTTTACAATGAATGATTTCACATCAATTTCCTGTTCGATAAAATTTTGTTATCAAGTGAAATTTTCCAAAAACTTCCCAATTACCTTTAATTTTATCTTAAAAAATAGTAATTAAAAAGAATAACAAAAATAAAGCACATTATTCAAAGAAAAGGAATTCGCAATATTATTCCTAACTGTTTTATCTTACCATTTTTACATTATTCTAAAAAAGAAATAGCTTGTTTTGAATTTAATATTAAATTGAATAATTACTAATTAAATTATAAAACACCTTTATTTTTAATTTTGTCACTTTTTTTTTTCTCTTTTTCAAACAGATTCTAAAACTTTAAAAATGTAGGAAAATCTTGGTTACAAAAAAAGAAATTCAATTTCGATCGATAACTGAAAAGAGTTTAGATAAAAGATAAGCTAATATGTAAAACAAAACATAAAGTTAGCTCGTGAAAAATGAGATCAACATTTGTAGGCCTATGTATCTGTAAACAACATTTCAGATGTTTTTCATTACTAATACAGCAGATTTATATTTTAATGAAGTTGTTTTTGTTTTTTTCGATTTTAGAAAATTTATGAATTTCTAAGATTGAAACAAAATTTAACAGATACTTGTGAAAACTTCTTTTAAATGAAAGACGAATCAATATTTCTATTTATAAGCAATGCTAAGTATTTTTAGTGACTTAGAAAGTTAATTTATAAAATTTTAAGTCATTTTCTTAATTATCTATTTCTGTTATTTTATATATTTCAAATTCTTGGTATTTCAATAAAAGTTTAAATTGGATGAATAATAAGTATTTCTCAAATTCCAGATATTTTCTTTATCCCAAGAAATTCGAAGAACACAATTCCTTCTTCGAGAACAATCTCCGCAATTAGTCTAGAATTTCGTGATGTTGTTCGAAGTAGGGAACTTATTACCCCTTCTACTCCCACTAGACCAAGGGGTTCGGTTTCCTTTTCTAAAATACCAGCTTCAAAGGAACCCTCCCTATCATCAACGCTGAATCTTGTAGGTTCGAATTTTCTTGGAAACTATTAAATTTCAGAAGTTTCCAGTAACTTTAATGATTCAGTTCAGTAACGGAAGTTTAATAAACATGAGAAATCTGAATTTATTCTTTTAGTTATTATTAGTGTATAGGTATATCAAACACTTAAGTACGTAGCAATTCTATAGAATGCATTGGGTGGTGTCTGTAAAGGGCGAGTTCAAATTCAATTCATAGATGAAACGCCCAAATCGCAACCTGTTTCTCTAAATAAAATAGTAAAATGAAGAAAGAGAGGTCAAAGGTCTATTTTTACTTAAAACCTGATATTAAATTTTTGAACCTAGTATTTTTCTGGCGCGACTTACACTAGGAAAAGGATAAACATTTTTCACCGCCGACTTAGTCGAGACTTAGCGTTCCTGGAGGGATTAAGTCACTTTAATAAAATATTACAGCCAAGTAGGTTTCTTTCAACTCGGATCCACATTTAGTTTTCCTTTGGGATTCTGCTGAAAGAAATATCGCTTCTTGTCAAGTGTCCGCTCGGCTGAACTCCAAACAAAGTGTTTCGCCATCTGGTTCAAAGCAGCTCCTGTTTCTGACATCAATAAAACCGTAGGAATCCACCCAAATATCGATAGAAAATAAAAACCCTTCACATTAATCTAAGATCCTCAAGAAATTATCAACATCACCTTAAAATCCCATGATTAATTATATTAAAACCATACAATGAAGTCTTTGATGAAATGGAGACGAAAACTTCGATACAATGTACGGTCGGTTTTCAAAAATATTACAAATTTTTAAAAGAAACTTTTATTTAAAAAAATAATGTTTTCTATATAAAATTGGTCTATGTAGAAAAGAGGAATGTAGTCTATGTAGAACATCAAATTTAAAAAAAAAGCTCTTTTTATAACCTAACTTATTTAAAAAAATACCAATATGGATGGACTTGTCAGGAGGATACTATATCTACTTCGCGTATATTTTTTATTCCTTTTACTAAAGAGAAAACTATTTAAATGGAAGTTCTTAGGAAGTTACATGGATCTGAATGCATTCGAAAAGAAAAAAAAAATGAGTCTTTAAATTTTATGATAATACAATATCACTCAAAACCTTGTTAATGGCGATTTTTCCCGAAAAATTCATTTTTTACTTCGAAAAATATTAGACATGAGTTGTGAAGAAGAAAATAGAGTATTTTCTTGCTAGGAAATTCTAGCAATGTTAATTCATTGTATTTTACTAATTCTTTTCAATTTAATGTAATTATTTTCGACTACTTTTAAAAATTAAAATTATCATTGCTGTATTTAGACTTAATGTTAACTATCATTACATATTTATACTAATTCTCATCTAATAAGACTAATTTTTGGAACATTATTCCATATCTTGTGTTTTTACGTGAAATTTTATGTTTTGGTTATGACCTTGCTATCTCGAATTCCCTTCGACTTCGAGATATCGAGAGTATACTGTATACAGTAGTTACCGTAGTTCAATGTTTCATTAATTACTTGTTTAATTACTTTAGTTTGAGTTGCCAGAAGTTTCTTCAAACGTATTTCACTTATAATTGGTTCAACTTCAATTCCAAGATGATACAGTTAATTGATTCACTGTCAAAAGTTCTTAATCAATTGATAAATAATCATTTAATATAAATAGAACAATTCAAGCTTATGAATAAGAAAGTAATTCACGAAACAAGATTAGATTAAGAATAAAGACAGTAAATGTTTAGATACAGTTAATTCACTTATCAGATTAAGGAAATCTATTGACATAAGAAATCAATTTTATCTAATCCCATTACAAAGGTCAATCTCTATCTTCAAAGGATGGAATTATCTCAAGAGTTTAATTCACTGATCCCTTTAGTCTTAAATACTTATCTTTTGGCATCGGAAGTTAGTGAATCGTTAATTTGTGGAATTTTATATTCAATTAGAATTTGAGCTTCCTTTTTATTTTTTGTCAAAAGGAAATAATATTTTTAGAAAACACTTTTGACTCTTTCATTTTCTAACTAGTCCTAAAAACTTCCTGAGCAACATTTGATACATAGTATTCTAGCAATAAATTTTAATTATTTGTTTTCAGTAATCCTTTTATTCTCATACGAATAATATTTCTACAAATAAATCATGATAATAAATCCTACGATCATCCCCATGTTAAAACTCTTCCAATGGCTGTATATTATGAGAATCTGTAGACGTTGCGGTGGAATTTTGAATTAACAGTCAATTGTACTAAATGCTAATGTTTACTCTTACTTTCAAATCACTTCCGAATGTAGATTTGAAAAAAGTCTTGAAAGTTTTGAAAGTCACTGTTAAATGTGAAAAGAAATTTCATCAATCTAGCGTTAATGAAAGTTTAAAATTGATTTTTATCCAATAAACAAAAAAGTTTTTGATGTGATTTACGTGGATTATTCAATTTAGCAAAGATGTATGACTTCAGAAGAAATGTGAAGATGGAAGTCGCAAGTGCGGTAAATGAATGGCGAAGGTCAAACCAGAGGGTAACAAAAGAAATAGTTGTAAGAATGAATAACATAAATATTCAGATGAAAGGCGAAATATTTTAGAAAAAATTAAACATTTCCCACTGGGGGGTGAAGTCAAAGGTGACTAAGTTAGGGGCCGTCCATTATTTACGTGACGTGTTTTTTAAAAAATTTGGACACCCCCCCCCCTCCCTCACGTGAGATTTCAAAAAGTCAAAAAGTTCAAAAAGTCAATATTACAAATGTTGTAATCTATTATAATACGTATATTCTCTGAATGAAAAAGTTGACGTGAGATTTTCGTTGACCCCCCCCCCCTCCCCATTGGTGAGATTTGGTGAGATTTTGCCGGACCCCCCCTCCCCCTTTTGACCTCACGTAATTAATGGAGGACCCCTTATTCCAGAGATGTACTATTAGTGTTTGTTGTTTATTTTTGGATTTTACTCTATTGTAGAATCATTTTCCAGGACTGAAATAAAGGAAGTGTGCTAAAAGTTAGGAACGAGTTAAAATGCTTGTAGAGTCTGTGAAATGGGTTACAATCTGTCTTGTCAAAAACTCTCACTTCCTTTAGCACAATTCTGTTCAAAATGTGTTTGGCGTAAGGGCAGAGGGAGGGCTAATGGTCTGTTGCCCCTTTGAGTTCGATAAAAACCACCTCTAATCGCGTTCAGAGTTAATGAAACACAGCTAACCCCATAAGGGATCGCCTCCTCGATTAGTGTTCTGTATCTTGAGGAGGGGGCAGCTCCCTAACCCCTTTTACTCATTGTCGCCGTGCTTTAAGGGGAAGTCTCCCCCAATCGAATAACAACGAACAACAGCATTTAAAGAGAAAAAGAAATCCAATTAATCTTTCTATCTTTTATTGACATTTTCCTTATTATAATTAAAACAATTTTCAATAAGATTGAATGGATTGCAGATTTGGAACTTAATAAGCAAAAATGAACTTGTAGTTTTTTTCAAGAAGATCAAATATCACGAAAAAACTACAAGTTAATTTTTCATTAGTTAGGGCCAAATCTCCAATCTACACAGTCTTTTTGAAAACTGTTTTCGCTATAATAAGGAAAATTTCAAGAAATGGAAATAAATAATTGAAAGGTAAAAATTGGAATTCTTATTTTCATTTCTGAAATTCAATTTAATCTTTCTATCTAAGGTTTTTTTTCGACCGTAACGCACCTTTTTTGAAAGTCAAATAATACGGTACAATTTTATAAGAAGATTCGTCTAACAAAAGCATTTTCGTAAAGCAATTGTTTACATAATTTAAACGCTTCGTTCTCTCTAAAACGTGACTAAGAGTTCTATGCTAAAATGATCAGAGTTCCTGTACCTTTTTATCTAGGAAAATAAAACTTCGAATTATATTGAAGGGAACAAATACTTCATATATTTGTCAGTTTTAATTACGTCTATCATTAAAGCAAGGTTTTTAAGTAATAGTCTTTAAGATTTGTCTGAATTATAATCAATTACAAAAATGGAAAATCTTTCATTTTCAATTAATAAATATTATCTCAACAAGTATTTTGTATTATTTGTATAATTCATAAAATGCTAAGTTCTATCAGTAGCCAAAGATTTCATATTAAAGTCTCAAAGATGCATTTTTGTTTCTAAATTCTTATTAGTAGAACTGTATGGATTTTTATAATTTATTTCTAAGTCCATTTGTTATGGAATTGATATTTTCTTTATATTTTTTATTATTAATTTAACTTCTGCTGGTTTCTAAAAACAACTTTATATTTTTGTTACTTACTATTTCCAAGAATATAATCGGTCGCAAAATAACACCAAAACAACGAAATGATTAAAAACTTTATAAATTAATGAAACCATAAACTAAATACCAGTAACACTCAATCACAGTAATAGGATATTCTCAAGTTATACTATTGTTTTTAAACTAAGGTATATTGTATAATGATTTGCATCTTTGAATTCTGGATGGCGTTCGACGAGCGGAAACAGTATGCAAATACATCTCTGTATCGAATACAATATTAAAACCTTAACTAAAACATCTCCCGGAAACGGAGAAATTTAAGTGCATCAATAAAACTGACTTCCTCTAACTGCTGAAATATCAGGAAAGTTTCTTCTCAACACAAATAACAGAAGAGTCCTATTCTATTGCGTTGTCTTTGGATGAATCCAAATTCATTATTATTCTACAGGAACTATCTTTCAATTTAGAGAAAATAAACTATCACAAGTTGCTTTATCTATTAACACAATTTTAAAAACAAAATGTTCTCAATGCTACATTTTTCGTACAAATTTCAGACAAACAGATCCACAGAATCATAGTCACAGATTACATGAGTTTCACATGCATTCTTTTTTAAAATCTTTAATTACTATTTTACTACTTTTCACGATTATTTTCAATCTGAAGAATTCATTTTATAAGAATCCATTAATATTATTGTATTAATTTAACTTCTATGGAATTTAGGATTTTATTTTCTAAATGATCATTCTCTTTCGGGATATTTTAGTCTATTTACTGAGAAAATGTGTTATAAGTTAGGTATAAAATGAACTCCTTTAAAAATATTCTTCGGAGAGAATAGAAAAAAGTTTTAGAATAAAATGCATTTTAAATTTTTTCTGATCAACCTTTTTTTTTTTTCAAGTCCAAATACGTCTATCGATCTGTAATCATCTTAACTCAACAATATTTATTCGAAAAACTAAAAATGTTAGTGTTAGAATAATAAAAGAAAGATCCTTATTAAATTTTTTCCGTTAACTTTGATTAAGTCATCGGAATAATAATTAAAAGCTCACATCCAAATTACGTTATCAGGTCCACAACCACGATAACTCAAAAATTATCTATTTTACGAAACTGAAACATTAATTATAGGTTCTCAAATACAAGATTACTATTGATTTTATGTATATTATTCTTGCTAAAATATATACAAGAAATTACGAGAACTGAAAAACTACAAAACTGAAGCTTTACTGATCTCACCGAATGCCATCTCAAAATAAGTTGATATAAATCGTTGAAATAAGGAAGTCATCAATAACTATCGTTACACAGGCGATATACAATAAAATAAGGTGAAAAAAAAGTTAAGATGAAAGAAAAGATGATAGAGAATATCCATACACTATTTTTCTTACTTCTTTCCATAATAAATGCGTTTTCGTCTCTTGGGTCTAAAGAGTAAACAGAAGTTATTCAATTCAACAATACTGTATACTTTCGCAACGTTTCCAACTTATTGGTGAACTTTAATACAAAATTTAACATATATTTATACTTTAGTTTTAATAAATATAGTATTTTTATGCTGCTGAAAAAGAAGTCTAATTTAGTCACAAATTCTATTGTTATTGTTACGTATTATTTTTCTATGTTAATATTGATTTCAGTCATATTTTAAATGTGCCGCACTTTTGACATTCTGGTATATTCTGTTGGAACCATGGAGATATTTGGAATTTGGCAAATAAACTACTTTTTTGTTATTGTTGGTTAATTATAATAATTTTTCAGTTTCAAAACTTAAAAAGAATTGATATTTTTGTGTTCATATTAGAATTTAAGTATTCTTTTCTTACTTTTTTTTCAATCAAATATTACGAATGAGATTCAGTATATTAAGATACAATAACAACAATTCAATTTTGAATTTAGTTTTAGGTTTTAAATGTTAAATTCAAGAAAATCAAAAAACTTTTAATTCCTTTACAAAAAAAATTGAAAATATTAAATTAATGTTTGAATGAAATTCATCACAAAGATAATCAATATTTATTATTTATTATACATAATTTCTAAAGTACTGAAATTTATAGACAAAAGCTGATGTAAAAAGGGAAGCTTTGTAGAAGAAATCTTGTGACTCAAAGACTCTCTTATGAGAAATGTTTTACTGAATTCGATCTGAGCTAATCAAGGAGTTCTCATGGATTCCTTAAGGAAGAATCCAATTCATGGAGCAAAGATCACGTCAAGGAAGACAGCCACCAACGCTTATCACTTCCCAATACTTCAATTAACAATTGTAACAGATCTCCGACTAATGTAAACTTTTAAAATACTATTTATCGTTAGTTTCAAATAACGCTCCTCATTTATTTTAATGTGTATAATTCTATATTTTATAGACTTTCTATAGTTTTCATGGAATATTATAACCTTTTTCTTTCTTAAGTTATTTTTTATTTTAGTTAATATACATGGGTTTCTGTTTGTTTTTAATTAAAATAATTTGTGATTTAGGTGCAAATTTCTAAGAATATATTTTTATAAAGTTTTGGGTATTTTTTGTTATGAGTATTAAGAGACATTCGTTTAACCCACTGGTTCCGGAAAGAGACAGAGGAAGGTGTGAAATCATGTTTTGTTGGGTTGGATGGTGACTTTTTTCATTTTCAGTTTGAATTTTCCCGGTTATATTGCGGAATTTTGTAGTTTGTAAGTGGATAGATATTTGCCATTTTTAAGATTTATTAATTTTCTCATGTTTTATTTAAATTATCAATATGTTTTTGGTCAATTATTAAATTCATGTTATTATGAATATGGAATTCAAACTAGTACAAATTGTTTCTATTAATGATCTTTATTATTGAATTTTGAGTGAAATTTGTTGAAAGTCAACAAAATCAAACAGGCAAGATCACTTACAGCAACATTAATCGTTTTATTGTAAGAAAAAAAAATGTCAAGAATTTTGACTTGGATGAAATCGCTTTCAATTTTTTGTTTAGTTTTCAGATCATTTCAGTGATTTCAAAAAAATAAAAATAGAAAAAATAAAATAAAATGATTACGCGAATATAGTTTTAGAGATTTTGAGTGAAGTACAAAAAAAAAAAAACCTTCAAAATTTAGGAAATCATTTCATTGCTACTTTCATTACTTCCGTTGGCGGTAATTGTGGAATCGAAATGTCTCGTAGTGAATTGCTCTCTTCCTTCCGGCGAATCTGTTCAATAAAAAAACGTATTTTTAAGGAAAAGGCTTCCCTTAACAGGTGACGACGGCTTCTGACTTTAAAATAAACCATTGGCATCGAATGCATAAATAGCAGATGATGAGAAACTTTATTTCATGAATGAATCCAAAGTGGAAATCATATACCTATAATGATTAAAAGTACTTTCAGAGCATACGGGCAAACAGGGATAAAAACAAAAAGTCCATGAAAGAATTCAAAGCCTTAGGAAAATAAGCTACAAAGGATTAAAATGGGTTAAAAGAAATTACAAAGCATCGGATCAAGCAATCAATATTTACAATTAGAAGGACGAATTAGAAGAGCAGTTAAAAGAGAAGAAGCACGAGACTACAAATGTCAAGAGATCTACACAAAGATGAGAATAATATCGAATTCATTTTTCTAATAATTTATAAAACTTAAGTGTACAACACAAAAGTTTCGTTTGCAAATTTATAAGAAAATTGAAAAGTAAACAAGCCTCTTTATTTCCAGATGCAATGACTCACAAAAGTCCCCACAAACATTTCGTTTTCTTAAATATCACTCAATAACGAAGCAACAGAGAATAAATTCATCAGACAAAAGACTATTCCTACAATCTTATCACTTTTTAATGAATAAAGTAATTATTATTCTCGAACATAAAATAAACTTTCCTCTAAAATCTCAAGGTGTGTTAAAGGAATCCATTGGATCGTTTTTGTTTATGTCAGGGACATGTTGTTGTGGCGCCAAAGTTTATCTTTGGCCTGTTTTTCTCTTGACCACCAAGATTGAAAAGACACATGGATGTGGCCTTTGGCAGAAAAAACAAATGTTCCTAAGCTAAGAAAAACTCGTATCTTCCTTTCTCCCCTTGAAATCATAACATCTATCACTTGTGTTCGAGTTTCTTATTTTTTAAATTCACAAATAATTTTCAAATATTAAATTCTGTTCTACTTTTAAACTTTATTTAAGGCGTTCGTGAAAGTTTCTGAAGAGCAGATATTTACAAATGGCAATAGTTAAGTTGACCTAAATATTCACCAAATTATAAGTTCTACTCAAAAGTAATCACCCAATTATTTATGTTTAGCAAAAGTATTCTCTCTCATAATTACATGTTTTACGTAAAGCATTCCTGTACTAGCCCACAATTCCAAACACAAACATCTCTATAGCAGTAATTTTTTTGTTTTGCAGACAGGAAATCAGTAGAGCAATCTAATCTCTGTGCATGGAAATATTAATCCCATTCTTTAGTTTGTTATTATCCGAAATTAAAGTACTTACCCAATCCCTCCTGGATGACGGGCACTCCTCCGAATACAGCGATGTTGGTGACCCCAAGGCGGACGAGGCAGAGCAACACGACAAACAAGTCTCTCTCCCACGAGAAAGGCATCACCAATTCCGTTAAAAGTCCAAGATTGAAAAAGGAGCTCAAAATAACTGTACAAGAACTGTGCCTTTTGTCAATCTGCCTTTCTTCTGTCGTGCTTCATTCAGGGAGAGAAGAGTTTCCTCGAAGACATCTTATGACTAAGCATATCTTTGGACTGTGCAGGAACCACAGAAGGCAAACAAGTGGAATCTGCCTGTTTTATCGCAGCGACGATCTACACGTGTTCCCGTTTCACAGACGATGGACCTTGGCAGCAGCGGGTGACGAATCACCTAAGATTAAGAACTGCCTCAAATTGTGGGAGTCATCTTCACAATTTGTAAGGAACTTAAGGCACAACTGCGAGGGGTTCTTGAAGTTTCGACTCGCTTCTCAAAAAGCAGGATTTTTCCGAACAAATCGTTGGTTGCTTCCTCCATTCGTCAATTAGTTGAAGCCAAACGACTTGTTGGTCTCTGTTGCTCCTCCTAAGTGATTCTGGTTGCTCAGGGCGGAGGGAGGGTTCCACCGCAAACTGATTGAGCCACCGCTCTTCCCTCCTCCCCCGTCGTCTCAATGTTATTTCGAACAGCGTTTATCCACTTCTCTCCTCACGGTCTGACGTCACGAAGACGCTGAGGCTAGAGAAGTTGCAACTCAGAAGCCGCGGTTAAAAAGCAACAATCTTCAACAACTCTGTGCAATTTGTAACTTTGTTGTTAAGTATAGAGCCAGTCCACTTTTTGATGTTCTGCTTCATTGAGCGACTTCATTACTCGAGTATTTTTTTTTTATTCCCTCAGGCTATGGGTTGTGTGTTGTTATTCTCTCTTTCTTAAACGCTGTCTAACTGTTGCGCAGGGCGGCAACTTTTACGGAGTGTCAGTCATTAAACAGAACTCAGCATCTCTTAGAACTTGTCGTAAGAATAAAACGCATCTCTCACCTTTCAAACTCCCTGTCTCAATTCAAGGTGAACCTCTGTGGCTCCAAAGCCCACGCACTCAACCCCAAACGCATCCGAAGCACTGCCGTCAATCAGGAGCGTGATCCACGCTCAGACACTACTGCCACCGTGCGGAAAAGCCAAGGAAACAGAAGAACAATAGACAGGCAACAGTATAGCACGACGACATCGTAAAATGCAGCACTTTTCAATATTGTATTAATTTTCAATCAGTCAAGAACTGTCCGGAAAATTAAATTAGAATTTAAATTCTTTCATAGGATATATTTTAGAACTAAAAAAACAAATATCAATAATAAACCTAGAGCTTAAAACTACGGAAATATTTTAATAATTATTAATATTTTAGTGATTATTTTAGCAAAAAGCAATAAAGAAACAGAAATAAATAAATAAGTTTTTTAATGGCATTGGTTGACAGCTCGTAAAAAATAATTTAAACTAAAACAACTTCAACTATATTAATATAGTTATAGTTATTTATATAGTTATATACTTACTTAGTTAACTTATTAGGTTCATTTAAAAAGAAATAACTTTTGTAGAACTAATAATACGGATTTCTTATCTTTTGAGGCTTTTGTCATAGCCAGAAAATAATAACATTTTTCAAAGTAGATGTAATTTATTCTATTAATTCCAAAAAGGAAGAACAAGAAAATCCCACAACTTTTATATTTAAAATTTCAGAATTTGTATACATTGGTAAACCAGATAAAATGGTAAGCGATAAATCGTGTAACTGCTTGAGTCACGACCTTAACGGAAAAAGTATTTTTCTTCGGTATAAATTACAGTTTCTGCAAAGTAGTTTAAAATTATGTAAAATAAACATTTTAAATCATAAACATATTTAAAGAAATTGAGAAATTAAGTTAACTTTAATAGGTGCTATTTCTAATAAATACGAAAACAAAACTATTTTTAAAGCCACTGGATTGTACTATGTATATAAACTTCATTGCCTTAAAAGTGAACCATATATCATTCTTCAGAATTATTTAAGATTTATTTGAGTCTATAATTTGTCAGATGATTTTCTTTTTTTAATTTAAAAATCATATTTTCTTAGGAATAAAATCTGATTAGAAAATCTCGAACCAGAAACAAAAGCATTTCACAGTTTAGTTTTGTTTTTATAAATGAAATATTATGTCTATAATGAAAAGTATTATTTCAATACATTAAGTATCTCATTAGACTTTCTTATTCACTATTCCGAAGGAGATAGATTCACATCACGAATGCACAGTGTAATGTAATGAAGAGTTGATGGGTTGTAACATTTGAAGAAAGACTGAATGAAGGAATGATGAAATTTTTTTTTTTTTTTGAATCTGAAAGCCATTTTCTTTTTCTTTTTTGAGGCTAGATAGTTTGATCTCCGATATTTATCAATATAATAATAATAACTCCCTCTCACTTATTCCAAATCCTGGTAGTTCTATTCAACAATCGACTTCTCCTTTTCTTTTAACTTCAGTTTTTTTTGTTTTTGTTTATTGTTGATTTTTTTTCTTAATGCCAATCCCCGGGGCACCCTTCAAATTTAACTTGTTTTTCTGATACTTTGATTTCGTAAAATAAAAGTTATGAACAGTAAATTTTTCATATTTATGATTTTTACTTTAGATGTTGATTTAGGTAAGATTAAACACAGAAGAAATGAACTTCATTACAAACCTTTGTTAGAAGTACAAAACAAGAAATAGAAAAAAAAATTAGTTATTTGGAATTGAAATAAGGAAAAAATATGCAAACAAGGAACAAGCTAAATATTTAGAAATATTATTTTTAAGACTAAAGAAATTTTTAAAGGGCTTAGATAAACTATAACAAATAATTTGCAAAAATTTTTATGAAAGGTGCTAAGACCTTAAAACCTGTAAAGAGAAAGTTCTAAAAATAACATGTTGTTCTCAGACCACAGTAAATACTTACAAATTACTTGAAAACTTAAAGTATGAATTAGGACAGAATATATGTAGGGTTATAAAATGTTAAAGAATAAAAAATTCCACGATTTGAATTGTAAAATTCTTTTCCTTTCTCTGTCCCAGGAAATATTTATTTTCCTATAATTCCATGTGCTGCTCTTTTTGATTTTGATCTTTGAATTCATGTCAGTTCGGTTCAGTGAACACAGAATCAAGATGGCGCATGTCTTAGATATCATCTGCAGCCTCTGAAGAAGACAGAGCTGCCGTCAGCGATAACAGTAGACAACGTCACACTGAAATACCTTAAGAAGACAGATGTTAGTAAGAAACCAGAACACAATGTCAATTATGAAGGCTCTGGTATTTCTTGCTTCCACGTATGGTCTGAGAACAATATGTTGTTTTTAGAACTTTCTCTTCACAGCTTCTAAGGTCTTAGCGCCTTTCGTAAGAAATGTTGCAAATTATTTATTATCTTTATCTAAGCCCCTTACAGATCTCTCTAACTTTAAAAGGAATATTTCTAGTATATTTTCATGTATAACGCTAGAAATGGCAATTTTCATCACAATAGACAATGATAAGCAAAAACGACATCAAAAATAGATTGAAATGAAATACGAAATAGAGAGTACAACAATTTTTAGATTAACTTTCTAAAATTTTAATGAAGATTTTCTCTTTCAAAATTTACTTTTCTGAAAATTAATGAGACATTTTTTAAATATAAAAACATTAAAAATACTTGAAACACTGATATTGTTTGGATGTGAATAAAAACGAAAATCGACACAAAAATTGAACGTGAAAATTGAATATACATCATTATCATTGAATTCTCCTACACTTTCACTGAATTCACACGAAAATTTTTAAAGAAAGATATTTAAAGAAAGATCAGTTGATCCCAAATTAAGAAGTACGAAGTTTTTGATCAGTTCTTAAAAAGAGTTATTGGGATCCACCACGGAAATAAAAGAATTAAATATTAAAATTTTTTTAGTCTATTTTATTAGAAAATAACTAAGTGAAAATAAATAAAAAGAGAGGCTCGTTAAATCACTCAGTCTGTTTGTGTGATTTAAAGAGTTTTTATTTTATTTTATAACAATTTCTTACCCAACAGTCCTATTAAAGGAAATTCTGCTGTCAGTAGGTTCTGAAGATTAGTTTTTTTAACAATCTATACAGTTTCTACATAATAGAATCTTCGTATTTAGATAATACTAATCTACTTACAGAAATACTTTAATTTCTAAATACATCCACTTTATAAATGAAGTAGCAGATATGAATACACGCATGTATGTATGTATGTATGTACAAGGGTGAAGATACATGTATGCGGATGTACACATGCATACACATTACAGACACGCATCAATACCATGAAAGTATATGGTGACACGGAAAGATATGTTTTAATTACTGTATTCGAATATCACTGTATTCAAATATAATTTTAATACTATTACAACTTATTTAGCATTTTAATATTCATATTAATATTATCATTTTAATATTATTAAAACTAATAGCTTTTGAACCACTGGATGGATCTTGTTGAAACTTGGAATGTACATTTATGGACAAAAGATGATCTAGCTTTTGTATTTAAATTTTGTCTCTGTAGGTCCTTGTATAAAAAATCAGCGCATGGAAGTGACCAAAATTCCCACAGAAAAAACATTAGGATGAAAACAACGTTTTAACGTTACGTTACGTTTTAACTAATCCGCTAAGATGATTAAAAGTAATCGGATTTAAGCAACTTAAGTAATTAAGAATGAATTAATTTTTTTCATAAAATAGAAACTTTCACTGCTTCTATTCAGCAGATGTCAATTATAAAAATAAACGTGAAAATCACACACAAAAAATAAATCTACAATTAAAAAAAAAAAGAAATTTTAAAGACAACTTTAATGAAAGTAAGCATTGAGTTCTTGAAAGAACTTCTTGTTTAAAAACTAAACTGACTGAAATATTAAATTTAATTATCTTAGCACAGACTTTCCCCTTTTTTTTTTAAGCTCTTAATCTAGGTTTTTTTTTCTTTTTAACATTGACAATAAAAACTATATTACCGGTTCTCAAAAAGCCAAAGGAAATGTTAAAGACTTAAATTCAACTGAGGCAAAGCGAATGTCAACGGAAAAACAAACAAATTTATAACATAAATTACATCGTGGCTTTTAAGGCTGGTGAATACATCATCTATTGCATTTGAATGACAGTAATTAAGAAAATGACTGTTTAGTTTTAATAAGGTCATGCTTCACCTGTCAAGGGCAGGAACCCAGCGAAGCAGAGAAGTACAGGGCAGCCTTTTAAGGAAGGCAAACAAAACTGACTAAGTAATAATCAACACATGGAAACACCCAGGTAAAAATACTTCCATTAAGGATTGCAATGAAATATCCGATCTGTCAATGGTCTTAACAGCTTTTTACCTATGGAAATAAACAAGTTGGAGTAATGACTGCATCATAAACCGATGAGAAATAGGAAATTAAAAAAAGTTATAAAAAGTTATTAAGGAGAATTTGTTTTTCTTAAAAGATCATTTTAGGATATCGGCCTTTTAATTACTGTTATTGAAATTTGTAAAAGCTGCATAAAAAAAATTGTAGATTTACTTTTACTTTCTAAATAACGAGAAGAAAAGTTTTTAGGATATTCCAAAACAAACAGTAGGGGTGTCAGCTTCCAAATCTCTTTGCTAAGATTGAAAAACAACAGTAATAGATCATTCTAAACTTAATACAGTCAGAAATCCACTCTTACCTCCTCATTTCGAAAGAATAAATTAATACAAAATCCTTAAAGACGAATAAATTCCGAAAATTCGTCTTTAGGATTTCGTATTTATTTATTCTTTCGATATGAGGAGGTAAGAGTAGATTTCTTAATTAATAGTCAGATTTCTTTGGATGTTTCACAAGTGCATTCAAGTATTTTCATCCTTAATCATGAATAGGTCTAATTAAAAGACATTATTAAAGTGATCTAACAAAAGCAATATACATCAATGTCATTATTTACATCCTAGCAAAGAAATCTGACCATCAAAGAAATTTGACTGTATTAAGTTCAGAATGATCTATTACTGTTGTTTTTGAATCTTAGCAAAGAGATTTGGAAGCTGACACCCCTACAGTTTGGGTGTCATTAAAATCTGAAACGGAATTAATTAATTTCTATTTTTGTTAATGTATTAGTACCTGCTTTAAGAAATCTTATGAGCATCTTACGCCTAAGTAAACAATATTGACATTCTGTGACTCATATACCAGTACATTTCAGCTTATATAGTTCAAATATCGCCATTAGTGCGGTTAATAGCGACTTATTTTATCCTACCAATAGATCTAATGTGTAACAAAATCAATTGCGACTCCCCCATAATAATCGAAACCTTTAAAAGTTTCGGCTGCGGTCGATCAACAGTTCTTCAGTTTCTTCATCAAGAAACGATATTTACATTTCAACATTTTAAAATTTTCTACTCTCTTTTTCCTGTTTTCTTTTCTTTCTTCCTCTATTTCTTTCTATGTGTGTTCGTTCTCTAATAACATTTAAAGCAATGAATAGATTTTCCTGAAACTTCCACTTAACGGAGAAGAGATAAAATATTCAAGTCGAAAGTGAAATACATAAATATTTGTGATAAACTGAGAAAGTGACTTAAAGTCTCTACTCTTAGAATCGAAACAATGAGTTCCTCCAATGTCTAACAATGCCTACTAATCCAGTTAATCCTACTCAATTAGGATTAGGATTAACTCAATTAGGTATTTACGAATTTTCAGCAAATGGACAATTGGTAGATTTTACAATTTTCGAAGCCTTTGTTTTATTTTCAATTTTAAAAACCAAAGTGTTTATAAAAGTAGTTGTAAATATATATATTGTTTACGGAGTTTCTATTTATTTTGTTCTATTTTCTCAATTTATTAGGAACTTACTTATTGTGACTGCAGGAAATCACTTGCATTTATTTGTTGATATCTCTACAGAAAATGACAGATTCCATTGCAACGATACAATAGCGTGTCTAGACCAAGTGACGCCCAACTGATAACAACATTTTCATTTGTTCTCTGCTCAAAGCAAATGTTTTACTAACAGTGATCAAGAAAGATATGAAAAAAAAGATACCTCCTCATTGTGGAAAGAATAGCATTTATTTTTGTAAATTTCTAAATTCTAAATTATATTTTCTTTTTTTTTTTCCTTGCTAAAAAAACATTACTATTGACGCCTTTTCTTTGATATTTCCAATTTTTTTTTATTAAAACATATATTTTTTTATAAATAACATGTGTTCTAACATTAGCAATTAACCATAATGACTTAACATAAGTCATTGCTAACTTTACAGAATACTAAGCTTTTCCACAGTATTAAGCATAAAAGTAACACATGTAGTATATGTGATACTATATAAAATCATATTTAATGATTAACTATATAAAATCTCTTATTTGATTAATATCAGAGAATGTTCTGATATTACTATTATCTAAGTTATAATATACAGTTATTGTTAATATGATGATTGATTAGTGCGATCTCCTATCCTCATCTTATGGATCTGATCTTTTCTCATCAGGGCAACCCCTAGAAGGATCCATAGAATAAGTTCATACTTCCCATTGCCTTCCTCGGGAAGCCATTATGGAATGGCTTCAGATCTGAAGGGAAAGCTGAAGAAGTAGACGAACATAGGAAAGCAAATTTTTTCAAACACCCACGACACCGCCTAACACATTTGTCTAATGAGATGCTGCCGCCTTGACCACTAGGTTATGCCGGAACGGCTATTAATGTGATAATTAAACTCTTAATTCACATGCAATTGCTAAACACAAAACGACCTTGAAATTAAGTGAATAGGAACCACAGAATTAGGATGATCAGAATGGAAAAAGCAATTTTATTCACCTTTTTTGTTTTTCTCTATTGAATGTTTTATCAAATAAACGGAAAAAAAATTCTTGAAGTAAAGAAATCATTATCCTAAGTTATAATTTTAATTAATACAACAACTTTTAATTAAGAAATAAATACATAGAACGAAAGTTGCCTTTGGAATCTTTGCTAAATGCTTTTCGAAATTTGAAAAGAAAATCAATTCAATAATAGAAATGAAAAACCTGCTTGGTAAAAAAAAAAATGATTAATACAATCAAGTTAGGATCAAAAGCTAATATACATATTATTAAACACACATAGTTGAGACCTCAACTTTTTTCTAAATATATTTTGGTAATTTTAAGCTAATTCATTGTAAAGAAAGATAATTGGAGAATTGAAGTTGTTTTAACATTATATATAAAATAAGTATATTTCAGTAATGTTATGAACATCACATGTTCTGGAAACCGCATAACGCTACACTTGAGAAAGACTGCCTAATAAGGCGAAATCTGATCACTTACGTTCGCCTGGAAAACATGACGTCAAACATACAAATGGCGTCCCTGCAATGGCGAGTTACTGTCAGTACGCGAGAGAAGACATCACACAGCTAAACCCTATATTTTGGAACGCTTTTTAATATTTCAAGAGTCATAGTGATGAAATATGTATTTCGGAAATGCTGGATAGAACGGCTATCGCAACAAATTTGTCCGCTTGATGGTTAAGAAAATTGTCCGTGAAGGGTCTTTTCGTGGACCGGTCATTCATTCGTCGCTAAAGCGAATTCGTGGAAAGCCAGTAGATGGACGACTTTGACTTCAAAATTGTTAGAGCCACTATTATTCGTGAGAAGGAATCCTCCTCATCATTTGATATCATTCATTCGAAGCTTCAATGAAAGATTGACTTCAACGGAAGCAAAATATCTGCAACGAATTCTGCACATGAAACTGAAAAAGAATTAATATCAGGAAATTCTACATCGACATTACATAGACAAGCCAAGTTATTAAAAAATTATAAAATTATATAAAAAAAAATAACAAAAACATAATTGCAACTTATAAACATGACGAAAACATTCTGATTTTTGTATTTTCTAAAGATTCAGTTACAAATCTTAGCAATCGATGTTCCGTCCTGAAAACATCAATCCATAAGCACATGACGTCACTAATAGCTTTTCTTTCGTGGTTTCAACTGTAGTAATACTTTTCCCACGAACCAAAACTATTTTCTAATTAACTGAATTGTACGACTAATAATTTTAATGTAATTTCTCATCATTTAAAGAAATTAAGTTTTTTATGTTTCTTATTTTTCTAATAATACATTCTTATTTACTGAAAATTTCATGTAGGCTGCTTCATACCAGTTAAAAACCCTCTTTGACCTCACGACTAATCGTTCAATGACAATCCTTTTGAGTGTCCACCACCCACATGGTCGCTCGGAGAACATTATTAACTGCAGAAATCCTGTTTTGAATTGCTTCGGTGTTGCACCCATTCGGTCAATAGCTTTACTTCAAAACCAGATTTCCAACAACTCCCACGAAAAAAAAAAAGAACTGGGAACCTTAGTCTGAACTTCATTAAAATTAGACCATTTCTAAATATTTACATATTCTTCAATACTTATGAAACACACACTTTATTTAATGTTTTATTCAAGAGATCTTCATAAAAAGTCTAAATGTTCCTATTTCAGAGAGTGATGCATCAGTTGGCTGAAACTAAGCTTCCTTTAAACAAAGCTTTCTTTTTTAAAGTATGTCAAGATATGCCATTTGAAATGAAACTAATTTTGAATAATTCTAAATTTCTGGTTCTTAAACCAGGGACCGCGGTGAGTTAGAAAATCCCTTTTTTATTTTAAGCACTAGACACAGAGAGAGAGGAAACATGGAATTTCTATATCAAAAGAGCATCTTTGAAAAAATAATAATAATAATAATAATTCTTTGTTTTTCCGCATAAGCTGTAGTCCATAAGCTAGTAGCAATTATCATATTGTAAGCATTTTTAAAACACTGCGAAACTTATGGTATTGCTCGTATTCAAATAAATTAAAACAAAATGTTTTCAATGTTTCTTAATTTCGATTCTTCAGTCTTTTGGAATTTTGAATATTGATCAAATGTCGTTCGCAAGAGTATATCTGTGTATTGCTCCATATTGGTTCTGTAGATGCCTTATAGCCCACATATTGTTGTGTTTCCACCAAATCTAAACAGATACGTTACATAATTTACAACCACCAATACGTTAATCCTATGAATTATATTCGTTAGGCTTCACAATTTTACAAAAAAAAAAAATGTTGAGGAATCCCATCATATTAATATTAGTACTGAACAGTAATAAGTTATAACACTTAAATATTCCTTAACACAAAGGAATGTTTGAATGTCTGAAGCAACGAATCTTCAGACGAAGCAGAAATACTAGGATGAGAAAATTTACTCGGAAAACTTTGGATCGATTTTACAAAACAAGGAGTAACTGGAATTGTTACCTTAGTAAATCCAACACAGTTGTTAAAAAAAAAATATATTGGATCTTAAGAAATATTTAACCCTGCTAATAAACCCAAAAGATTTTTCATATTAATATCTGTTTCTCATGGCAGTAGCACAACTAACACGATTCATGTATTATTAATGATTCTGGCTCCAAGATATGTTTTTACGACTTCAATTTCTACTAGAATTATTAGGATGATAGCAGCCAATAATTTTTAGTCACAATTACAAATTCAACTTAACTGGTTCTGAGGTTTCGTACATTATTTGCACTAAATGACAACGTACTTTGGATGTTTTGTCCTACAGCTCCTTACTTCTTATAGAGTAATTGTATAAGTTTTGATACCTACCTATATGGCATCAACTAACAGAAACCTTTCTTCAGTAACCTCAATCTACTACTAAAGTTTCTGATTTATCTTGATTTCAGACGGACGGATTGAAATAGGAATTTCGACCTCAAAGGTATTCTAAAGTTTTTTTTTTTTTTTCTTTTGTCATATTCTTTCGTTTCTCCATGAAAAAGCGTTTGTAAGCTCAGACCAAATCTAGAAACGCAGAAAAAGATATGAAAATAAAATTCAACCATTTGCATTGAAAGTTTGGTCTAAGTTTATTTGTTATCTGTTACGTAATTAATTATAAATACGAGTAAAAAAAATTAACTGCCGTTATTTAGAAGCGATGTATTTTTTTTCCATGATGTATTTCTATCTATAAATTTATATTGAAAAACAGTGGAAATAAAGAAAGTATTTGGTAAGATATTATTATTAATACTAATTATTGCTCGAAATTTAAAATTTATATACTGTAAAAGAAACTTCGGTCATGTTTTAACTATTCGAGATTTCATAAAATCAGATGAATAAAAATAAGCGAAAAAACAAAAAGCAAAATTGACTGACAATGAATTCAAATACGGTAACCAGATATTTAAGACAGTTTGGAATATGCCTTAACTATTCCAAAAGTATGTTGTGAAAGAGTGAAATTGAGGCTCCTAATGATTCAGCAATTTCCAATATTTCTTATGTCTCATAAAATAAAGTAACAAAGGGTTAAAAGATAACTTTTATATTCAAACTTTATAAAACAATGTTTTATTTCTAGATTCAAAAATAACAATTTTATTCAAATTTTGAATTTAGCGCTTTCAGTAATAGAAATAGTTATCATCTTAATAATAAATCAACAACAATAATAATGTAATGGGATAATTTACTGTGCGTGAAACAATTATTAAGGAATAAAAACGAATAAAACTCACTGAGCTGCTTTTGGAATTTTTGATACCTGAACCCAAGACAGACTGTTTCAGGCTTATTAGCCATCTTCAGTTAAATTTACTCAGTATCATATTAACAATATTAACTATATTTACAATAATATAGCTTAAAATAAATAACTTATCAAACATCTTCAAAAACAATAAAATCACTTTCACTCAACAAATATTAAATATTTACTACGGTAAATACTTCTTTAACGAAAAGGTATTTAACTACAACGTCCTGTACTCGCAATTCATCTTAATCACTATTAATTCAAATAAGCTCAGAAAAATAAAAGTACACTATCTGACCAAACATATAGATACACATTTAACTTTTCAGCTTTTATGGCAGAAGACGATTAGGATTCATGTGTGGATTCGCCATTTACTGTTATGACTTCACTCTCTTGAGTGGCAATTTTACTTTACGAATCAACTTCCCTAAGTTCGTTTACTTTGACTTATGGTCAAATACTGATGCTGGTTGAATTATGTCTGACGCAGAATCAGGCATTCTAACTTATCATACAATTCTCTCTAAGGTTGAGATGGTGAGTCTGTGAGAATCTGTTAAGTTCTTAAAAATAACTTCATCAAACTACTCCTGTAGAGACTTCACTTTGTGAAGAGATGTCATGTAAGAAAATAAATATAGATCATGTTTCGAATTTCTAGCATAAAGTTGCCAGACGTTTACCGAAATTGTTATACTACCCCACATCATTAAGTGTCCACGTTATTGGAACCAGAGTGTCTATATCATCATATAATAAATCTCGAAGTTAATGCTCTTATTTTTGAAAAAAATCAAACTCGGAAGGAAGAAACACTCATCACTCCCGAGAATGTATTTTCACTCTTCTACATCGCAAAGATGGACTCTGACATTGATACTACATTGAAAAGCCAAGAAGCTACAAACCATTACAATTTCTGTGTTTGCCTATGCCTTTCTGGTATTGTTTTTGTTTCCTTTTGTGCGGCAGATAAATGTAACTTATTTTCAGTGGCCATCTCCGTATATTTGTAGCCGTGTTATACAGACAGATTATATAACCAGGAATCTTAAACTCATTTCATTGGAAGGGTCACAATTAGGATTTAAGTCTTTGGGTTGACTACAAATAGACAAGTCAAAAACCGAACCACATCATAATAATAATATCATTTGTACATAATAATACAAATAATAGAATATTAATAAAAATGTTTTTAAGTAATCCCAAAGTTGAATAAAAAAATTACAATATATCAGATCATTTTCCATGAATATTATTAAAATTTAGTATGAAACATTTATTTCTAAAATAAAATGAAATTTAGCTTGCATAAGAAGTTCATAACTAGCTATAGAGGTCACCACACAAATATAATTAAAAATATATTTATCATATTAAAAATTACAATTATATCCTTAGGGGTAGTGTGTTCTGGCAACCTGACTTTTTTTGTTCTAAAAATTATTGTATTCTTTCTCTCGATAACAAAACGCAGGATGTTTCGAAAACGTTTATAATTTTTAATATGTATAAATATATTTTTAATTTATTTGTGTGGTGGTCTAAATAACTAGTTAAAAACATTTATTTCATTTTCCTCATGACACTGAATTTCTCATTTCTATCAAATTTCATCTTTTCTTGGATGAATAATGAAAAAAAAAAAAAAAAAAAAAAAATTAATGAGCTGCAAAACGCAGATTACAAAATATATGGCGAATATTTAACAGTACTCCTACTAGATTATCCATCACGAATGAGATACAAGGAAAATATAAAGGGAATCAAGTTACACCACCAAGCTTTTAATGACTGAAATTTTAAAATTTAACTATTTCAGAAAATATTATTATTATATTTATATTATATTATTATCCATCTTTAGAATGATAAATAATGATTTTTATTTTATCAATAACAGATTTTGATTCATGTAATACCAGTACAATGCACATAAAAAAAGAGAAGAAAACAGGGGAAATAAAAGTGGATATAGAAAAGTACAAACATTGTAGAGAAATTATCTGATTTTTAAAATCTATATTACTAAAAATCTTATTTCTCTGTCTGTCTGCAGTGGCGGATTTAGCACTTGAGAGGCCCTAGGCGCAATTCAATTTGAGGCCCCCTCTAAATATTTTCACTACCCCTACACAGTGGCGTACCAACGCCTTTGGGAGCCCGGGGCGGGAGTTCCATTATTCCACAACCAAAAAAAAAAAGGAAATACTTCTTGGCTGGATGGGGCCCCTAGGCTGACTGGTGGGGCCCCCTAGGCTTGCTTTTACAACCAAAAAAAAAAAAGGAAATCTTGCTTTTACAACCAAAAAAAAAAAAAGGAAATCTTGCTTTTACAACCAAAAAAA
>JAFIDM010000005.1:34102139-34136018 GCA_023159025.1 Thereuonema tuberculata
AGTGGCGGAATTATCAATGATTGGTGGAAGGAGAGGGCAAGGATTTTACAGATTTTACACGCACGACGCCATATTGCCTTTAAAAAAAGATGGCGATTTTTCGAGGTTAAGTTTGGTTTCTACCTACTTGAGAGCAATGAACTTTAAGATACATTAATCATGAAATCCTGTAAAATTGAATTTATAACTTTACTTGAAATATTTCGAAAAACAAAGGAAAGTCCTATGACGTCGTCACTTGAATTTTAAAGTGTCTTCTCCGATAAGGGCATTTGATTTAACCGAAGCAGATGCAGACATGCGAGAAACTTGCCGAACACTGCAGTGGAATGCCTCTAAATGTGCCATGAATGTAGTTCTTAAACAACTCACTAAGTAAAAACAACTGCCTTGTTTTCTTTCTTCAACCTTTTAATGAGAGATAGAAAATTCCGAGAAATGTTCACTCTTGTCTTTACAAATGATTTTTACGCTTTATTTTCGTCTCCCGAAAATAAAAGCTTTTTTTTTTTTCCCTTCCTTTTTCTTTCTTTCTTCCTTTTCACTTTTCGATGTTGCCAATATATTTGAGCTTCTTGGACATTCTTTTTTTAAGAGAAAGTCAAGTTTATTTTTTCCTTCTTCCAGCAATAAAATTGGAGGGTTTCACTTCCTTTTTTTTCCGCCCAATATGTTTGGAATTTTCAGATAAATTCAGATAAATATAGGTTTACAGTATTTCACGATGGTCTTCTATTTCTTGGAAATTTAAGATTTTCTTTTTCTTTTTTTTTTTATAATCTACGATAGAATAAATCAAAACCGTCTGAACTGATCCTAGTGGGGTTCATTCTTCGCCGTTAAATTGAATTCAAAGATTAACCAAAAACAATCATTAAACATTAAATTAAGTTAAAAATACTAAAATTTTGTAAAAACTAAACCAAAACTAAAATTTAGTTTATTTTTAAAAACGATTTGCTTTTATGAAAAGCAAATGAAGTAAAAATAAAAAATAACAAAATCAGAAACAATGGCATCACAAGAATAAAAAAAATTGCCTTTCAGATTCACCTTGTTTCTGATTTTGTTTTTTTGATTAAAACTTTCAGCACGTTAAATTTATTTCCTTAAATAAAAAATAAGTTTCGGTAAAAGTTTCACATTTAACAACAACTCTTATCAGTTGGATTACATTAAATTAAATATAAGTTCATATTTTATTTCTTTTTAAATAAGCTTCCGAAAATTAAAAAGCAAATGTTTTTTCTAATATTTTTTAATATATAATTTTATTTGTCTTTTTTCATTATAATATACATTTTGTAATAACAACAGGAAATATCAAGAAGTATTTAAATATTATACCAAAATATGATTTTTGTTTCCTTGATTATAGCACAATATTAGCATTACGTTATAAAGTCTTTGCTGCTCAGAAGATAGTAATGGTCTGAAGGATATTAACTGTTATTGATGCAATTAGAAAAATGATTATTTTTTATATTTTTAATGTATTTATAATGCCATAAAATAAACGTTAAAAATACACAAATATAATTAAAATAATTAATTCATGATAATAATCGTACAATCATGAAGGACACATTCTGCAATCTATTATTTCCTTAACTTCTAATTTATAATATCTAAAGATCAACAAGATATGAAAGCGATTAGTAAACCAATCACAATGCTTCGCAACGTCTTCTGATCATTGTTATTGCTTTAATTTCCTTGTGTTTATTTCCAATAAGCGCAACAATTGCGCCTTTTGACAATAACATTTATAATGCGGCTCTACAACAAACACTATAAATGTGATTGTTGCGAATGCAAAAGACGCAATTGTTGCGATTGTTATGCAACCATAAATTTAGTCATTAAAATTTAATGAGATTTTAATGATACGTGTTCACAGATGCACATACAAAACGGGAATATTAGTCTGCTGATATAGATCAGAAGACTAAAAGTAAAAACAATCTTTTGCTGGTCTTGTTCGGTCTTACAACTATTAATATGTATAACTATTCTCTTAATATAAAGAATTTCTATGGGTCATATAGATTTGAAAATTTATTAATCACTGCTTTAAATTTGTTCCAGATCAATAAGCTGTTGAAGTAAAACGCTAAACAACAACAGTTTAGTGAAACCGATCGTTTTAACAATGGATAACGATGGATAAATATTTCGTCATTTTATTTATTCCTATTTGTAGCTCATTGGTACTCCTAAAAATCTGAACACGTTAAATTGGACTTCAAGTAAAACATCTTCCTATTAGATGAGCATTGATGGTCACATTCATGGTCCATTACTCGAATTTCAGCAAAAAGATATTAAAAAGAAAAAAATTCTTGAAGATGAAGTATCGATGATAAATTAAAAAAAAAAATACGATAAACAAAATAATAATCAATAGGTTTTCTATTGAAGCATAATAAATTTCCAAAAGGTTAATTCAATTATTTGGAGTTTGTGCATTTTTGAATTAATCTGATAAATTTTAATAATCAAAATTAGAAAAAATATAACTAATTGGAAAGTACAACCTAACTTTTAAAACTAAACAATAAAATTCTGACAACATTTAGATATTACCTATGTACAGTGATGTAGCTAGATCATTTGGCGCTAGGGGCAAATGATCAAAATGCTTTCCCAACCTCCGAAGGTCTTCTTGTCCAACTAAAAAAATACCAATATGACTCCATTTTTTTATCTTCTTATGTAACTTACTGATTGTATTAGATAGTGATGTTTATCGCTTGTTTAATCTTAAATCAAATGACTATGCGATGGTTGAAAAAAAGATGAAAATCGTGGGTTATGGATTACTATTTTCATTTATTCTCAGTGACATCTATCGCAAAGCATCACAACCTAATTCTTCGATTTCTGCAAATCAAAGTAGAAGAGAAAAAGATTTACAATTTTGTTTTTTTATTCTTTGCTTCTTTAACATACCTATGTAGGCTTACTGTTATTATTAATTTAATTTTTATATTATTAAATTTCTTTTATAAATATCATCCATATCCAAAAGGCTTCGGACGAGAAAAAACGACCGGATCCCTTTGGTTTTCGTTCGTTGACAATTCTTTTCACCGTCAAATGAGAAATTTGTTGCAATAGCAGGGCTTTCTAGTAATTCAGAAATAATATTCCACCATCCTGACTATTAAATTAGTGGAACACGTTCCAAATTATACTTTCAGCTTGGCTGTACAGGCCTTACAGTAACCTGTTCTTATGACACCTCCATATTGTTTTTTGCAGTAATGAGTTCCAGGATCAACTAAGTGAACCGTTTTCCTCCATATATGGGGATTCTTCTTTCTCTAAGAGTACTATAATTAATATTACTTCGTTAGGAATTCCCATTTTTAATAAGTTGTAGAATTTTAAAATACTTCAGGAATACATATATATTTGCCATATCCAAATTAATGAGGAAACAAACTTCTAAAGAGGAATTTTCTTTAAAATAAATAATTTTCATAAAACAAAAACATCTTTTTTTGTTTTGATACTACAGTTAGTGGATGTTTTTTCATTACAAATGGTACCAAATAGATTAAATCCTTGAGTTTTCTAAATGAAATCTTATAGAAAATATTATTCATTGACATTTAGTCAATAGGCGGATTTAACAGACCTAAACTAAACAAGTGCTTAGGGTCTCAAGTGCTAGGGTGTTCCAAATTCCAAAGACCCCCGAAATGCATTTCACCTTAGGACCTCGATCCTTCAATTCGTCTCTGGGAATCGACAACTTAACTAAAAGCAAACTAGAAAGTTACTGAAGAATTGAATTTTATCATAAATGGGTTTTGTTTTTTGTATAAACATTATGAGATTTTTTATAACTAAGAAAATAAAAGGATAATTTTTATAAAATGATTTTCAGAAGTGTTTTGTCTACAATTTTACATCTGATTATTGTAAAAGGTGTATTTGTGCATTACATTGTTTAAAACAAATTGTTTCGGCCTGATTGAAAATATCAGCGATCATCACTTAATATTTCAGAAAATAAAATTTACTCTTTACATAGATCATTCTATAATTAACTTTAGCTACTATATTTTTTTTATACTATAATTTTAGTTACAAATCGATTGAAAACTGGTTTTTGAGTAGCATTCTGTTTGATCTCAAGCTTTGTTATGAGAAAATAATCAAAATGGCGCCTAAAATAAACGAAATCACCTGTAAATAGCAGCCATCCTCGCCTTTGAGTTTAATCTACCTTCATGCTGTTTGAGAATCACGATATTATAAAAAAAACAACATTAAAATCTTTTCTTACAGCTTATAAAGCTTATTTGAAAGTTTTACTTCCGTCATTTTCTTTGCTTCGGTTTCGTTTTCGAAATTTGGGGTCAGTTTCATTAATAATTAAAAAAGATAATTTTCGTTATTCTATGTTCATGGTGGAAGTCAATTAGTTCGAAGAGACTTATGGAATTTTATATTTAGTAAACTAAGTAAACTATTAAATTTAGTTTTATTATGTTATACGAAATAAAACGAAATTTAAAATTAGCAAGTCTTAAATGATCGTTAGATTGGCATTTAATGTCGTTACAAAATTTGTCATTGTTGTTGGCGATAAGAATAAAAACTATTCTGTTAAAAATTACGATTAATTATCAATTAGTAAGTTTCATAATTTAGTACTACGAAAAATTTGAAAGAGCTGTTAAGAAAACACCTGAACAAAAATAGTAGTTATTAAATTACATTGCTTCATTTAATTTCGTTCCTCTTAAATAATTTCTTAGAATAATAAAAGTTACTTATTCGCTAGAAGAAATAAAACGAACGTATGTGGATTATCGATCTTAGTCCTAGGAGGTCTTCAAAAACGTTATAATGCCATCAGCGCTAAACGGGGCCGCGGTAAGCGAGGTCTTAATGCAGCCCTCACTGGTTTATTTGGTTAATTTTAAAATTCGTATGTTGTGTCTACCTCCAGACTAGCATTGCCTTAATTCATGTTCTTATAGATCATTGGCTCTCCGAGTTTATTTAGGCGTAGAACAAAGCTGACAACGAAATTCCCATCAACTTCTGTTATTAACACTATTATTAATATTTGTGTTTCTCAACAATTTTGTTGCACAGATCGGATATTCAACTTACAAATGCATTTAACCATATTTCAAAAGTTAATAAAAAGAATATCGTTTCAGCTTCAAAGAAAACTTTGAAGTTATAAATTTCTTATATTAATTTGTTAAATCTATAAACATTTTGAATATATTAAAAGAACTTCGTAACATTAAGAAACTCGAAATCAAATGTATTTAAATTTTTAATTAGTCTCATTAGATATGTTTACTCCGTATGTAAAACCTAACACAATTGCCTAATTTTTCTCATTTATTCTATATTTTAACTTCTTAATAACTAATGTTAAAAAAGGAACAGATGGTGACGGTTTTCTTTCAGTCATTCTTCTTCTTTTCCTGTCTTTATCTTATGACTTCATGTTTTGTCTCAGATTCCTTAAGCGCAGAGCGTCGAATAAAACAGATAAAGCTATGGATTTTGACGATAAATGGTTTCGTCTGTCTGTTACGCACATGAGACGATCGGCTGAAGGAACCCATCTTGAAAACAAATGGCGAAAAGATGTCAACTGTTTTTGGTGATTCTTTTATATATAGACTAAGAAGAATCATAATGGTCAAATTCTGGAATTGTAATTAATAAATCTTAGAAAAAAAAAAAAACAACCTTTCATTTAACCTAATTCGATGTAGATTTGTTGTAGTGATTATTTCACAACGAAAATAAAGACATCGATTCTCTGTCAACCAACAACTTCAAGTTCCAATTCTTTCGTGAATACAATTTTTAATACATGTTAAAAAAAGGCTTCCTTAATTTGAATTCAAAAAACCGTTTTCGGAATTCAATAATCAAAATGAACAAGAATTATATAGGCTTAACATTAAGAGGCACGATACGCAATGTTAATTGTTGTAAAATGCATAAATGATTCAAATGACTATAATCATTTCAAATTTCTTGAGCCCTTTGGTAAGACATTTCTTGAAAGAAAATGGTAATTATGGATTTAATTTATTTTATTAGATATATTATAAAATTTATTATTTTATAAATCATGTTTTAATGTGAACTGAGGATTGAAATTTGATCCATAAATTATTAGTTTTATGACTATTTTTCAGTAAAAAATATTAAAACGAAGTTAACAAGTCTCTTTTAAATTATTGTTATGTGTTGTTTTCTTTCTGTCAAATATCTATAAATATCCTTCGAGTCTTTCAGAATAAGATACATCCATAATATTTATAATATGTTGTAAAGACATCTAGTTGATATACTCCTTTAATTCCTTTTCCTTTTACTGTTTATTATTGTAAAAATAATATAATGTGATATATGCTATTACTAAAAATTTAATTGTTTCCAATAATGATGTAAAAAAACTGTTACTGTATACTTTTAATGAATTCTATGAGGAAAAGTTTTTCCTGTCCTCAAACAAACTGAGGAAGTTTTCTGTAAAAAAAAAAAAAAAATATTTTGTAATTTAGATGAATTAAAGGAGTATATCCATTAGATGTCTTTACAACATATTACTCTCGAGTAGCTTTATAAAAAAATATTTGAAAAACTAAATACTGAAAAATAGAAATAGATATAAGTTTGGGTGTATACAAAAAAGAATTCAAAACCCATTGAATAGTTGTGTGGATATCAACAGAATGAAGCTGAACGGCGATCAGATTACGAAGATAAAGCAGAAGATTTGAAAGCAGAAAAGAATTGAGATTTGGGAAGGCAAGGTAAATATGGCTTTCATACAATCACATATCTTAATAGACCACTGGAAAATATAATATATCAAACTGAATTTCTTTCCAGGCAACAAAACTTTAAATTGTTTCATAGATATCGGGATGAAAGTAAGAAATCTAGTGAGATCTAGTGCCACACTCAATGTGTTCAAAGGCATCTCTAAGCAGAAATGCAGAGAAGAAATTCCTTAGACCTATGTTTTGGATTTCGTCTTCTATGACACGAATCGCATCTTTAAAAGTGTGGGTTCTGCTTTTTAAAAGCTGCAAGTATCAAAACTTTTACAAATACTCCGAGCTGAATGATTTGTACTTAAGATTCAGCTCCGGTATCATCTTAAAACTATCGAGGAAATAAAGATAGGTTCAGTTGAAGGCAATATTGAAATGCAGATGTGATATTGTAACACAAACTTATCAGTGAATACAGTTTAACATTTTTCTAAATTAAGACTAACACTGTAAAATGAACAAAGAATGCAAAAAAATAAATAAAAAAATAAATAAATAAATAAATAAATAAATAAATAAAAAAGAAAGAAATAAACAAAGCTTTGTATTTTCTTTTAATTTAAGCATAATAAAACTGTTAACTTGTCTTATAGCCGTAAATGCGTTATGTCTTGAATAACTGGTAATCGTTCAAATGGGAAATACATAATACCCAGAATTGCCAATTAATGACTGGACGGATTCCAAAGGATTTACGTGGATCGAAGAAACTATAGACAGATCGATAACAATCCTAATTGAAATGGGTTCCTATGAACCAGTCCTATGTGAGGTGCCTTGTGTATTATCCAGCAGTAATTGCATGTATTCTTAGTATCAATAATTCAACATGTAAAATATTACTAGAAAATATAGCTCAAATATAAGAGAATTACTATGTATTCTGAAGAATTTTATTGGTTTCTGCCCAAACTTATTTATTTTTAAGAATCACATCTTCCCAGCGGATGCATATCTTTTCTTCCGATGATATTCGTTATTGAGAATTTCACTGCGAATTTACATCACTTCCGAAATTCAACTTAAAAAGAGACGCAGTAAGCATAAAAATATTCAAGATGTTTCACTTTTTTAAAATATTTCTTTGTTTACGATTTTTATTATCAAAAACGTAAAAGTGATCATTCCACATATTATTAATTATATGGCTTTTTTCTAGCGAATTCATTTGGGAGCTATTGTGATAACGACCAAATATGGTAGATATTGCTTTTGTCCTGCCTGCCTATCAGTGTCTGGTCCCCCTCCCCCCCACCAACCCCTGAACTCAGGACGGGAACAGCAACCGGCCTTCCCCATCGCCCCCCCCTCCCCAATATTTGCATTGTTTTCATTGGATTTCCTCTATTAGCCTAAATGTTAGAAATGCAACCAACTCGTTTCAGTTATCAGCTATAGCTGATAAGGGGTAAGGTTTTGAACTCATGCTGGAGGTTGTCGATTCGAATCCGTATATTTACTGTTTGTTTTTGTTTTTTTCTCTACATTTTTTTTTCTCAATGTCCGCTTGGATTTTTGTTTTCTTCTTTTCTTTTTCCTTACGTTAATGTACTTTTTTTATTATTATTATTATGGGTAGCTCTTAAATTTATGCTTTAGCACAAAATTATATTCACTTGTTATTTCTTAGAAAAAAATTATTATATTAACTAAGACATTATCAAAATGTAAAAATCATATAATGAATTGAAGAATGGACGTTGGCATTAGGAATTGGAGACATTCTGATTCGGATGACTTTGATTAAAAAATTGGAAAGCTGAAAATAAAGAAAACAGAAACAAAACAGCCTGATCTTCTCTTAAATTGTAGAACATGTTATTGGGTTGGTTTGTTTGTCTCCAAGCACTTCGCTTTACTAAATATTTGCTTGATTTCATTTAATGACTATTTAAATGACATTATAAACATTATGGAATCCAATGGCTTCTGCTTCTCCGAGGGGAACTCTTATTTCATGTTTAGAAAGAAGTGAGTGATTATCGTAGAGAATAAAAAAGAAATTGATAAGATTTTGCACTAATAAATTGTTTTTATTAGATTAGTGAAATATTTATCTATGTTTCTCAAATTATGAAGGATGAGAACTGCATTTATTTAAAAAAAAAATATTCTGCTACTTGAGAACCTTTAAATGAAAATAATGTGTTCAGTAATATTTTAATCACAAGTCGATTTTTTTCTTAAACCCTCCAGCAAAGTCATAAGACGAAATTAGAGTTATTTATTCGTAGTTTTTGTATGTTTCTGGTCTATTTAAAAAAAAATGCGTGCTTAGGTGACACCATTCATCACGGTGTTATAATACAGCGTGGACACTTTTATGAGGACGAGTGACTGGAAAGGCACGAGCGATCTATAGCAAATACTCGCTTTTTACATCTCTATATTTCTAGGTAGATAATTAATACGAATTCATTTCTGATTTACGACGTGTAACGATCTAAGAATAGCAATGTTTTATTCGAGCTAAGAATAGCCTGTCGATATTGCGCATATGGTAGTAATGTGTTGCTGCAAACTCTTCGTAATTTGCGCCCAGACGAAGGACCACGGCTGTAAATGTCAGCGCGGGAACGCACTCGAACCCATCGCTGTGACAGATTTATTCAGGTATTTATAAAGAGAAACTTTACACTTGCTTTTTGCAGAATCATCCCAAAACAAGCAGCGTTTTTTTTTTTTTTATTACAAAATTCTGTTTTTAAGGAAATTCTAACTAATTGGTAAAAGTTTAACAGAAATTCACGTTAACCAAAATAAAAATAAAAATAAAACCAACATTAAGACAGTAAATTTTTCATTTTAGGTAAATTCATTTAAATTCTGAACGTAACTGGGATATTCTGCGACGAATCAAAAAAGGTAAAATTAATTAACTTAATTTGTAATTTTTTTAATAAAAAAATTACATTGCATTTGCTTGTTTACAATTTCGCTGAACTTAGTGAGGTTATAATAATTTTAGCAAATAATTAAAAAAAAAAAAATAATAATATTTTTGGGATAACTACGAACCCTATTTTGGAATATTGACTAAGAGGAGTTTTTGAATAGAAAAACTGGCGATTAGTTTTTCCAAAACCAAACAAACCAAAACCAAAAACAAAATGACGATTAATCTATTTAAATATAGGTAGAAATTAAGAGTATTAATGGTCTAATAATCAATAATCCTATCTATTATTAGTTAGTTTTAAACTATTTCGTTAATTTCACCACAGGCTATTAGGTTTTTGATATTTTTTTCCTAACTTGTCTTTGAATGTTAATTTACTGAAATAATTATTTTTCACAAACAAGTAAAAATGCTGAGCTATGTTGTTTCTTTTAATGCTATTGAGTGTTTTTTTATATTATTATTATTATTATTTATTTCTGATAGCCTGAAAAGATACAATTCTAGTAAAAATTGACCTTAGTAACATTTTTGAAATAACTATGTTCTAAGTACTGCAAATTTTGACAAGGAACCTTCTTCCTCTTATTCAAATGCATTTAAAAAAGTAATAATGGAAACATTTTCAAAAGATAAAATAGTTACTATTAAGAGTTAATAAAGATAATCAAATTGGAAACTTCACAACTTTATTCCTGTTTTCCAGTATGACCTTTGTTAATAAAGTAAAATTCCCAATTCAGACACACTTTCATTCATTAGAAATAAGTTAATAAATGTAATATAACAATATATTAATATTAATCTACTTTTTAATTAATGTTTTGTTAAATACATGGATTTCAGTCCAACTGACACAGCCAAAAACTATACAACTTTGTTTGCAAAAAAAACCCTGACATATTCAAGAAAATATTGTAGTAGAGGGTAACGAAATCCCGAAACATACAAAAGGAGGAGGAAGAGGAAAAAAACCATAATAGCCAGAAATTCAGCAAATGTCGGCGTAGCTTTTGAGCCGTGACTAACTGAAACATTGAACGCCTCATATATTCTCGCTATTATGCAGCATTCCGCTCAATTTACAATGCGATTTGCTTAACACAGGCAAAAAAGAAAAAAATGACCCGTTCAGCAGGTGCTCCCTCCCCCGCTTAAGGGCAATGGAGGGGAAAATGGACCATCCCGAAATGCAATAGGAGCACAAAGCAGCGTTGAATTGGCCCACAAGAGCAGCAGCCAGTGGCCACTCTTTTATACGGTCCCCTTTTCTCTCCCTTCTGCATCTGCTTGTATTATTTCCTTTGAACCAATAAAAATCTCATCAACATATTTGGTAATCCATATGGGCTTCTTTTTTAATATTGTGCATAATAAAATGCAACGAAATCCTGGTTTAAAAAAGCTTACTTCAAGGCAGGAAACTACATACATTTGATTTGATGCAATATAAATGTGGAAGGTACCAACACTGTCCTAAAGAAATCCGTTTCATTTGTCATTCTTAACAAGAGCAGGGATTTGTTTTATTTGACTTATTTATTTTTTATTTAAAAAAACTTTAGCTTTTAAACCTTTAGCTATAAAATTTTAATTGTAAATAAGTTATTTCTAATGCAAATTAGAATTCATTCATTTACACTGATTGCCAGTTTATTAGATATACAACCACATAAAAATGGTACTGTACACTTTTTCTGTACAGTACACTCTATATCTAAGAAACTGGTAAATCAAAATAGTTTCGTAAACTGAGGATATATTTTTACATGTGTAATCTTACTAGCTTGTAATTTGTAACTTATTTTTAACTTTTAATTACATAACCACAATATATATATTTGTTATACAATATTAAATTGATTAAATAAGATACCCAAATTTTGGAATATGTTTTTATTGAAATTAGTAGAGAAATGGAAAATTGATTTATTTGATCTGATGTTAAATAGCTCATATAATCGATTCTTTACGAACAGAAAATAGGTAATACATCAACAGAAAATCACAAACAAGTCAAAATTATTTTTGGCGGAAGAAGAAAATACAGCATACTCTCGATATCTCGAAGTCGAAGGGATGCTAAATTAGAGATAGCGAATTTTTGAGATAACAAGGTCATAACCAAAACATAAAAATTCACGTAAAAACACAAGATACGGAATAATATTCTTATATTTATAGTCTTGATAGATGAGAATAAGTATAAAGATGTTATCATAGTTGACAATAAGTCTAAAATACAGCAATGATAATTTTAATTTTTAAAAATAGTCGAAAATAATTACATTAAATTGAAAAGAATTAGTAAAATACAATGAACTTACATTGCTAGAATTTCTTAAAGTCCAGTATCGTGGCCTGTCGACGTCTCTGGTGTGAGAGATTCTTGGATAAATACCTCTATTTGCTTCGACACAACAGAACGGCGATTTTTCCGGAAAAATTCATTTTTTACTTCGAAAAATATTCGATATAACAAGGTTTTGAGTGAAAATTCTTCGACATAAGAGTTAAAATTAACATTAGATGAATATGTAATATCAAGGGGAAAAATAATTTTTCGAGATATCAAGGTTTTCGAGATATCGAGAGTCTACTGTACTATGAAAATGTAGAGCAGCATAAAAATGAAATAACAATTTCAAACAGCACCTTCATTAAATTTTGAAATTTAATAAAATGAAAGGAACTTCCAGCAAATTTATGGTAATATTATAAATAGATCTTTGTCCCGGATGTTTTTTTATTCTGTTTCATTACGAATTTTTCCCCCCCAATACCTTTCAGGAAAGAGGTTTGATGTTACAGAGGAAAGTATGATTATGTTAAAGTTGTAGCTAATCCAGGCCTGGAACTTGACAATGTACTATTCTGTTTCATTCATGACAGTGTTCTGAATGTACCATTCACTTTCATTAAAACTTTTAATTGGTATAAACACTTTCTGAAAAGACCTCATTCAGTTTTTTTTTTAAATAAATGTAAACCTTCCGCGACCTAATGATTCCTGAAATATCTTCAACTTCATCACTGCCATCAAAATTCTTGCTTTACAAACAAAACAGCTGCAGAACACATTTACTTGAGACCATCTCGTGTTTATTCGATGGAAATCACTTGGAGAGAAACCCTCTTTGTCTCAGAGGTTATTAACAGAAGACGTTGCTAAATCCCACTTCCGAGTCATTAGTGTCAGGCGAATAATAAGTAATTTGAGTGAACAATGATAACATCACTGGCAGCTTCTTCTCACGACCATCTTCTGTAATGATATGCCGCCGCTGAAGCTTCTTCCAAGATCAACTCCTTGGCTCCGTTATCTGATGCTGCAGAAACAGAAGCAAATGTCGCTTTTAAGTCCCTCCATGTTGCTTTTCGGTTTTGAATTTCTTGACTTCCTTTTTTTCTTGTTACAAAGTAACTGTATTTTTGCAATAAAATTTCTATACTTTCTCTGTTTTTTTGTATAATAAAGAAGGAATTAGTGCAGCTTGGTTGGAAATTAGGGTTATGTCGACACATCTGCCCTTCTCCATGAAGTTTCTAATAAAAACAAGCTGTCACATCCACTTAATTTCATGTCAGAAAATTGAACAGGAAAGTTTGTTGTGGTTTTAAAACTAAGTTTGTTTATGAAAAGTGTCCTGTTGTAAGTACAACTTAAAGAATGTAAAAAAATATAAAATTTAGAATGACGCAAATTTTTCACCCAGTTAATATCCATATAAATATAAACATAAGTTTACAAAACCCTAGCGTCGGTTGGAGGATATTTCTGATACAACTGAATATAGAGAAAGCATCGTGAAAAACCAGAGTTAGTTTGTTTTTCAAGGAGTATAATAAATTCCAAGAATAAGGAATACTATTTGACAGAATCAAAAGGAAAAGACAGCTACTGTACTTATTAAAGAAATACTCCTATGTTCTTAATTTTCAACTTTAAAAATGCTTTGTATCGAAAGATTAAAGTTTACAGCAATGTCAAATTAATTGCTAGTTTAACAATTAAAAACAAATAAAAACTTTTTCTTCGCCTTAATACGGTTTATTGCAATGCATGATGTAAATACTGCTCAGAATACAATAACTAAATATTTTACCTTCTGATTCTTAAAAATATTATTTTTTAAAATAATAAATAAATAAAATAAATAATAATAAAATATTGGTTCAAAAAGCTGGCATGTGATCATTTGTATTTTTTTTATGAAGAACAAAAATAAAATATCCAATATTAGATCAACATTCAACAGCAGAACTACAGGCATCAGAATTTCCCTTGACAACATGAAATTAGTTGTCTTCGATTTTTGAAACATCCATCCAAATAGTTACAGAAAAAGAGCAACAAAATTCTGAATTCCATCAAAAAGCCCAACTAATGCTAAATTTTTTAGGCTATTCTTCCGAATTCTTGTACGTTGGAAACAGAATTGTACAGAAGATTTTCTGATATCGGAATGGATATTTTTTTAATAAGATGTCATTTTTTATGGAATCTAGCATACTTGGAAGTGTTGACAAAGAAGCAGATGTAAAAATTTTCAAGAATAAAAACAACTATTATCTCATTGGTTTCGTAATTCATTATAATCTATTCAATATAAATTAGTTATTTAACTAATGGTTAACTCAAACGGACACTGCTTAAAATATTTTTGATGTAGACAACTTTCTTCCTTTAGAGGCAATTTTCTTTGCATCAAAGTGACAAATTGCCGAATTATTTTCGTCTTTTGCCCTCACATCGGAAATTCTGAACACCTGGTTGGAAGAACAGAAGCAGAAGATCAGAAGCGAAAGAAAACTATTGAGAAATCACACGAAGAAGCACAGAAGACTGAAATAAACCAATGGCTAAGAGAATTTCTTAAAATCTCACGAAATTTCAAGACTTACAAACAATAACTCAAGACTTTCATTGAAAAAAAAAAGAAACAAGGCAAATAATAAATATTTATCAAGTCTAAACAAATACTTTTGGTCTCTTTTCTTATTATTTTACGAAGCTCTACAAAATTAGCCTTTAAAATGTACCACCATGACCTAAATGTAGTATATTTTTATTTCTGACTTTTCAAGTTTTCTTCGTAAAAAGACTTTTCTATGCACAATGGAACTCGTCTTGTTTTAATCAAAACATTTTTTTTTTTACATTAATTCATGAATTAAGATTAATGTTGACTTTCTAAAGCTAAAAACAAATAAATCATTTGGAAAAATTTTCATTAATATATAACTTCTCAGTTCTAATAAATCCTGATTCATCAACATCAGTATTTGCTATTTGTGTATTTATGTTTATTTTTTATTTATGAGGTTGAAATCATCAACGACAATATTCATAAAATTGACACTCCATCTCAACGCGGATCAGAAAATTACAATGTCTTTAGAAAGCTGAGTAAACAAACGAAGGCACAACGCACCCCTAGTTGTCACCGGGAAGAAACTGGAACGGACCGTTTCGTCCTTTTTAGGACTCATCAGCCAGCCAAGCTCCACCGATGACAGACTCAGAAGGTGCGAAGCGGTCCGTCCCAGTCTCTTCCCGGTGACAACTCAGGGTGCGAATCGTTTCTTGTAGCGTTGTGCCTTCGTTTGTTTATTCATTTCTTTGAATCATCAGGCAAGTTAAATCTTTCTTTTCTTTAGAAAGCTTTTCGTCTTTTTTGTTTTAAGAAGGAAAAAGAATAAATTCACTGTTCATTAGGTTAGGTTTGGTCCCAAGGCTCACAGACCATAGGGCACTGAAGTTAAGGCTCCAAAGTTCCTTTGATCAACGGGACTGAGATGAGGTCGGGTGGTCAACCCGGCGATCGCCCGATATACCCCGAGAAAGAAACCCGTTAACAGAGGACTGGGTAGATCCTAGGACCCGTTTGAATAAGAATGAACGTGGAAAAATCCTTGCCTCCGCCGCTGTCGAGGATCGAACCCGCTTCCTCCAACCTTCACTACTCGCCTACGGGGCCCACTCATTTTTCATTAAATATATATATATAAAAAATCAAAATATAGAAAATTGCAGAATAAAAATAATTATGTAAATTTAATAACATTTTTTTAATTATGAGGAAACACTTTCAATTTTATTTCTTTCCTTTTTTGATAAGATAGGGAATTGGACTCAATTCCATAATGGACATACTAAGAAATGATTTCATAAGTCGTGTTCTTATCGTCAATTAAAGCCCTATCAGTATTTATGAAGGGAAGATGCGCGATTTAATTAATAAAATTTAAAAAGAAAAAGGAGCTAGGATTTAGGATTTAGTCTAATCCTAAGAAAAAAGTTACAGGAAAGCTGTGGATGTTTGGAAATAACATTCAAGCAAGGAGGTCAGTCAGCTTTCAACGAATTTCACGTCTGTCAAAAGAGGATTTGAGGGCGTCAAATGGGAGAAAAAAAAGGGCTCCTTCGCCCCACAAACTCAGCAAAGTAACCATGGGAAGGTCCATCTGTTGAGGCGAAGGGGAGAGACAGGCTCCAATGACGAGTTAACTCTTACACAAAGGAAGCAGTGAGAAGTAGCAGATTATCAGATTGAACGAGGGTAATACTACACCGGCCATATTGTCGGTGGCTCCCGTCCGCCTACGTGAGTGATAAGCATCACCTCGACGTCCCATTCAATCAGTAGAGCACAAGGTGAAGGGGCTCCACTGACGATCAGACCTTTTAGTAACGTCTCTTTCATTTAGGAACAAGTTTTTGCAAGCTGAGGTCTAGTTGTCAAGGAGTGCGACAACCAATCTCACCATTGCGCTACTGTTATTGAATAAAAAAGCTACATGCAATCAAATCGCCATTGGAGAGTTTTTTGTTTCGTTGCCATTCATTATATGGCAGGAAGGCAGGGCTTTTGTTTCTGTTCACGATGATTGATTGAATCCCATATATTGATAAAGACATTTTGCAGTTTATACAGAATTATCAGTCGTAATTAGACCCAATGATTAGTAAAAGAACCTCAGTATTAATAGAATAACAGAAATCATTCACTCCTCATTTTCTTAATTACCATTTTAATTTCGTAATTCTAATAAAGGTTGACAATTGTTAAAGTTTACTTTACTTTAGACAGATGATGTTGTAACTTCAAATTGGAATTTGAGACATAATTAAAATATATTACTTCATTAATATCAAAATGAAATATTATTACATTTTTTCACTGTTATTATTATTATAAATAATTGTATATAATAAAACTTTTATATAATACTTGTATATAATAAAGAAATTATTATTAATTAATAATAATAATAACTTTTGTGGCAGTGAAATGAATGTTAAATATTTATTTAAATTATAAACCAAAAGTAGGATAAAAGATACTTAATTTTTTTTAGAGACCCTTTTGATAAATGAATTTATTAAAAAAAAAACTTAAGTTCATATCGATTACAAAAATATTTCATTAATATCTTTCGATTTTTTTCTGATACTTCGCGTATTTATTTTCTTAAATCGTTGTTTTCCAAACACTTCCTGCCCATTATTAATGGAATCTTGAGTCTGCTGTCTAACTTCATCTCATCCACCTCCTCCTATCCGATTCTTCTCTCATCCATCTTCCTTTCGTTCCTTCACTCGTATGATTTATAACCTTCCCTGATCCCATATTCTTTACCCCACCCCCTCCATCTCATATTTTGAAAAAGAAGACTGAATGATTTATAATTGTGCAAAAAATAAAAATATCTATATTGCCCAAAACACTTTGGTTAAAGTTTATAGACTGAATACATTCGGAGATCTCAATCATAAAATCAATATTTTGCATTTTTAAAGGAACATTAGAACGCCGCCCACGTCTGGTCGAGAAAGAGCACATTTAAAAATTAACATTGTTCTGAACACCTTTTCATGTAACGACAACGAAGCTCTCAAAGGTATTCTTGTGTTTCTACCTTTATTCTGTTACTTCGAACAAAAATTCTTTCATTGTTATATTAGATGTCATTTTCAATTACACCATCCTCCGTCCGTCCATTTCTTCTGATCATGAATATTTAGGATTTCTAATGCAGTGCCTTTAAGGTTTTGGTGAAAATTCGAAGCTTAAATAGCAAATCTATGATTGTATTGTAAAGCTTTCTATGTAGATATTCCCAAGTTGGCATAGTAATTGTCGTTTTCTCATTTATGAAGGTTTTAATCGGAATTAATCAGTAGTTCCTTATAAACAAAAACGAAAAAAAAGAACTATTGGCTAAAATATTTAATAAACAACTAATACTAGAAATTTTGATAGATTAGATACAAATCAAATCAAGACACGATCGGGTTTCTTATCAGTGAATTTTATGGAAAGTGCGTGTTGTTCCAGCTTATTTAGAAGGAAATACATTCAAGCTCCGGGGATGGTTGATGGCCACTATTCTTCTTTCCCACAGTTCAGTCAGTTTCATTCACATTTTAATCATTATAAAAATTAATAAAACTAATGTTATTGATCACAATTTAAGAAATACTGAAATTAAAAACACAGAAAAAAAATCTATTTTTTTCTTATATATATCGTAATCCAAGGAATAAATAGAAACAAAGTAGTTACTGTCTTTTATTCAATGTTGCACAACAGAAAGTCTATAATCTACTTTGTTTGTCCACCCATCAGCTTCCTTTGCTTTGGAAGGACACTAAGATGAAATTGGTTTATTCTTATTTCTTTGCAGTCCTCAAAGCAATACAGAAATGAATAAACTAATCCCAAGATGTTGTATTGGAATTAGGACTCTTAAGACAGTCAGGCCAATTCCTTACCTCTGAACTAGCGCTACTGTGATGGAACCCCGAATGAAGACTTACATAGAGGATACAGTAAGCTCAGAATTGTACAAAATATCAATACAGTATGGCGTTGTAGTGTTCGGTTCGTAAACTTTCCTTCTTCAAAGTTCTATGTATTGCAGTAAATGTAATTTTTTTTGGATATTTACAAACCTGAGCTTTGTGAAGCACTACTAAGTATCTGAGGTAAGTAGATATTTTTTTATATACGTCTTCCGGGCTCACAATGATCATCAGGACTATTTGAGATTGGATGGTCTTCTATTGACGCCCACCTTTATCCCCAGGAAGAATCCAGATTCCAATTTACAGAAGGCTGGGTGAACCTGGGAGAAATATCTTAGAAAAATTCCCGAGCTCCACATGAATTGAAACCGGCACCTTCAGCTCGTAACCTATTGCCAACATCACTGAACTCACAATGATTGACTAGAACCGAATCTACACGATGTCTGAAGTCTATAGGTATAATGTTGGACTTGAAAACTTCACCCACACTTAAGAGAGAAAGGTACTGAGCAATACAAGACTTAGAGATGCAATCAGAATTGACTTCCAACTCCATCGAAAGTTTTAATCACTGATATCTGGACGTTATCCTTTCCGTTAATTTCCGTTGGCTTGCGAATTGTCTTTCTGTTTTATATGATATCGGGAATTCTATCTTTTGCCTATGGAATATCGATATTAACTTTGGAAGATCAAACGACTAGTTAGAGGTCTTAATGACATCCAGCAGATAAGACATCTGATAATCATGGCCCTTCGGAAATCAATAGCCTTCTTACAGACAACCAGTGATATTTCTGCTGTTTTCTGCACTTGCTCCTTTTTTTGTCTACAATGTTATAGGCTCTGAATAGATCTTGAAAATTTGGAAAATCAAATTATAACAAGAACTTCTGTAATTTAAGATTAAGATAAATAAATGAACCATTAAGATAAATAAATGAAAAAGGTGAATATTTTGTTTGAGTTTCAACTTGGATCACATTTTCTTACAATTACAGAAAAGAATTTAATAGTTTTCACAGACGCTAAGAATAATTAGAATAATTACATCATTTCTATGTTGTTCAATCACATGACCTAAAGGTAATATTTGAAATGAGAGATTAATCAAAATTATTAATAATTAAGACATTTAAAAATCGTATATAGGACCAATAAAAAACAAACAAACAATAAAACTAGCAAGACATTAAACTAAAATCAGAACCAAAACCGATAAATTATACTAAATTAAACAAAATAAAGCCCAATAATAAAACAGCCTAAGAAATAAACTGATACTAGAAATACCGTAATAATAGAAATAGCCATACATGATGATGATAAAGTATTTAAAATACAGTAAAATCCCGTTATTACGCTCCCGCTTATAGCACTATCCCGTTCTTTACGCTCCTTTCATACGGTCCCTGGAATTTTCTATGTAACTTTGTATACTTTTACCCTCTTATAACGCTTCAAATCCCGCTTGTAGCGCCTTTTTTTTTTTTTCGGAAATTTTGTATCGAAAAGAAATGTAACACTGTAAAGATTCTTTTCTTTCCCTGGTAGGAGGGAATCTTTGAACTCTTTGAAGTGCGGGTCTATGATACAGTAAGTTAGTGCAAAATTTTGAAGTGGAAATCCCTTTCTATAAGTGAAAAATTGGAAATTCTCCGTAAGTACGACGAGAATTCTACACTAAGTCAGAAGGATTTCGCAGAATCTCTAGGAATTCCCTCATCCAGTCTGAGAACAATAATAAAAAATTAAAATGGAATTACCAATGCAGCAAAGGGTGGTTGCAAACGTAAAAAAGTAAAGTGCGGAAAATATTAAGATGCCGAGGAAATTCTAATTGAATGGATTCATCAGTCCCGTGATGCATCAGTGCCATTAAGTGGCCCAATCATTCAAGAAAAGGCGCGTGAAATAGCGGGCAGTGCACTAAATCTGCTCCTAAAATATATTAGTGTTGCTCCTAGTGGTGTAACAATTGATGTTAATAGTTACTTGAACCGCATTGAAAATGTCATAATTCATAACGGTAGCACACACACGGCAAACCGCAATCAAAGATTTTTTTAATAGGAAATAAGCTCACATTTGCACTATATCTATTGCAGAATCAAGTATCTTTCCTGTAAAATGGTGTCTAAATGTTTCCCCATCTCATAAATCATTTCCCGTCTATAGCGCTATCCCGCTTATTACGCTTGTAGTTCATGGTCCCGTGACGAGCGTAATAACGGGGTTTTACTGTATTATTAATCTTGTCTCCGATCACTTATTCACCTTTTTTCACGATTCCATCTAGCTGCCGTGTTAAATTTGTCGAAAGCGAAAACAAAAATGATTAATAATTATTCAATTACAAAGAAAAACTAGTCTTCATTAAATATACCTGTCAAATTCAAAGAGATTCCATCACTAGTTCGAAAGTTATTTAGGAGAACAGAAAACACGCACTTTTGTAAACTTTATTTTGCTATGAAAATTAGTCAAATGATAGAAAATAATTCATGTAAGATCCCCCACCGCTCAGAAATTAATCAATTTATTAAAGGTATTAAAAAGATAATATAAATGATCGACTTATTCATTGATACAGATCTAGAGTATTCGCACACTTCTTCCTCAGTCATACCAAAATAAGATAAAATTTTACAAAAACTTTAAAGAACCACGCTTTCTATATTATATAATGATAAAATATATAGGAATTATTATGTATATATAATTCAGAAGTAGTTTTGTAATAGCTTTATATGCCACCGCCTAGCGGCTGGTTTCCGTAGTAACGGCGCACGGAAGGACGTGTTGCCTTGGAGGAATATATTAATATAAAATATATTAATATGTCAGTATATTATTGTATTGTCATCAGATAGAAGCAAGTGTGCAAAATTTCTAGATTACTGACCAATTTGAAAGTGAATTAAAAATTGATACAAGATTTGACTTGGAAACCAGACACTGTGAGTTTATAAAAGCGTGGTAAAAAGACTTGGTTTTAATTAAATTAATCGTGTAAACGAAATAAATCAATGGAAAATCACATCTGCAATTGTTGCTTTATTCTATTGAGGTTAAATAAAAAATTGTGTGTTTTTGAGGGCAAATTCATTACTTAATAAAAATACTCATAAATAAACATACTCTAACGAAATTACTATAATTTAGAGAACGGTGTAAAAGTAGTGTCGTTTACCTAATCAGTTTTTTTATTTTTTTTCATTTTTTTTTTTTGGCCCAACTGGAATGCATTGTAGTGTTGCATCTCTTCTGCGACATTCAATGGATCATACTTAGCTAAATATAGATAGCCATTAGGAAATGACAGGTGATTGATCATAATCTATTATCTATAGTTATTGAGTTAATGTATTTTTACTTTGTCTTTTTATAGAATCTCCAGGCAAGGAACAAAAATGATGAATCTACATTTCACTCAAAAGATATTTATAAAAATTGCTCAAGATGATGATTTAATGCTGAAACCAACGATAAAAAAAGAAACCATTTTTTTTTAAAATATTAATAAATCTTTTAAAAAAATTTATCGAATCTTACTGTCTCTTTTTTTTATTAATTTTGAAAACGAATATTAGATTATAAAAAAAATTAAAGTCTATTTGAATTTCAATTTTCCATATGAATTAACATTTTATATGAATTACTTGCTACATTTTTTTTATTATTATTTTATCCGAAAAGGCTTCTAAAAAAAGATAAAAAAAATAAAAATTCAAAAATAAAAGTAACACTTAAGAGCTCAGGGAAGAAAGAAAGAGAACCAATGACAAAGAAGTTCAACAATTATAAATTAATATTTTTTTCACAATATTTTAAGAAAATAGAGTTATGTACTTATTTTGAAAATTTTAAAAATATTCAAAATTAATAAAATAATTTCATTAGTATAAATACTTCACAATTAATAATAAATTATAACTTTACATAAATTAAAGTATTCCACTAAGGTTAAATCACATTTTGAAACCCCCAACAACATTAAAGTAATGGTAATTTTTCATTTATTAAATTAAATAAACCACTTTCAGCTTCTTCTTTGTTCATTTGCATTAATATCATCTGAGTGGTTTTTGTTTTAATTTTTGATCTTTTAATCAAAATCTCCTGGAATATTTTGACCTGGAATGCTTGAAACTCACTACGCTTCTAGGGTGAGAAGAATTTAGAAAAAAAAAAAAGATTATTTATTGAAATGTCTGGTAGTAAAATATAAATCTTACTTGAAAGAATTGTAAAAATCCAGTAGATAACAAATGTATGTAGGTGAAATGTATACTTTTTATTTTGTACTAGCAGCAAAGCCTGTCGGACGACAAGCATAAAAAAAATCTGAAAAATCATGTTATTATCAAATATAAAATAAATGTAATCTAAATACTGTGCTAACTTGTGAACGAAGCTTCTACGGCAAAAATGGTTTTGAGTTTCAAAATCAGCGTAAAAAACTGAGTAAGTATGCCAAATTTCATTAAAAACGGTGCAGTGGTAACAAAATTATTTGGTTTTGAATGTATTCTTTATTAGAATTTCAGGTAAAATTTCATGGAAACAACATGGAATGACAAAATGAACTAATATTTCATCCAATTTGAGTACCCTTGATTCAATGGTACCACTGAGAACCTTGGATCTATCTTAATAGCTTAATTATATCGAGTTACAGACAGACAGACAGACAGACGAAATTAGCAAATTATATAAGTTGATTATTTTGATTTATAAGCTTTAATTTACTCTAGTTTTACGTTTAGAATTTTAAATTTATGCTTTTTCTGTAAAAAATCTAAAAAAATAACCAAGTGTTTTAAATTCTGTTGATTCTTAAAAAATGCAATGACTAAAAAATTCGACCTTTCAAAGAAAACTAAAAAGCAGGAATTTTTTGAAGGATGTTTTTATACAGTAAAAATTGTATATTTAATTTTTTACTAATAATTTTGAATATGAATAAAACATTTTATGGTTTAGTAGGAATGTGTAAGTGCTGCTTTCAATTGAAATTGATTTTCATCAATTAAAAACATCAGTCATTAGCTCTGTATAGTTTTATTTGTTGTCTACCTTGATTTCAATCTGTCCTGCGAAGAAATCACAAAGACAGATGTAAACACTAAGACCTTCTCTCTTTATTACCACGACTTGGTTTTTGGGTTCTTTGCAACAGAAACGTCTCCATCAGTGATTAATTTGATTTGTGATATTTCTGCACCTTTTACAACAGATTAAGAGGTAGAAAACAAACAGTTTGATTTAGGCCGAACTGAAAACATGTCTCAACAACCTGAGCAACTCACGTGGGAGAATTGTTTTGCGTGTAGATCGGATTTTCTCACAATTTCACGGCTTGTTTGGCAACATGCCTCAGCAGTTACCTCTCTCGGCGCTCCGCTATGTTTCTGAGCAATGTATTAGCGTTAAGTATAGGAGAACAAGCGTCAATAGAGGAAGAAGCTACTTGATTGCAAGCGGTGATAACAAACTCAAGCAGTTTGGATAACTTTTCTCTAAAGAAATAAAAATGCAATTCATCGAAGTATGAATAAGATATCATTAATACTATCAACAATAACAAAAAGAAAAGAAAAGCCTTTTAAGCATAAGAATAAATAAAATCGATTTTTTATTTTAGAACTATATATTTAATAAAATATTTTTAAAATTGAACATGAATTATTAATTCTGTAAATCATAAATTTTGAAAGTAAAAATTAAAAGCCATAAACCGAAACATAATTTCAACTAATTATTTATTATAAAAAGTAAAATGTATAAGACTGAAATCACTTTTTTTCACCTTTTAAACTAGAACTGCAACTCAATGTGTTATTATAGATTTCTTTAAATTCTACACTTTTTTAATTGGGCACTTTGTGATTAGATTGAATTTATAGGCGTTAATTTCTAAGAGACTGTTTGGTTTCAATCATTGCAAATCATGTGATGCTCATTAACCAATCATGACGTTTATAAACAATAGAAATTAGTCTGTGTAATTATCTATCAACTGATAATCAAGGTGATTTATTATATCCTAACACTCGTCTAAATTATCACTTAAATTTGGGCGCCAAAACAATGTCTTGTCTTTGAACATTGGAATAAACTTAATAACGCAACCTTGAAAACAAAACTTCTTCAGCCTATGAACAACATAGATAATACTTAACTAAGACGGACGAAAGTTCTTTTAAAAAGAATTAAGAATATTTCAATGTTCATCAGGAAAGAATACTTAGTTGTATAGATATATTTTCCATTATGTTAATCATTATAATACTTTTTTTTTTTTGTAAAGAAAGACTCAGGTAGCAAATCAATTTCTCTTGCTTTGTCAGATTCAGAACGAAATCCTATGATTTTTCCAAAAACATTTCAAAATTTAAAAGAGTGCAGATTTATAAAAACAAATATTACTAACTTTTTTATTAAAAATTATGATTAAAAGAATGATTTGATGGCTATTGCTGTATTTGAATGTGTCGTATATCTTGATCTTATCTAAATATTTAAGGAAGCGATGTAGTACTTGATGAAACTATTAGAAATGACTCCAATGACGAGATGCGTAGTTGATACGTTGTTACAAGGCGTTTAATGGCTGCAAAACCAATTCATTACAAGAAAGAAAAGGAAATGAGTTTTTTATGTTAATAAAATACTTCCCACAGTAGGTAATATATCTTTTTTATCTTTACGTTTATTTGACAAAAAGGAAATAGCACAAGTCTTCTTCCTTCGCCAATCGTAAAACCATATGGGGGAGTGGTTTCCCGTTTGTCCGATCTATTGTTAGAAACAGAGAGAGACGAAAATGGATTCTATTGCCTCAGAGTAAATATTTAATCTGGCTAGAATTATTTAGTCGAAAGAGGGAAGATATGGGAATAGAATCCCTATTCCACCGCCTTTATCAAAGTTCATCTGCAGTGAATAAACCTAAGACCAATCATTCATTTTAATGATGGCTGTTATGAAACCTGAAATGGAGGATTTCTGGGAAATAAATGGACGTTCATTTATATAAAACACCAGAGAAAAGATCCTGGAGGCTTATCAATTAAGTATATTTTACTTCATCATAAACTATCCTAGTCTCTGCTGTCGTTTTGGGATTACAAACTGCAAAACTTAATTCTGCAATGATTCATCCAAGAAGTTGATTGTTTCTTCTCAAGACATTCTGATTTCCAAAATGAAACAAGTTCTCTCTGATAGGGAAATGCAGTAGTATAAGCGACACAGATAGGTTTTTATTTTCCTCCTTATTTTGATGTAGATCTAGTCGATCAAGTACGCTTGGACTACAACGTTTGATTAAACATTTGAATTGTTGGAAATTGTTTTCAATTGTCAAAGGTCACAGTTTCTATTTACAATTCAGGAAAACTGGTTGAAGTATGTGACATTAAATTATATGAAATAGTTATTTAAGACTGAAATAGAACATTTCTGCTCGTCTGCTGTAGATGGTGCTCAGAAGATTAAAGTGAACAAGCGATTATTTGATATCTTCCAAGTTTTCTTTTGGTTCCGCAAAGATTAAATTGCGGTTACTTTGGGAAAATGTAAATAGTAAATTTACTGAAAAAGAAAATATAATAATAAAAGTTATTAAGTTAGTAAACATATGTTTCTATAATTTATTATTTTTTATGGGGGACCATTAAACTAGATGGTTTATTTCACTTTTCAAGTTTTATAAATTATGTACAACATATTAAAATAATAACAGATAAATAAACATTTATTTTCCATTTATTAGCGGTCCAATGTTACCATTAATATAGGTGGGAACCGCTATTGCATTTGTGTTGTCTGTGTGTCGCACTGTACGTCACACTCTGTAGCGGCCAAACGGCTAGATATATTAGAATGAAACCTTCACCATTGTGTTCAGCATCCAAAAGTAGGTGACAACATAAAAAAAAATCAGACCTGTAGGACCACTCCCTGAACCCCCAAAATTAACGTTTTCCATAGCAGTGTTAGTAATAATGATAACAATTAACACAGTAATAATACTAATGCTACATACATAGCAATACTAACAATTGCCAACAGGACGTAATATTTACAAACGTATTGTTTCATAAATTCTTTAACACATCCAAATGATGCACTAAGCATTGTATTAGCGGCCCCTAAGTTAAGCTTGCCTGTAAAACAAAGGAACGGTCTTGCATTTATATGCTCTTGCTTTTAATTATTTTATTTATACAATTGTGCATATTATGGGACCGCTTGCTTTTGACGCTGTCTAAAAGCATTAATTACCTTGTTATTATTATTTTATAATCATGCTATAGAATTACAATCTTATTTTTTGGAGTTATATCGTTTCATCCCATTCCTTCACTTATTTCAATGGTTATTATTTAATATTAATGGATTTAAGAAAATGATTTTAAATTTCAAGGAAACTCCATTAAATTGTTTAACAGGATGATTTCTCTTAATACGTTAAACTTCGGAGCAATGGCAACATCCAAATCCTCACTGGACATTCCTAGTAAGCGCCTGCTGCTGCATCTAAGTTACATCTAAACTACTGAAAACATCTTCTGTTTGATTTTGCTAGTTGAATTCTCCTATTTGTAGGGCAAAATAAAGATGGAGGTTTCTGATTATTTTACTAAACGATTAAAGTTATTTCTGCCAGTTTACACGCCAATCTTTTCTATCATCTTAAGTTAAAGTATCGCAACAAAGACCTGGGGTCGCGGGAGGTAGCATTTCATGACCATGGGACTAAGTTGAGGTCACGTGGTAGTTCAACGCCCATCCGCCTCTAACTCCAGGTAAAGAAATCCAGTACTCATTCTTCCGAGGGCTGGGAGGACCCTAGAACACACCTCAAGAAGAAATCAGTGAGGATTGAACCCTGCTGCTTCAGTCAAACGCGTTACCACCTTCCTATCATTTGTCAGATATAAGTTTTTTGAGATCCTTTTTTGACTTATTTCATCTTCATAGAAAACAATGTCACCTCTAGAACTAAAAAAAGTTAAAATCAATAATAAAAGTAATAAAGGCAAGCTCTAATATACGATGTTTATTGTCAGTTTCTGAGTAAATTAAGGAATAAAAATGCTTTGATTCACTCTTAGAAATCTCTCCAAATCGGCTTAGTAATGCCATGATGAAAAGGAATACATTAGATAAAATATACTGAAATTTTGAGCACAAACTGGCACTTCATAAAAATCGACGCCAGAAAACAAAATCCTGCTTTGTAACATTTTAAAATTAAAAAGATGCCTAACCATATGATTTTCAGGAATTATATAAAAATCTTGAATCATTGGTTCTTCCCAAATAATAAAGGTTTCATTATATTCATTTCCATGGGAAAAAAATAATCAGAATTGTATAAAGTGATCTTCCCTATCTCATTAAGTTTCTAAATTTTTTTAATCATTCTAATAATTTTTTTTTTCTATACAAACACGCAAAAAATAATTACATTTAGGAAAAAAATTCAAATGTAGATTCGAGTAAACACCTTTTCATATTTTGGAGGGGTGGGAATACTTCTTTTTTTGCTTGAATTGGGAACGGAGAATTCTGTTTTTGTTCTGTACCCTTAGGGTAATAGAATTTCAAATAACTTCCCGATCATATCGGAAATAAAGAAAACATTTCTATATATCTAGAATTGAATTGAAAAACGATCTTATTTATATTGCGAGGGCTTATTTTTTATGTGCCCCAAAAACAACGTCTGCTTATCTGATTTTGGTAAATGTAATTTATCTCTTTTTAAATAAAGGTAAATCAGAAACATGTTGTAGGCAATAAGAGCTTTACAGTAGATTCATCATTACTCGTAGATGAAGTAACACTACTGCCATGACTCACCCTACGTTACTAAACAAAAAATAACTTTAGTCCTATTTACCTCTCTCCTCCCTCACAATAACCCCCATTGACTCAACTGTTGTCCCTAATAATAAAGAATGAAGGGAATAATAGGAAGGGGAAGTCCTCAACTCCCCCTAACGTCCCAACACGAAAAACCGTGGCGTAGGCAGATATCTTTTTACGAGTGATAACTTTTTTTCCCAACATTTTTTTACTCTTTGTTTTTGCGCTATCACCTGCTGTGACTAAATGAATCCTGATTTTATAATACTTGGTCATCGGCCCTTTATATCCTCAACCCCTTCGCTGTAAATCAGGCAGCGGATTACTATGCAGACACACAGGCCACGGTGCTGGCACTGCCTGTTGGAAATTAGAATGGCTGTTAGGAAATTCAGTAACACCTCATTTAATTCACCTAAAACGCTTCATTGCCATTTTGTACCGTGGTTTACGATTAATTGAGCTGGTGAGTGAAGCACTTTACTTAGCAAAAGTACAGTGAAAAAAGAATCACGAATAAAAATGGTTCTATTAACAGTTAGGGCTGTTGAAGATATGCACGAGACAAGGGATTAGCCCCAGCTAAAATTAAAACGCTTCACGGGCTTCAGATATTCAATGTAATTAACAAGGATTAATTAATTTCAGGCACCCTGATAATGGTATTATTTTAACCTCAGGATTAAAGGATAAAGAATTGAAATGATATTGAATTTACACCTTTTTTCTAGTGTTGTTTGTTCTCAAAACATAAATGCTCTGATTGACATTATAATCCACTTTCTATTTGTTGAAACCTTGATAGCTAAAACGATGATCATTAGTCATTGCAATAGAAGATATATTCAATTCATTATTGCTATTATCCAGTAACAAAAGCAAAGTACCACAAGTACTAAAGTGTTATTGAAACATATTGATCTGAAGATATTTAAAACTGATTATAATATAAAAATGCAGAATTTTGTTAAATACAAAAGATTAGTTGAATAAATATAGAGATGTAGATACTTAATTGTCTACTTGATTTATTACAAAGACGGTGGTGCCAAAGTTATTTGCTAGAGGAATAAAAAGATAAGGCCAGCTCTTTAATAAAAAACATCGATTTAATTTTTAAGTTTCTTCAATTATTGATTAATTTAAGATATGATTTCAATGAACTGATTAAGTTTAAATCTATACCTTCGTTCTACTCTCTATTTTTCAATTAGGTAAGGCAATGATTGATGATATTTCATTTGGGTCAATACTGATTCTCTCATCGAAGGAACAAAGTTTTGTAGCAGTGGACGCAGATGACCGAACAATGCCATGGGATTGAATGAAAACCTTATTTGCCAACATTCAGGAGTGACTCACAAATACTAGTTTATCCATTCCTTTTTTTCCTTCTTTTTACAATTTTTTTCTTTTCTTTCTTTTTTTTTTAATTAAAAATAGAAATACATTTATGTATAATGTCTTTTTATCTTCATCTTCCTAGCAATACATATTCAGCATAACGCTTAATAACTTCATGCATATAGCAAATAGTTTATATTTAAGACTTTTTGTACATGAAGTAATAACGATAATATTAATAAAAATTTCAAAATACTTTAAAAGAAATATTTTGAATTTTAGATAATGGATTACTGACAATAACATTATTCTAGCTTTAAAAAACTTCGTCTAAAACTATAAAATTTAAATGTAATTTCATTCAGCTGACTACTAATTAACTTTTTTTTATTTTCTTCTCGATTGGCAAAGATGTTTTCATTAGATACCAAGTGAAAATTGTCCAATTGGCCTTAAGCTCTTTTAGTCTCCACGAGGAATTTTTGGATCGATTCAATTTCAATTAACAAATTCATGAACTACGACTTTTAGCTGAAAGAAAATGAGGCCATTCTCCACCACATCGAAATTGGAAAAAGAATTATGTAGAAATAAGATCCACGAATTTTATTTCAACTGAATAATTACTCATAACTAATTCATTCGAAGGAACATAGAATTTCTTAAGACTATTTCAGCATGTTGTTTCTTGGATTATTAAGTCAAACATTGAAGATTTCATTTTAGGTTCTAAAATTCTTATACATTTATATTAAATTTTATCGTATGAATGCTAAAACTGAATCTATACATATGAATAATCAAATCTTCGGGAAAAATTCTCCTAAAGTTCTATGGAACCACGAGTCCTTGTTTTTAAATTTTGATTCTCCTTCAAAGATCTACTGTTGGTGTAGCTGCAGATCACTTAATGTAAACGGATTTCCTTTCTGAGGTCAAAATCAAATATTGGAACTTATCTCAGGCCGCAACATTAAGGACAGATGTAAGTTTAACATAATATTAGTAAAACATCTGATCAAGAAATATAACTAATGGGTTTTTTATTAATCCTTATGATGTTTGATTTTTTCATCAAATTTCACTGCATTGTGTTTGTAAAATCTGAAACATGAAACCAATAACTTTTGTATTAGAAGGAAAGAAAAGGCCCTAAACTATTTTAAAAACCGATAGAAAATTGCTTTTTTTCAATGCCCATCAGCTTGAGACTACTGGTTTTTAAAACTCATTAACAAGGAGAGGTCACGGGTTGTACAATCAGATTTTATGCCCTTTTGGCAGATGAAAGTACTCATGAAGAACTTCAAAAATATACCAGGTTTTAGGGTCCAACACTCAAGCGTTTTGGAGATATTTGATGATTTTTAGAGTGTTTTTCTCGCTGTTGCTTATAAGCTTCCTGTCTCACAGTCGAAACAGGAAGTTCAGCGCTAGCTGAAGATAAGCTGCAGATCTCGAGGTTGCTGGTTCGAATCAGCTACCTGACGAATTTTTTTTAAACCTTTTTTTTTTTTTTCTTTTTTTTTTAATTTTCTTCTTTTTTTTTTTTACCTTCCTTTTTGATTCTGCTTCTTTATTTCTTTTTCGTGTTTTTTCTAGTAGGCAGAAATAAAAATAAAATCTATTAACTTTTATAATTTAAGTTAGTCTAGAAAAATAAAATCTGCATATGTCATATAAACTATAGGCTCGAGGCAAAGCAGCCGGTTAGAACATCTGAAGATGACCAAGGACTGATACAAAATGGAAAAGGAAGGGCTAAACGAATGCTGGAACGAATGCTGGAAGGTATTATGATAGAGGTGCAATAAAGTTATACCGAAAGAAAACAGCCAGGGACAGGCGCCTGTTGAATAAGACAGACAACGGAGAATAATAATATAAAATTATTTGTATTAATTGTAAATTTCAAGTAGTAAGCTTAGAATTTTTCTCTCTTTCTTCAATTATTTCCAATTTTAATAATAATAATAAAAAAGAAAAAAAAAAAGGACAGTTTTGTTGCTACTGGAAAAGGAAAATACAAGAAGAAAAAGATGCAGATTTTACTTTTATAATTTCAGTTACTTTCAGTTTAAAAAAAGTTAATAGATTTATATATTTATAATTTTATTTCTGCCTATTAGAAAAACACGGGAAAAGAAATAAAGAAGCAGAAGCAAAAAGGAAGGTAAAAAAAAAAGAAAGAAAGGAAACTGCATTAGTATATAAAACATGGATTGAAAAAAAAAAAAAAGGTTTAAAAAAAAAAATTCGTCAGATAGCTGACTGGAACTAGCGACCTCGAGATCTACAGCCCAGCAACTTATCAATAGATTTAACGCTGAACTTCCTGTTTCGACTGTGAGACAGGAAGCTTGTAAGCGAAAGCGAGAAAAACACTCCAAAAATCATCAGATATCTCCAAAACGCTTGAGTGTTGGACCCTAAAACCTGATATATTTTTGAAGTACTTCATGAGTACTTTCATCTCCCAAAAGGGCATGAAAATCTGTTTCGTACAACCCGTGGCCTCTTCTTGCAAGACTGTGCTGTTATTCAGAAACTTCAGTTTGCACTTATTTTTTTGCTTCACTAAAAAGAAGATTAACATTACGTTAAGTTGGATCTGGTGAAAGTTAGAGATTCGTGTGAAAGACTTTGTAGAAATTAATCATTTGTGGATTTAAATGTCATTTATTTAATATGTTAAAAAAATATTTAAAAAAAAATATTGAAACAATTACTTATAGCAGCACAAAATATGAGAATATTAGACAAGAATAGTCTATTCATTATTCTCAAAAAACAACTTACAGTTTTTGGATTGAATATCCACAACAACATACAACAACAATTATTCAACAATAATTATAAAGGTAGGTAAAGAAAGATTTAGGGTATAATTGGAAATCATGTCAGTAAAGATTTGATAACATGTTAGATTCCTTAATCTCTAATGTTAAAAAAAAATCCATCGTTTACTAACAAAGTTACAAATGACAACCGACCCCCAATGAAAATCCACTCGATAAAGCCTGGGTTTATTTTTATGTTTAACTACGAAAACTTAGTATCTAAGCTCAAATTTTGTTACTTTACTATTGAAAATTTAATGGTAAGGTAACAAAATTTGAGCTTAAATACTACGTCCAAGGATAAATAAGTTACGATTAATGTATCAACTGCTTATTAAAGTGCTAAAGTAAATTAACACAAAAAATTGCGAAATTAACTTTTAATAAGGGGTTGGAATTTAATAATAATTACCTTTGATTATTATACAAAATTATTTCAGTCACATTTCCGTTGTAGATGGTTATGATAGATCGTATATTAATGACGTTGGTTCATAATTTATTAATAAACACCCAAATTACCTAGTCATGAAGCTCATCAAGCGATGATTCTAAGGGCACGTTTAGGATTTACAAAAATCGGTGAAATAATATCACAGACGTTTCTAAAGCCTGCTTCACAGATGATCTCAAAGATACTTAACTTGATTTATCTCATTAGTTAAAAAAATGAACGATGTAATGAACGGCCAGACTTTAATGCTATTTGTCTGTTAGCCCGTATTAGGCAATTGTATTAGACAAGTTCAAGTAATCCCCCTCTTGGTGAAGTTGAGTAATGGTTAACTTACACTTGGGAGCAATGCGAGGAGCAGTTTGGGTAAATGACTCACCCTTCTTTTAACTGGACGAGACGTCGACATCAGTAATGAAACTCTTCGTGTTCATTTGTCGGAAACGCTTGGAATACTAAATAACGTTAGTGCCTTTGTTTCACAGGAATACGAAATGGAGGTGCGATATCATGGGGAGCAGCCCTTCTTACAACGAAACAACAACAACTACATACATTCATTTCGTGTTTAAGATTTTTCTTTGTAAATAATTAAACCTTCAATTTTATTTAATAATATTCAAGATTTCTATTTGAAAATTCTACTTAAGATAATGGACTATAAAACAGAATAATTTGCTATAATTCATAAATATATTTGCATATAGGTATTTGTAATGAATGCGAGTTTGTATATTTGAATATTTTTATTACCTTTTATCAACTCAATTTTCATTACGTAGATTTAAAGATATGAATATGCTACACACTGC
>JAFIDM010000005.1:34156953-34198659 GCA_023159025.1 Thereuonema tuberculata
TCAATTATAGGGATCGTCTCTTCATATGTCACATAAATCGCCAAAACTTTAGACTTATTCAATGAAAAAATGTACATTTCTTTATGTTTTAAAAAATAATTTGACCTCAACACAAATATATAAAATCATCTCCATTAAAAAATTACATAAATATTTTATCATGAGACTTGAAAGTAACAACTATTTCGTAATTAAAGGATAAATAATTCACAGTCATAACAAACAGTTTTCCATAAGGAATGCATATCTAGACAAATAGAAAAAAAATATTTAAACATTTTACAGGATTTGGGTTTCGTTAACATTTTGCAAAATCCGTTCTAACGAAAATAAAATTCGTTCATCATTTTATTTTTTAGGATAGTGTTGAGTAGGGACGGATTAATGATGTAACATTTTTTTTTCTAATTTTTTACTCTTGTTTTAAGAAGATATAAATACTTTCCCAATTATCCTTATTAAAACAATACAGGATTTTTCAGAAGTTCAGATGGAGTGATTCAATTCAATTTGTTACGAATAAAATTTTACAAGACTTAAATGTATTCATGACATTTTGACAACCCAGTCGTCTGAAGGGAGATCCGATTTTATAATTTTTTAAAGTTTTATAAAAACTTTTTATATATTGCTTATAAGTGATTTAACAGAAACATTATTACTATTGAATTTTAAACTACGCAGTTTAACCACATGGTTTATTTATTATGCGAATAAACGCATATTTTTGGTCTTTTCATCCTCTTTAAGGATATTCCTTTTTTTCTTTTCATTTATAGAAATCTCTTTAATACTGAACAGGACTTAATTTTTTTTGGTTGGAAGGTTATTTGTGCTTTTATTTTTAAACACATTTTTGAATTTTTAAAGTTATAATTACATTCATATAACCGTATAACTTTTTTTTTTTAGCTTATTAAAATGCAGGCCCAGTGAAGGTCGTATCCTTAGCAGGATTCTATAAATATTAAAATCAAACAGGGTGAACGAATTTGGATGAAATTTGATCTGAATTTCCTACCAAAAGACGGAGCCTTGTGTGGCTTAGAGTTCAATTAAGGTCACGACTTCATTTGATTCCTCAAAATTCCAGCACTAAGGTTCAAAAGCCCACCCTCGCTTATTAAGAAAACCTTCAGACGAAAATGAAATTCCTAATCTGTTACGAAATCTTAATAAACTTAAAGAAGACGTGAATCTATCTATTAGCAGAGAACGCCTCGGAGATGTAGGTGGGGTGATAGAATGATGGACGGATAGAAGGATGAAGACTTGAAAAAAAACGATTATCAAAAGACTAATGAACAGATGGTAAAAAAGATTAAGCAACTTGATCCCTTGTACAGACCTAAGTAGTGAACTTTTTGATCCCGGAAAATCTCATCTTATTAATAGACATACCGGTAGAACCAACTAAAAAGTACAAAGAATAACCAAAAAAAAATGTAATTAATGACAGATGAGCGACCTCCCTATCGGAAAAGATGTGATCTGAAATTCAATCTGTGGGTTGCTGTTTTTTTTTAAAGTAGTCAGAACAAAAAAACAATATAAAAAGAAAAAAAAACAAAAAAAAAAACTAAAAATTCGTACTTTTTTCAAGAAATAAGAAATAAAAAATATAAATAACTTAAGGAACATGATACTATATGCTTTTATATGAAAATTTATGGAGTTTATAAAAAAATAATTAAATAAAATAACTGCTTACGTATTTCCTTTAGCCAATCTCCGTGTGTATGTGTGGTTTTTTTTTTTTTAAAGAAATGAACCATTTTAGTTATAGGGATAATATGGATAATTTTTAATTATAGGGTTTTATAGATAATAGGTATAAATATTACAATTAGCAATTCCTTAATTGTCTATGACAGTGTTTCCCAACCGGTGGGTCGCGACCCACTAGTGGGTCGCGGAAGGGTTACAGGTGGGTCGCGACTTGATCCTAAAACTATCAGAAAGCATCGAATAAACCATCAGAAAAGATCAGAAAAATCGAAAATCGATCATATATAAGGAAGGGATACGATACAAATATGGTTTTATTCTATATTCTTTTATTCCTGTATATGTGGAGGTATTCCGATAAGGAAAGGTGGGTCGCCAGCTGAAAAAGGTTGGGAACCACTGGTCTATGATATTGATTTTTTTTTTTAAAACAAAAATAATCACCGAATATTTCAGTGTGTAATATGATCCTATTGAAAAGATACTAGGTTAATTTATTCAAATGCCAAGATTACTGAATGTCTCAAGATTGTTCTTCTCTAGAATAATATCATACATTAAAAAAAAAAAGGGTATTATAAAAGATACAAATTTAGAGATTTTACTTGTTTTAGTTATTTTTATTCAATTTTTTTTAATTGTTTTCGTCACTTGCTAATAGCCTGGCTCTAACCTAACATTATATACATTTATATTTAGCTATAATTTACACTGTCAGACAACAAATAAAAGAAATAAATAAGCTTCAGCTGGTAAATAAAAGTTTAAGCTACAACAATCATATTAACGTATTTACAAAAAATGTGGCTATCAACAGAACTTTTTCACGACGAGCAAAACATACTAGCAGTACAAAGGAAAAGCCAAACAAGTTGTAAACTTTTAAAAATTTAAATTTCAATAGTTTACGATGTAAGAAATTAAAAGAATTACTAAAATAAAAAAATAAAAATAAATTCAGGGGTAAATATGTCTCCTTTCTCCTCTTCGTTCCTTACTGCTAGCGCCCATTTTCCTACCATCAAAATATAATTCATTATTAACTGTTATGAGGACAAGACTAAGTTTTATTACAAAACAAAAGCAAACTAACATGCACTCAACATTTATTTGTTAAATCTTACATAATCTGTTAATTCTGTAGTTCAATATAAACTTCAAAAAGAAAAAAAAAAGCTAAGCCCGTTTGAAATAAAATCTTTCCTACAATTCGACGAAAATTTGCAGTTACTAATGTTATTTATTACTCAAAATAGTTTATAATATTGAAATATACTGCTGTGTTACACAATATTAAAGTCTATTCAAAACTGAAGTGAAAATTCTCTTAATTTTAAAGCCGTCTTACTGGTAGTTTAAAAAAGGATTTCATCAATTTCAAGATATTGTTAAGCTAATTGATTTTATAGAAATAATCATAGAACAATCGAGAGTTGAACCATTCAAATCCTTGTTTAACCAATCGCTTTTTGGAGAAGAACTTGAACTCGCGCGAAGAGAAGTGTTGAGAGGACAAAAACAGCGTACGTCTACGTCTAGCAAAGCCTCGAATAAAATCTTTGGCTTTTAATGCGGGCTGATAATATTCTAAATACGTTGGGATGGTGGTGGAGTGTCACTGGTAGCGACTCTCAGTCGTAAATCAAATGAGTTGAAAGGAAGAAAAACGGATGGTTGGAGCAGAGATTCAGGTTTCACTCAGATGCCGGAGATAAGAAGGTCGTCTTAAGCACCCGACCGAAAACTCCTCCGATTTGGTGAATGAGATTTGATTGGAATCTTCATAAAAGGGTTTAAATCAAATTAAATTAAGATGCCATCACCAAAACTCCAACCGCATTAAGTTTGCTATGTGCGATAAGAACGGCTATTTATAAAGTTAAATTATCAAACACGTGCTTATAGGTTTTGCTGAGGAAACATCGTCTGTTAGAAGATGGGTATTGAATGGATTTTATCTTATGCACTAAGAATACATTCAAGATCCATTTGTCTTTAACTAAAATATTTAATTCTGTTACTTGGGAATTTAAAGTAGTTACAAGATTAGAATTTAAAAGATTTTTAATAATAGATAAATTGGATGTTTAGTCAAGTCTTTTTTTTTTTTTTAATTATAATTCTTTTTCTGAATTAATTAAAATTATTACATTTGAATTAATATGCATAGTAAATACATTTGATGCTTAAACATTAAATTATCTGCTGAAACAAAAATGGACATAGATTTAGTTTCCTAAAGTAAAAACACTTTTCAGAAATTTTGGAAAAACAAATTCCTTAAGTTTCAGAAACAGCGGAATTCTTAGCAAAACATCCAAAAAATGTTTGTTTGTTTGTTTGTTTTTCTATTAAATATGCCAACAGTTAGTAATAAAATATTTACTTTAAAATCTTTAATCAGGGAAATAGAATTAAGATTAAAAGTTTTAAATGTAATTAATCTATTTGAATGTCTTAAGATTCGTAACCTCCTCATAAACTCAACTATGCATTGTTAATGCTTGTGGTAGATGACTTCTGCGTAACGCGGAAATGGTCTTAAGTGATTATTTCCAGACAGTGAATTTCAGTGGAATTGACAGGTACTAAGGCTGAGAGGACTCTGAAATCCATCAATACACATTGCTCTCCCCTCTCAGCTGCTACCATCATAAAATATCTCTGACAACGGAACTACGGCCAACCAAAAAAGTTATTTATTGACAAACATTTTTCTCTTCTCCCCTTTCGGCCAATAGAGCAGGCGTCGCAATGGACGCCATTTCAAGGCGAAATTCTTGCTGGAGACTCACGAGAGTCATGACTGACCCACAAAGAATCACGACATTTAACAACAATTCAGTAGCATAAGAAGTGTCATGAAGGGTTAAAAACAAGATATTGACTACACAAATATCAGCATCTTAGAATATATTGGAACCGTTGACGTCTAAGGGAGACAGAAAGTGTTATCATTCTTCGTCTGTTACTAATTTCTGTTTGACTTCAGCTACTCAGATACGGGGAAGAGAAGCAATAAATAAGGGTAACAAATTGCTAACAGGAGGACAGACACCCCCAAGAAAGCATCTTTATATTATAAAGAAACTCCTACAACTTATAGCACAATTCACTGATTTTCATTTACATAAATGTAAATCGAAGTTGTCAGATAACTAAAATCAAGAAACATTAATAACTACTGTTAATTAATAATTAATTTACAGGATTTAAGACATAAAGCAAAATATTCACAATATCATTAGACAACAGTTGAAATTGTTATAGAACTAATAAATAAATAAATTCCCCAAATTGGATGAGGAAATTAAAATAAGTTTACAAACGAGATTAAAAGAAGAATGAGAGAATACAGCAAAGCATTTTCGTTTCAATTTCATTAATTCAAAATATTTCTTTAATGTAGAATATTTTTAATTCCAATATTCAATTAATATTGAATTTCCTCAAAGAAAAAGTTTGCATAGAAGCAATAAATTTTTACATAATTTTATGATTTATGACCTCGAAATCTACGAAAAAAAAAAACAACATTTATCTTTATCTTTGTTTTTCTCAGTAAAAAAGCCAAAATTATTTAAAATTACAATAAATTGAAAATGAATTCAATTAAAATAAAATTTGTTATTTAAAATGTGAATCGCCTAAAAAGCTAAAAGATTTGTTTGTTGTCATTCGCTATAAATACAATTGCTAACACCTTAACCAATTAGGCAGTAGTTAATGTAACCATGGCTTTGGTGTTTATTTGTTGTCTGCAGAGCGTGACGTTGGTCATCAGACAACGACAACCGCGAGGAGTTCGGTCCCCCCCCCCAAACGCTGATAAATGCATGGAAGCCCAACGAAATTAGCCAAAAGAGAAACACCAAACTCTATTATTAACACAAATCACACATTCATCAATCACTCACAACTTCAGGAAATTTAATCTACATACTATCCTAGGACATCTGCTGCTATTGCTTTAAGATATTTTAATAGGATTTTCATTTCCTATTCAATGTTGTTTTATTATTTAATTGAATTGTTGTCAAACAATGTGTTTTACTTTTTTACCTAATTAGTTCTTATTTAATACTAATTTGGATTTATTTTAAGACGTTGCTATCTACACACAGTTCATAAAAATACACAAGCAAATATTGGGTTTTAAAATTGCAGAAATAATTTAACAGTAATATTTCCTAGAAACTTCGTATTTTTGGATGGTGGAAAGGATCAACTGAAATTCAACGAATAATTGTATCAAAACTATAATTATTGAGGTGTGCTACTAAATATTCAAAATACCCAGGACAGAAAATTCAAAATTTCTATTCAAGGTAAAAAACCATAAAACATAATAAATATTCAATCCTTTTTAGTTTAAAATATCTTTTTTTAAAGGAATTGCCTTTGTTTTTTCAGTTAGTGAGATTTTGCGAATTTCCTTTGACTTTTTCTCTCATCATAATAAGAAACAACAAAAAATAATCTAGATTAAAAGAATTAGTAAAAAGTGACCAGAAACTGACTGAAAAAAAATGAAGTCGTCGAGTTTTTAAACGATCAAATTTTCAATGAATTTCTGCAGAACAATCTTTATAGTGACAATAACTGCTTTCCTGAAAAATAAAATCAGTAACAATATTGAAGATAATAAATTATGGAATATGTTGCTAATCTCTTATAACATTTCTTATGATGTTCTTTAAAAGACAAATAAAATAATACTCCGTACAATATACGACAGAATTAAAAAATTTTGATGCACGATATCATTTTAATGTCAAAAATTATCAATAAAGTAAAATATTTGTCAATAAATTTGTCAAATATTTTACTTTTACGAAAAGTTATAAAACCATAAAACTGTCATGTCTGACACTATTAATAAAAAAAACTGAAGAACATTTTTTTTTTCCTGTTTTGTTCTTGAGAATAGATTTGTAAAATCAAAGTTAAGATCTTTAAATTATTCAGGAGAAAGAGATGCATTATTTGATTGGACGGAACGTCTTCTTTGATGTACAATTAGCTCAGGTTAGATAGTAATTGATGAAGAGATAAGAGCAGTAATGATTTGCAATGTTATCTTGAATTGACTAATTTGATTCTTCCAAAAGATATCTAAATATACTGCGTAATTTCTTTTTCCGTTTTTTGAAGCATAAATCAATTTTAAGAGAAAGTTGTTCGTTGCAGTCAAAAAAGCCTTTCAAAAAAAGGGATAAAGAAGAATATTTACGTGCACATCGTTGAATCGTGAATGTGCAGTAAAAGCCAGTGATCATAAAATACAGCTATGATTTACTTGACTTCTCGAATTTTATGATACGGAGATCCGAAAGTGCTTTGGCTTCAAGAATACAGCACTTGATGAAACCATTACCCCTTGTTACACAGCAAACAAACAAAGAAAAACAAGGCTTCATTCTACTTGAGTTTAGATCCTTCAATGGACTTTCTAAAATTAACATGAAAGAAACAGTTTTTTAATCCATAATAAAAATAACAGCAATTCATCTGTGAAGGAAAGAAATTACCACTTTGGAATTAGATCTGTTGGTTTGTGGTTCAACATTTTACTAAAAGGCAAAGTAAAAATAAATAAAATCTTTGATCCAATAATTTATGAAATTCTAAAATCTATTTTTTAATTCAATTCTACCACAATCTGATAACATTTTGAAAACCTTACATTATGTTCAGTGATAAACTAACACGAAAACCTGAAACTGAATGAAGATATTTTGATAAAAAATAAAACATTTTCTCTTTAATTGCCTCACGATTAGGCTAATTTAAAGTTACCTATTGGTTTTATAAAACTAAAGAGAAATTGTTCAAGTCATAGTGTATAAACATATTTGTTAAGTAATTTTCTCTGAAGCTGAATAATTAAATGGAATGATGGCGATCAACCAATAACATTTATAACTACACATTTAGCTCAGATATAGTTGGAAAAATTAACTAGTTAAATTCCACTAGTTAAGTAAACAGCTTTAAGTCTATATAATGTAGCCACATATTTATAGGAATTTCCTTTTGAAATTTGACAACAGTATATTATGTTATCTTTTTCTGACTTACTTTGCTAATAACATAAATATGTTGCTGTGTTTACGTTAGAATTTTTTAAATTTGATTCGAATAATAAATATATCTTTCTTTTTACAATGAATATTGAAGGAACAAGGCCTTGTCACAATGTCTTCATCCAATTGACTGAACCAAGATGAACGGCCGACGCTTGACTATTCATTGCTGAATATAAATTGCGTTCACTTACACGAAGCCAAATTGAAAACACACACCAAATGATTTAAGTTGAAAAGCGTGAAACATTAATTATGTTAATCAATTTCCTAACATCAATTACTTCTCTTCGCACATATTTTCACTGGCAACTCAAACAAAGTAACAAATCAAATCGAACGGAACAATTCAGCTTCCATTAATGACATCTATATAGCGGGAAATAAAACTCGTGTCTCTAATTCATACAAGGAACGGATTTTTCAAAAAAATTTTTTAAATATTTAATTGATTTTAATCATTTCGGAATGTTGTATTTTAAAAATGTAGTAAACAATATTAATAAGTAATATTTCTTTACAGTTTATTTATTACATTAATTTAATCTTTTTAGCTTAATATAATTTAGCTAAAACTGACTTTTTCTAAATAAAATAAATAAAATGCTGCTGAAATCTTACGCAGGAAAAAAAAATACGCAGGAAAATATGAGTAAAACAACAGATTTATAAATTTAATTGGAGTAAAAAAAAAAATCTAATACATCTATTACCTCTCTTCTGAAAACAGATAAAAATTGTTTGTAAATCGTAAAATGTCAAATCCATTCTAAATAAGCGCTAAAACATATATAGTTCGCAATATTTTTATTTAATGATTATTTTCGAAGTAATGAAGACGATTTATTTACAATTATATATATTTATATATATAGCCTTAATTATTATACTTAAAAGGGAGAAAAAAAAACCAAACTATTAATAGTATTGTAAACAAATTATTAAAATTAGTGTTTGAATGATTATAACATGATTAGTTATTTATGATAAGGGTGAAAAAAAAACTTCAGGAGAATGTCTTGAATATTTTTTTTATGAAGATAATTGATAGGAAACTGTTGAGAGTCGCTGCCCAAGTAAATAAGGTGTTGACTGGTGGAAATCAAAACAAGCAAGGAAACTGGCGTGTCTCCGAATCTTACCTTTGTGGTAGCATCCCAACAGCACAACTAAACGTATCCACAAAACTTTCATGTCGGTTTTCGGCTGTGGAATCTTCACCCTTCCTCAAAATCTATAGCGCGGCGTTGGCAGCTGTTTATGTTGGGGGAGTGGATGTCATTCTTTCCCCACGTGGTCCCTGTCTCTAAGTCCGTGTGTCTGATTTCGTGTTGGCTGCCAACAGGCCCTGCTACCTTGAGCGCCAAGTGAGGGACCCCGAGCACAACAACCCACGACCTCTAATGGTGCGCAGATCGATAACCAATGTCTCGGCCACGGAGCAAGACTCCTGTGTAGCGCTGTCTGGCGGGGAGCGCAAGCATTTGTGCCAACTGAGTAAACGTCCCTTTACGACCTGGACTATTCACTCTCTTCTGGCACTAGTGCATTTTTATTGACTCGGCTGCTGCTTTTTTTCAACTAACGATCAGCAGGATTTTACAAGAAAGAAAAAGAACGAGGAATCTATTTATCTGCTTACTTCTGTGAATCTTACTAAACTTAAAAATATTTCCTGACATCTCTTTTTAAATAAACAAGAATTGGGAAGAAACCAAAATAAATAAAATAAAGATCTACCAATTTCGACTAACTATTCCAATAGTGGAATAGTCAGTTTTTAATTTTGTATTTTTTTTCTTTTTATTAATTTCATGAGAAAAAGAAAAAAAAAATCTAAGAAAAATAGTATAAAACAATGTTTTGAAATTTTATAATACAAAACTATTAATATTAAAATTTAATGCAAACGATAGAATCATTAAGAATTCAGATGGAATACTTTACTAAATTCATATTTTTTTTCAATTTTTTTTTTAATGAAATGTTTTGGTACCATTATTATTTCTATTATTAGTACTGTTACTATTATTATTGTTCTTGTCTATTGAAAGTAGAAATTAATGATCTCATTTAAAAAGTTTGGCTTGAAAAACTTGACTATTTCTGCAATAAGAGCAGTTGTGAATCATTTCTATTTAAAAATGTTATGAAAAAATAATTAGAAATGGAATTTTTTAATTCAGTTGAACAAAAAGCTGACAAACTTACAAAAAAGTAGGAGGTGAATTGTTATCATTTTATATTGCAGTGAAATAGGAAGAAATGCTGAAAACAAAACATTCAAAAATATAAAGAAATAAAAGAAATGAAACAAAATAAACTTTATTTACAAATTTTGAAGATTAGCAGAACTATTTAGATGAGTGATTTTACTAGAAAACAATTCGAAATTCCTAGTCTTAAATCTATTTTCTAGAATCAAATCTAAAAAAGTTGGGATTTATTGTAATTTATCAACTAATAAAATAGGATATCACTAAAATCTAATATCATAATTAAGAAATTTTTAAATAACTTGAAACAAAAAGATTGTTGTAGAAGAAAGACAAAGATGGAAGTCAAAGAGAATATGTATGAAATAAGAACTAAGATTAAAAGATTAAATATCATAAGAATTAAGAAGAATACTTTCATTCGTTTTTAGATAAAGAAAATCTATTAATATCAATTACTTAAATACACGAAAGTATTATTTAACAACTCTCAAAGCATTCTGGAGTTTTCTTTGTTTTTCGCATAAGGCCTGCATGAAAAGCCCTTGAGTGCGGCTGCTTAGAGATATTCGAACCAGAGCTTTTACATTTGTTATACTTTTTCTAAAATTCAATCGAATAGCAACTGAATCGTTTGCTGCGTACTTCCCAATTTCCTTTAACAAGCGAAGATCACGTGACAGTCTATAAAACTAATTATATGTTGATATATGAAGTTATCTTTGTATGCACACAAAGACTTAAAGCAACTAACTTCATGAAAAGATATGCAAAAATTTTAATGAAGCCAAGCACTTCTAAATATAGCTATTTATATTAAGAAAAAAAATATTGTCATTTGTCATATGGTCCAATTTTAGGAAGGGAACTTTTTGTTAAAATGAAAATTCCAAAAGAACCAGCTATGGTGAAACTATTCTGGAAATTTAATGAAATATGCAATTATATACAATGGGCTTTATCAAATTCATTTCCTATTTCAACCTTATGATGACATTTAACTTGAGGTTTTTAACTTAAGAAATAATCCATACACTTTGTATTTGTATCAATTAAGCAGGTTGAAAGACTGAAGAAAGTTGATATCAAATCCATTTAAATGAGAGTAACTTTGTCAATCTCTTCTATCATTTTGTGTTTTTTATTACAATAACAGCAATAAATTTCAAATATCTTTGTATTTATACAAAGACTTAAAAAGCAATCTATTTGGTAGAATTAAACTTATTTACAGCTTGTTGAAGACTTTCTATTTAAAGTGAACTTTCTATCGATAGGGTTAGATTGAATTCAAGTTTTTAGTTCGTCGTATGAACTTATTTTGTTTTGATGAATTAGAGATATTAATCAATGCATTCACAAGTAGTGAAGCTATATATGAATAAGAATTATTTTGAAAATATATACGATAGTTATTTTCAAGAGTGAGCCTATGAAGTGTTATTTTAGTCATACATTACTGGAGTGATTAACTATCTTGTATTAACTAGAAATATTATCATTTTCAACTTCAATACTCTACTGCGTAGCCAATTTCTATATATAGATATATTATTCTTTGAAATTAATTTTTCAATTGGTTATGGGTTTTTACCGAAATCCACTGCGCAAGTTGAAATGATGTGAATACGTATTCTTCATGTATAAAAGAGTGAACGATTTTGGCATAGTACAAACCGTTTATTGTCACTAATATTGAAATATCGTTATTATTGGAATTAACTTTTTTTTTATTGAAAATTGAAGTTTATTTAAACAAAGAAATAGGGGAGTTGCTTTTTGTATGGCTCTGGAAATAAATAAAAATAAATAGAGAAAACTATCGTACTAACCAAAACAAGATAATTAATGTTTTTAGACAGTGTCAAAAGCAAAGCGGCCCCATAATATGCACAATTTTATAAACATACTTTTATAAACAAAACTTTACCGGAAGCGATCCCTTTTCACCGCCCAACTTCCGATCAGGGAGTGGTCCTAGAGGTCTAATTTTTTGGACGTGGTCGCCTACGTTTTGATGCTGAACACAATGGTGAAGGTTTCGATCCCCTATGTTTTACAGGCAAGCTTTAACCTAGGGGTAGCCAACATTGATTTTATGCTGTCTGGATAGCACAGTCTGTAGCGGCCAAACGGTTAGAGATATTCGAATGAAACCTTCACCATTGTGTTCAGCATCAAAGAGTAGGTGACCACGTGTAAAAAATCAGACCACTAGGACCACTCCCTGACCCCCCAAGGCATTTTCTTTCTTTTAAAAACGCCTTTAAAAGACAGAAAATGCCTTGGGGTGTCAGATAGTGGTCCTACAGGTCTGATTTTTTGTATGTGGCCATCTTCTTTTTGATGCTGAACACAATGATGACGTAGTTAAAGGGTTTTACGTGTGTGAATCAAACAATTGATATATAAAACTACAACACACTTAAAGTAATTATAAAAACTTAAAAAAACTTTAAAAAACTTTTAAAGTTTTTTTAAGTTTTTATAATTACTTTAAGTGTGTTGTAGTTTTATATATCAACAATGATGACGGTTTCATTCGAATATCTCTAACCGTTTGGCCGCTTTAGTGTATGACATCCAGACAGGATAAAAGCAAGAGCGGTCCCGTAGCGGTTTTACAGGCAAGCTGTAACGTAGGGGCCGCTAAAAACAAAACAAAAGAAATTCACACTCAGATTATCTTAGAGGTTAAAAACTAACTAAGAAGAATAATGTGGAGATCAAATTAATTACCAAAGCAGAATTCTTTTCTGAAAATTCTGTTATTCTAATAAATCTAATTTATTCAAATGATTTTTTTTTTACCACTCATTTTTTATCTGATTCTTTTTCCTTCAATTGGATCACTTTCAACTCACCGTTGGTCTCAGTCTCATTTTCAACCTCCTGCTTAATATACAAGACTCAGTGTGAGACAAACTAATGAAGTTTTCATTTTATTTATTTTTTAAATAGAACCTTTCTTTTTTTTTTTTGTCGTAAGGATATCTCTGCTAAAAAGACACCATTTTAGAATAACGTAACAGGGTTGAACTGATGGTTCGATTGGATGGACAGACTAACACAAAAAAATCAACAGCTCTTCCGGAACTGTCCATTGAAGGAGGACATTTCTTTGTTAATTATTTTTTAGTTAAAAGACACTATTTTGAGTTTCCTTGTGGAGGACTGAAGAATGTACAGATACCCAGTTACTTCTGAAGGATTAACTCTAAGCAGCGTCCTATACCGATCCTATACACGATTCTCAAAGTTGTTGAATAAACATGGGTTGTTCACACTTGTTTCCATTCACTTAGTTTAATCTTGGTGTTCAATATCTACTCTCTAGCCGATTGCAGCACCGCTAAATAGCGCTCTCTAGCACTGAAGGTTGCAGTCAGCTGGACTTATATTCATAGAGAGAAAAGACTTGTCTTGGTGTTTCATATCTCCCATTAAATTTGTCTGTACAAATTTTTCTCTGTACAAATTGAGTTTTGATGTTAGAATCTTTTTAACTATCGTCTTCATATATAATTTTTACTTGAATACTAATAAAATACTTTTAAATTAATAATAATTTCCTTCTCTTATATCACTGTAATATTGACAGTTAAAAAAAAATAAACTAACTACAAAATTATATACAACATAATTGTATCGGCAAAAATTATAACTTTGTTGCATCACATTTTTAACTTGGTCACGTTTGAACGTGTACTGTTTGTGTATAATTGTATTGTTATAGGAAAATGTAATAGGACTACGTTACTATGATTTAGTGACATCTTCAGTACATAAGATTTTGCACTGTACTATATCACATAAGTTATGTTTAAATTTAAGTTTTCTGCATTTCACAAAGATCATTACTGTAGACTTAGAATTATATATTGTTTTAAATTTAAACTACAATAAATATATTAATAACTAGAAATAACTTTTCATAAATATGTTAATACTCTTTCCTCGTATTACAAAATTAAAGAACTTTAATCAGTTAGTGGATATGTGATTCCTGTCATATAATTACCCCTTCATTGCTATTGTACGGCTGCAAACTTTACTGCAAGTGTAAAGTGAAGATCATATGCAAAAAACAACTTAAAACATTTAACTGTGTTTTGGGTTTTCAGTCATGATTATACAGCTGAAGATTGAAAATCTATGAATGAAATACATTTGTACAACATCAATGCCTGTACAAAGAATGCCAGTAAAAGAATCTGTCAATTGACTACATACATAGTTACTATAATTTCAAAATCTATCATGGATTAGCATAATCAGATGCAACAATTTATATGATGAAATCAATTCTTTGCCAGAACTTATTCCTTTTGAAGACTTTAAATGCTGTTGCCAGAGCATTATGCCAGAACTCTGGAATTATGGAAGTTTCCAACAACTTTGAACAGAGTTTTAAGCCTACACCAGAAAACTTACTACACTCAATAAATATGTCAGATAAATATACTCATACAATAGAACGCCAACATGAAGATTTAAATACAGAATTCTTTTACATTGGAACGCGATGGCCAACTGTTATCAAATATAATAAACCAAAAGAACTTTCTTTTGAAAGTGAATGGCTTCATTTCTATGCATCACAAGAACTTACATTCATTTGCTCGATATATTTTCTAGACTACAAATACCAGAGATTGTGCTTATGTGTCCGAAAGGTCACATTATAGGAAGAATGTCCAATAACATTGTAGTAAATTGTATTTTTTTTCCTTGTACTTTTTTCGACACCCTTCACATTAGGATAGAGATACGAATGACACATTAACTCATGAATACAGCTATTGTTTTGTAACATCTTCTTTTAGGTTTTAATGAGTTCCTCAACTGCCACTTCGAAAAATAAATCATACATACTCGTATATGTAACTGAAAATTAGACATACCAAAAAATCATAATTGCCATTTAAAATACATAGAAGCTAAACTACATTATAGTGTTGAACGTATAATTAAAGTATTTCAATATATTATTAATTTCTAAGAAATTAAATATTTCAAGAAATTCGATAGAAATGGAATATTTGTTTTGACTCAAAAGAGCATCTCAGTATTTCACGTTTTCAAGAATAAAATCATTAAAAAAAATGCTGCTCTTGTAGAAACTTGGCTAAGAGTTGGTCTTAGTTCCAAGTCATTTTGAGATTCATTGTCAATTTATGAATCGGACTTATGTAATTTATTGCAACAAGAATTCTACACTTGTGACAGAACAACCAGTAGATTCAACAGGGATTAAGTCTGATTCAAACTTCAACATCATTTGTGTTAAATGAAAGCAAGCTTAGCTTCACGCAGGAATTGTATAATCAAATTTCAAGTTACAACACCCTCGTGACATAGGCCTCAGGAAAGAACTGAAACAAGATAAGGGGAGGACAAAATGCCATGTAAGATGAAACACACACAAGAAACGACGACAATTAGATTTTAAATACACTGATCAGAAATATCCGGACACCTACCCGAAACCATAATCAGATTTTCCCTATAACCCACTCCCAGTAGTAGACTAATATGGGGTTAACTTTTATCACAGACGTGACTCTGTCGAGGAGATTTTCCATCTGAGGAATGGCAGCTCATTCTTCCTAAAGAACTGTAGCCAGAGCAAGTCGTGATGTGGGACGTTGGGGTCGAGCGAAGTCAACATTCTAATTCCTTCCACAGGTGTTCGAGGTGTTCAGGTTCGGACTCTACGCAGGCGAGTCCATTTCCGGAACCTTATTGTCTACAAGCCATTCCTCACAGATTTTGTGAAACAGAGCGTTCTAATAACATTTAATAAATAATACTCATAAAGAAAAGTATTTGAGAAATTCAGAGCGTTCTAATGTTGGTAGAGGCAATAATCATCACCGAGATGGTCCTCTACTAAACGCAGTGCTTAACCGGTCAAAGTGTCCTTGTACCCTTTCGCATTTACATTGGCGTGCAGTGATATAAGAGGGCTGGGTCCATTCGATGAAAAACACCTCCACACCCTAATGTCACCTCCTCCAAACTTCACTGTTGGCACTACACATGATGGCAAATATCGTTCTCTGAGCATTCGCCACACCAAAATCCTCCCATAGGATCGCCACGTGATATATCGTGAATCACTCCATATCACAGATTTCCTCTGTCGTCGCTTTTTATACCACTTCAAGCGGTGCTTAGCATTCACAGGGAAATCTTTAATTTGTGAACTGCTGCTTGACCATTAAATCCCAGTTCTCTGAGCTCTCGACAAACAGTCAAGGTGCTGACTAGAGTGTTAGTACTACTGTGAAACTTACAGGTGATTGTTTCAATCGATGTCTGACTATTTGCAGGAACCACCTTCTTCAATACTCGACAGTCCCGGTCTGTCAGTAAACGCGAATTATCCGGTCGCGGTGTTGTTGTGGTTGCGCCCTCCCGTTTCTACTTCACAATCACTTCACCAACAGTCGGTTTCGCTAACTTTAGAAGAGTTGAAAAGTGCCTGATTGGCTGTCACTTGCGTAATATGTCTATGACCAATCCAATTCAAAGTCACTGATCAACCCACTCTGCTATTACTTGATACCAATTAAAGGAGTAACCTCTATTTTTACACCGGTACGTGCCATCTAGGCTTCAGTTCACTATTGCAGAGAGATGTCCGGATATTTTTGATCACATAGTGTATATTTTATAATACTTTTTAATTTTAATTTAGAGAACTTCTCTGTTCAGTAATATTTATGGGAAATGTAATCAAGTAATATATAGTAATATGGTTCAACGAACCATACAATTAAAAAATATATTGTTATATTGTTCTATTCAACAATATATATATCGGTATACGACTAGCAAAACGATCCGTTTTTCGCTCGGGTTACAAAAAAACAAATGTCCTAATGTGGATGATAAAGAAATTGCAATTGCGAGATGACTTGAAACTTTCCCGGTTGGTACAAATACAAAAAAACACAATAACTCAAAAGGTCTGATCTCATTACAAATCTATATCTATCCCGAAAACCTCGTAGAAGTATCTTAGAAGCATGTTTGCCCATCCACTCACCGTCCTTCCAGTGTACACCCATTGTTCCAGGTTATTCGAATTTTATAACATCATAACCCTATCACTTCACACCTTTCCTAGTTCGTAAAAAATCATCTGATCGTTACAAATCTATATCTAACCCGAAAACCCCGTCGCTATTATGCACAACAATATTTTAGTTGCACCACACTATTCGTATACTTCCCATTTTCGCCACCGGGTGCATAGGTAGCGCTATATTTTAGCTCCAATTGTTGCATAACAATATTTGTGTAGTTCTCATTGTTACGATAACAATCCTAAAACCTAACAATAGTAACGGAAGTAAACTTTTAGCTTTATAACTTAAAGCAAGGGTTTTATCCTATCCCGTGGGAATTTCGCAAAATCCTGAAAAAGGGTTTTAGTGATTATAATGATCTATTTACAAGCTAAATTTGAAGTCTCTACTAATTATAGTTACGGAAATAAGTAAAATTTCAAGCGAAAATAAACCCTCCTTATTCCCGAACCAGTGGGAATTTCGAAAAATCCGGCCTTATTCCTTGTCTACAACATAAAGGGAACCTCAGTGCAAAATTTCAGCTTTCCAACGGTTTGGGCTGGATGTTGATCAGTCAGTGAGTGAATGAGTGAGTCAGATCTTGTTTTTTTATATAGTTAGATTAAAGTTAAATCATTAATATTACTGAAGAAAAAATTATCAATGACTATTATTAAATAAAGCAAATTTTATTTTGCGGCTTTCATTAAAACATTATCTTATAGAACAACTCGTATAAAATTTACATAGACACATTCAAATTTTCAGTGTCCAAATTGGTTTAAGTTCTTTAACGAAATGTTGCGACTAAAGAGCGTTTCATATGGATCCGGAAATCGGACGGTCGGATCCACGAATCGGGCGTATTCTCTTTCACATGGCTACGAAACGTCGCCTATACAAACGATTTGAATGTTACATGTCGTATAGACGACGTCGGAGAGAGTTTCGTGGCCATGTGAAAGAGAATATGTCCGATTCGTGGATCCGACCGTCCGATTTTCGGATGCATATGCAATGGGCTTAAGCCCTGATTTACAGAATATAAATGATTCATTAAACCATTGACATTGAATAAAGACCAGTATTTGTCTTCATAAAATGAAAGAATTGAATTTTTTATTAAACTTCCAGAGATACAGTAATTTCTTGTCATGACAAATACGGCTATCATAGTTTATGCAATCTTTAATTTCAAAAGTTCGTTTTTTTGTTCTTTATGTATTTGTATGTATCTTAATCCAAGCAATGCAGAATAAGTCGTTAATTAATAGCATGTAATAGGTTACGGATGTATGGCTAATCATATTTCTTTAATTATAGATAATAGTTGTTAGTTTGTAAAAGGCAATGAAAGTATATTCTGTATATGGTTAATATCACAATAAATAATGATTGCTGGACGTTCTTCCAAAAGAACTCTGGTATTTTTTTAATATCGACATTCAATGCATCATCAGTACTAAAGCTTAACTTGAAATTTTGCATTCACTAATTAACAAAAAATATTTTTCTAATGTAATGTCAGTAGTATATTCCCGTATTTTAAATATTGCCATTAAATGAAATCTATTCGTTATCTATAATTTTGCTCATGTATGTATAGGCTTACAGGAAATAAGAAGAAAACATCTTTTCATAGACCAGTGAGATCCAAGGGGGTCATGTTTTTGAGATGTGTGCAGTTTCGTGTTGAGCTTGTCAATGTACCCACCCCACTTTAGAATTCATCCACGTTACGCCCACCAATATTCAACTATTAGGACTGGAACGGACAATTCATCCCTCACCGTATCTTTTAGATCGCTATCCGACCCTTGAAAAGTTAAAAAAAAGAAAGTCGTTCTGGAATAATTGATGAAGATATTTCACATGGTTAACTAGGATGAAAAAAAACAAAGCATGTCTGGGGAAATCTTTGTCTTCATAGAATTTCATTGTTGACAATTGATTTTTGCAGTTGTATTCCCTGTAAAATTCAATAAAATTGATGGGGTCATTTCAGTTTTTTCCTACTCGTAAGATAGTGGGCCTGAATTAGTCATCGCATTTAGCAATTAGAAGCATTAACTGATGCTAGGGAGGCCCGCGTGTAAAACCAATGATAAAAGCCACAACAGCAGTCATCATTCGCTTCTAAAAATACACTTAAGTTTTAATGCAATTGTAATTTTTCTTATAATTGAGTTTGGCGCAGTTTTGCTCGTTGTCTTTTCTGTGATTTTTCGTCGTTACTCCCTTGTGGCGTAATTAGTTTTAATTTGCTTTTGTTTTAGTGTGAGGGTGGCGGTAGGCCAAACAACCTCGAACCTCTCCAAAGTCGAGCCTTTATCTCATGTGACCCCCTATAAAAAGGGACAGGGTTATTGTTGATAGCGTTAACCCCTCGTAGAGTGACACCGTCAACAATAACCCCCACCCCTTGGAGACTGGCATCCCTCACTGTCCATTCTTCGAGGCCTCAGCGAAAACTAATAAACAAGACAATGAACTCCAATTCGCTGAATAACACGTATGGGGATGGAATGAAAAGAAGGCCTAATTATAAGCCTAATCCCTCATTACCATTCGCCAGTGTGTGGGAGGTTCATTCCGAGCTCGGATTGAAGAATATTTAATGCTTTAGAACAAAGGGATAACCCAACGTTTAATTGAATAACAATCCTCCAATTCCAAACAGAAACCAAGTGATTTGTAAAGTTCCACTTAAGGAGCTATGTTCAGGGAAAAGTTTACTCCAGTTAAAGTCCACTGAAAACCTTTGCTCCTATGCAAATTTAATGCAAAGCATCTACAGTATTGAAATGCAGGTCACGACTACCTCCTAATCAATAGCAATAAAAATGCTTTCTTCCTCATATTTACCATGTTATCCAATTTTAGATAAGTTACGTGACTTGGAGAGAATTGTTTATTCTATAGCAAAGCAAATAGTCTTCGTAATAAAAAATAAAACTGATTGAAATACACCAGATTTCGCCGTAAATCGTAGGGTATTGACTCAGGAGACCACTTACCATCCACATAGTATGATTGTGGAATCGAAGAGAGAATTTCCATCAGTTACTGTGTGCAATGCGTCCCTCGAGGAACCCAGACGTTGAATCACCACCAAATCCAAAGGGATTTTCACATATTTGAAGTCGAAGCCTCAATTCAAGGGCATCATGTTAAAGCTATCAATCCGATCATCGACATGGATCATTTGTTACACAATAGAAATGATTTGACCTGTGGACATTATGCAAATTGTATTATTTAACGGAACTCTACCTTCAAGATGATCATCCACTACCGTTTCTAGTTTATTTTACACTGGAAATCGTAATTTTAAAGGCATGTTTATAAAATTTTAATAATAAACTTTTAAGAATGGGTTAAATATAAATTTTTAGAACACTTAAGTTTGTAATTAAAATTAAATTGAACTAAATGGCTAATAAATTTTCCCGCGCTTATATATTTCAGTTAAAGGTTTCAATTCATGAGAAATACAATTATTAATGAAGACTGTATTAATTGCTGAATATTTTATCTGACGGAATACACGTAGACCAGCTAGATTTTGGTTAGATTCCGCACCCGAAACCCATCTCTAACAGAATATTAACAAACCATTCAATAAATAAAAACGAAGGAATCTTTCAAATTTAGAATCTCATTGATGTTTTCGTTTATTAAAATTTAGATTAACTCACTGAACCGCAAAATGCTTACATTCAATTTGGAATAACAAAAGAATAAAAGCAGAAAGTATCAATTGTTTTTAACAATAATCCATAATTTCAGTTTGTAATTAGAAATTTCTACCAAAGCAAGAAAATAGTATTCGAAACTAATCTTAATGTAATGTGGTGACCGTGGGTGGCTTGACAGCCAAGCACTGAGACCTGAAAGATCTATTGTGCCTTCCCACGGAAATATGAACAGACGGAGAAAAAGACTGAGAAAGGATGGTGAGAGAAATGCAGGGGAAATGGGAGAACCCCGGGAAAACCTGCCCAGCACGGATCGCCACCATCAACGAAACCCACATGAGAACCGAACTTCGGTGAGAGGCCAGTGTCTTAGCGACATCGCCAACCGCGCGGCCTGAAACTAAGCCTAAAAATAACCAATGGATCCAATAAATCATCATCGATTATTGGACTTATGTAGGTCATATTATGAATGTGCTAATCTAAGATTAATAACTGATAAGATTCAACAAATTCCTACAATTTTTATGTCATTCGTTACTTTACGGAGCGGGATGTTATCTATTTTAGAAATATTTTTACAAAATATTGAGTTAAAAAAAATGTATTGAAACTGTCACTAGTTATATCTCTTTGCCTGCTAATGTGTTCAACTATCTCTCATTTTCGTTGTCATTTTTTTTTTCTCTTTCAAATTGTAGAGGAATCTATAAAAGCAGGACATAAATTTCCCATGAATTAGTAATTAGTATTTAGAATAAAATTTCAATAACAATACATTAAGTTACATCAGAAACATATTTAATGTCCAATCTTTTGTCAGAAAAATAATCACCATTGTATGGGTTAATAATTTAGATATACATCTGAAATTTTACAATTTTATAAGGTAGTCTATACCTAATAGGACTGGTGAACATTAAAAAAAAAATATATATTTTCATATAGATAGTCAATCCCTTTTAAATCAAGTAAAATGCGATTTAGAATGATTTTTTTTTTGAACATGCTGTATATTTAGTCCTTGAATTTAAATCATGTCATTGCCTATGCACTATATTTCATAGCAATAATCATTCTGTAACGATAAATCGAATAAGTATTTTATTTACCGTAATATAAGTAGTCTCCATTACTGATTTAAAATGATTGGTAGATTTCAATGGCGCAAAAGCATATGTGGCTAAGTTGACTGATTTAAAATATACATCTATTTATTTGCTTTTAGAAGTGTGTAACAGATTCTTTACTTTTTTTTTTAATTAAAAAAAAAATATGAACAGCATTTAAGAATATCAATACGAATCAGAAAATTAATTTTTCTTAATGTTAATTCCAAATATCCAATAATATTTAGAATTAGATATAATGATTAAATAAAATACCAACTGTACAATATACATTGCTAAGCCAACATACACATCGAAATAATACAAATATAAAAACAAAACAAAAACAGAATATGTAGATGGATTGCGGTTCAGCTTTGGATTTTGAATAATTATTTTAATAATTGGTATTTTTATAATAATTACACTTTGTACTCAATAATTATCAACGATAAAAAAATTAAAAAAAAAAACTCTGTAAACTTGAAATTTCATTTTTATATTAATTTCGAACCAAGTTCTTCAAAATGAACATCGTCGATACCCGTGTTTTTAATTATTACTATTATTATTAATAATTTATTACTTTAAGAATTAATAATTATATATATTACTTATAAGCCTCTTTGCGAAACGAAACAACGGCATGAGCAATGGAGTTTTGGAAACAGTTACAGGATACATCTTCGCTAAGTAACTTAAGAGTAATACGAGTTCTAGCCTATAGAGAAATATCTTCATAGTAAAGAACAATTATCACTTTAGAAAGGATTTTAAAATGTTAAGAATTTCCCTCGTAATAATAAAGAAATTAGTTAATAGCAAAGATAATAAAAATGCCAGCTTACGATGAACATGGATTATAACAGTGCTAGCACATGCTTGATATTTTTCTATTGTATCTTGTCTTGAAAATCATTTTTGAACACTCCGTGGTAAATCACTGTTGTGCTGCATCCTTCCAATGTATTTCTTTATTTCAATTACAAATGTAATGCTGATGCATCTCAAAGGGGATTAAATATGCTGATTGTATTGTAAGAGAGCTCGCAACACTTCATGAAATAATACACATATGTTGGTGCAAGTTTAAAAATAATTGTTCAAAAATAAGAATTATTTGAAAATAATTAAAACCGATGGCACCATTTTCGCAATAATCTATATTAAGCATGCATTAGAGCAAGACATTCGATGATTCCTTTGAATAATGAAAGTTCAATTCAACCCTCCGCATTTGTTGAATTATCAGAATTAACGCTAGAATAGCAGCAAGAATTTCTAGCTAAAAACATGGAGAATAGATTTTAAAATTTAACAGAAATTTAAAAAAAAAACACAAGACTGACAATATGGTTCGAATATAACAAAAATTATGATGGTAAGTGTAAGAAGATTTAAATATTTATTTTTGAAATTATCGATTCTTTTGATGACAAATGCAGCTTAGAATCGTAACGAGGCCTATAAAAATCAGATGAAATTAAGATAGCAGATTCATAGAAAAAGTTTTAATATTAATAAGAACAACATTAAATAAAATTGACAGAAACAGTTTATTTAGGCACATTTATTATTATGAAAATAACAGAAAATAATGAATTTTGCAAGATGAGACTGATAATCTGATTATGGTGAAACTTCAGAAGTTTTTATCAAGAACTTTTCCCATAGAAAACAAACGCTATTTTATAATTTCTAATAACTATATGTTGTATTAAAGACAGCATTGTTTTCTTAAATATGTTGCTTCAATTTTTTTCTCCATTTGGAAGCCATAAGTTAACACGTTCTCGAAAATAGGCTATTAAAATAAGAAATTGTTAATAGGTAATAAATTCCATATATAATAATTAAATATAGTAATGACTTTTTACGAATTAACACGAATAAGAGGAAATGTCGTTTTTCCACTGTCTTTTGGTAAATTAAATTCTAATGAATTTACCTTATTGGAACTTGACATGTGTATTCAACTTTAATATGGTAGAGAGATGAAATTGTTACCTGTCTGAAGCGGACGATAAGCTTATATTGCTGTCAATTATTGGTGGCTCAATAGACAATGTGACTGGTTCATTAAGGGAACAATTAATTGACTTAACTTAAAAGCTCTTGAGAATCCATTTGAGAAGCTCCAACATCTTTGAAAAGCTTTTTGTTTGGTACTCTCTTAACAGAAGTGTTATGTAGTACAGCAATGTTAACACCATTTTCAAGTCAGTTTTCATTGCCTCACTTTTGCCCGTTATTATATGAAATTAATAATCTACTAATAAAGAAACAAAGATAAAATTATAGGATCATTTCACATTTACATGAGCCTACAATTCACATTGAGCAGTGACTTGTTTTCTGCATCTACAATGTAAGATGGAATCTTCACGAAGCACAATTCAAAGTTACAGAAATGCAATCAATTATCAGCACGACAACAAATATCAAGAGATCAAATAAAGAAAATGTAGAATTATTAGTATAATTATTTGTAATTTTTTTGGATTAATTTTTCAACAAAATGTCTGAAACTCCAGACATTTTTAATTTTATTTTTTAGTGTAGAACAAAAGAAATTATGCTTATAAGGTTTCAAATTAACACAAGAAATTCAATTGTGTTATTGAATGGATCTTGATCTTCAAAACTAGAAACTATAAATTTCTCGGAACTTTGAAATCTGCCATTTAAATTTACAATACAGCAGCACTTCCAGGGAACATAAAAAATAAACATTTTTATCTATAGGGCCTACTATTACTTTTTGTCGAATTTTTCCTCTCTATACTGGTTCTTGTAAATTTCGAATTAAATGTTTTTATTTTAAATAGTATAGCGTAAATGAATATGATTTATTTTTCAACCAACAGCCAATATTTCTTTTAAAATAACTCTTAAAAAAGTGTACTTGGAAATATTATTTGTGTGAACCTTACATCATTTTTGCTGTCTGCTGACGAAACTTAATTTAGGAGACGACAATACTAAAAATACAATATCTCATCGATGGGCTCAGGGCGCAATTATGAAGGATGGAGGGAGGGAAGGCTCATGGTAGGGGTGAGACCAATTTTCTAAAACTTGCCCCTAGCGACTTAAAAAAAAAAAGAGAGAGAGAAATTACTTAGTTATGGTTTTGTCCGGGGACTCAAGTTAGCGACTGGTATCTTGTGAATGAGATTGAAATAGCTGCTGAAAATGGTTTCCGACAAAAGGCTACTGAACAGATAAAAGAGCTGGACAAAGCAGAACATTTCGAAGAAAAAAAAACAGTAATTGGAATATTACAAATCTTCGAAACGATTATTTTATTAAATGTTTACATTTTGTTATTGAAGTAATTTTATTCTTACTTCTTAACTACACCTTCTTTCCTTAAATGGGATTTTTTAAATTTCGTTCTTTCTTGTCGTTTTCATGACATTAAAAAAAAACTAAAACCTACATTTTTACTCCAATTATATTTGCAGAATACAACAAAACAAAATTTTCAATTTTCGAAAATAAATCAAACAACATTAATATAAAGTTGTCGAAATAGGCGTAACTTTTAAACCGTTCGCCAATTAATGGATAAATTAAAATGGGATTAAAATTCATTGTTTAAAACATAATGAATAGAAATAGGATCGAATTCTAATATTTAGATTCCGATGCTTTTCTATGAAAATTTGTCATCTAGTCGCGGTTTTTTCTCGACAAAGAGTCATTTGAAAAAAAACCAAAAAAAACAAACAAATATTAAAATTAGTCTTATATATTCAAAAACCAGGGACGTTCTAAGGTTCGAGAAGATGTAGTCAGTCATTCAAAAGTTATTACGGGGGAAGAGAGAAACTGATCTGATAAATCTTAGGCTAAATATTCATCACAGATCAAATATTACTTACTACTTTAATTCAATAGTAATTATAAAACAATAATATTAATGTCATTATAATATCTTTTGAGCCGCTGGATGGTCCTCTTGAAACTTGGATGCATTCTTATGGGCAAACCTTTCTCTTATTTTTGAACTTTTTATTGTGTGGATGCTTCTTGAAAAAAATCAACCAGCGCGAATAAGACAAAAATCACCACAGAAGCATTAGAGCAATGATATCCATTCACTAATAATACGGAGACGATACCTTAAAGTTATCGTAGTCCGTTTAAAATTATGTAAAAACTGTTATCGCTTATCTTAAGCTCAGTAATGAACCCCAATTTATACTAAGATATCTTTAGTGGGTATGTGGATAGATGAGTTAAAAAGTTATTATTTTACAAAATAACGGTAATATTTAAGGATTTTAAGTCATGAAAGGAACTTCTAAACTAAAGATTTTTTTATATTTGTTTTACGGATTTTTTTTTCAATTTGATTTTCTAAGTATTATTTATTCCGAATTAAATATTAATATTTTTTTTTTTAAATTATTTTTTTTTCTTTTCAGAATTTTTCTAACTAAGCGAATTTAAACATTTCACAACTGAAGATCAAAATTTATAAGTATGCATTTGATGGAACATTTGATTTATCCTGAACAAAATGGCTGCTAGCTATTCAATGGATCCTCAGGTAACTTTGATTTGCGGTGATCGTGAATTCAACGTTTCAAAATCTCTCCTCGCTGAATCCAGTCCTTATTTCTCGGCGCTTCTCTGCGGGAATTTCATCGAAGGACATTCCAATTGTATAGAACTAAAAGATGTTGACTCTTGGGAAATGGAAGCAATCCTTGCTCTGGTGGACTGTCGTAGTAGCAGCGACCATTTATCTGCTTTACCATTCGAGAAGAAGATTCGGCTCCTATTGACCTGTGACATGTTGCTCTTTGAGAAAGGCGTCGACATTTGCAAGAAAGCAATTTTTCGTCATTCGAATGAAATGGGTTTTTCTGAGATAGAGCTTGTGTGGGAGGTTGGTGAATTCCTTCGTTCTCCGTTCCTCCTGGACATGGTTATTGAATGTGCAGTTTACACGTATTATAAGGAAAGCGTATTCCCACAAATGTTTAGTGCATTGCGATGGAATTCGATTCTTTTGACGTACGTCCGTAACAGCATAACGCTCAATTATCAATTAGCTCACACCAATACTTGCCAGTATTATTGGGAACTTGTCACACCTGTCAACTTTCTTCTGTTATGGGTCAAACAGCAACCAGAAACCAGGATTCTCAATTTCAGTTACGAAATCAACATAATAGCTAATGGAAGTTTTCCTAATATGTACATGGAAAGCTTAAGGCTTCAAAATGATTTTGAACAATTGAAAGCAATCTTCGAAAGTGGCATCTCCGAATCAATGGAACGAGGTTCAGAAGAAGAAAAGAGTTCTGGAAATGACGAGGAAAGCGAGATCAGTTCGGAATTAATAGATTTAGAACTGGAGGACAGTATTTCAGACGGAGAATCATCAGCAATGGACGATAGTATAACCTGTGAGTGTACTATTGGTGCCTATGTCTGGGCTGATTCTCTTTCTCATACATTAATGCCTGCTCTGTTTGAGATAAATGGTGCTGGTTTACCTCATGTATATTTCCTTGGGTTTGATGGCTTGCTAGAAGATATCAATGAAGCTACTAAATGGCAAGTGCTGTTAGAAGATCACCAACTCTTTGCCGTTTATAATAATGATCAGAAAATTATTCTAATCGAGTTTAATTTTACTTTTGGAATTTGGAACCAAATTTCACACTTTACTGCAAAGAATATCCAACCAGTTGGTATTGCTAAAATTGAAAGTAACATTTATGTGTGTGTGGTCTCTTCAATACAAGAAGCTGAAGAAAAAGTGAAGATTTCACAGAGCGATGTATGCAGAATCTTAAGCTATTCTTTATCTGAAAATGAATGGGAGGTAATAGACCAATTATTTGGCAATGAAGATGATGAACTTAAGCAAAGTAGCATTAATTTGTTGAAAATCCATAACAATCTCTACAGTGTCTTTTATGTGTATAATGTTAGCAGGAAACAAAAGACAACCTACAGCATTATTAGTAAGCCTAACAAATCATTGAAGCAAAGCTCATTGAAACTAACTAAGTCGTTAACCCAACATATTGGCAGAAAGTCAGGAAAGAAGAAGTCTGGAATAGTAACTGAAACGATCTCTGCGGTCGATGGATCCCTAGAATCTCAACTAATAGAAGCAGTTCTTCAAGACCTAAACAAAGACCCAGTGACTTCCCCCCACAAAGTCCTTGTCTTCCATCTTGATCTCGTTAAGAAGCAGTTCTTAGAAATCCTGAAAATACAAAACGACAATGGGAAGAGAATTGTCCAAAATGCAGAGTATTTTAAGCAGAATCAATCAGATCCCCTAAGTTTAATTGATGTCATTATTACCGTTCAGAAGCACAGTCATTTGAAACTGGATGAAGTTATTTGATTAGAAGAATTGAAGTAAAAAAGAAAACAAACAAAACTTTTCATTAGCTTTCAGTAGCTTCGTTCTACAGCCGTCCATTACCAAAATAAATAACAAAAAAAAGAAAAAAAAAATTGCTTGTCTGAAAAAGCAGAAAACGAAGGTATTGTCTATTTCTCCATGTTTTCTCAAAACAAGAAATTATTAAATTATTTTAGAATTATTTTTAAATTATTTTAGAATTATTTTTAAATTATTTTAGAATTTCGAAGCTAAATGTCAGTTACAATTGTCAATTTTCTAAATTTAAATGTTTTTTATTTAATGTTTTTTTTTTCATTAAATGATTCCATAGAAAGAGAAAGGAATTTGAAATTGAAGAATATCTTTCAATTCAGTGACTAAAAATTGTTGAACGAAAAGTTGTGAAATTAAAGGTTGGATTGCACAAAGAATGTTTTGAGGAATTGTCACACCTAGCGAAGAAAAGATTATTAAAAAGCAAACGTTTAGATGATGTACTTTTGTTTCTTCTCTTTCTAAATTTATTGATTTGCATTGAGATATATGTTTTTCTTTAATTTCCATTTTACTGAATAAAAATTGTTTAACTGTTCATATAAAATTTGTTGTTTTACTGATATTAATTTTGTCAACCAGTATTTTTGGAAGTTACGTTGTTGTTATTTTTTCTTTTTTTTTAGATAAGAAGGATATTTACTAAATAAAAATAGAATAACAATAAGACAAACATAGAATAAACATAGAATAAAAATAAAGTCACGACCATACAAACATTCAAACCAACAACACGTTTCGAACATGTGTTCAGTTTGAGGTTGTTTATAAGTTCGTTCCTTTCAACAATTGCTCTTTGACACTTTTTTTGGAACATGATTTATTGTGATACATCTTAGCAGACAAAACTACAGCAGGATGATCTTAGTTTTAGAACTGCAGAAAGAAGACACTTCTGTAATCAATGCTTAGCTGGTTAAGATAACAGATGTAGTCTTTGTTTCTATTAGATGGCAATTATTTTTGTCTTTGTTAATCATCCAACAACGATCTAAACTTAAAAACGAATTTCTTCTTTGCTTTAATTTTTTGTTCGGTCTGTGACCATCTTCCTAGATAATTGTAGTCTGCACAAAACTTAAGTCATATTATTTTAATTAAATTCGAAAACTGCTTAAAAAAATGTAAATTGTCGATTTTATATATTAACATTTTTTTTTAATATTTAAGTAGTTTGTCAATTTAACTTTAGGACGCATTGAAGCTGTTTTAAGAAATCATAAAACCGAAGATTTTCAATTTACGATCATTTAAAATATTTATATATTATATACACCTACACCCATCTTCTTTCTTGAAGACAATTCATTGAACTGGGGATAACCTGACTGTGATAAACTGCCTAAAGATACTATTTATAAAACGAATTTACAAAGCGTAACCATGACCGGAATTACTGTGGGTAAGACCCCTAAGAACGTTAGCCATTTCCCCCCTCCATCATGGTAAGAATTCAACTGAATCTATTTTAATTTTTAAAAACCTTTCTTTGTATAAACCATTATTTGCAGTTTGTTTCCATCTCTGGGCAATTCTACTAAAAAATACACAGTAATATAAAGTCAAACCAAAGTAACTTATCCAGTCTAAATGAGTGGATAAGAAACATAGCTAATATAACTTAACTAAGAAATATTCTATGGAAAATGAATCCTATTCTGACTTATTGATAATAAAGCTGTAAATTAAAGCATAGATATAATAAATAGCTTTCAAAAATTTAAGGAAATAACAGTTGACAAATATCCTAAAAACATTTAAAAAAAAAAAAAAAAATTCCAAGTGATATGGATTAGTCACGTGCCTTTAGCAGAGCAAGCATTGAAATATTTTACTTATTATGAATGAACGATGTTTGAAAATCGAACTAAAAATAAAGATAAAAGAATTTATCGACGGAATCAATGGGGAGCCCGCAAACTTCAATAAACAATAAACCTCGCCAAAAAAGAAATTGGTGAGAAAAATCTTGCGCCAGCGTTCGCGCAATGATTTTTTTTTTAGCGCATAAAAAGATTAAAAAAGCGCATGTAAATATGAATAAATAACAATGGGTGAGACCAATAGGATGTCACTTTGTTAAAATCAAGTTATTTCAGTGGTTCTCAACTTTTTGCTGCTCTCGGCACTCTTAGATATTTTTTTTCCGTCACTTTTAACTATAGTTTTTTTTTTTTTTTAATTTTGTTGTTTAACAACAATGATAACACAATATAAAACAAGTAAACAAAAAATGTGCTAAAGCATAAAATTAAGGACGACCCACTAAAATCCACGCGGACTTTGAAATTGATTATGCTCACGTTCAAATTCTTATTTGGAGGCAAAGACCACATTCACATTATTGCTAGATATATCTTATCACTTCCTCTGTGTGTGTTAGTAATAAGAGAAAAGCCAGAGAAATAATGCGCAAGAGTAAAGCCGATTTTCTTTTTGGCACACAAGGGAAAAAAAAAAAAAGGCGAATTTTGGGAATTTTTTTCTGAACAACTACTGACTCGATGGACTTGAAATTTGATATGCTTTAGAGTATCTACTATACAATGAATATATTTTTTTTTTCATTTCTGCCTATCCGGAAAAATGCGGACACAGTCAACTGTGTCCGCAAACTGTTAAAAGATATGATCAAATAAAAATAAATTTATCGAGCAAGAAATAACTAAAAATGTGCGGAAAAAAACGGTCCACTCTGTTCGTATTTTTTCCGAATAGGCAGAAACAAATAACCCATTCCTACGGTGTTTGGGCCTCTGAACACGATGGTGAAGTCCGTTTGCCGATCCGACCTTCCGTTCGGGAGTTGTTAGGGTAGAACAGACACAGACGGACGGACGGATGGGACAAACGCAATAGCTCCCAAATGGATCGCTTAAAATTTAAAATGCAGTTCCAAATTATATTTTACACAATTACACTTTGACAAGACTCCAGTTTTGAACCATTAATCATTGAACACAGCAGAACCACTTTTCTGATATTTCATTCTAACTTGATTATCATTTTGAAATCACTGACAGAAGGTAGTTAAACTTCCTGTTCTTTATAACATAACAAAAAGCGATCCCTCTATAGAGCATTTTTTATAACTACTTTTATAAAAGCAATATTACGGTTGAAATAAATGAAAAAAAGTAATTTTTAAACGCTTCACAGTAAAAGAATATCGTCAAAATAGAAGGACAATGACGAGAACAAAATGGAAAGGAACTGGCAAGGATTTTATAGCGTGGGAAGATAATGAAGTAAGACAGTCGTAATTCGGAAAAGTATTTAGTTGAATTCGAGATATCCATCGGCCTCGTTATTGTAGCATATTTCAAATTTTGCAATTATAAAATAAATAAAAATTCTTACTTTATTTACTAAATTCGTTTTTTAAATGAAGTTTGGAGGAAAATTATTTAATACTGTTTACAATGAATCTGCATTTTTAGAAGCAATTTAAGTTCACTACTGTTTGGTAACTTTTAAACAAACAAAAACAGTGAATTAATGAAAACTGATCAAGTACTTTAATACTTTATTTATCAATGTAATAAAACACATTTTCTTTGACATTTTACAGCGAAATTCCTATGTATCAATATGGGAAATATTCATTTCAAAAACGGTCGAAAATACTTTCAAAGTAATGATTTACACAATACTATTTAGAATCAATGATTTCTGTTTAAAATTGGTAAACATTTTAACAAGAAGATTCTTTTAAGAAGTGAGAAAATAGAAAATGAAAATACATTTTTTTTTACACCGAATGTACATGAAATTGTAATGATAATGCGTTTTAATTGCCAACTGAAAGGCATTAAATATCAATTTTGTTGTTATAGTTAAAAACCGATTTTTATTAGAAGATCAGTTCATATTAGTGCAGTACTTCAAGCATTTGATGGCTACCATTGGTTTACTACTTGAGATTTTGAGGTATACGAAAGACCCTCTACTCTTTAGCTGTTTTCTTCAAGTACAGTTTGATGTAGTCGATCTGTTTCTGCAGTTCCCTCACCTTCTCCTCATCCTTGAGTTTCCTGGCCGTTTCCAGAAAACATGTCAAGTACTGCAGCGATGCCACTGGGGCAGAGGGCATGGACGCAATGATGACGTTCATTGAGGGCAGTGTCACGTGTCTCAGGGACATCTTGTAGTAGTGAGTGTCCAGTCCCTGAGTTTCCGGTGACTTTTCCGTGTGCACTGATTGTTCGGTTCGGGCGTTGGTGGCACGCATCCCTGACAGAGCAGTTTTGAAGGCCGCTGTATTAGGTGTGTCCGTACCTGAAGTGGGACCTCCGCTGTGTTTCTCCGCCGGTTCCTTCGCTTTCATGTCACGAGCAGGTGGTTTCTTATTCATTGTTGCCGAATCAATTCAATGAAGTGCATCGACTGAAACTTAGGAATGAAGAAGAAATGTTATTAATTCGAAGAAAAACAAGAAATCCCTCAAAGAACTTAGACTACTTTTTCTTACTTTTTTTTCTGCTTTTATTTTATAAAACAAAAGAAAGCCTTCTGGTATTTGTAAAGCAATGTCGAATCTGGAATTATTTACTCAAAAATGACTTAAATTTGCATTACTTATTTCAGTTCCTAAATTAATTAATCCAATTAATTTTAATCCTATCAAAGCACGCACAAATTAGTGGATTGCTAAACGAATTATTTCGTTTCTAATGCTTTTCTTCGGGAATTTCTGTCACGCAAATTTCTCGACGGGACCAACAAGATTAAAGTATTTAATAAAACATTAGATCGTCTGTTAAAAACGCAAGTCAATTTTCAGTAATTCCGTTCTCCGGTTCCAATAGTTATTAGGTTTTTTTGTGTAAAACAAGCAGTAATATGCGGTTCTTTTTTTTTTTTCATTGATAGTTTAGTAGGAATACTGTTGAAAGCACTTAGTAGTCTCTGAAATAAAATTGGCTATTTTATTACAAGTTTATTCTAAGTAGGCCTTTACATGATCTACTACTACAAATTCATTTGCTACCGAATACAAGTTAACATGAGGTTAACCAGCAAATGAAGTTCTATGGATGTCAAAAAAAAACATTTTTTAAAACTAAAATAGGAATCTTGATTTTAATAAAATTAAGTTTCCAAGACATTGGACATCCCAAACAACTAAAACAATTCTCATTGAATCCACAGAATGCAATGAAAAGATGACGACTGTTTCCTCTTTCAAAACCTTGATGTTTTCAAATCCAATCATTGTTTGTTTCTGTTAGTTTACCATGAATTGACAATTTCGTGAGAGTTACTAAAAGCTGTCTGATGGCATGCGAAAGTGGACTCGCCTACACAGGGGAGGAAACGATTTGACACATTACTTCTTTTCGAGTTCATGATCAACCACGCCCAGATAAGTGGCTTACCTGAAATATTGACATTGCTGTATATTTAGCAGGTGTTTCACGTCTTCCATTCATTTGCAAATAAATCGCATCATTAACAGAGCTTTTACTTCGTTCAGATGGAATAAACCATTGCTACTCAATTGCTTTACTGTAGTTAAATCTCGTTCGTTTAAAAATTAGGATTATGTAGTGAATCCATTGTTAACATACGGAATCTTGGTTAAAAAAAAAAAATACTCAAAACAATAAAAATAACTTATCAGTTTCATGAAGATCTAAATTAGCTAAAGATCTAAAAACACACAGTTCATTTCCACGCCATCAAAGAAGAGTAAAACAAATAACCTAAATAAAACGATTATTCAAAAGCCAGCCTTCTCTAGTATCTTTTACAACCGAATGACATTTTTTTTAAATTTTGGCAGATATTTATTGTTGCCGATGCCCCGTTTTTAACCCCTCCCCCTTTTTTTTTTCCTAAATTGTCAAATAGAGAAGCAATTGCCAATAATTCAAAAGTTCATTCAAATGTTATATCGGTCAGAAAGTTATGTCCCGAAAAGTAAATCTTTATTTTTCGGTTTTCAACTTGTTTTATTTATTTATTACACTATGGTATATGTCCCACTTTTTAGCTTTTTATGTCCCACTTCCGATAATGGGAAAAGGATCCTTAAGCAGGGCGCACACGATGCAGCTTTGTGTAACTAGTTGCAATTAAGTTGCATAAAAAAGGTTGCAAACGACAGTCAGGGCGCACACGATGCAACATGCTTTGCGCCGCCGTTCGGACCAGCGGGCAATCCCATAATTCATTGCGAAGACGGCTTCCGAGGTGAAAAATTCAAAAAAATCTAGGTTTTTCAAACGCTCTGATACATTCTGCCGCATTAAATTACTGCATTTACATATAAACTGTATTTATGTGTGAAAGAAACTCGCAATACTCTGATATTTATTGAGTATTCGCTATTTGCCCATCTCAAGCGAAGGAAATCTGTTTCAACGCCATGTTTCCCCCTTCGGGCCGACTTCACGACTGACGTATTCCAACGCTGCACTGTGATTGGGTAATTCCATGCAGCTTCCTTGCAGCTTTCCGAGTTGCACCGAACAGATATCCTCGCCTTTGCAGCTTTTTCTCCATGCAACTCCGATTGCAACTTTGGCCATGCAGCTCCAAAAACGCTCTAAGCCAAAAGTTGCACATGCAACTCGGCCCAAAGTTGCACCGTGTGCGGGCTGCTTTAGGCTTTCACGCGTTCTGAGAATGATCATCGAGGGTGAGTGTGACTGATTCGTCCTATTAAGGATGAAACAGCTGTCTCAGATTCCCTTCGATGATGGGGCTCAAGGCGTGAAAGCAAACGATGGTGCATTTTCGTCGTTTTTCAGTTTTTCATTTTACATTTAATGCTCGTTAAATCTTCTTCCATTTTCACTTATAAATCAACATCTTTAATGTTGTTAATTTCTGATGCAAAACTTTTTGGAATTTCTGTTCTGAAGTCATTTTGATATATAGTTTAATACCACTCATTACAAATGAAAATAGACGAAAAAACTCAAATATAAAATACAATGCAACTATATATATATATATATAGAGAGAGAGAGAGATTTCTTAAAATAATAACCTTAACTTTCAAAATCTATTTGTTTTGAAGAAACTTTTATAATTAATTATTGTTTTCGAAATATTTTTCTAAAAAACTTTAAAATTAAAGAAAATATATATTAATCAAATTCAATTTTAAATATAAAATAAAGAATAAGATTTAGGATTTTTCTAGTTAGAAAGTCAATGATCTGTTACAACTAAACCAGCATTACTACCAGGATTATTTTTTTTTTTTTTTTTTCAAACTAATTAATTATGATTCGTTTACACAAAGATTATCTTTTAATAAATTAGTTAAAGTAGAGATTATTAAAGATTATTAAAAAAAAATAGTAACTTCCTTTTAAACAGCGCCATCTGTCGGAATAGAATGAAGACAAAGGCATTTTGAGTAAAGGACCAACTGCACGATTAAACAACGAAATAAACAAAAATATTTCAATCTAGATTTGTTACTAATATTATGCTTATTATTATTATTTTTATTCAATACAATTGTAGGCTACTTTATTTTTTTAATATTTATTCTAAGAAAGTAAGCTATTAAACATTTTATTTTCTTTCACTTTAATTAGAAAACATATTCAATTTCTAAGTGTTTTTAAAAAGTAAATGGAAAATGAAAATTCACTTTTTGATATCAATGGAAGTTAATAACATAATATCGCCTAATTTCAGTTGGTTTTCAGATCAGTAAAATGTCCAAGCTTGATTTCAATAATATATGATAAATACATTAGCACAAATATGAATTTTGTCTTTTCTTTTATATTATATTTGTATATTTTGGTAAAAAAAAAAAAATAATATTTATTTTTTAATGTAAAAATTTTAAACCAGATTTATCAATAAAACTTATTAATTTCAATGTTGAGAAAATAAAAAATATAATATAAAACAACTGTAATTAAGTGTAATTAGAATTTAAAATAATTATATTTTGTTTTCTGCTCAAAGAATTTGAGGGGAAAAAAATAAAAATAAAGGAAAAGTTACTGATTCACAGCGCCATCCTGTGGCCAAACCGAAAATCTACTTATTCAGAATTTTTTTTTTTTAAATATATATAATTTTTTATATATATAAAATCTTCAAATTTTAGAGATTTAATAATAAAAATATTGCATTTTTAAAAAATGATATTCATTTCTTATAGGAGTAAGTTTAAAATTTACATTAATATTCCTTCAGCTTACAAATATCTCAAACCTCCACCTCAATATAGACAAATCCTTCGACAGTTAATCATTATTATATTATTGGTTGTGGGAAATTATTATATAGTTATTAATTTTTTGTTATTACTAAAAACTCAACTTTTTAAATAGTGATTTCTAAAAAAAATATATCACTAACCTTTTAATAAGCCCAATCTAAAATATATTCAAGAATCCTCTAATAAAATTTACAAAAAATAGTTTGTTATATTAATTTCAGTAAGTTTCACTGTAAACCCTTTATAAATATCCTAAAACATATCTATTTAAGATAACGTTAATTATGCCTTTCCTTCGCAAATAATTTGTAAACTCTTTCATTTTTAAATACATATTCTATCTTAACTATTTTAAAAAGTTTTTTTTATCTTTCGGAACCTGGAAAATTATTAAGTTTATAGATTTCTTTTATTTTTACTATTTATGATCTATTCTTAAAAATAGTTTAAGGACAGATTCCTGATAATTTAAAATACTCACCAAAGAACAACTTCTTTTGTAATTTAGAAAGCCAGATTCACGAGATTTGAAAGTCCTGGTGTTTGACGATAGGATTTTGTTCAGTAACAAAGAAAGTAGAATTGATTTTTATTGTTATTTTAATGTTATGACTTTGTTTCACTCTGATTAAACAATGATAGAACAACAAAAAAAGCGTGCTTAGAGAGGCTTATGGTCTTGCGCTAATCGCCCATTGTTAACGATTATTTTTTTTTAACTTTAATCTGGTATAAATGAAAAGGAGAAAAGAGGATGGCGGACAGAGGAAAACCGGAGCAAAAAAAAAGTAACTATCGGTGGCGACATCTAGTAGCACATTACCGCACTAACAGCTTTCTCATTATCATCGACTGATTTTTGCAGATAAATTGAAAAGAAAGAGAAAATCATACAAAATATAAGAATTTTAAAAGATATATTTTTATATATATATTTAAAAAGTTTTTACTATTTTAACAATATATGTAGTAATGTTTTGCAAATTCATTTCGTTTTCCTATCCGTTCCAAGAAATGAATTAATATATTTTTGTTTTTTATAAATAAATAAATTACGGATTACTGATATAATGAGAAAAATAAACACAGAAAATGTTTTTGAATTTAGAGAGATTTAACAATAACATTCAACTGTTGGTCTTCATAGGGAAAAATTTCTCAAAATTCCTAATATTCTTGATGGTGATGAAAGAACAAGTAATAATTGCGCTGTTTGTGTTTCATTTTGAATTTATATCAAATAAAATAATTTAATATAGATTTTTGACAAATAGTCTAATGAATTCATGTTCGAAATACAAACCTAACTCAGCTGAGGATTCGAGACCACGAAATCAACCAGAAAATGGCCTGATAACAATTCAAACACTGCAACCCAATTCCAATTCAATAGATATTGATAAAAACCATATTAATTCTTACTATAAACGATTACAAAATATGGGTTGTTGTTTTTTTATCCCAGTTCATTACTGTCGAATTAATAAACAAATCTGATAATTTAGTTTTCTAGTTTTGTCTTTTTGTTTATGATACTTTATAAAAAATTAGGTAATATGAAAGCTTTATTTATGAATTTTTATTTTCCGACTGAAGCTCAAGGGAGCAAATGAAAGGTTTTTTTTTTTTCTGTCATGATTAGACAGGAAGTAATATTCAAAAGTAAAATGTGTATTTTTAAGTACTACATTACAAAGAATTGGTTGTGAAGTTTTAGATAAAATGTTTTCAACTAAAAACAATCAGGAAAAAGTAAACAAGTGGACTTGAACGTTATTAAATAAATGTCTGATTTTAATTGATTCCAGTTTAAGCTTCAAGAACTAAATTGTGACATAATTGAATCGAAACTTCATTTAACAAAATTGAATTCTAGAAATCAATAAAAGAAATTCGATCAAGCAGCCGGAAATAGCTTGAATTTCCGTCTGTGATTATTCGATTATAGTGATGGAGTGAATCATTTGTCCGCCGAGACCAAATTAGGGGTTGGATTTGGGGAAAAATTGACTGAAAATATAAAGAATTCCAAGTCAACAAGGAAATGCAAAGGAAACAGTCGACCACAAATTTTTCCAATTACACTGCAGAAGAACAACGATAATATCGTATAATTCTATCAGTTCTAGAACAAATTCAATAAACTGTTTTAGATTTTGATTTGCTTAATTGAATAAAATCGTGTAATAAGTTTTACAATTTTTAATTAAGTTTGCATTAATCAATTACCTTGAAGTTAAATAGATTATTATTCTAAATAACTTCATTAATGTTCAATTGAGAAATATTAAAACATCGTTTACACTTTTTTTTTCTTTCTTTTTAGGAATGCAAATATATTGAAGTTCATTGAAAATGTTTTATCCAAGTGGCTGCACTTACTATTATTATAAAATGACACCAAAAAAGACTTTGGAATTGTCCATTCGTAAGGAAATGCTTCAGTTATTATCTCATTTGATTAATCTCCAGGTCACCAAAGAGATATTAGATAACATTTATTCAGGCCGACCTCTTGAGGGCTGTCTTTATTTATGTTATAGAATTCCTGCACATATTTTAATGTCACATGTTTCCACTTTTCATTGATGGAACCATCGAGGTTTTAGGTAATTGTCAACTCAAAAGCTTGGGACGTGACAGTCCAGGTGTAATTGATCGACCAGGCTTTACCCAAAGCAAACATTTAACTGCGATACGAATCTTAGTGCTAGTAATGAAACGAGAAACAAAACGAAAGGCATCTTACAACTGCTAAAAAGTTTTTCTTTTATTTAAAAAAAAAAAAAATCCTAACTGTTGATGTTTGCAATCACTTGCAATCACAAAAAAATCGGGATATTAAAAAAGATTATTTTTTTTATCAAACTAGCAACCCGATAAAAGTGGATTCTCCCAACCCACGACTGCTTTTAGAACCAGCGAGTGCGTCTATGACATACTTTTATTTTTTATAAAGATTAGAATGTAGTCCCCGTGGCCTAATGGATAAGACATCTAACTTCGAATTAGAAGGTTGCAAGTTTGATTCCCGTAGCAAACTTGTAGAAATTATTTCTATTTTCACAAATCACAACAACTGCACCAGACAGACAGAGAAATAAAAGATTTTACTAATATAGATTCACTTCATGTGTAATAGAGTGGTTGGTTTTCGTGGCTCTGGAGAAACAAGGGCTATTCAGTAATTCATATTATCTACAGTCGTCGCGCTGAATGTTGAAACCGGAAACAAATTATCATTGACTAATTTCTCCAGTACCAATGCCGTAAGCTCCGCAGGAAATATCAATCTCAATTATCAAGAATAGGAAATATAAAAAATCTCACATACATCTTGAAATCGACGAGCAACGTTAAGAATAATTTCCCTACTTAACTTTTGAGACCTTTTCCTCGTCGAAATGTTGAATGCGAATCAGCGACCGCCATTTTCTCTTATATTTGAATGTGACCGACCGGCCAGGAAAGGAAAATCTATAATCTGCGTTGCATTCTGGGAGTTTCAACTCTGGCCGCATTGATAATAATACAGTTGATTACAAGACAACGGATGATATTTATAACAGCAAACCACATTTAATGTCTGTTGAAAACAAAAGAAATTGAGAAAGATAAAAATAAACGATAAAAACCAATTTCTTGAACAAGTTATCCACTATGTTAATTATACTTTCGTAATAAGAAAAATACAGTTTTCTTAATTCTATAAGATTTCAACTTTTACTATTTTTATTTTCTTAATTCTATGTTAATGTGAATTGGTTTCCCGGACACATCAAGTTATTCAGCTTATTTGAAAGAAATATCATTTTTAGTCTGTTTTTCTAAGAAATGTCAAATCCGTCTGTATGTCATTTAACTTTCATATCTCATTTTTTTTCCATGTGTCATAGCTACAGGTGATAAATATCTCATATTCTTATTCTAATCCACATTAATTCCTCAAACTTACAAAAAAAAAAAAAAGCACCTTTCTTATCTTTGGAAATAAGCAGTCAGACAGTCTTGTTTATTACCGTATCAAAAAAATTGCAAAATGATTTAAATAAAAAGTCAGTTTGCTAAAAATTGAAATCTAATAAACATTATTATGTCTTAACTAATTTCATAAGAGATTAAAAATACACCAGAAAAAAGAAATCACAAAAGATAGTAAGGGTTAATTTCTTTTCAAGTAACAAAGAAGGTTGATCAGAAAAGTAAAATTTTTGTTTGTTGTGGGTAAATATTAAAATAAATAAATAAATAAAAATCGTTTATCAAATCACTCTTTAGAAATATTTGAGGGATAAAAGAAAAATAGAACAAATGAATATAATTTTGTGTTAAAGCATAAATTTAAGGCAACCCATAATAATAAAAAAAAAATTAAAAATAAATAATAATAAAGAGAAAGTAGCCTACAGTAACGTAAGGAAATATATAAAAAAAAAAAAAATAGGAAAATAAGAAAAAAAAAAAACAGTAAATATACGGATTTGAACCGACAACCTATAGCATGATTCCGAGACTTTACCAATCAAGCTTTAGCTTACAACTGAAATGAAATGATTGCATTCTAATATTTAAGCTAATAGCGAAAATCCAATGAAAACAATGCGATATATCTCGAATTTGGGAAGGCGTTGACCCCTGAAAATACCCCATTCCTACGGAGTTTGGGCCTCAGAAGACGATGGTGAAGTCCGTTTGTCGATCTGACCTTCCGCTCGGGAGTTGTTAGGGAACGACAGACCAAAAACAATAGCTACCGATTTTGCTCGCTCCCAAATGAATCGCTAAAAAAAGCGTTGTTTTGAACTTTTTTTTTTATTTTTATTTTTATTTTTTTATTATATTTTATTTTTAAATTAACATTTGCTCAACAAAAGTTGAGAGGGAGTTTTTAAAGTCAAACACTTTTTGAATTATATTCCCAGAAGACAAACTTCTAACAATAGCTTCTTTCTACAAACTCGCTATCTTTTCCACACAAAAAAGGAAACCATGATGGAATCTTCAACAAAATTAGCTGAATAAATTGATGGTTTATACATCGAGGAGAAGGCTTAGTTTATTTTCATGGCTTTTTCTATTATTATTATTGTTAGTTTATATCGACTGCTTCTGTTTGATTAGATGTTCATTAAATATTCAAACAAAAGACTATCAACG
>JAFIDM010000005.1:34198669-34224665 GCA_023159025.1 Thereuonema tuberculata
ATTTTTGGTAAATAGCTCTTAATGCTTTACTGACATTTGAAAATAAAACTGTAAATTAATCAAGCATCTCTCTTTGAAATAGAAAGAAAGTATAGTTGAAAGAAAGTGAATTGCTTTCGAAATATCAACGGTCATTGGAAAATGGATCCAATCAAATAATGTTCATTAAGAGTAACATCTTTAGCTTAATTAAACCCTAACATTTAGTCTCATGTATTTGAAATTATTTCTTCAACTAGTATAAATCGCCCCTTCAACAATGACGGGATAACAATGTAACGGCTTTTAGTTTACATAGAGTATTTGTCCATCATTCTGATTAGGCAAATTACAGTAAAATGAATGCAGTGCTAGGAAGATATAATGAAGCCTTCCAATAAACAAATTCATTTAAGTCACATTGAGAGTGAAAATTCAAGCATCATTTAGATATACCAAATGACTTAGGTTTTTTTTTGTTTTTTGATGAGTATTTTGATTTTGTCTCGTGAACATCACAATGCAACATGAAGCTGGCCATGAGAAAATACCTCCTCGCTCAAAAAACATTGTGATTGCGAATGCTGGAACACACAGATAGGTCTGCCCTGTCGTACATTTACAGGGCAGCTTTCCTCCGTTAAACACAGGAGGAGTGCGTTACGTTACACAGACAGATCTGGAAAACTATGTAAGAGATTATCACTACCTGATAGTAATACCATAAATCACAAAGTACAAACTAGAAAGAATTAGGAGAGGACTGGAAATTATTTTTCCCTTACTTCTGGAATATCAGTGTTGATAGCCACATTTTATACTACTCTTTAGGTTGCATAAAATTGGTAAATTTAAAGTCATTCCAAATTTCAAAAATTCAAGAGACAATTCAGAGTATTGTGTACATATTTCGTATGTAGGGAACTTTATGTTGTTTGAAATTTCCGATTGTCTTTTGGTTAACTAATTCTTTGTATTCATTTATTCCGAACATCATTAATAAGTATAATAACAGTCAGATGTTGAAGCAAATAGTGTTATTAGGAAACGAAATAAAACGTAGAAGCGATGGAATTGGTAATTCGTTGTTGATAGTTTACTCGAAGCATTCAGTTGATTTAAAAGAAAGTCGAATAAAGATAACCAAAAGTAAGGATGGAGGAATGATTGTATTATTCAAATAGAGTTTAGAATGAGAATTTAACAAAATATCAGCTGTTACTGATTTAATGAAAGAAAAGCAATTAAAGAAGAGTATAGAGTTAAGATTTGAAAGAAAATAATCCCAACATTTAAGTAGCGAAGATTTTTGTTTATGGTCAATTGTACGAGTGTTAAAACTGTCAAAGCTAGTTCTATTAGTGTAGACACTTATTTTCTATATTTGTATGTTTACATAACTCAATCTTCATTAACAAAAATATACCTTATTAAGGTTTATTTTTTGTTCTGATCATTAGATGTCATATTGAACTATTTCTCTTTCCAATATACAGTATATATACATATAGTACTTACAATTTTATAGAAATGTCGTCATCGACACTTCCACAAAATTAGTTCTATCAACATCTATTTGCTTATTTTGTAAAATAGAAGCTCTAAATATATATACATATTTTTCAGTTTGTCATAAGAAATTTATAAATACTCAGTTTTTATTTTTTTTTTATTTTAGATATTATTATCGAAGTTATTCCGAGATAGGAAACATTCTAATCAAAATAAGATACCTGAGAACTCTTTCTCGCATTACAACATCGTGTTCCTTCAATCGATTTTGACGAACTGGGAGTTGCATTAATATCACAGTTGTATTGGATTACATGGAGGAAAAAAAGCTGCTTTAGATAAATATTTTCAAAGTTAGGAATTTCTGTAGATGTCAGTATTTGAAAAAAATAAATCGCTTTATCGACTGATTACCGATTTCTACAATGGCTTCGCAACTCACAAAACTGACATATTTGTAGCTGACAATTCCAAGATTTTTCCTAGAAGAGAGATAGAATAGAGAAAAAGATTTAGCTAGGGTAAATAATAACTCCTCCCCCCCCCCCTTTTGTATCCCATCTTTACATTTCGAACAAAACAAAAACATCTGCCAGAGTTTATCAGTGAAAAATAATTGTAATATTTTTTTGCTTCTAAACTCAAACTATTATGTAGCAAAATTTTAGCTGACACTTCAGTTTTCGATTACACTTCTGGTAATTGTCCAATAATTGTTCGGAAACTATTATAATATATGTTTTCAGCTGTTCGTGATACGACGCAGAGTTGTGTTTCATTTCGGACTACTATAATAACGGACCTGTGAATGCGTTCATTGACTATTGGGTGTAACTTGTACCAGAATCAGATGGAAGTTTACAATTGAGTAGGATTCATCTTGAGTGGGGAAAGAAATGGAACCTTCTTGAATATAAGCTAAAAACATAAAAACACATTAAAAATAAAGAAAAAGGCACTTTTTTTTTTTTTTAAGATCTTTTCTTTTATTTAGATGCGCATAACTAATTCACTGAGGCTGGCAGAGCCCAGCACATAAAGTCTCTTTTTCTTTATTTTTAATGTGTTTTTATGTTTTTAGTTTATATTCAAGGAGATTCCATTTCTTTCCCCACTCAACCTCCATTATGAGGCCTGCAACATTCATTCTGACTACTCTCAACTGATGATCGCCTAATAAGCGTGAAACAGGCTTGTCTTGAGATGTCAGTTGTAACATTGGTCTCAAATTTTAATGTGTTTAGCATTCATCTATCAATGAAATTTCACCTCTCTAGGGTAAATAGTTTTTCATTTACCTCGACAGACGGACATTTTTGGATTTAAAGCATTCTAAAACATTTTTGTTGTAAAATGTTTTCTCCGAAGCATATTAAACGCTGCTACAGAAGTTAGTTATATCTATAATAGCAACACAAGATAGTGTAACTATTAATTTTAAAGAAAGCATGTTTTTTTAAAGTATCAAGAAATACATTAAGTCGATTCGAAAATCTTCACTTTTTCCATAAGTTACGTTTCTTGGGATCGAAAGAAATAATCAACTATTTTACTCTAATTTATACTCCTTCTCTAATAAAATGTTCGTTGTTTAAGGACAGTGAATTAACGGAATTTTTCGTGGTCTTTCTGGAATTACTCTAGATATATAAGAAATCACCATAATTGGATACATTACTTATTTATTATAATGTAATTTATAAATTTATTTTCCCACTTTAATTTCGTGTTGATTTTCTGAAATGTAAGTTTGAGTTTTAAACAGAAAGTGAACAGTCTATGAGATTTAACATTTTTTTGTTTTTCATTTAGTTAAAAGCAAAATTCTTGAGTCGTCTTTCTTAAGATGTTTCAGAATAATAATAAAAATTAAATTTTCATAAATTATCATCTACAGTCCTTTTTTGATTAATCTCCATATTTCTTTCTTTGCCAGTAATCAATCTGCTTTTCTCATTATTTGTCTCGTTCACCTCGAGAATTGTGTTTTGTTATTGAGTTCATTACTAGTTCTATTGTTAAGAGGTTTTAATAGCTTCTAGCAGTGATCTTCTAGTCAAGCGATTAGGTTTGGAAACAAGACAGTTTTTATTAGAATTAGTCGTGACGTTCATGATTTCTACTGACGTTTAAGATTTTCATAGGATTATTATTTTGAAAGGCAAGAGCCTAAGGACAAAAGTTTATTTGGAAGTGAATTCTTTAATGTAATAATACTTCAATATTCCGCGACGAATAATTCTCATCTCTTTATAAAGGTAACAAAATCTATATACACTTTCTAATTATTAATTAGAATTTTTTGATTCTCTATTTTTAATAAGAAAATAGTAAAAAAAAAGTTATTCTTATGTTAAATGAAGATTTTTATATATAAAATCAATCTTATTCAGAAAATTTATTTCTTAAGTTTATTTTTATGACCTTTTTATTAGTTGTCACAAGTCGCAGTGATTTCATAGTTTTTACATAAATCAGAATTGTTTGTGTGAAAACATTTATCAGTTTTAATCCTCGGGTTCTACATCATTATTCAAATTCTCAAGTTGAAAGCTTAATTAATAGCTAAAATGAAAATCCGATTACGGAGAACGAAATGCACTTGATTTCTTTTTACACATAAAAACAAATGGGTTTCTTATCATGTTTGCTGAAGGAATGAAATGAAATCATTGTTTAAATTTTAAATATATAAATAAAAGCGGCCTAAGCGTTGTCAGACCATTTGTATACAACTTATCCATTATAATTAATGTCAAATTTTCCCCCAAAAAATATTTGCAGAGAAAAATAAAACATTTCTTTCAAAAGTAAAAAAGATGAAAAAGGAAAGTGAAATGACTTGTTAAGAATCTCGTATATTCTATGTATTATTATTTGCTATTAAGCAACAATTTCCATTGGCTTTTTTGGTCTTATTTCTTATGGGATCAATTATGTATTCATTAGTTTCAAGTAAAAAATGCTTTCGTTGATTTAACGTTTCATCATTTTTCTGCAACTGATTTTTTTTTTTTGTATCTCTAAAACTGAACTATTTTACAAAACATATATTTTTTTTATAAAATTGCTCATTATAGATCAGTTGTCGGATGATTCTAGGTCTTATAAGCTTTACAATTTAATCTAAAAACAATTATTAAGCGCATATTATATGATGAAAATTTTTTCTTCAATTTTACTGTAATGACATTTAAGTGTTACTTCGTTTTTTCCAATTGCATTACATTAAAAACATTTCTTCTACACAAATTTCAATCTTTAAATAACCTTGAAAGATTGCTAGATAAGATAAAAATAAATAGTTCTGCTTCTTCCGAATCCTTGAAAAACCTGAACAAGTTCTTCTTTACTGCTTTAACTGAAAGAAGTGAAAACACTTTTGAGTAAAATACGAATTAAAATGTCAATTTGTATTCATTAATCTGTATAATAAAACAAATATTCTTTAAACTAATTAAATATTTAAGGAAAAGAAAGCATTCAATCTGTTTTTAACTGACGACTTAACTAATTACTATTCTACTAAATATCTAATAATAAACTATAAACTGTACTAAAGGAAGTTATTTATCACCGTCCTAAAATCATCATAGTTTATTTATAAATAATAAATTTATAACATTAATTCAGGCAAATTTAGGATGTTCTAACTATAGAAAAAAAAGACTACAGATATAAGATAATTAATGCTTTTAGACAATGTCAAAAGCAAAGAGGCCCCATAATATGCACAATTTTATAAACAAACTTTTATAAACAAAACTTTATCGGAAGCGACCACTTTTACCCCCAACTTCCGGTCAGGGAGTGGTCCCAGAGGTACCCTATGTTTTACAGATAAGCTGTAATCTAGGGACCCCTAACATTGCTTGTATGCTGTCTGGATGGCACACACTGTAGCGGTCAAACGGTTAGAGACATTCGAATGAAACCTTCACCATTGTGTTCAGCATCAAAATGTAGGTGACAACGTGTAAAAAAATCCAACGTCTATGACCACTCCCTAACCCCCCCCCCCAAAGGCGTTGTCTTTCTTTTAAAAATGCCTTGGGGATGGTAGGGGTAGGGAGAGGTCCTAGAGATCTGATTTTTTTTTTGTACGTGGTCACCTACTTTTTGATGCTGAACACAATGGTGAAGGTTTCATTCGAATATCTCTAACCGTTTGGCAGCTACAGAGTGTGACATCCAGACAGGATAAAAGCAAGAGCGGTCCCCTAGCGATGTTACAGGCAAGCTGTAACCTAGGGGCCGCTAAAAATATAGACTTTTAAATCAAAATTATATCAGACGATTAAGAAAATTGAATGAAGACCTGCGAAAATATTAAATGAAAGTTCTTATGTTATTTATTAAAATAGCTATTTGAAAAGAAGTATTTTCCACAGTTCAGAAATATGTCCCTTCGAAAGTTAAGATTTATCAGTACTTTTTTTTTTTTTTTTTTTGCCAATTCGTTCATTTCTACATAAATGTAACACTCGTCCTAAATTGTAAATTTCAGGCATCCATATTTCTTTTTTGCAACCAATGTACTTTTTTCCTTGGTCTATTACAATAATGCTGAAGATTTCCAACACAAGATGTCAGTTTTTACTTCATTTGATGAACAAAGTGAATTCTGTCTTTTTAGTGCCATTTTACAGTTTTTTTTATCTCTTTCGATTTCATTTAAATTCTGCATTTCAACTGCTTCATGTAAACTTCTCTGGTATTATAAGTACCCAGTATCTGATCTGGTCACCGAAGGCGAGAGGAGTCACTTTTGATTGTTGATAGACTGTGTTTATTTATATTTCTCTAATAAATTCAAACCGTTTCAGTAGTCAACCATTACACACAAAACCCTACTGTTTCTACCACTGGAAATCAAATCGTGATTCTTGCATAAATTGAAGAACTAATTTCATGTTTTCTACTTCCTGAAATAACCTAACAATTCTGTTAAAGATATTTAGTATTTGACTTAGATTTAGTAGTTTTGGTATCTCTCCCATATTTAATTTTTGTCTTATTTTTTTAACTCCAAACTTAATTAAAATCATTTATCTATTAATTTCTTACTTATAGGATTTTCTTTGTTTGTTATAAAGAAAAAAACTGAAATAACATTTTTCTTCAGTAAATATAACGATTGATTCTCTGAAATATTAAATTTCCACATTCTTTCCATCGTCTAAGCTTTATTTTGAAGTGACAATTTAAGAGTAATAAATAGTTTTGATTTCTGTTATTTGATTTATTAGTTACGCATTATTACTTTTTCTAAAATATGCAATGTATCACCTATGAATAAAGTTACAATACATTTCATAAGCTACGCGAACACCACGCAACTTTCCAGCAACTTTAGTCGGACGATTTCGAGTTGGCCAACTTTTGTCAACTCTGAACACCATGCAACTCGCAAATGAGTCGGCCGTGATAAAAGGAATCCCATAATGCAATGCGTTTCCTCCAGCCGATGTGGAAAATCCGAAAAAAATCGAGGTTTTGAAACCTCTCTGATAAATTCTGCCGCTTACAATTACTGCATTTCAGTATAAATTTTATTTATGCATGAAAGAAACTCGCAATACTCTGATATTCATTGTTTACGAGCTTGTCTTCGAATCGAATCGGCGAACACATTTTGGACGCCATTTCTTCCATGGGCGTGACGTCACGACTGATGTGTTCCAACGCTGCCCTGTGATTGGATAATTCCAAGCAACTTTGCGAGTTGCTGGTGTAGGAACAACTCGAATTGGATGACTACAGTTGCTGCCAAGTTGCTGAAAAATGGGCTCAAGACTGTCTATATCAACTCGTGACGTCAAAATCGGCCGACTAAGTTGCTGGAAAGCTGCATGGTGTTCGCTGGGCTATAAGAAGCAGAAAATCCTATGTTTAAATAAAATATCTATCTATCGTATATATACATACATTATTATTTTTGGAGCTTTGAAAAAGTTGTATATAAAATCTTTTCGTTGGCAAATCTATTTTTTTTTTTTTTCATAATTTTCATTTTTTTGGATCAACATTTGATTCACAACTTTTGAATTAAAAGGCTTTTCCAATAATAATAAAAACAGTCGGACCTCGATATAAGGTCACCCCTTGGGACCTCGCGAAAGTGACCTTATAAGCGGGTTGACCTTATAACTGATTCATACGCATTTGTCAATAAAAAAGCATTAATTATATAATCATCATCATCATAGTTCTCTGCCAAGGGCAGGTCCTTCACTGCAAACTCCGCATTCTCCAATCTTTCCTATTTTCTGCCTTCCTCTTCGTCTCCACATAAGATCCATTTACCATAATGTTGTCGATCATCTTAAATCTTCTTCTGCCTCGAACTTTTTTACCGTTCACCATTCCTTCCAGTGCATCCTTCATGCACTGGAGTTTCTTCTCAGCCAGTGACCCAACCAGTTTCTTTTTCTCTTCCTGATCAGTTTCAGCATTATTCTTTCTTCACCCACTCTTTCTAGCACAGCTTCATTTCTTATTTTGTCTGTCCATTTCACATGCTCCATTCTTCTCCATATCCACATTTCAAATGCTTCTAGTCGTTTCTCTTCACTGCGTCGTAATGTCTATGTTTCTGCCCCATACAATGCCACACTTATAATTATATAAATACAGTAAAATTTAATACGTACAAAAATATCAGTTTATTAGATTATACTTTTTTAATTTAGTTGGACCAATTAAAATTAACGGAATCAGAAAGAAATTATTTTAAAAAAAAATTTAATTCGGAATAAAGTTGTATACAAATAGTACTAGTATGCTCAAGCAAAGTACTGATGTACAACTGACCATACTTAAAATAATTCATAATACAGAACTGTCTCGATTTTGGTTTCATCTTATGTACAATGTTTTCTAAGTTTTGTAGTTTCTGAAAATGTTCTTCAGCTACCTCATGGCTCGTAAAAAAATGTAAATGGCTCTTGCGACATTTAATGCTCTGACTGCTTCTGCTTGTGTCACCGCTTCACTTTCAGTGTCACTGTCGTTATCCTCACTTTCTAATGCATTGGAATCTAAAACTTGCGAAACAATTTCGGAAATCGAAGCTTGAGAAGTGGTAGCAATTTCATCATCAGTTCTCACATATTCCCTTTCCTCTTCTAAAGCACAGCCGCGATTTCTGAGATCTTGTATTAACAAGAAATGTCTTCATTATCTTTTTTCCTAGAATTTGAGGGATGAAGTGCTTTGTGAAAAAACTGTCCCCTCCGTCAGTAGCAGAAATGACGCCGATAAAAGATTGTACCCATGGAAAAATTCTTGGAATTGAATCAGTGTGACAATGAAATCACAGACAAAAGTGACCTTATATGCGATTACGGTATTTAAGACCTGACCATATATCCGATAATCCATATCATAGAATTCCTATTCAATGAGCTGGGACTTTAGAAAAGTGACCTTATATGCGGGGTGACCTTATATCGAGGTCCCACTGTACATAAAATGAACAGAGCAGCTTTGTTTCTGTTTCTTCTTTTTGTATAAGTCAATATTTTAGTAATTCAAAATATAAATCAAATTCTAACCAAATACATTGCATCCATCAAAAAATTGCAATATTCTATATATCTAGTGTTTAAAATATCTAATTACAAAACTATCTCTTATCTCTCACTAAATAACTTATTTTAATATATGCTGAAATGAGTCATTTCGTTTTTGTGTGACTAATTTGAAATGGAATTTCTAGAAGTTTCTCTTTGCTATAATCTCAGTAAATTAAGATAAAAGTAAAATTATTGTTAATTGTTAAAGGTTTTAATTCTTTTCTTTATTAACTTTATTATCAAATCTCGTTTTAATGAAAGCCTCGAGAGGAAATTGGAGATGTTCGAGAAAGATTGTGCTTCTATTTTTCATGAAGATTGAGTGATTAAAAAAAAATAGAAGGAAAAAAATAATGAGATTCATTTGCCATCTATATTACCCTTTATGTCCTAATAATACCAGTTGATGAGTACAATATTGGAGCAGGTGGATGACACTCAGGGGTGTGCTAATATTTTTTTTCTCTGTTATCTATTCCTAGTTTCTTGATGACACCCCAAATGGCGCCACGGCCCTTTCTGATTTCCCCTAATTTTATTCTGTTGCTAGTTCAGTGTCATTATCAATGGTGAATACATTTAATCTTGTGTTAATTAATGTACTCTGTCCCTCAAGCAATGGAAAGCAGACAGACGCCAGTTGGGACCCAAAGGGGTGGAAAAAGAATGAGATTTACGCACCAAGTGAACTTAATGATTGACAGAGGTGTGAGGTTGTTATGAAGTAGCTGAAGTTTTCCTGGGCCTGTGTTGTTAGAAGATAAACTCTGAACAAAACCGTAGGGACTGAAGGAATTACCCTTCCTTCACCAGAAAAGCATGAATATATAAAAATGAAAAAAAAGCTAAACGAAAATTTGTAACAAAGAATAAAATAATGCTAAAGATTTGGAAGTTCCAATTTACAGGACTCGGACTAAACGATAAAAAGTTAAATCATTGAATGAAATTTAACAAATGAAATGATAAATTAGGCTACATCAAATAATTATATTAAATAATTTAACAAACTTTTAATATAATTACTTTTTTTTTCGTTTTGTTTCACACCTGCGTCGTTAGATGAAATTTAAATAGACAATATAATCAACGGATTATCAATACAAAGTTGAATACATTTTTGTATTAATAAATTTCTTTTATCGGACAAATCAGTACAGGCTGTACTCGACTTACGACGAGATTCGTCTCGACGACTCCATCTAACTTAGTCGTAATTTCGAAACGTTTACAATATGAACCGCAGGGGTACTGTATATTAATAATTAACATAACTGAACGCTAAAATGTGTATTTTATATTTTTTAGCTAATTTCACTGTTTATAGTGAAACAATACAATATAAAAAGAAATTATTTATAATTACTGTAGTGATTACTATAGTGTATTAAAGAATGAAACACAAACTATTTTTCTTAATTTCAGTACAAAGTATTACTTCAAACGCAAATAGTAAGAAAAAATTCCCATCAACTGAAGCTCCCTCGGACAGGTTAGGAATTAAATCTATCTAGATTATTACTTCATAGAAAAATGAAAGAAAACATCAATAGCAAGAGAAAAGTTACTAAACTTAAACAGTAACCAACGTACACTGTAAGCTTTTAAAAGTTTCAACTACTTCTTTTATAGACAATGTACAGTATAGATTTTATGAAGCAATTCATTTTCTTATCGTAGACACGACAGGGGTCAAATAGGAACGATGTCTTAATAAATGCACACAAAATGCTAACTGCTGATATCACTAGTGGCGTCACAAAAACCGTAGCGACTGTAAAGCTAACGTGTGGCGTGATGTGAGAACTTTTAATGTACGTTACCCAAAATACGAAGAAGCAACAGAACCGGATTAGTGATGGTCAACCATCATTTCCTTTGTGTACTATAAAGAAACGTGAAACAAAATATGAAGGTTTATTCATATTAACGTTTTTCATAAATACTGCATCACTTTTTCCCACAGATAATGGTGTTGAAACTTTTATTAATCCTACAGTAATACTTTAAAGAATTAATACTCATTGCTTAAAATTAAGAATAAACAACCTAAAAATAAGATACTAGAAAACAAAACAAATGAAATTTTAATAATGACCTAGTAGCGTAGTTGAATACTCTTCTGCTGTACATTGGAGTAATTAGGAATTGATTGCTTCTACTCTTGAGAAACAGCAGGAAAAGGAAGTGGACATTCATTTATGTTGAATTAATAAACTTTTCATTATTGATTTTTTTTAATGCATATTTATATCCTTCTGTGAATTGATTTTTATTTACATAAATGTCCAGAAGGATCTTCAAATACTGGGTTTAATCAGCTCAAGACGAGAAAGGAGCGCCCTAAATACACTAGATTAGGACGCGAAAATGATAATAATTTTAATTTTAAATATACTAGAAGATTTCTTTCGATATTTTCGGGGTCAAACCTATTAACGATTTAAATCGAAAGTAGCCTTAATAAAGCGTCTTAGAAAATCATTTACTGTATTAAATCGTTAAATCATTAGCTGTTCGTTGATTGGGCCAACATGACGTCATCGAACTACTTTCCTCATTGCAGAGAATCTCAGTTACAAAATATAAGTAAACAAACGAAAAAGAAAGAAACATTTTTCTAATTGTGTTGTTTGTATGTTTCCTTTGTACAACCAACTGTCTTCTAATGTATTATATTTTGTGAGCACCACAAAATTCCTCTTGCGCCACACTTTTTTGATGAGTAGGTGTTAATAGAAAGGCCTCCATTTTTCTTTGGGGAGGGATACGAGAAATTTTCAATTTAGTTCAAACGCATACAAATGGTACAAATGCTGAACAGACTACGCCCATTTCAATGTGAATAGTTTCTTATTAACTTCCCCTCCAACAGTTCACATGTATGGTGAAAACGTGACACCCACATCACGAGAACTCTCGTTTTTTCAATCTCCTTTTTCCGATGAAATGTTGAAATGGATGACATCTTTTGGACAAGTTAACATAAGTTAATTCTTCTTCATTTAATACAAAAAAGAATTAACTAGAAAGAAAGTCTGAGAACGATGTAGGTACTTATTCTGATGTTTTATAAAAGATTTGAATTGCACAGGATTCTTAACTTAAAGAAGCTCAAGGAACTCAGCTGTAAATTTGAACTTCAAGACAAGTTTAAATTTTACTACAGTATTTAAAGTAAATTTAGTTCTAAATTAACTAAACATATTAGCATTTTTTTTCTTTGTTATCCCAAAATTATTATCCAAGTTCCTGATATCCACACGCATTATATTCTGAAAGATATTAGACCTACTTTTACGTTAATTTAAAAATAAATAAATAAATAAAAACACAGGTATTGAAGTTAAGTTAGTCTTCAACCACTTTTGATTTGTTATTTTTAACCAGTCATTTTGAAACTTTCTCTAATAGAAAAGGACCAAATTCTTAAATTTGAAATTTATACAGTAAAACCTCTCAAATCCGGCCCTCGGTAATTCGGCCCCCACGGTAATTCGATCTGGTCCTGAGTAAAATTTTTTTTTAATAACTAAATTCGTTTCCCAATTTTGTTTCCCTATCATTATTTCATTATGCGTATTCATTATGAATGAAAAAAGAAAGAAAAACTTTGTCACTATGGAACAGAAGCTGCAGGGGAATCTGTAAAACAAATATCACTAGAGCTTGGTGTCGGAAAAAGCACATTTGTATTATTTTTAATAAACATTTGAGTGCAAAATTATGAAAATGGGGTTAAATTAATTAAACCTGGCAATATGTCCTCACAAAAATTCAGCTATTGAGTTATATTAAGAACACCTTCGGTTGTCCGGCTTTTCTGTAATCCGGCCTACTGGGCACCACATTAGGCCGGATTTGAGAGGTTTTACTGTACTCTTATTAATTTCTGAAGCCCGAAGTTTCATGAAATGTTACTTCTTTTTCTCTTTTAATCTTTATCGTCATTTTTAAGGGTTCTTATGAATCAGTTATTCTGATAAAATACGATTTTCAATCTAGAGTGTTAAGAATGTACATCACCCACAATTTTATTGTATTTAGGAATATTTGTAAATTTATATTACTGGTTTCCGAACAGTAAGAGTGAAGCTCATTTGTAATTTTTAGAACAAATGTTTAATATTTTTTTAAAGTCAAAAGTGGTTTATTGGTGAATTATAAATGAATTTTACATTTCGAAAAAAAAAAAAAGCATCAGTCCTCCAAGAGAGCCAATGACAACCAGGCAGTATTTCTGTTATTCAAATTGGGAAATATTTATAAGAGTTGCCTCCATCTGTTGCCGAACGGGGATTTGTGCGTCATACAATCACGTGATGTGTGAGGGAGGATATTATCAAATATACAGAAATATTGCGTTGAACTTCTGGTGCACCATGTGTGGGTGGAGGCGTAGATGACATGCCCATTCGCCAGCCCCGCTACCATTTTTTTCTTTTATGGATGAACGGAAATTATGAAATAGTGGTCAATTTGCAAAAGTATGTCCAATGCGGGACGCTCACATGGGACGGGCTTTTGTTAGCAGCATATGCGTCAGGGGGAGGGACAAAGCGATCGTCTCCAAACTCCACCTATTGACAAGTAATCAAAGTGGATCGATTGCGGTTGAATAGGAACCACTATTCAATATTGACATGGGTTGTCAGTCTTCATTGGAAAGAGAAAAAAAAAAATGAAAATGATATTGGAAGCATTGAGACCTTTAGAAAACTGTACATTATTATTATTACTTGCTTTGAATAGTACAAAAAGGAATTGGAAATGTCCCATTTAAATACTCACATTATCTATTTTAGTACTCATCTACAGATGATAATTCTAGACTTGAAGCTCTTCTAAAATATTAGTATGTTTTGTACAGAAAGTGGCTCCTCTTAAATAAAAAGAAAAACAATCGACCTCTGCCTTCAGATGTCACAAGAAGAATTGTTCATAAAAGGAAATCAAAAGTAACAAAAAATAAAGGAAACATTTGTAAATATCCACTGATTCACGAAACGAGAGAATCCGTGACCGTCTCTTCATTCCTCGCTGAGTTGTTGCATTTGATGATTACATAAAATGAACGGAATAAGATTGGGTTAAGTTAAAAATTCACGTTTTATTTCCGTTACAGTTCAGTAAACAGTGAATTTCTTTTTCTACTTGACAAATCGAAATACGAATCCACATTTTAACATAATGCAATTTCTTCTACGATAAAAACACAATACACAATCACACCGTATTTTTCCTTTTAATACGAAAAGGCAATCGAGGAAAACACAATTGCAGTTGTTTCTGATGTGTTTTCAGAAGTGAGATGCTCTACTGTATAGAGAATTTTAGTTGCTATCATCTGGCGCTTAGCGGCGCTAGCGTACAGTTGCGATATACCATAATCCAAATAGGTATGACGTCATTATTTACAAAGTCGCTTTCTAACATAGGTGGGCACTTTTAAACATTGAATTAATAATGAAGCACTTAAGAAACATCAAACATATGTTGTGATCTGCAGCTGATCTTTTCACAGCATCATTGACAGAAGCATATTTATTGATCCACTGTTCGAATGTTTGCAAGTTTCTTTCGCTTTCTGTTTTTATCAGAAGGTTTAAATATAATCCTTGCTTTCACAGTTTAAAATTTTCTTAAATTTGTTCTTTGTTTCGGGACATTCAAGAAAAAAATATCCATTTTAGTTATTTCTGAAGTAGTTTTTTTCTTGTCTTTGTTAATTTCCTCTGTCTTTAGTTTATCCTGTTTCTAGGGTTCTTTTCTTAAATTAGAAATATTTGTGGAACTGAACACTAATTCAAAACGGACTAGAATTCAGTTCTAATAAAAAATATAAATAAATATTTCACCGAAAATTGTTTGATTTCTAGGAAACCTTTTCTACAACAGTGACTCGAACAGATGATTTACAGAAATGCTAAGTTTTTTCAGTAAAAATAATAATAACTAATTTAAATAACAAATACACCAAATCAGCGAATCGTCTCACAATTATAAGCATACAATATATAATCATTATTCTCACGTAAAACAGAATGGCTCTGCGAGGAAGCAATTTTTATAACCAAACATATTTTAAAACAGTCTTGTAAAGAAATTCTCTCTCTGGTTTGATATTTAAAAATTAAAAAAAAAAAAAAAAATTTACAATAATTTGCAATAATTGGACAATATTTTACACATTACTTTTAATTAAAAATGAATTTTGTGATATGACACTCACAATCCTCATCCCCCGTGTACACGCGCTTGTTTCCTATATCACATAGAATTTGATTAAAGTAAGAATATTTTATTTAAAATATTGCAACATTTTTGCAATTATAGTTCTAATTGTCATTTTCGAATTAATCTTAAGATTAAAAAAAAAAAAGGTTGAATACATTCATTATTGATGGGGGGAAGGGGAAGGAAACATAAGTCAAAAACAATATAAAGCGAGTTGTAGTCCGTTGGCCTAATGGATAAGACGTCTAACTTCGGATTAGAAGGTTGCAGGTTCGATTCCCGTCGGAGACGTTTCATTGTAAAAATTATTTCTATTTTCCTTTCTCACAGAAAATTGCGCCAGAAAGATAGACAGACAGACAGAGAAATAAAAGATTTTAGTAATATAGATTCCTCTGTTGGCGTAAAATGAAATTTATAAGCGTTGAAATTATTATCATCATGGCTCCTAGAAATTAGTTTCATAAATGGATGGTTCATATTTTTCTTTTATTTCCGAATACATGTACTTATATTTCTATTTGAAGCTGATTAAATCTCTAAAAGAATATTTTTAGTGTTTTTGTATTGCAAAACGAACTTTTTTTGTCTAATTTCCCTTAGATTTAAAGATTTTTTTTTTCTATCAAAAATTTTTTTATGGATGATTTTTAATTTTATGGACATCTTTTTTTCCTCTGTATCCTAATATTCCTTCGAAAATTTATTCGTGAGTTTTGTTAAGGATTGTTCTGATGTATTTATTTTTAATGTGGCAGAAGAAATGCAAAGAGTATTTCTTCTTTAATAGTGAAAAAGTAACTTTCTGAGATGGATTATAATGGCTGTTTTTTTTCATTACTTATTCTTCTATTTATTTATGTATAAATTTATATAATTAAATAAAATTAAAAAAGTAATTTGACATTACATTGTAACGCCATCATGATAATAACATCAATAATAATTAAATTCGAATTCATCTTAAAGGTCCTCCTATCGTGACATTATTATTCTTCCATCCTATACAAAAGAATTGTATGTTTGTAATATCATATATATTTTTCATATAAAATAGTTTAACGTGCGTAAAATGTTCATAGCAAAAATATAAAGGCCATACAAATACATTTATAGCAAATAGTGTGACTTGAAAATGAAACACAGGTCGTTCTGAAAACGTTTGTGATTTTTTTAATGTATAAATTTATTATAAACTTGTATATTTTTCTATCTAATAATTTTAAAGCAGCTTTTTTTTCTCATTTCCATTTCATCCTGCCAAAGTGGTTGGGGGTCTGTTAAAGAATCATTCAATTGTATAACGAACAAACCATCTTGAAATATAAATTGTATGATCTGATAGTAAATCATCTTGGATCAGTAATAGCAATAAAGACATCTGAACTAAAGACATCCTAAAAAAAGTAATCAAAAAGTTGTAAGAAACCTTTGCTTCGAAGTTTTAGCAATAATGAGTAAAATGTTCAGGCGTTGGATCTGCATTAATATTTTTTTTTCTTTTTTTTTGTGTTGGGTGCAAAGGGTGGTGTTGCCATATGTCGTCGTGGTTCAAGTGAACGCTCTCCATGTCAATGTTGTTGAGAAGATTCAAATAAAAGCCGTAAGGGGGAGGGAAAGCGGAGACCTATAATGGGAGGGGAAAAGAATGTGGGTTACCCAGAGACAACCCCTACGAGGGTAGGTTTAAAGCCTGGCTCTACATCAAACCTTACGCCCACTGAGACAAAACTGCTCCAACTGTCAGAATGGCTTAATAGGACACAAGATGCTCCTGGTGTCATCCCCCAAACACATGATCTTTGACCCTTCTGTTTTATTCCTCCCTCATCTTTTGTGTTGCACACCCAATCTTTCCCAAAAGAGGAAAAAAAATGTATAAAACCTACTGCATTAAAAAAAAAATTCTCCGGAAGCTGAAACATTACGAGGGAAAAAAAGTGACGGCTTGATGGGAAAGTGAGTGATAAAAGGATTTGATTTTGAACCTAAATTGCAAAATGCAAATATTAAACAAGAAAATGAAACATTTGACTGAAAAGCTTAATAAAAGAATTATTCATATTTTCACCCTCAACTTTTATTAAAAATTTCAACGTTTTTCCATACAAAAATTGGAATTTTTGATGTTCAATTAATTCGTTAATGATTTCCAAATTGTTGAAATAAAATCAAACTCATCTTTAGTTTTTTTTATAAACTTTTACTGGTCTATAACTGAAAAACTTTTGGTAAGAGAATCTGTTTGTTTAGTTTCGAAGATACCACATTTTCACGAAACCTGTGATTTGTTAAAAGGTGGGTTGGGAACTCAATCCATTTCCGTTGTCAACATTGGGGTGCTGCCACAGCCGATTGTTGTCCTGAAGAAATCTGAGATATTAACATCTTCTTGTCAGTGGGGACATAAAAGACAGCTGTTCATAAAATGTAACTATTGATATTTGTCTTTTCGAAAAACAAACATTTTTTAAAACTGTTTTGATCATGGGCATGTTTAGGGCATAAGGGTTCCTGCCTCCCCCTCCCCAAATTTCGAAATTTAGGGTGGATAGACTATTTTGAAATTGCAATTCTAATCTTATCTAACGAAATGCAATTTATTTAATAAAAGGTCTAAGAACAGTGTACGAAAAATATAATGGCGAACTTTACCCAATGACATATGAGTAGCTTTTTTTCAGTTGTCAACACCTTGGAAACTCAGCTACCGAAGGGACACAGAATTTATGGCGATTCAGAAAGCAATGAATTGTTGAACCACTAGCCAAAAGTCCAACACACAAAATTATCTGAATGTATCACATTTATGATTATTCTTGTAGGAAAAGATTTATAAGTTCTTACACCATACTTTCTAATTTCCTCTTTTGGTAGTCTTAATATTAAGCATCAACATACTCAAGATAAATAAATGTAATAATATATTTATTAAAACGCAGATTTTCGAAGAGAAATCGTCTCTTCTTCTTCAAGCTTAGTCTGTTATTTAAATTCTTTTTTATTTCTTTACATTTTCATTGTAAGCTTGAAGAAAAAGAGACGATTTCTCTTCGAAAATTTGCGTTTTATTTATGTTGAGTATGTTGATGCTTAGGAAAAGATTTATTTGGCGAATTGAAAAGGTTGACTTAAATTCACACCAGTTCATACTGACTTACTATCTTATCACAATCCGATCAGTTCTTGCTTTCTAATTTTATAACCAAAATTTTATATAAAATAAGATTTTGAAATACATAGAATTAGGAAAAACATGGGTATTTGTTTACTTATTAGGTATTGAACCATATCCATAATATATCGATAAGTTTTATTCATAATTTCGCTTGAACAAATTTCCATACAATAACATTGACAGTTTCTATATAAAACTACATATTCCTTTCAAGCTTCGGTTTTTTTTAATAATCTGAGACAAATTTTTTTTGAATTTATTTGCTTAGTAAATGCAGATAATGCCTTTTCTTTGTGTAATGAGTGAAAAATTAATCAGATTAAATTTTTAATTGAGATGTTAATTGTAGTGGATAAAGTAATTTTTTTTTTAATTTTATAGTATTTTGAAGTCAGTTTTGAAGAATTTTAATTAATATAATCATTTTTGCAGATTCTTTCGTAAGATCTATCAGAAAACAATGTATATGGAAATAGACCTAAATTACAGATATAATAACAAATATTATGGGGTAAAGAAAGGTGTCTGAGAAATTTTTGCTTCTCATAATAGAGTTAAGCTAAGACTAATCTTCCAACAAAAATTTGACATTAAAAATCCGCTAAAATAAACAAATTATAATTAAAGGCAAATCAAGAATTGCTTGAAAGGCTTCTTCATTTGTATCTAGTTTGACTTCCATTCAAAAAGATTAACAGAGAAATTACACACACTCTTTTGGTAATCTTCGGATATCACTGCGTTGAAGTGAAACGAAATTTCTAAACCTTTAGGCAATTTTTTTTCTTATCTTTTTAATTTTTGTTCAAAACGCTTTTATCAACCATTTTTAATAAAAGTAAAACAAAAAGATAGTTCTTCAAACGTTTAAAAGTTCAAACGAAGCAAGTGTTCAAACTTAAGTTCAAACTTAAAAATTAGCGAGTTTCAAAAAAGTAACAAAATAAATAACTGATAAAATTAGATTCAAAACAAAACAAACTGAATGTAATGTAAAAAGAAGAGTGAAACTTCCAAAAAATTACGAAAAAAGTAAAAATCATTATGGAAGTAATGCAGTTGGTCTACTTTAAAAAAAATCAGTCTTTTGTTTTAATTAATCAGCAGGTATTTTGTTTTTATGATGTTTATTTTACTTAAATTATATATATTGTAATTTTTTTATTTTGTATTATTATTATAAGTATTATTATTAGTGTTAGTGTCATTTCTACATCATAATTTGTGTCTGACTCTTTGAGTATCATTGATAGCTCTGGAGTCCTTCTCAAATGTCCTATAGATAGAAACATTTCCAAATGAAGTTGCCTTTTTCAAACTGACTATTATTATTATTATTAAACTTCGTTTCATTACTTGTGATGCTTTCTGGAACATTCATGGAAATAAACGACTTTCTAGATGGTTTAACATACAGCGTGTATGTATGTATGTATTTATTATTTATTATATATATGTATGTATATATATATATATAAAATTATATATATATATATATATATATTTATCACTGTTTGGCAATTTTATAGGTTTAGTAATATAAGTTAATTTTTATTCTTATATTCTATACTTTCTGAATTCTAAATTGCAAATGATTGATTGAAATCTTTGCTTTACGAAATTTGAAGACCACCAGCTTCAAGTTTTGTGTGTTGGATTATATATATATATATATTATATATATATCCGGGCAGCTACCGGTATCTGAAATTTAAAATCCCAATACAAATTTCAGAAAACTGTTTCTGTGAACGTACGGCCAAACTACATTCACTTCATCAGCGGCATATGGTGTTAAATTTTGAAACTAAAATTTCGAAGACACAAAAACGCATTATTTAAAGAAATTTGCTCTTTTTTATTGTATATATTGTATCTTTTTTAAGTTTTTTATTTTTATATCTTTTTTTTAATTTCTTTTATATTATATACTTTTTTTGCTTTTTTATGCTTTTTTTATATATACACACACACACACACACACCAGAGTCAATCAGTTAATCAGTCAATATTTGCCTCAAACATAAATAAGTTACCCACTGCATTTTGAGTTTTTTGCTAATAAATCGATTTTTTTTCAGTGAATTCTGAAGTTTTGAAAAGTGTATTTTTTTAAAAATAAGTTACATGATTATATTACAGATTTGCTAAAATATCAGAATGGTTAATTTTTTGATGAAATGTTTGAATTAAGGGTTTATCCTGAGTTCTCTTTGATGAGCTTCCAAATAGAGGGGAAAATATCAAAAGTAATAATACAAGGCTTCTATCCTTGGTACAGATTAAATTGTTTATTGAAATGCAAACTGTAACATAAATCTCAAAAATATCTCAGACAAATAATGAAAATAAAAGAAAAATCGGAACAAGACTCTTTGAAATCTGCTTCTTAAGATTTAAAGTCTTACTAGAACTATGATTAACTCAACAACCGAAGGCTTTCTCTTCCAATTGGACATTTTTCTCGTTTGTTTGTACGAGAATCACGCTAAAATGGCTTAACGATTTCCATACAATTTAGTAGGTTTACTTATTTATGATTCAACTTAAAATACAGGGTGTCTATCTATTCTACCGCTCAAAAACGTCTCCTGCTATCCCCCGCTACAACGGCCCGACTGATTTTTTGAAAATACAATTTGGTATGATGATTATTTTTCGTGTAAAGTGAAAGTAGGATCATCACTATTTTTGGTCTTCCCCCTCCTCCTGAGAATTGAACCCCCACTCCCACCCCCTCACTGTGGGTCGAGATAGCTGAGGGTTTACTTTTACTTTATTCTTAAAATCATTATCTCAAGTTCTATAGTTTTAGAATTGTATTTTATATTTCGTTGCTTCCTACGCAGCATTCAATAGGCAACAATTAATTCTGGAGAATTAAGATACGTACAAACTGAAATTGTTACTTTTTTTATCATTTATTAAATATTTTTTATATATTTTTTTATAGTTGCTAGAGATATAAAAATTTTACATGAAATATTCTCAAGAAATAATTTTCAGTGTAAGCTTTTCCATTCGAAGAAATCTAAGAAAGTTGCCTTTCAATCAAAGTCCTCCCATTTAAAGGAGAGAATCAATCTTCCAGGAAGTAAATGGAAAGAAATACAGCCTTAATAAATAAATGTTGGCGAATGAATTGTGTGCTTATATTTGATTCTACTGAGATCTACCTCCTATTCCCCAAGAATTATTAAAGGGGCTATAGGGAAAGAGGGAAGGTACGTACTAATTTAACTCGTTCCATTCTTTTGAACTTAAAAAAAAAATATTAAAAAAAAATATATATAAAAAAAAAACAAAGTTTAGAAATGTTCTGTTCTATAAATGAAATTTTCAATCTTATTTTTTCTAGCAAAATGAGGCTTATGAAACCTAACAGTCTGTGTGCGTATCACGTGCGAATATGTTTGTGCCTCCAAATAACTTTCCAACTGAATAATTTATTTTGAAACTTGGCATACATATTTATGGACAGGAGACGACATATCTTTTTGAATCCATGAGAAATTTTCGTTTGAAAATGATAAAATTCTCCCTAATAAACATAATGAGAAATAATGGATTTTTATCAATGTTTAACAATGGATTTAATCACATTAAGTAACGTAATTTTTTTTTCATAAAATAAAAAAAAAAAAAAAATGTTCGAATTAGAAGCAAATTGAGACTTTTTGTTTGTGTTGGCTTTACAAAAAGCAAATAAAAATGCTTTCAAAACACAAAGGAAAGTATGCTTTAATGTCTTTTAGGAATTTTTTTGTCATTTCACAACGTCAAACTTTTCTTAATTATATTTCAGATTTACAGTTCTAGTTTGAAAAGAAAATACCCAAAGGAAAATTAAATTAAATATTATTCATTTCATTTTGATGTCGTTGAAATGTATTAAGTATCGATAAAATATCTCCGTTAATAGATAATGCTATTATTGAAATCAGATTGATAATATTTTCAGGATCAAAAGAGTTGAGATTATGATTGGATTTTGCACGAATATGAAGTTCAAGTTTAAAAACATGGAATGTCGTCGTTATTCAGAATAAGTGATAAAAAATTGAAAAGCTGTTTAAAACTGGAAATTAGCCAATAAATTGTGGAATTATCTGTGACGACATAAAAACGTCAAATAAAATGCAAAACTCTTGAAATGACGTAAGAAGAGCGGTTATCATCAGTGACTCACTGTGATTGGTTAATCAAAGCTTCATTAATATTCATTGTATTGCCACCAGGGGACGACATAACTCAGTGATTAATTAGCTCCGTCCCAGATTATGACTCGATATGACATCCAACAAATCCCTTCACCAACTCAGAGACATCCGAATGATTCAGGTCGTAAAAAAAAAAAGCAGGAGGAGGAATTCGATTCATAGAGAAAGAAGACGACGAAAAGGACATTTTTTTAAATCGACTTCGCCTTTGGGCAATTCAGAAATAAAAATAATAAATTGGAAAAGAAAAACAAATTTATTTTAAGCATATTAGTAAAATTGTAGACCACACTCCCCCCTCCTCCCCACTTCATTTTTAGAATGTTTATATTTTTCAAAATTTACATTTGACAAAACATTGTTTTTTTATTTGTTATTTCAATTAAACATTTTTGTAGTTTAATTAGTTTAAGATTAAGCTTAAATTCAAGCCTTACTGTTTAAGAAATTCTTTTCATGTTTATTTATATATCTTATTATTATAATACACTTTTTTTTTTATTGTTTGAAGTATTGTGTGAGCTGGAAACACTTGGGCTGAAAAGTGCTGTTAAATTTTACCTTACATTATACAATATGCAGACAAACATATACATGCAGAAGAGGATTGGCATTAGAGATCATCGGACTAAGCCTGATCGGCCGGTATTATTTTATGGCTCATAACCTGCCTATACTGTCTACTGAGATTTGTTTAGCACTAGAAGCAATGGAGATCGGTTGTCCTACAACAGTTTAGAAAAATATTTCGCCTCTAACTTTCGAGTAACAAAAACTTATAATCTGAATGAAATAGTTCCATGTTGTAATATCAAAATTTGCCTACCTGTAATTTAGAAACTCGCATTGAATATAGTAAGTCAGCTTATTGTACATATACATGTTGATTAGCGGGTTAGATACATTTCCAATATCAGAAAAGAGTCTTTATTATTGGCTTGGGTCCAATTATTGAAGTGTAACAGCTGCCAAATCCCTTGGTTACACCATTAGGTTCAGAAGAAGAATCAAGAAGAAGAATCAAGACATGGTCGATGGGAATCGTAATGGAGGGATGTATCTTGGAAAAACTTCACCTTCAAATAGTTTAGTTGTTTGCTTTCAACCAGGTTCCACTTCCGGGAGCGGGAGACGGAATCATAGGTACCGACGCATTCCGAGCTCCATTATCAAAAGCTAAATCTGGCTGATGAGTCCTAAAGAGGACGAAATAGCTATCCCAGATTGCTTTTGATAATGGCTCAATGCGTTAAAAGCAAACAATTCTAACGAATTTGTGCATTTTATAGATTTTTCTTCCCTTTTCATATTACATTAATGCACGTTAAACCTTCTTTATTTATTAAGTTTTCAAATAGTTTCCACAAAATTATGGAAAGCTTTCAGATTTTTAGAAAAATTTAAATATTATCCAAATTTTGAGACATTTGCCTGGAGCTTCTGTATGATGAATGTGCTCAGCAGCTGTTTTTCAACATCAGTTTCTCTCTCTGGTACTGAGTAATTCCTTTGCTGAACTTTTAAGGTATTCTCACTCCAAACGCTCAAGAGTGCAATTGCTTTCACTATAACTCGCGCACAGGTGTTTTCATAAATTTACAACGGATAAAACTGGATTTTTCTTGACAGCTCCGAATGTTCTTGATATGCATGAGTACTAACGTTGACTAGTTAGGCCTATCCGGGTAAAAGAAATCCCCCCCCCCCCTCCTAATCTTTGGCTCCAGAACAATCATAATTCAGCGAGACATGAATTTTACAAACCGCCAGAAACTTCCCATAAAATGACTGCCCGAAGTTAATAAAAGGTAACGTTGTTTCATGTGATTCCGAAGATGGTCTGTAAGAAGATCTTGAAACTGTCAATGTAAGACGTAATAGTCTTATGACAATTTACTGCTGGAATTTTACTTAACTGACAAAAGGTAAACAGATAGCCATGAAAGTCGGTATCTTGTCTTCAACAATGCTCTATAGGCGTATTTAGGGGTGAGGGAAGCCTGGTATCCCCTCCCTCCGAAATTTAGAAGATGACCCCTTTTTTTTCGGGCTGTTAAAAGTCGACTTGGTCCTTCCCGAAATAAATTTGTACGAATATATTTCCCTGCAATGTTGTCAGACGTAGTAACATTCAAATATTATTGAAATACAAAGACGTGGCAATCCAAAGTTTTATTCTTTTGAGTTTTATACAATTTTTACTGTTTGTGAATAGCTTAATAACTCCATATTTCCTGTTAGTATCATTCAATTTCACACAGAAACCTATTTTCGTCTGTAGTATTTCACTGATTGAATATTTATCAAGACTTATCGAAACTGGTACAATAGCAAAATAAGAAATTCCAAAGAACAGTCTCTTTATCAATTCCAGAACAGACGGGTTGGAAATGACTGTTATAGCAAGTTTCAAATAGTCTAGCTCTTGTTTTATCCATTCATTCGAAGAATAACTGATTCTCTCACTCTGACTTTGTGTCACTCTGCTCAATTTAGCAAACCACAGTCACTGTCTGTGCATTCAGTTTGTTTATCAAAACCATCGACCATCTGTGTATGTGTGTTTATATGTTTACATACTGTATACATTTAGATAAATTTTAGGATTAACCTTGAAGGGATATTAGGAAAATAAGAATAGACTGATAATACAGAAAAATAGTGGGATAATAGTTTTCTTAATTACACAGGAAACAGAAGAAAAGAGATGGCTGCTTTAAAGCAAATCTTCGCAGCAGAAACCCTAAAGGAGAAATTATTAAATGCGCTCAAGAATACTAAATTTAAATCAAAACTTTTTAAAAAAGAAAATTTCAACAAAAAGCTTCAAACTAATTACTATTACTAATTTTGTAGGGCCAGTTTCATCTAAGATAAAAATCTTCAGATGATCATTTGAGTTTGAAAAGTCTTCGAAAAGAATCGGTTATCAACAGACAGAAGGACTGATTTTGGTCGTTAAGAAAGTTACATGTGAAGGTTATGTAAACATGTATCAGCTCTATTAGGATATAGAGAGCGGCTCCATTTCCATTCTAGAAAGAGCTAATGCAAAACAATGAAGTTAGAATTTCTTTTCTCAAAATGTTTTTCAAACATTGAATCTAAGCTCAGCATTTCATTATTTATCATGAGAAAGTATCTTATACATTTATTTTATGATACGTACAAACCAGTGGCGTATATAGAATATATTTTCGGGGGGGGGGGGCCGACACCCCATGGAAACCTATCTATTCAACCAAAACAAAAAAAAAACGTTGGGAGGACATTTCGGGGGGGGGGGGCCCGGG
>JAFIDM010000005.1:34226472-34238105 GCA_023159025.1 Thereuonema tuberculata
GCACAATAAACTTTAGTAAATTGATAAAGTAAATGCACAATAAACTTCAGTAAATTGATAAAGTAAAGGCATAATAAACGATCATATTTCTGTTTCTGGATATATAAATATATGAAAGTTTCAAGTAGAACGTTGATTATCAGAAGCCACAGCTTACTCCTTCACCGAAAATAAAATTGTAGATTGTAGTGAACTGGTTGTTGTGATTCAATATTGCATTCGTTTCCAATCATTGAAGATTAATTAGTTGAAGATTAATTATTTCGATGCTTTACACATTGTTTGTCATAATGGGAGTTAAAAATCATTTCAACTCATTTTTTTTTTTGTATTACTTTTAAAATTCAAAAAGTAAAAATCTTCCATACAATAATTCCTTTGTAGATTTGAACTATTTGGTAAGTATTGGTATATATGTTTGATTATCGAAACTAATTAACCAAAGCATCCTTCAATAGTTCGGATAACCGACGTTCAATAAATTAAAAAAATCTAAAAATTATTTACATCTTCTGTAGATCGGTTTTGTTAACTCCTCTTTATAACAGTTTGGTTCCTGTTATTTTTTTGAAATGCTGATTTATGAAATTTAAAAAAACAAAAACAAAAAACAAATAAACCAAACGAATCAGTTTAGGATGTCCGGTATAGAGATACTATAGACGTTGTCTGACAGTGATATTTACCACTGTCTGTTTAAATTCTAGATTTTATTGTTAAGATTTGCATTGGAGGCTATCTATTTCTTCTTTTTCCCAATTTCCATGATGGCTTCCAGTGAATCACAGCCACTTGTCTTCATAGAAACAAAAGTGTTGTCAGACCAAATAGCCTCATTCCAAGTAATTTTCTGTAGAAATATATCTATGGAGGCAGTGAGTCATTGTTAATAAAACCATTTGCATTTAGTTAACAATTAATCTGTTCAAGTCCAGATAGAACGGTCTGGGGTTCAGAAGAGAGAGATTTATTGTTGACTTTAATCCAGGATTACTTAGGATTTTTCAGAAATCCAATAAATCATGTTTCAGAATGACTATTTAATGGCGAGACCGGAATAAAATTATTCCCTCTTCCTCAGTTTTATAGATTTATACAATTGTGTTGTCTCATGTTCAGAGTTTTATTATTTTAACTGCAATTGTAAGATGCTGCCATCCAATTAATTAATTAATTCTGGTTGTTTTTTGTGATAGAAGTATTTGTGTGAAAGTGGAATTAAGAAAAGAATCTTTTAATTAATTCTTTCGTATTTACGAAATTTTAGTTTATAATCGCAGAAAGCACTAAAACTATCAAAATAATAAAATAGAAGTATGAAATTAAAAACATTTATTTCGATAAAAATAGGAAAAAAAAATAACTTTATAGTGAAAATAGAAGACTACTCTGGAAATCTTGCTGGGCTAGAAAATTTTAAAAATTAAATTTTTCTTAAGATTTAAAGTGCAATTGTTTATTCTTTGTTAATTCGACTTAAGCTCTTTTCCTTATACTGCTATTTTCCTAAGTGAGAGACTACGTGAGTACGTCTAGTTAAGTACGCACATAGTTAGTGAATGTCCTCCCCAACAACTTCTGAACAATTGAATTGATGTTCTTGAAACTCAGAATACATATTTATGAACAATTGCTCGTGCAATTCAAAAATTCCATTCAAAAGCATTCGAAGCAAAGAATTTTATCAACACGTACCAATGTATATTAATCGTTGAGTAATCCATTCCACTATCGGGTGCTTTGATGTGATTCAAATTAATTGCATTTAGGGAACAAATGTACCTGTCAATTTACTTATCTGTCAGCAAATGGATAATTATTTTTATTCAACAGATTTAACTTACAAATACATGGTGACTTTTTCTTGATATTCTCTTCATTTTAATTTATAAAATTAAATACGTAACAAAAAAACTAATGTATTACATTTTAAACACACAATTAATAAAAGTTTCTTCATTAATTAACACCATTCTATCCATTCTGTAGTTCGTTAAATAACCGATATTCTGTAATTCGATTATTAATAGTTAAGGCAATTTCATAATCTTTCACTTTTACGTCTTTCCATGTCAAGAATCCTTCACTGTTTTTTAGTTTTGTTTTTTCTATTTTTATCACTTATTAGTAAATCATTGATACATAAAATTTCCATATTCTATTTACCATAGAGTTAATTAAAATAAAGTTTATGTATGTATATGATAATGAAAAAATATTACATTGTTAATCGCCTCATTAACATATTTTCCATAAAAAAATATTCGGCTATAACTAAACATCAAAGAAAAATGTGGAATAAAACTAAATGTTAGGAACTAATTTTTAGCATGTTTTAGTCTTGATGCCAAATGCAATCTATATTACTAAAATCTTTTATTTCTCTGTCTGTCTATCCGCCGCAATTTCCTGAGAGAATGGAAAATAGAAATAAATTTTACAATGAAACGTCCGCGACGGGAATCGAACCTGCAACATTCTGATCAGATGTCAGACGTCTTAACCATTAGGCCACGAGGACTACAACTCAATTTATCTTATTTTTGACTTATGTTTCCTTCCACTTCCCCCTATCAATAATAATGAATGTATTTTTTTAATCTCAAGATTGTTTATTTATTTCCGATCCGTCTATTTATTTGTAATTCGAAAATGACAATTAGAACTATAATTGCCGAAACGTTGCAAATTTTAAAATATTCTTATTTCACCAAATTCTATGTGATGTAGAAAAACAAGCGAGTGTACACGGAGATGGCCTAGTATAGGATATAAAAGTTTTCCTAAAAACGTTTTGCTTCACAGAATGAAAATAGATGAAACATTTATCATTAATCAAACTACCTCATAACTTTTAGTATAGCCTATTCAACAAATCCAAATCATGGAAAATCTTCAAGAACACTAAAGAATCATTGGAAACTTGGTTAATTAAAAAAAGATATCAAAAATAATTTGTTTGATTTAATTGAATTTAATTGATTCCATGTTTTATATAGAATCAAAGCAAAAACAATAAATATTTACAGTTTATCATTACCTCACATAAAAAATGTTTTCATTCATTTATTCAAACATCCTACATTCATTCTATACATTGAATTAAATCAAAGATCGAAATTTAAAGTTTCCAGCATGTGTTTTACTTTACAGCATGTACCAGCTCTAAAATTGAAGGATGCCATAGTTCTTAAAACAGAAAAGAATAATAGAGAAATTTGCAAATGAAGCTATGAGAGCTTTTTAAAGATTCAGTTCTACCATCTACTTTTCATCTATGCAATAGAATGAAAGAAAGTTTAATTTTCTGCTTCATCTGAAAACATTTCATGTAGGATGTTTTATTTGAATTAATCCTTAACTCCAAAAGCTCTTAACAAACTTAAAAAAGGAATTTCAATTTGACAAATTCCAAAATAACGTTAAAAAAACTTAAGTAATAGCTAACAGATTAATATTAAAGTAAATTTTGCTTTCTTTGCATCAACATTCCTTTGAATTTTCATAGCAGGGTTTAGATAATAATTAGCTTTAACAGCGTCGCTTAACTACATCTTCGACAATAGTGTCATTTCTAATTACGCACTTTTGTACAATACTGTAATAATATAAATTTAAATTAGCTGTAGCTAAGCTGTGGTGATGTAACAATACTTTAGTATTTATAATGAATAGAACTACTTTGTTCGGAATCAGAATTTCGTAAAACTAAACCTTCAGTTCCAAAACTTGCAAGCTTGAAAGTAGGAGAAATTCCTGTAACTTGTTTCCTTGTCCTATTTGTATCCTACAATGAAAACACTTATGAATTGCGAAGATTAATTAAAAAAAAATAATAAAATAAAAAACCTTATACACTATTATATTTCATTGCTTTTCAACTTGTTAACCCATCTAACTTCTGTTGTCAGAGGAAAGGGGGTGAGGAAAGGACGTTTCTTTTAAGTTTAAATTGATTGAAGACGTAGCCTTACTGCTTTCGAGATCTTTTCATCTGCTACTATCTCATCATGAAGTTCCTTAACTTTGCTTCAAGAAGTTATTAACCAATTGAGAGAAAGTGAAGTTCAACATAAATCGATAAGTTAGTGCAAAAGATTCTGCAACGTGTTTTATTCAAGATTAAGAATCAGAGAATTTCGTCTTCAGTGGAAAAAAAAAGAAGGAACAGAAAATGAAACAACTGTTTACAGCAGAGATCATCGAATGTAATGCATCCAATTTAATGCATCCTAAAAGGGCTAAAAAAGTAATAATGCAGCTTACGTGGGCTAAAAACGTATGGAAGGGCTAAAAAAGTAATAATGCAGCTTACGTGGAAATTATTCGTAAGTAAATAATGCCTTATTCATTTTTTTTCATATTCGTATGTGAGGCAAAGTACATCACCTTAAAATACATTGGGGGAAAAAAAAAAGGATTAAAACATTTTCAAACTATTTGTCTAAGTCCTAATTCTTCCTATCTTTTTATCTAGATAAAAAGATAAAACTTTTAGTTGTGGCCTAACCTAAAGGTTAGTAATAGAAAGATTTCTCTGGATTTCGATACATATCCGACTTATGCTTGGCCTACAAGAGTTAATAACGCCGCGTTGTCAATGCTAGTTGTGGTCTATATGAATGTTACTAACGCCGGGTTAGTTTAGCCTCTAGACATTCTTATAGGGATAAAATAAAGGAAAATTTTTAACATCTCGGTGTTGAAAACGCTCGTGTTGACCGCTTCTTTCACTTTCCATAGAAATACATAGGATTTCGCTGGGTTCTGTAAGAGTGTTAGCAACTCTCGTGTAGACCGGACCCGAGAAGGAAGGAGCCAAGAGCACAAACTGACAACATGTTAATTAATATTAACAAACTACTTAGAAACTACTTAGAAACATGAAACTGCAGAATTATATTAAATACATTAATTGCTATAAGTACAGTAGTGCCTTGCTTTATGACAAGGTTACGTATTCGACTAGTTGGTTGTCAATCGGATCGTCGTAAAATAATTACTATTTAGATGATTTAAATTGAGACGGATTCTTGGGCCAAATTTTATAATTTACTATATTTTTTTACATCACGACATGCAGTTTTAACTTATTTAATTATGTAGAATAATAATAATTACACAGATAATTCAATCAAATTACTTTATTTTGCTGAAGAAGCCCCAGGCCATGGTTCAAAAGACATCAAGACATCTTTCGACTGTAACGTCAACTTTGATTTTTTTCTTCTTTTCTTGCAGGATTCTTGAATCGGCGGTGACCGCGAGTTGTTTCAATTTCGGCATAAGCAACCTCTCCTCTAATTTTTATGGAATAAATTTCGAGAGTTGCTTGAATCTTGCAAACTATCCTTTGCTAGCAACGGAATGTCTCGTTTCCATCTTCTTTTTTCATTGAATTTCGTCAAAAAAACGACTGCTAGCCTTTGTATCAATTGCTGAGTGATAGGAATTCTTTTCTGATTTAAATCATCAACCCATAGTGTCAATAGTTGTTCCATTTTTTTTTTCTATGTTAAAATATCTAGTGTAACTTACATTAAGATGCGCTCAATTTTGTAGTTTTCTGTACCGATTGTTTTATTTTTTTCGGCAGTCGCCATAATTGTTGATACAGTAACCGGTGCCAAGATAAGGGACCTACAAAACATTAACATGTTTCTGTCTAGCTTCCTTTTTTCTGATCACAAACATTTTAGTGTCTTAAGTTACAGTCTTCCTTGTTTTCACCCCTTTTTTGCAGAAGAGAACAATCTGTCTTTTTGATGGACATCATGGGTGGAAAAAAAAATCACAATCAATTTAAAAAGAACTACACTAAAATAGAAGAAACACACCGGAAAATAGCTAGAAGTGCACAAAGTAGGGAACAGTATGCTTGAGTTGCGATAGTGATGCACTTAAATCCGAAGTGTTTGGACTCGACAAGGTTCGTAAAGTAAATCCGCGTACTATATACATTATTGTACATATTATAGATTTTTGTATAAATAAGATCTGTAGACAAAGAGCGTAGTTCAGTAACTATATTTCATGAATCTCTATAAAACTATTGCTACCTATTATCAAAGAATTAATGATTATCAATGAATGTTTACTGGTATGTTTAGATACCAGCTTAGAAAATCCTTTAGTTATAAATGATTTTATGTATTATTCGTTTTTTATTGCCTGATGCTAACGTCAGGCACAAGTAATAGATTTCCAAGATATTCTAAGAAGAACTAAATCTTGACTCAACGAAGGATTCATAAAATTTCTTAGCCGTCTTATAATCCAAGTGTGTATGGAATTTTAAAACGAACAATGTCAACGAAACGCAAGTGTAAAGATTATCATAAGGTTTACAATAAGTTAATGCAAAAAAAATCTTGGAAGAAAATACAAAAAAACCGTTTTGCTTTTGAACCCAATAATTTGGAACATTAGGAAATGTATTGTTGGTGTATCTTAAGCTATGGGACTAATAGTTTCTATAAATGACTTTGGTGACACATATTTTGGCGACATACATAATTGTATGGTCACATACAATTTTTAGTGGCCTAAGAAGAACTGTGCTAGGAATAAGATATGATATCGGGCCTTGTTAATAAAAAGAGAAAGATACATCAAAGAGAGAAAGAAATATCCTAGACCATCAGTAGCTGTTGTCTTACCACTTAGTTGTGCCCTAACGACAAAAATGCCTAATAAAATACTGATATAGTTTTAAAATTGAGGGATGAATTGATGCATTAAATTAAAACAAATATTGTTTAAAGTGATAATTATATTCTGAAAATTATAAAATTAAGAAACTTAAAAAAAAAAGATTTTTTTTTTTTTTTTTTAGGGTTTTTTTTTTTTTTTTTTTAGAAGTCCGGGAAATTAAATAGAAAAGAACATTGAATATTTTTAATAATAAATCAGAAATTACAACTTTTTATTTCTATTTTGCAATAATCTAAATTTATTCACTGAGTGTTTTTAATTTCTAAAAATGTTGTAATCCTTAAAACCATTTTCTTTCTTTCACGGTTCGAATTCTATTTTATCTGCAAATTCGATTTGCCCGAAGATCACTTTTATATCCCCTAGTGGTCAAAACAAGAAACAAATATTCAGTTTATGCGTTGTTTTGAAAAATACTTTGTTCTCAGATTAGTAGTTTTATTTTCTTAATAGATTAGGAAATATGAGACTATTTATTTTAATGTTAAATACTTTTGTTTTTTTCGTAGTTAGTTAATTTTCCGATAAAATAAAAAAACTACAACTTGATAGCTCAGTGCTTTTTTTGAAGTTATTCCAAAACTATACCAACCAACAACAAATAGGAAGAGGTTTAAAGGCGTCGTCCAATTAAACGTCTCCAAAAAATAGAAGCTAAAACTTTATTGGTCGTCATTGGTTTTGATATCAGAAAAGCAAAAAGAAAATATTTTATATATATTAACTCAATATTAATTTCTACTGCCTAAGAATAGCCAAAGAAAATTAGCCATAAATAAATTGCAGCTTCTGTCTCCGATCACTATTGGCTAATTTTAATTAGTTATGTTAATGTTGTAATTAATTAACTTATATTGTCACAAATTGATTATTTGGTTTGGTGGAATAAAACTAAATTAGAATCTCAAACTTCTTGTACTTTTATAAAAGTTTGTTTTGTTTAGTTTAACTATTACCTAATATTTCTATTTCTTTGAACTTTTCACTAGAAAAGATAAAGTCAGATCTTTATTAATCTTGGTTCAAGTGAAGCTTCATCAGATTCGTGGGGTCACTGTTACATGATTGGTTGGTTGATATATTGGCGATGACCTTCGTGACCCCTTCGTCCATAAATATCTCTTCCCCCATAGTCTTGCCTATCTCTGATTCGATGAGTCACTCATTACACACCTGTTAGGCGTTCGACTACAGAGACCTGCTCTTCAAAGGAAGCAATTTGTCAGCCCACGAGCTCAGGTCCATCCGGTTTCCGCGGAAATAGTAGTTTCCCATAAATTAGATGGTAACATAGTTTTCAATACAAGTCTAACGAAAGGATCACGGGAAGAAAGAGTTACTGATATCCAAGAGCATTCAGAATTTTGAGATTAACTTTTTCAGAATTTCAATGTCTGTAGAATGTAGCTATTTCAATGTCTATACTGTATTTACAATTCAAATGTATATAATTCTAGTAATAAAGGAAAATGGGAAACAATGTAAAGGTATCGGATATTATTTCCTGAGGTTGCCTGAATTTTTAGGCAAAAATGAAAATAAATACTGAAGTTAATCGAAAGTTAATTATAATTATTATATAAAATATGTACTTGAAATTCGATTAGAAAATAGACTTCTAACATTTGCTAAACGGTCTTTTAACGGTTTATTGTGAAATATCCGTTATTAATCGTCGAGGAGTAAATGAGTGGATGTTAAAAGGAAGCTCTGTTATTCATAACATCTTTTCGCTGTTGCGTTTTTATATTTCTGTAAAACTATCTCATACCTTGACTATCAATGAACTTTTGATTGCTGATATTAACAGGCTTGAAATGACTAAACTTATAGTTATAAAAACTATTGATTGTGTATCTGAGGTCCATATGTTCCATCTATTGGATGTCGTGTGGAGTGATGAGAATCAACCATGGCATTGTGGGTGGTGCTATCGAACAGTGATTGAAAACACACTGGCGCCAAAGGGGTGAAGAGATGGTTTCACTGATAAAACCATATGCCACGTGCCCTCCTCCAACTGTATTAGGGATGAACGCAATCTTTTGTTTCTCAATTAGACTTTTATTTAATTTAACCATAAATTACTATAAAAAAAAATCAATCGACTTTAGTTGTCTTTTTATTTCTAGAAAAAAATAAAATATAATTTATTTTTAGCCCTACAGGAACTACTTAGTACATTATAGATTGATCTAATATTTGTAAAGTCATTAATAAGCGTCGCAGAGAAAATAAAAGGGTTAGAACAAAAAAGTTTCAATATGGAATTGTAAGCCGAAATCCTCTCCGTCCGTCTGTAGGATTACTAGAACTATAAACTCTAGAGGTGGAATTTTAGAGATAGATCGATTGTTATTTTAGGGAAGATCCCTATTGTTTTTGATCACATCTCACCAATAGATAATTAATCAAGGGCAAAAAAAAATAGCAAAACAATTGTCTCTAAACTACAGTAATCGCAACAATTTGGAAAAAAAAAATGTTTTCAAACAAACGAAAAGTTTAAGTAGGTAAATGTTATGAAATTTTGTTCTCCTGTTGATGTTCACAGTAATTGCACCTGAATCGAACGAAAACTAACAATAACGAATCTCCCGAAAAGGAGTCTAGCAAATTACATAAAACTAGTTAAATGTATTATCAATAGCTGTTGGCACAATTATTTTTCTGTTACCACATCTAAATATCTGAATTAAATATTTGCAAAACTTACAAAAACTGGCTGTGGTTAATCAATTTACTTGCGAACAATCTGGCAGTTTCGAGATACTTCCCTATAATGTTACAAATGCTTAATTCTTAATCTTGATCTCAAGGAAGTGTTCTAATAGTCAATCAATTAAACTTATCTCCTCAGTATCATCCAACCAAAGCAAATAAATACCAATGCAGAAAGTACATCATCCAACTAACCAAAAAAAAAAAAAAACGCTATATTTTTAAGTGCGAAAATTTTCTTTTCGCTATTCTAGGTTGCCACGAAGAAACAGTTCCAATTGATGTACCTCCACTGTTATTGATAAAATGTCCTTGATACAATGGATCATCTTTTTATTAATTTGTAATTCTAATATATTATAAATAGTTTTTAAGTTGCAGATTCATGAACAAGAGAATAAAATAAAAAATTACAAAAACTCTGAACAAAATTATCAACTCATAAAATTTTCTCTTTCACTAGGCTCAGATAATGTAAAGGAGTTGGTTACAATTCTTGTTTCTTAAAACAAAAGTATAGATACTTATCAATTACAAGTATAAAACTCTTGTTTACTTTTTGTCCTTTCTTTCCTTGAGTTCTAGATCATTTCTGGAATCTTCCCTCAAATTCAGCCACAAATTAAAAAAGCATTATGACCTAATGTCGTTGGTGTGTGTGATTTTTCATTCAATTCCAATACCCCCATCATAGGATATTGACACATTTGTTTAAAGCGTAGAAGGGGAAAAAAATTGCCTTTGATAGATGCTAGGTTTTAATCACTTTCAATTAAAGGGACAGTCTTTAACTAGGGGCCATATATTATCAAGGAGAGGAATTGGAATTAATTTCTTGGACTCATAAAATAAGTGATGTTTGATCGCACATTTTGCGGCACATCTGGTATAATTAAAAACCGGTAAGAATGAAGATGCAATTAAAAGGCGCTCATGCGAAATTAATTGACCCTAAAAATTCCTCTTAGTTAACAGATGGCGTAGATCAGTCGATCCTCCACACCCCCTCTCAAATGAAACCAAGCCTTTGTTTCTTCTAAAAATTACAGTTTCTATTAACAACTAAATCCACTTCAGTGTAAGTAACCTACATACATTCAAACTTTACTTCAATATTATTTTCAAGGTCTGTGTTATATTTATTATTATTTTTTAATTGGAGTTATTACTAAAGAAATTAATTTTTTTTTTTTTTAATATGTTGAATCTTAAGTGTTAATTGAATTACGAAGGGTAATCACGGAACTAGTTTACAGCTACAAAACAATTCTATGAAATGATGAAGCTGTGCAAGGCATTGATAGAGAACATTAGTACTTTGAAGACTATTGTTATACTAGTATATACGACCCGTCAACAAAGATGGGTAACAATACGATGGCTTTTAGTTGAAACAGAGTATTTGCCCGTCATTTGTAATTTCTTCATTCATGTCGAGAAATGTCTAACGACTCTTCAGTTCACCGCTGAGACCGAGCTTCTGCATTTGTTCGCCTCAAAAAAAATGAACATTGAAATTTGAATTTTAGTCTTATAGGTTAAATAAGCTACAGATTCGATTCCCGTCACGAACGTTTCATTGTAGAAATTACTTCTATTTTCACAGGAAATTAAACTTATTTTTCAAACACAGAAAGTACATTACGGAAGTGCATTGCGCACAGACAGATTTGGAAAACTATGTAGGAAATTGCTAAAAAACGAATTTCACGTAAGCTTTCTTTCTATTAGGTTGCCATAAACAAAAGTGCTAATTATAAATTCATTATTCCGATTCTCTAATAGATGGAAAAATATCATAGACAAGACAATAATAGTCTATAAAAATATAAAAAAAAACTGTAAAGTATTATCTGTTCAATCAAAAGAAAATCAATCTCAATCAATTTGTATTGTGTTATTCGAAGATTTGCAACATTTTATCACTTCTTTTATAACGTTTCTTTTATAACTTAATCTTATAAAAGAAACAGAAGGAGTGTTATGTCATAGTACTTTTACAAAGAACAGAAACAGTGTTATGTCAGTACTTTTATGAAAGAAACAGAAATAGTATTATGTCAGAGTATTTTTATAAAAGAAGCAGAAGTAGTGTTATGTCAGAGTACGTTTATGAAAGAAATAGAAGCAGCGTTATGTCATAGTATTGGGTTAAAGAAAGTCACATTTTGTTACATCAAGAGTACTTTTATGAAAGA
>JAFIDM010000005.1:34238115-34254580 GCA_023159025.1 Thereuonema tuberculata
AAAGAAAGTCACATTTTGTTACATCAAGAGTACTTTTATGAAAGAAACAGAAGCAGTGTTATGTCGAAGTACTCTGCTTCTGTTTCTTTCGAGAAGTACTCAGAAATTATCAGTTACCGTTTTTTTTTTCAAAATTAGTTGAAGTCTTCAACGTGAAATCCATTGAGAGTTGATTGGTGTTGATTCAGCGTAGTCTTATTACCTGTTAAACTTTTTGAAGCAAGTAAATAACATCTGTTTGTTTTGTCCGAATCTTTATTTGGTGGCCAGGGTGTGTTTGCGACTTGCCATAAAAATCCTGCAAGCCCTTTTCAGAAGGTAATAGAATTCAAGACAAGTGATTGGAGAACCATCTCTTCCCTCTTTCCAATAAATTTCATGACTTCTCAAAAAAGCGCATCCACATTTGAAATGAAGTCGCAAATGGTCGCCAAATACGACACCATTATTCTGATAGTGACTTTCTCGAAACACCAACTACAGAAATAACAAATCAAATACAGCGTTACTAAAACAATTTCATTAAACAGTAGGTTTTTTTTTTCTTTTTTCAGGAAATAAATGACAAAAAGGAAATTAAATATTTTTAAAAATATTTTTAAATAGCTTACATAATAATAATAATAATAATAATAATAATAATAATAATAATAATTTATTTTACTTGTTGTGGGTGTTAACCCTTTACAAGGGGATTCTTCCACCTTTTTTTTTACAACATTGGTAATACATTTTCCGTTTTGTTTTAACTTCAATCTTCTCAAACTACTATTAACAATAATTATATCAATACAGATAATACTAATATAATACAAATATTAATAATACAATTTTTTTTTTACATCATTGGTAATACATTTTCAGTTTTAATACATTTAACTTAAATCTACTCAAACTGCTATTAATAATAGTAATATCCTTATTACATTATAATCTTAACATCCTAAATAACAATAACCTTATTAATATATATATTTATTTACACCCTTATTTATTCTTTCTTTTCTATTTTAACTAAAAATACCTTAATATATTTACATATTTCATTATTAATTCTGTTTTGATTTAACTGTGAAATCCACCATCCACCCCTATTGGAAATCTTTTCTATATCTAACTTCTTTCTTTCTTCTTTCATATTTTCACATTCAAAAATTATATGGTTCCAATCCTCTAAATTATTGCATCCTAATCTACAATTCCTTTCTTCTTTAGTTAACCAATATTTACTTGCCTTCCAAATACTACCACATCTAATTTTAAAGTATATTTCTCTCCAGTAGGGGTGGATCATGTTTTCACATAAATAGCTGGCCCCTTCTATTTGAACATCTAATTTACAATAGTAATTATTAAATTTCGATTTCTGTATTTTGTTATAATTACATTGCATATTTATTTCCATCAATTTTTTAATAATTACTGTTTTACATTCCATCCAATAATTACAATCCATTATTTTTTTTATTATTTTTTTTTCCCATTCTATCCCCAATCCTACTTCATTAAATGTTTTTTCAATCTCTTTTATATATTTACATTTATTCCCCTTCTTTGCATTTTCCACCATGTTCTCTAATATTAACTTTGGTAATCGGTCTTTGGTAATTTAATTCTACAATTTTGATTACATAGTCTATACTCCTTTTAATACAATCAATTCTTATTGGATACAATCCTAATTCATTTTCCATAATATAATTTGGAGTAGCTTTTTCCATATTAAAATATAACTTAATAAATAAATATTGTATATTTTCTAATTCCTTTTTGATTTTCCATCCTTCTATTTCCATTCCATAGCAAATAACACTTTTAACCATACTATTAAACATGTATTTTATTTTTTTCCAATCATTTATTTTCGCTCTTTTAATTAATTTTATTAATTCCCATGTTGCTGCTATTCCGTTTTCTTTTCTATATTTTATATTTACATTATTGCTATTTTGTGATGTGAACCATTTTCCCAAATATTGATATTTATTTGTTACTTCAATCTCTTCATTGTTCCACCCCCATTTTTCTAATTTAGCTTTCTTTCCACCATTTCTGAAAATAATAATTTTCGTTTTCTCTAGATTAATTTTTAGACAGTATTCATTTACAAATTCTTGTAGAACTTTTATCATTCGGCTAAGTTCTGCTTGTGTTTCCGCTAATATTACTAAATCGTCTGCATACATTAGACTAAATACTCTTTCCTTTTTTAACTTGATGCCTCCCCATCCTTCCTCTCTTAACTTTAATTCTAAATTATTTATCAGTACTGAAAATAGAATGGGACTCATAAATAGCTTACATAAAATATATCTTAAATTATAAAATATATAGCCTACAATTAAAATTTCGTAAGTACTTATGTAAATGATTGTACTATCTTTCTCAAACTACCATGCGCGTGCCAGTAATAGTCTTTTTTTTCTTTTCTCTTAATTCCCCTCTTCACTCTCCGACGTCTTTTATATTTTTAAATAAAAAATTTCTACTTTTATAAAAACTAAAAATAAGTAAGAAATGCCTTGGTATTACTGTGGTACATAAAACTGAACTAGTAAAAAAAAACAAAAAACAGGAAACTCTGTATTGTTATTGGAAGGATTGTAACATTGCAACCGAAAACAAAAAAATCTAGGATTTTGGACCTTTTTTCGTTGGTAGGCCATTGATTTGTTTGTTAAAGTAATGTGATTTTAAAATTTACATATTTTTTTTTTTTAAATAAAGGATCATTAAATGAAGCCTTTTTAGTAGATTTTAAATAATATATTTTTTTGTTCTTTATTTAAAGGTTCATTTTAGGTTTTAGTTTTTTTATCAAATGCATTACAATTGGAATGCTTAGGGAAAAAAAATCTTTTAAAATAAATTCGATACAATGAATTGAAATACTCTAATTTGAAGAGAACGAATTCAATAAAATAGATTTAACAAATATTTTCTGGAAAAAAAAAATAAATACTCCTTTATGTTGGGGCCTTTTAAAGATATTTATATTTGTTTGAAATATCTAAAACATTTTCATAAACGCCTAATAAACAAATATCTGGTCTTTTTTGTTTGAGTTTAATTATTATCGTTTTCTTTCCAGAATTTTCTATTGAAGGCACTGGTATCAACAGCCAAGGTGAGTCAAAGTGTCCCGCATTGTTGTATCTTCCAGTGTCACGTGACTAGATTCTGCGATCCTTTGAATCGCTCTGGGAGCTTCTTTTGATGAGCCTCAATGGGGGTGAGGGTGGGGGAATAAACATAAATCACCTCCTGGAGATCTCCCCTCATTTAACAAGGTTCTTTTGAGGGAGGTTCTCTATCGGATTTTAGAAGCAACTTCACATTACAATTCCCAGATAGGAATTTTAACAGAATTCAAGAAAGAAAGAAAAAAATAAATTATCCTAGCTTATTTAATTTTTGGATAATGATTAAAAAAAGAAATAATAAATTTATTTAACAGTGGCAACCAAAGTGAGTGAAACGTGTTATACAAGATTAATATATGAAAACAAACTCAAAAAATAATGATTATTAAAAGACCTATAATAACTATACTGATATATATATATTTAAATAAAGACTCCTTTTTTTTAAAAGAATTAAAATTTTTTATTTAAATAACCATCTTCATTTAAAACATTTCATGCTCTCCTTTCCGATTATTTTAAAAAAAAATTTTTTTTTTTTTTTTTTATGCCGACATAAGTATGTATAGGCAATAAAAAACAAAAACAAAAATATTTTAATCAAAAAAATTGAAGATTTCCATTTAAAGGTGGAAATCAGAGAGAAAACAAAAGCTTCTTGTATGAAAATTTGCTATATTAGATTTTTTTTTTTTTGCTGATTTAATACCTATTTATTCTAATTCCTAGATAATTATACTGCGTAATTATAGAATGTACCTAGACATTCTGTAGTATGCAGTATAAATACACAAATATTTTTTATATGTAGCAAATGTTTCACATATAACATGCCATTTCACATATCAGAAGCAGATAGCATTGATAGAAAATGGCAGATTGGTAGTGGTTTGACAAACATTACGACGCTATGAGAAAGAACCAAAATGAATTCATTGATTTGAAAATTGACAGACAGAAATAGAGCGTGAATTTAAAATTCTTGACTTTGTTTTAACTCTAAATTTGTTATTCAAAACGTTATTCAACAATTGTATCATACATAATGTTAGTAATTGGTCATCAGTCAAGTATATGAAGATGCACAGAAATTAAGAAAACTATTACTTAGTCGAAATGTTTTTTTTCTTCTATTGAAGCTAATTTGGCTTCCTCAATGAAAAGGCCTAATATTTTTCTATAATAAATATTTTTATTTGGACACCGCTCCTGGTGAAGATATTCATAATTGCAAAAAAGTTGATAAAACTCATCGAGCAAATCCACCTACATACGAATTCATTTTGAATTCAAATATGCTTTAACATGCACGTTGCATAACAAAACAAATGAAATATGTCAGTAGTGCACAAAAATTTGCGTCGAGAGTAAACCTGGCTGATGAGTCTTAACAAAAAGAAACGGCCGTCATATATTCCCATTAATGATGGCTCAGGGTGCGAAAGCAAACTTTTATGCATTATTGCAATTTTTAATTATTTTGTTACACAACGTGCACGTTAAAGCTTCTTTGAATTAAACTATTTGGTTTATTCTTTAGTTTACTTCGTTTTGAGTCTGATAGTTGTTAGGTCAAGGATTTAAAACTGCTCCGATTGTGTTTTTTGCTGGGAGAGGGATCCATAACCTTTCGCATTTTTTGAGCCTATAATTGAGGGTAATCCTGGCTGATGAGTCCAAATAAGAAAGAAACTGTCATCCCGGATTCCCATCGCCGACGGCTCAGACGCGAAAGCAAACTTTTGAGCACTACTGTCATTTTTCATTTAATTCATTTTGAACTCAATCTTATCATTTCTTGGCAACAAATTGTTAGATAATATAACAAATATTCTTGTTATTATTGCTTTCTTTTTTGCAAGTGTTTTACTTAAATGGACAAAATTTACCCCCCTTCTATCTTTTATCTGTTCTACGAATTTCTTGGTTTACGATTTACATAAACAAATTTTTAAACCTCATTACTGACATTCACTGAAAAAAATCCAAACCAAATGGTCAGGAAGCTCCTGCTAATAGCCGTGTTGTAAGTTCTGAATTGAACTATTTTCTTTGCACCATTTTACAAGGTAATGAAATTCTGCAAGTTCTTTGCGAAACAAAATGTAGCTTTGCAATTAAAAAGAAATCAGATATTTATTTACTGTATTTCAGTGGCTCCATCTGTAGAACGTAGCTACAACCTTCAAGAATGGACAGCTCAGTGACAACAGAGAAATACACCCAGAAGTTGTTAATTAACGTTTAAAAAAACAGAAATTTTAATAAAACGTTAATGAGAATTGCAGAAGCTCATTTTCAATTAAAATACTACGTTGATCTGCTCCATTAATGAACACGTAAATCTTAACTACCCTCCCTTCTTCGTTGTTGTACATTTTCATTAAATCAAAACATATTTTGTGTTCTTTTTTTGTTATTCTCACGGCATCTGTCACTAATGGCGTTAGATTCACTTCCACAAAAAGCTGGATCTCCTTCCTAACAGTCTTTTTCATCCTTAGTAACGAGGGAAAAACCAACAATAACAAAAGGGGAGGTAGGCATTGAAGAGGGGGCGGGAAAATGGATCCACCACTACCACCGAATGCTAATGCATCTCTCTAATGAACGCTCAACTCAGTTGGCGAGGCTGGATTGGAATTCTACAACGAAAATTAGTCACTGGGGATTGGATTAGTCTAACTCCATTTCCAGAGATTTTTTTTTATTTTTATTTCTTTGAAATACATTAAGCACCTTTAGAGACTGTCAAGGGCTATTTTTACCAAAAAAACGAGAGGAAAAAAAATCCCAACTTTCTCTTAATTCTAGTACACTACGTACTATATCAGAAATTAACTGCTATCCAACAGATTCCACTACAACTTCAAATTTCATACGGTATTTCATAGACGCTATCGTTCTGCTTTTTCAAGTTTCGCAAATTAGAATAATAATATATATGCTAATAATAATAATATTAACAATGTTGATACACACTGAAATTATCCCAATGGCTTAAAAAACAACAAATAGTTAAATCCCAAAATATATCCACAAAATCCCAAATATATTAAATCCTTCAATATAAACAATTTTTAATACCAATTATTGAAATTTATGGCTTTATGAAATTTGAAGTTGTAATGGAATTTAAAGTAGTATATATATTTAATATATATTTAATATGTATATATATAACGAAGAGATTTCTTATAATATTGATATCCAACAGCATTAAATAGCATACAGTTCCTTTTTTATTAATTTTCAGTTATTTCTCAATTGAGATTTCTCTTTTCAGGATCTTTTAATGATCTCTAGTGGCAACCCGTGAAATATTCACGGAAGTAAAACAGATTCCACATTTTTGAAATACCGTGACATTTTTCAAAAACACAAGATTGAAAACGATGTTCTAAGCTCATTTTTTAAAAGCCATGACTTCCATAACAGCCCACGTATAATTTGAATGATGACTAAGCAATAAAACAAAGTATGTATTTTGATCATGGTAACTCTTTGCAAGCATGTAATTATCTATATTTAGAGGTTAGTTTCGAAATATGCTGGAAGAGTCAATAAGGTATGAGATCATGTGTAATTAATAAAACAATATTGTCCTCAAAATGAATGATGGCCGCCCTGTTTTTGTGAGATCTGCGCATGTATCATCGATTACTCTGGTCAGGCATTTCCGTATAAGTTTATCATGGACGTCGCCATTACGGTAAAGGCTTGTTACTTTGCAAAATAGCATTGTATTTATAAATAATATATATTTATTTATTTATATAAATACTTATTGTTAGCAACTGGTATTGAAATAACGGTAAATAGTCGAGAGAAGTTTTAATTTGGCGTTATCAACATGTCTTTCTCAGTGAAAACAGACGACGGGCGTCCATTGTGACAGGAAAACATAATTGATCAGCTACCGGAAGGGCTGCGCAGTTCAAACTTCCGCCGGTCATCTTTCATTTTGAGGACTATACGTGTGTAGTAGTTCATACTTAAAATAATATACATATAAACACCCTAAAAATTGAAACTACATACAAATACAAAATTGATTTACCAGTTTCGCCTTAGCCAGCGCTACGCTTTCTCATTAAAAAAAAGTTAACCTCCTGCCCTAAAATAATGTCGATCAAGACAAAGAAATGTTGGTGGTGCCACCTTGTATTTTGTTTCTGCGTATCTACTGTTTCTGTAGCGCTGTTTGGATGACACAGAAATGTTTGTGGCGCCACCTTGTATTTTGTTTCTTGCTTAAATACTGTGTCTGTAGCGCTGTTGGGACGACAAACACAAATATCCATACGTTGTTGTTGTTGTTAGTTGGTGTTTTATGGCGCAAAAGCAGCTACGGCTAAGCTGCGCCAAGAAAGGTAAAAAGGAAAAGAAAATGTAATGAAAACTAATTACCTAGGTAAAAAGGACAAAAACAAGAAAAGAACAGGTAGTGCACAAAGCAAGATGATAGGAAATCATCTGTAGTGTATAGAAGAAAAGTAAAAACCCGAGAATTACAATAGAGTGGCAAGGCCACATTGATGAATGAAGTGTAAAACTGATGAAATGAAATATCCATACATGCGTACAATTTTTGCCTATTAATAGTATGATTCAGTTATAAATATGATTCAGTTATTCTCTTTTTAAGTTATCAAGAGGTTTCACAAGTTATCTTTGCTACAATCCAAACAAATCTGTTTCGAGGGTTTTCGTCTAATGAATTGAAGCAGATGAAAATATCTTAAGATGACAGAAGGTGTCCTCATTTTCCTCTTTTGAACAATCGATAAATATTTCATGTATCGGTTGCATTGCTGTGGCTAAGGATTTGTTTTTAAGCCTAACTATCGAATGAAGTCTGATTAATTGTCCTCCGCGTTCGGGGATAGTCGGAACTTAAGGATAACGTTTTGTAGCTGTAATATTAAGGGAACTTGTCTATTCTGTTTGCAGTAGATTAGGTCTGTAAATAAGGTGGTGGGCGACAGAATACAAGGTGATCTTTTGCCTTTAAATGGCCATAACAAGTCATTTGAAAAACTTAAGAACATTAAACTTCAATGTTAGATAGACGATTTGATGTCAGCCACTGACTGATTTTGGTAAAATGAATCCATAATTGAAAAGTTTAGAAGATTTAAATTTCGGTGAATTATTCTCTGCTGTAAATACTTAAAAAAATCATCAAAAGTATCTAAAAGTCATACAAAATAATTTTTATACAAAGTTATCTTTATATTAATATTTGGGTGAATCTACAGAAAACCTGCAATTTCAGTCAAAAATTTTTGAGATTTTAAATTACAAGATTTCCTTTTCAAAAAAATTGAGATGATTGCTTTTGACGTTCTTACATCCATGATATATGTGGTTCAGATCAACACATTTTGGTTATTTTTAAAAAAAAAAAAAAAAAAAAAAGTGATGGTAGGCTATGTCCACAGAAGTGACTTGTGTTGATAACGATGTCGAATTTTAATATAAATTATATTCGAAATAGTGAATTTACGTGGGAAAAACTATGAAATAAATAAATAAATAGAAGACTATAATTTATGAATTAAAAGAACTTTTTATCAAAAGAGGAAATCGTGTACAATAAAAATGAATCAGACTGTCAATCTTAAACGTCTATAAAATGTAAATATATAATTACATATATCATATATTATATTACATATATTTTTATAATTATAAATATCCTTATTGGCATTTAACAAAGACTGGAAGCGAAAGACAAGTCTTCGTGAAAAATATAGTAGTCGCTATTGTTGATGTATATCACTTCTATGGACCCCAAATGTTCACGGAAGTGACGAATACTTATGTTTCTTCACCCATGTGCTCTTCATTTTGAGGTTAGGAACATGTGTCATTCAGAAATTAAGTTTACCATATTTCAATTATCATGCCTAGAAATAATCATTTTTCCATAGAAAAATTAGGTTCTAAACAGAAGTGATTGGATGAGCTGTGCAAATTACGAAAAATGAATAAAAAGGTAATATTTTCCTGACAAATGTGCAACTCAGACGAATAAAATCACTTCCCAATCCAAAATCGCCGTGTAAACTTTTGTTTTTAACTGAAATGGAAGACAACTAGCGCATCGGATGGATTTTTTAGAAAGTTTAGGAATGTCCACAAAAGCGATGGCTAAACCTTGTGACAAGACTTGAGGTTGCAAAAAAATTTTACTGATAATTCGAAAAAAAAAAAAAAATTCACTCAATATTATGTTAAATTTATGTATTTTCTGATTTCACAATATAAATATTATTTGAAAAATATTAAAAAATAAAGCAGTTTGGATCTTTGGAAGCTATCCAACTGTAGTTTGTGACAGTCCACGGAAGTGACGACTCACCTTCTGTGGACAACCTTTTTTTTGGAAATTCCATAAAATTTAAAAAAAAAAATTATTCTAACCTATAGTATATTTTGTATTTCAATCTGTAATTTCGAAAAATTACAAATATTTTCAATCATTTTCAATTTATTGCTCTGACACGAATTACAGGTTTTCTGTAGATTCACCCATTTCCATTTTCTTATTTTTTATGGAAAACCAACCAGAAAAAAATTATCGTTAACAATTTTATGAATGCTTTTAAAAAGCACCAACTACACTCAACCTCAAATATTTGTAGGCAACTCATTGATGACTTAAAAAACACGACCGTCAGACTTTTATTAATTTGAAAGTTAAATTGAAGTGAATAATTAATTAATTAATCTTCATTTTGTTAAATTAAAAAACCCTCCATATCTCAATGTTCTTGGTAACAAACTTATGTAAACAATTATTGATCTGCATTCTGAGAATTCATTATTCGAGGAAGGGGAAATGAAGAATATATTAATTAGTTCTTCATTTCAGAATTATTCATAAGATAAACATCCATTTTGTGTCTTCCTCCATTTTTTCATTCTTAGGGCTCCATTTTTAGAATAAACGATTGAAGTCAGGGGACCTGACAATTCTAATTTTATTGAAATTAAAAACACAATTAAGAAAAAAAATTATTAAGATATTAAAGGTAAGACTTAAGAGGTAGACGAGTCTTTTTTCATAATAAATCAATCTTGTATTATTAAATCATTCAATCTTACTCTTATACACTAAATATAGAGGGTATCAGAGAAATATGAGCATATTCATTTTGCTATTATACCTTTTAGCATTATTGATCATCCACATTGCACTACACATAGATGTGGCAAAATATCATGGTCCAGAATGCTATTTCGTGTATTAGAATGCCATTTTGTAAATATTTACTATTTCGTGGAACTAAACAAAGTAGCCTTCAATTCAATAATGTCTCCATTGGACTTCAGAAACCTACCAAAGTGAATATGGTTTTGATCCATGGACACTTGGACAAAATTTCGGAGTTGCATCTTGAAAAATGCTTTTATATGATCGTGTCAAGATTTATCACAAAATGAAATTCACACGAAACGATTTTTATATTATTCATACAATATTTTTAAAGAATAATAGTTAATAAATAATTTTTTGACCTAAGAATTTTTTTATACTTTAAAATTTTTATTTAGAAATTTTGTACTTTAAACAAACATTTCAAGAAATTTTAATCAAGAGTGATCATTGTTTTTTTTAATGAAATGCAATAAATATGTTCTTTAAGATTTTATTAAAATTGGTTTTATATTTATTGTTTGTTTTATATTGAATTATTTATTATATAATTAATGCACATGCCTATTCAAACTATATTACATTTAATTAATTATAATTACATACAAAATATTTATATAATATCGGAACTAATGTAATAGCCCAGCATTGTTAACAAATTGCAGATTAAAAAAAAATCAAACGCTTTTGCTAGTCTTTAAAAGAGTTTAATGAGAGATGCTAACGGTTTATCATACGAATTAAGTTAATAGATGATTAAAAATAGAAAAAAAGTATAAAAATTACATATATATTATAAATTTCACGGAAAGAACATTTTGCGAGAAACGAAAAACTATTTTATCTATTCCGATTTTGAAAAATACGTATTGAATAAGATTGGCCATTTCCTAGCGTGTAATTCTCTAAAATTGCTTCCTACGCTCAAATACAACAAATGCTTAAGCAGGAAACTAAAGTATAAAAATAACATTGTTAGATTTTATACTTATTATTCATTTCCAACTTCCTTAGTAGATGAGGGTTAGTTTAGTCACAGGAAGACTCATCAACAAGGCCTTAATTAGACTGAGGATCATTAGTTTCAAATGGAAACTGACTAACAAACAAACAACGAGGAAAAATTAGTCATCAGAGTCCTTAGGAGAAAGTAAACATCCAATTTGAACCTCATTTTTTTAAATTAGTTGTCAGCTTTTTTTTTTTTAGTGATCTCCTGCATATTTAATTAATTTTAAGTTTTTCAAATGTGAATATTTTGGATTTTTGTATTACTGCAATTATAAGATGGAATTTGCAAGTGTGATAAGAATTGTTGCAAAACGTGAATGATTGAATAATAGACTAAATATACTAACAGATCTAATTTGAACTCTAAAATTTAACTTATATTTGTATCAGAAAATATTCCTGAGTATTAAAAATTACTTTTAGTTTATGTCTGACGTTAATTTATCTGAGCGCTTATAATCCCTTCAAAGATCGTAAAGACCTCATATTTCAGAATTCAATCATTAATAGTTCTTTTTGTGTTCTATCCACATCTCTGGATATCTCTGTTTACATAAAACAGTTTTATTTTATCAAAAACTTTGAATATCCAAAATTCCTCTTCATCTTTCGGATCGTACTCTTAAAGCTCGTTTGTTGACCACCGTTTTTCACCCGGCAATCGCTATTCGCTGTGCATTTCTTCGATTTCCGACCTACAGCCTGGAGTAGTCTCCATTCAGCTTTGGTTAAATTTTTTTTATGGCTCCTCTCGTCATATAGTTGCTGCGGCAACTCTTTGTCTCCCTCCATACGACGGTGGATTTCAGCTCTATCATCCGATGTATTTTAATCGGGCTTACTATTTCATGTTTCTGCGTCGCTTGAATGATGGCGACTCTGTGTTGCGTTCATTTTGTCAGAATACCACACTCGCTTCTCCCTCCAAGTGGCTTCTCCCTCCTTCTAGTCGTTTGAAATCATATCCTTTCCACTGGTTCTATGTGGCCATCGGGGATTGGGAAAAAGGCATTCCCTTTTCTTCTCTGAAGTTAGGGTTAGCTTACTCTCTGCTTCATCACTTATGTCCAGCGCCTGCAGTTCTTAAGCCATTGAAGAAAGTAGGAAAGACGAATTAATTTATTCTCGAAATAAATATATTCACCATAATCAGCAAATTTAACGTGTGTAAAACTATGAATTGGTGAACATACAAATGAATACATCGACTTCTTTCACGATTATTCACAAAATAGGCTTATGATTTCAAACCTACAAGTTCTTACCAATTTTATCTCAGACAAAACTTTTCACTGTTTAAAATAACTAAGATTGTTTTCTAAGCCCTTGCAAAGGATTTCTTGTAAGATCTGAAGTAAAAAGATACTGAAATTTTCTAAAGGAAATCTATTTATAAAATATAGTGTGGCCATAAAAGAATGGTGGGATTTATAGACATGTATTTTCTACATTACTTAACGTATATTATCTTAACATCCTCAATTGGAAGTGCAACTGTCCAAGTTTGTTGTGCATCACTCAAAGTCTCAACGTGAGCACCTTTCGTCACTATACTCTGTCCAAAGAACCGTGGCCCCTGAACGGCTAAGGGACTTTAGCCGTTCAGGGGCTACGGCTCTTTGGACAGAGTATAGGCACATATCCAAGCGATAGTTAATTCCTGCCAGACTCGATGAAGCATGTCCAAGGAAAGCACCTGGAGGTTCCTTAATATCATTGATGATCTGGGCATTGGGGTACATGTTGTCTTTCACGTACCCCCTCCACCATGGGAAAGTCACATGATGTTAGGTCTGAGGATCGTGGTGGCCACCGCTGGAAGTAGTTCTTTGCATCTGCAGCACATCCAATCCATTTTCGGAGTCAACGCCATAAATAGAAACTTGAACATTTGCGTATCGACAGTATGCATGCATTAGAATTCGTCGAAGGACACGAACGACGTTACGCATCTTTGAAACCCCAACCATTCTTTTATTCCCATCCAGTATTTTATTTATGATTTTCATTTATCCGCTTTGGAAAATCGGAGTCCAACTTCATCATTATTGACATACAATTTTATTTCCTATCTTTAAATTTATTTCTTACATTTTTCCTTTTTCAGGTTAGCAAAGTACGATATATTATAGAAAATATTATTGTATCTTATTTTCCCAAAGCTCCCTCACATGTTTGTCTCCTGTAAGCAGTGACATTTCTTCTTTTTAGGATTTCCCACTTATTAGTGGGTATCTTCAATCTAGATTTTATCCAAAGCATCCTTCCATTGCTTACTGTCCAGGGTCTCAGCATCAGTTAAATTATGGTATGTGAGACTAGCATTTATATGATCTAACCTTGCCTGTTTTGATCTGCCGCTTTTCCGTCTACCACTTGCATTCACTTTATAACTATATTAGGGAGTCTTCCTTCCGTCATTCTCATCACATGACCAAACCACCTAAGTCATTTTACTTCAATGGTCTGTTTTACTCCCATCATTTCTCGAATAATAATTACATTACGAATCTTTTTTCTTCGATACTTCTTTGCTGATCTCCTCCATTTCATCAGATAGAAGTCTATCTTGGTGATGTTTATTTATTGTCCATGTTTCTGCACCAAATAGTAAAATACTCTGGGCTAATATACTAAAAATGAATTTCTTCGTTTTGGGGAGAATATTCCAGAGAACTGAGTTAATCATAAAAATGTTCTTCTGCCCTCTGCAATTCTTTTGTCAATCTACTTTAGCAAGTACCATTCTGGAGGATAACAGAACCTAGATATTTGTATTCTTCCACTTTCTATATTGATATTTGCCATTTCTATGCGAGTTAAACGCTCTGGTCAGATGTTCTGTTTTTTCCAGATTAATTTTTAGACCCCAGTGTTTATACTCATCAACCAGTTTCCGAAACACATAAATATCTTCTTTATCTTCTGCAACTTGACTTGATCTCCAAATAACAAATGATGCAAAAATGTATTTTCCTTAATCCTTAACCCCATACTATTAGATTTACGTGATCATTCTGTAAGTGCAACATCAATATTTATTTTAAATAAGAATAGGAGACATACAACAATTTACTAATCTTAAGTTCCACTGATTGTTGAATTAGATAAGGAAATCAACTTTTGTTATCAGAGAATATTTCTCGGATAATATTTACTGTCTTGTCATTGATCTTAGCTATCTTCAAAGCTTACCAAAAGAATTTCCTTGGAACACTATCATGCCTTTTCTAAGTCAATGAAGATCAATTCTATATATTTGGCTACCTGCTTCTCACGCGTTTGATGTAATATGGAAATATGATCTATACAAGATCTTCCTGCTGAAAATCCCCTTTGTTCTTCCATATTCCACTTCAAGTTTATTTACAATTACGAACAATGTAGACATGTTATCAATGTTTGTCTTCTTAATGAATATATATACATAAAATTTTTTACGAAAATCAGGTAATAATCTAAATTTTTCTTTCATTTTTTATTGTTTATATCTACGATAGAAGATTGACTTATATAAAGCTAATATCACCAATACAAAGAAATAAAACATATGTTAAAATTAGTAATTCTTGGAAAACTGCCATGAGAGAACCAGCAGAGATGCGCCGAAAGAATTAGAATTGGAATCCCAGGATGACAGATACTTCCCCTGTCTGTCCGATTCACTTCTGAGTCTTTCATTGAATTTAGCTGTTTCCTGGATGTCTATGGTTCTGGGAAAGGTAACGAGATTCAACGACAGAATCCGCACATTCTAAATAAGTCTTACGGCAATCTAAGACCAAGTAAGATGTGATCCTTAAATATTACTTCAATGAAAGCAGTATTCTTAAAAACTGGTTTTTTTTTATTAGTATTAATTCTTTTTATTTATGATAAGTATACTATTTTTATTTACCATGTAATCGTAAAATCTTGTAAGCTTTATCACTTAAGTCAGTTCTGACTTAAATATTGAATTTTTACTTAATCTAAGTGGTTGGAAATATCTAGGAGAGACGTAATCTCTTCAATTCATTAAAGCTTTTGCTTAATTTTTTTTTTACGTTTAGGCTGAAAGAGGCAATTTGGAGATGAAGCGAAACCGAGGATTTAGGGGCGAAAGAGGGTGGGGGCTCACTGGCTTTCTTCATATGTGTTCTGGGGTGAATAGAATATACTCCCAAAAAAAGTGTCATTACGGAATTCCGTTCGAATGAGGTTCGATTGGAATGGAAATTAATTGTTGGGGGGGGGGGGGGAGAAAAAAAAGCGAATATCTTAATTACATTTCCCTGTGGATGAAGCCAAAGGGGTAACTAATCCACCCACAGCTGTCACCATCCCATTTGCCAACCCATTTGGACCGACTCAGACCGAATTAACACTTGACTTAACTCTATCAAATTAGTCACGTCACCCAAAGGCTTGGGTCTGTGTCTATTTGTAAATAATATTTATCAAAGGAGTGAAAAAGCAACAGTCTCTCAAATAAGGTAATCCTATTAGCAACAACCGTAAATTAAAGATGCTGTTAACAGTTGGACCAAAAGCAGAAGAAAGCCTATTGATTAGTTACAGATTTCACTTACAGGAATAGAATTGCAAGTCATGTTTGCACTTCGTCAATTTTTTTTTTTACTACATAATATCGGTTTTTGTCCACAAATAAATTTGACATCACATTTCACATCTCTACTTGCATTCCATCATTATTTACATTTTTTTTTATAGTTATTTGTTGCTCACAATATTTTTTAAAAATTTCTTATAAAAATTCAGAAATTTAATTTTAAAAAAATATTAAGTTACAACAGAATTATAATATGTGAATCCTTTACAATTTCCCATTATTAAAAAACAATTTTTCTTTTTAAAGTTTCTATACTGATGTAGAATAGCTGAAAAAATAAATCTAACAACAATTTCATGTAGTGAAGTTCTTTTTGTTGGATAATTTTAAAAGCACGTGTCAACATTACTTCTTAACTCTGTTATAGAATCATTTGGAACGGTTGCATTAATTTTAGTATTGTATATGTATATTTTCAATTAAATGAGCGAGTTATAAACCTTGCACAAAAATGAAAAAAAAAAAAAAAGATTGTACCACGATTCCAAATTACTGCAGAAACTTTGGAAATATAACTTTTTCAATAAAGCAATA
>JAFIDM010000005.1:34254980-34267249 GCA_023159025.1 Thereuonema tuberculata
GTTATTGCATCTTTCGTTCCTTAAGAATCCACTTCTATCAAAATTAAGAGGGAAAGCACAATTTACTTATCAATCATTATAACCGCAGCTTTCTAAAAAAATAATTTTTTGAGTTTTTGCCCTGGTAAAGAGATCGTGTTTTAGCATTTTGTTTAACCATTTCTTGTTCAATAATAATGTGTGTCTTTTCTTATCTACCAATCATTGTCTTAGTTTTAGTCAAACAGTTTGATGCTATTTTATTTGGTTGGCATCAAAAGGCGAAACATATAAGCAAGTAATTCTTCCCAGTGGAGTCGCTGTCGGATCACAGGTCATTAATCTTATTTTCTTGTTGTTTCTGCTAAGAGTATTGGCCTTTGTCTCCTACCAATGACATTTTTTGACCTCGGCGGACAGTCCATTAGCTAACAACAACCTTGTTAACTCCTGCTTAAGCTCCATTAGTGTCAACTGTCTACGACACGATTGTGGCCTGTGATGGATTACTGCCTTTGATGTATGTACATCTAATACTCGACGCAAAAAACAAAAGCAGTTCACAACAACCAACGCTTGCCTCGGTCGGGGTCTAAAGCGATTTCTCTTATTCAGTTATATCACATTGTTTGTGGGAACACAGAGAAAGAGAGCTTAGCGGCCATTGGATGCCACGTGTACAAGCACATACAAAAAGGTTTCACTAAGCTTATCAAAATAGTATAAAGAACTTTTTTTTTTTTTTTAATTTATTTTGGAATACCCTACATATGTTATTATTCAGAAACACTACAAAAAAACCACTAACCCATTTCTTCTCCATTTTTTTGTTTATGTTTATAACTTTGTAAGTCTTATGTACTGTATGGGAATTTAATTTGAGAAAATGCACATTCAAGAAAATTCGGATGTTGTTTTTTTACAACTCCTGAAGATGAAGTTTTATACCTAATAAATGGTAAACATTATTATTTGTAACTTTTATTAAAAACAAAACTTCATCTTCATTTTTCTGAACAATTGCTTGTGGTACTTATTTAAATGATATGTTTGTAACAATAATTAGAATTAACTGCTTATTCCCCCCCAAAAATACTGACTTTTATGATGATCAACATTATTAATATTAATTTTTTCTTAATAGTTTTATTAATTACTTGATGAAAATAATCTTTTTTTTTTCGTTTTTATATAGGATTTAGATCTAATTTCCTTTCTGTTGCACCCTCCCACCTCAATTTGTGGGATTCAATTATTATTAATTAGTAGTAAGAGTTATATAATTATATTCATTTAAGACTATTACTTTAATCAGGTTCTTGAATTTAGACTGGCAAGAAAACTGCTACAATACATTCCAACATTCTAAACTTAAGCTCAAATATACATTAAAATTTATATGCTAAAGAAAAAAAATAGACATTGTAATAGTTTTATTTTAATAAATTTAAGTCCACAATTTAAAAAATTAAATCCTTAATTAAAAAATCTTCAGGGAGGGTAACTGAAACATGACACGGGCGGAACCTTCCAAATTACAAAAGTTCAGTTGAATGAAACTGATGAAAAATGGTACCTTAAGTGATATTTTTATCACATTGTATTGACTTTGTTAATATTTCCTAAGCTAACAAATACAAAAACAAAAAACAAACAAAACAAAAAACAAAAACAACAACAAAAAACGTTGTTACTAAAAAAACAAATGAAGTCAATGGTAGCTTACATTTGAGATGTGAAATACCGACACGAAACAAACCCGATTAAAGTTTCTACGATAATTCGTAGCGTCAGTGAATGAATATGATAATAACACTGTAATCTGCGTAACACATTGAGTTTGATTAGCGCCGTTCAAGCTGTGCTCTAAGTATGTGTGACACTATGATAAGTTTTGGTGATCATTAAACCCCCAGGGGGAGAAATTGTGAGGGTGCAGTTTTAATCCCCTAATTTAAAGGGTAATACAAAAAAGGATCTCCTCATAAATCTGTGCATTTGCACTTGGGCAGCTGGAGTTCTATTGTTGCTGAAGCACTAATTACACAAGGTAGGACTTTTCTCTACTATTTTTTTATCCATTTACGATCAGATAATTCGTAAAAAATTAAAACCGAAGCAGTTGTGAGGAGCTGATTAGAAAGAGAAACATAGAAGTGACGGCAGCGGACGCAGAACAATTGAACCAACATCCCCCGACTCACGCGACACCGTCCCCCGCTGTCAAATTAACTTCAAAGTTATTACTTTACTGTAGAATTTTAAAACCGTATTTAATTCTTGAATTATATTCTTGAAAGACGTCACTGGTATCAGCTCTTAACCACGGAAAGAGAATTATCCATTGAAGATGGAAAACAGAGATAATTCCTAATAAAAAAAAAGAACGAAATCATTACAATCCCTTCAATCACAGGGATTCTACCTTGTTTTTGTGATTTCACTCCGTAATTTTCAATGCCAGTTATTGTGCAGCGACAGGGTAATTATTGGACCAAACAGATTGAAGGCATTTATAAAAGTAGTACATGCACCTTAGCATTCTCTTAAAACTTATAATTTATTTCAATCAATTTTAAAGTAGTTGTAAAGAGATATCTACCTACTTTAGCATGAGAAACGATACCTTAATTATTTATATATTTTAATTACAGAAGGAAATGTCTTTTGGTGGCAGATGAAAGTGATGCCTCAAACATTGCATTTAGAGACATTAAAATGATTGATCAGAATAGATTTACTATATCTAGTTAATTAGTTAAATTAATAAAAAGCACTTTAAAATATCGTCCATCCTCTATTTCCTTCCATACTTAATGGATAAAATTAGGAAATGCAGGGATAAGCGAATATTCTTATGAAACTATAACATTAACTATAACTATGTAACTATAAGTTACAGCTCGAGAAAAGTTTAATGCAACTGAACATTGAAGTACAATAAAACCTACCGAAATTTAATTAAATATATTAATGATTCTAGCTATGTCAAAATGTCCTATAAACCTGGGTCCTATTCTCAATATTAATCAAAGTTACAATAATGTGAAGGTTGTTTGTAAAAGACATGTTTCGTCAGTTGGAGGAGTAAAAACAAATGAGAAATAAAGAATGAACTTTCCAGAAATAATGTTATCTTTTATTGAAACGCATTACTACAAAGAACGGGTATAACAAGACTCAAGTCGATAGAATTGGTGTGATTTGTAACAATTGTTCTGATAAGTGCGTCAGAATAATGTAATGTTGTAGTTAAAACTAAATACAACTACATTTTCAGCTTCAACATTCTAGCCAGTAAAAGAAAACATTATTTCTGAAACGTTCATTCTTAATTTCTCATTTGTTTTTACTCCTCCAACTAACGAAAGAGCTCTTTTAAAACATCACATTTCATCATTTATTGTACCCCTTTAAATATTAAGAATATGACCCAGGTTTACAGGGCATTTTTAGCTCAAAACATCGTCATAAATGAGCTCTGTAAGTGGCGGTAACTCCTCCTGAATCACCCTGTATATCGATGGTTTATTATTGTTCAGAATATCAAGAGTTGTCCAATTGAAGCCAATGATATTAATTAGTGTTAAAGATTTTAATTAGCTCTAATCTTTTAATTAGTTGTAAATTACAAATTAGTTACGTAACTTCATTGAAGTTACTACTAATTACACAAGAGTAACTAAAAATTTTGTAATTAATATTTTAGTAAATAAATAGTACCATGACGCATTGTAGTCTGGTGTGGAAGATTATATTTTGTTTTTCTAAGTTATTCCTTAAAGGACCAGAATTGTATTCAATTTGATTTTCTTTTATAAAAATACAATCACATTTGCTATAAATTGTTTCTAATTTAAATTAACTGAGTGCGTCATGATTACAATGGTGACAACAGCTTTTTGAATGAAAAAAAAAAAAGTTAACTTTGTGTATGTTATACAATGTTCAAATATCTATAAAAATGGAAGCCTAACATATGATATCAAGCTTTGCCTAGAGGATATATAAATAGAATATACTTAAGATCCTTTAAGATTTGAAAAATTCCTTACATCAATCGTAATTTGACGATTGAAATCCTCCTTTGTCAAATACCCCCACAAATACCCAACTTGGGAATCCGATGGACATCTGGTCCTTGCTAAGTCCCCACTAAGTATTTGTTTAGACTTCTTTGGGAGTAGAAAAATAACTTCTGGTTTTTTTATGTTTTCTTTAGAGGTCAACCTCTCATTTGTTTCTAAAACAACCCACATTCCTTTCTGTCCCCTTTCTGATTAAAAACTTGTTGATTTTGCTTTAAAATCTGCGAAATTAACTCAAAATTCATTCATATTTAATTAATTTTTAGAAAGATTCAGAAAAGTATTTTAATCTATAAAATATTTGCACTCTTTTATAGTATTTGGAAACTATGCAAGTTTATGTTTGATTTGTTGTTTAGATGTCAAAATAAATTGAATTTTAAAAAATCTTAAGACTTGCCTGCGTAGCACTTGAACAGTCACAGGAACTGAATACACTAATCAAACCCGAGACCTTATGAAGTAATTTTTCTGTTAGACAACGAAAATGTTTACTGAATGTTGTTCATTTTATTTACTTATGTTTACTAGTCTTTCAAGGTATAAATTAAAAGTATATTCAATTTATTAAAAAAAAACAAAGTGTAGAAAACCTAAAACAGAAAGAAATGTGGGTAATTTTAAAGAGAAAAGGTTAACGTTGTTTCAAAGGCAATCAAACTACAAAAGACTTTCAAAGGAGAACTACGTTGATCTAAATTCCTTAATGAGAAATGGCAACAACTGGAGACTTTTGTTCATCACTTTGTTAAACTTCAATTTTTTTGTTGTTTTCCTGACAGACTTTTGGTTCTGGTACCGTTGAGACATGAGTATCTTATGTTTAAACAAGTAGGGTCCTCTCGCTCTCCCTCTCTCCCACATACATACATACATACATACACATACACATACAAAGCTAGCATTTTACCAGAGAAATTGGAATGAATTTAGATGTGCTTTCATTTGAAAAACTTATCTAGAAAAAAATTAGTTCTTCGGAAATACAGTAAAGTACAAAAAGTACATAAATATGTATTTCTTCAGAAGATCATTTCGTAATAATAAAAAGGGCACGGAGGAAGGAAAGGCGATAAATTCCAAACAAGAATATTACAATTAAACTTTCTTTAAATGTAAACTATGTTTGTATTCATGTATTTTGAGTAAAAAAAAAATATGTTTAGTAAATTACTTTTTATCTTTGAAACTGTCGTTGACTTAAAAGAAACAATATTTTTTACAATGTTAGTTTTACAAAGATCACTTATTACAACATCAATTAAACCTAAACGATTAATAAACAATGCTGAATCAGAATATGTTTTAATACTATTTACTAGAAAGTTTAAATTCTTAAAATTATGTAACTCTAGTTAAGTATCTAAAAAAACCAAAAAAAAAGGAGATCCTCAGACAAAGGGAGGGAAATAAAAACAAAACAAAAAAAGAAAACCGCAGGAAATTTGACAAACATTATCAATTATTTTTGATCGGTCTGCTTTGTTCTTCTTTGTTTGGATCATTTCTTGATTGAAAAAAATATATTATTGATTTGCGATTATTTTCGTTTTGTATCTGCTTTGCATCATTGTTATGGAAATTGAAATTGTATTGGACAATAACGCGTGAGGGAAATTGACAGTGTTCTTAACGGTGAATGGATTGTTCCTATTCCCTTCATCTGCTTCCCAAAGAATAAAAAAATAATCGATTTTTCATTTGCACAGTGACGTAATGGTTTCTCGCTTAACATCAGGGTTCTTTGTTAAATAATTAGTTTTGACACCGTTCTCATCATTGAAATCAAATTATTAGCACAGGGGAAAAAAAAGGTGGGTTTTTTTTTGGTTACTTCTTAGACCGTATTTTTCAATATGAAAAGCACACCTCACTTACAAATTATTATAATACAAACTGGTTTCTTCATTCTTTTGGTTAGATTTTTATTATTTTTTAGATTTTTTTCTTTTTATTTATCTATCTATCTATCTCACCTGAATGTTAAGTTATTCTAAATAATTTATTATATGTTTCTATTAGGAATAGGTCGGTAAAGCTTGAATTTCTTGACAACTAAATGAAGGATCTGTTGAATCTTATTGGATCCCTGGATGATGTCCTATCAGACTTCTTCAGTCAAAGGCTTCCATACCTTCCAAGCTTCAAATCCACAGTACGAAGAACAAAGAAATTCATCCCTTAATTAATGAAAATTATAAGAAACTTTTCACTCTTATTTTCATCCATATGAATCAAACAATTCCAACATCCTCTTGAGGACTTTCTTTTTACTTTGATTGTTGTATTTTATCCCTGCTTATATCAAAATCTCAGAATGTAATTAATTAATACAAAATTAAAAATGACTTAAAATTCTCAATTTGGATTATTTTTTTTTTATTTTAAATATAAAAATTATTTTATTTCTTTAAATATAAAAATTATTTTATTTCTTTAAATATAAACTTATACGTTATAAAAATAACAGTTAAAAAGGACGTAATTTACGACAGTCTGTTAAAACTCAAATTAATTATAAGTTTCCGTTTTAAGCTGATGTTATATTTTGAGTGATCTTGATAATCGTTGAAATTTAATTGGAATAGTCATAAAAATTTATGCGTGACCATAATAATAATATATAGAATGATACGCATGATCTGTTAAGAACATTTAAATGTAAATTCCTTCTCTACAGCGGATGCAAATTCAAACAATCATTACACAATTGCAACTGTAATTAAAGTGCTTTAATTAAATAGCTTCTGTAGTATTTAGAAAGTCAAATTTTCCCCTAATGCAAATGTTGAAATAGAAATTGAAAATTGTTTTTGAACAAGGAATTATGTAGAAAGAATTTGTATTTGGATATCGTATTTATTTCGTGATGAAACATTTGCTTAAAAATATATAGGATCCAGTCCTCTGTTCCTTGGAAATTAATGGACAAAGTTATTTAATCTTTTGTAGTGAACGCAATAGTCAAACTGATGACTGGATAATCTTTGTTCAAACCCCGGTGGTGGACAAAAAATTGTTAATTTTTGTCAGAGATATTTTTTTCTTAAAATCGGATTAAGAGCTCGTCTGAGTCTTGAAGTGTCAGTAGTTATTGTTTTTTCGGGGGTAAGGGCGGGCGGGTGTTGAAAGGGACCCTCTGATCCCAATTTCCTTCGGTTTGGTTGGTAATCTAATTAACCTTTATCTTATGCTGCCTATGAAGCTGTTGACGTGATGCTAGTCATACTGTTTTGAGCTGTCTCTAAAATTAACGTATTATCTTCGACAGTTTTTGATGACGTATCTGACAATCATTCTCTGGATTGCGTCAAACTAGGAATTTATCTGCACCAGTTAAACCTCTCCGTCCTGTGACTGAATGCTGCAAAAAAAAGCAAATGTCGTCGTGCAAAACGACAGAAACTACAATGTAAGGCAGATCAGAAGGAGTTGAGATAATACTGTAGGTTACTTAATTATTTATACTTTTATTCCCTTGCCATAAATCCATAAATTTCCGGGCCAAGGTTGTTGTTGTTTGGTAGTTCTTGTAATCTTTGGTAACTCTGATGTCGGACCCTTATTCAGTATTGGTTTATCAATAACTTTTACCTACAACATTTGACCTAAAATAAGAAGAGCAAAAAGAAAGATATGAAGATTGAAGACGAGTGAGTTACCTTTGAAATGGATTAGAAATTATATCAATAACAAAGAAAGATTTTTGTAATTATCATTCATGCATTGAAAGATTGTAAGTATTAAATTGTTAGTAATGATATTATATGTTCTATGGACTTAAATTGTTAATGCATTCATTGAAAGATTGTAAAATTACGATTCGTTTATTTGAATTGTATTATAACGAATTCCTTTAATGGGAAGAAAAAAGGATTTCTTTTCTCTTCCTAATTTAGGCAACGTGAAGAAGTTCCCGGTGTAGAAGAACAAAATATTGTTATTAAAGAAGAAGTTGATTGTATTTATGTCTTGTGTTGTAGAAGGAAAGAATAAAAAAAAAATAGTTTATTGGAGAGTCAGTTTGACAGAGGGGCATAGATGGAATATTCCACCTTTAAATATACTAATTGCAGAATATCCGGAAGTATTAGAGAGAAATGTCTACATTAAAGTATTCGGATATTTTGAGAATGAATCAGCCTTCTCACAGAATATAAATAGATATTTTTTGGTATGCTGGATAGGTCGGGCTGAAGAGAGGCCAATAAGCCTCGAAACAGTACTGTCCTCGATTTCCAGCACAAATATCAAAAAATAGCTCAGTGAATTTGTGTGTGTTTTTTTTTTTTTTTTTTTTTTTAGTTATGTGCGTTTTTTGTTTTATTTTACTGTAAAGATATTTTTTATTTATTTAGCGCAAAAAAAAAACAAAAAAACTGAACATATCTTTTTGTATTATGAGTTAACACAATAATATAGTTTTGAATTCAGAAGTAATTAGTGAAAGGCAATAACTAACAAATTTTCAAAGCCCAAAAACTGACAAATTTTCTTACTAGCATTTAAATTATTCATTTTTTAATAGTTCTAAAAATTATTAATTTTTCTTCAGTTAAAATATGAAGTAGCATTGTTACGAGACTTCTCTAAAAAGTAAGAAATAACTCAAAATAAAAAATAAATGTAATAGTTGTTTAATTAAAAATAAAATAATATCAGATTGAGAACAACAAGAATGTAAGTAAAAATAGAAACAGGTGAATGGAAAAGAACAAAGAAAAGAAATCCTAATGATAAATTACTTTCCCAATCATTCTTATTTTGTTTATTTTTTTTTAATGGAAATTCTAATAACTTTATTCTAACAATTATAATACACTAGATTTTTTGGAATGTAATAGGAAATATTTTGCCTTCATTAGTTTTCTAAAAACAAAACAAAATGAAGTTCTGTATAAAATAAAAAAATAAAATAAAAATCTAAATTTAACTATTTAAGTAATCCTGGAACTTATTTTTTTATAACAATTCTTATTGTTCAAATATAGGAAATATTTGCTTATTTATTAGAACGGTTTTTTTTTTTTTAAGGAAATTACAAATATATTCTCTCTTTTTATTTGATTATGATATCAAGTTATATAATTAAAGTTATTTAAAAAATGAAAAAAAAATTAAATTATTTTTAAATTTACAAATTGCCTTTGCTCTAAGAACCCCATTTCCTGTTTCCTGTAACATATAATGACACAACCTTCGTTACCCTCAACCCCTAACCCCCACCCACAAAATGGTTATTAAAACGCCATTAATCATAGCTGACACGTCGAGCAGTGACGCAATCTATTCACATCAACTATTTCCAATTAAATTCCAATATTTTGGTCAGAACAGATGACGAAAATTTCAGACAGACAGGATGGATATATTTTTTTTTTCCTGTTTTAAGTCTTGTGAGAACAGAAAGGGTAGTCTTAAGTCCCCAAAGGTTACCTTAATTCCTAAATGTTGTTAAAGCTAAGAAACAGATAATTACTGCATACATTTATTAAAGTATTCACTTATAAAGTTTCAACGAATATTGGCAAAATTTCAAATAAATTTCCAATATTTTCGTAAAACGTATGCCTTGTTCCACGAAAACATTAAATTTCTAAGTAACACACGCCATTGATTAATTAGCCAGCAAAAACCAGAATACATTTAAAAAGTATTAAAGATCTTGATTATTCACATTTTATCTACTTTTTTCCCCTTTCCTTTTATGATAAACTAGTAAAACGAAAAAGTAAATACTATACAATCACTTTGCTTCATTTGTTTTGTTTTTTTAATTCTGGCAATTGTTATAATATGAAGTTCTATTTGCCAAAATTAAAAAAAAAAATCTAGGCTTTCATGTCTTCAAATTGTCCGAATGGCATTTAGTTACAGATTAAAACAGAAAACTTGTAATACTTTTAAAGTTGATTACTACTCAGTAAACAATTTAAAGGATTCATTAACAAATAGCAATAAGAATTTATAAGATCTTTCATCACTGGATTTCGTACATTACAATATCATTTTCTCTTTTTTAGTAGTGTCTTCGATTGCCCCATCTAGTGGTAAAGGTTAGAAACTGACTCTGAATCAGTTAAATTTTTTTGCAGCTAATCTGCCAAAGAAATTTTGGTACACCATTCAGGAGACCAGGTCGTTTGTTATTTCTATTTTGAATATAACCAAATACTTTGTTCCACATATGCGAACCCACGCTCACAGCAATCTACAGCGAAGAGATCCATTTGTCTATTCATCTTCCCATTTACATTTAGTTTGATTCATTTCATTGATTACTGACTTTTGGTCCATTCTTATATTATTTTGAAATTGTTTTATTAATTTAATGAAGAAATATAATCAATAACAATTCCTTAATATCTTATAGCTGTCAATTCATTCTAATACAAGCGCTGTTGCTTAAGTCAATCTAATTGGTTACTGCGGAAATTGCTTCCGTCATATTTGGACATGGGGAAGTCTCTTATTCGTCGTGTAATTCGATTTTCTGCCTAATTTCTTGTTGATTTGAGAACTTATCTAATCTGATCAGTTGCTAAATGGATCTGACGGAGGAAGTTTTATTGACCAGTGCCACCACTTCACAGTTTGATTGATTGCAAATCCAGTTCAAACAGGGAAACAAATGTTAGGCCTAAATTACACTGGCAGAATGACTAAGCAAGAATTTAGCGAACAATTGGAAAAAGATAAGATTTGTATTGGAAAATCACGAGAAATCCAATGAAAGTAAATCTATTTGCAGAAATTTTGTTTAATATGAGATTTTTTTTTTAAAGTTGTCAGAAAATTATTTACTTTTATTACAGAGAGCAACAGTGGAAGTTGTTGAATGTTTGATAAAATTTTCTTTTAAAATAATTCAAACAATGTTTTGAATGAAAAATAATATCTTTATAGATAAACAAATAGAATCGTATTTATTCTAACTATACTTGTTGTAATTTACTCTGTATTTTTACATTCAATTCAGTTTTATCCCTGCAGCTGTTAGCTTTTAAAGGATCCATGTATTTGTCTGCATTGTAGTAATATTTACGATACCTGATAAAAAGGCCTATAATTAAACTTTTAATTTTTTCTTATTTATAACTATGTAATAAATCACATAATTCTTTTCTATAGAACGTGAGTAACTCACATAAGGATGTGTATTAGTAAGTCTTAGTGGGTTTCCAGAAGAATTGTGAAGGATATCAATAGAAAACAGTGGCTAACTCAATGATTTTTGAAATATATTTTTGGTATTTTCATTTCCATTTAAGGATTTTTATCTTTTATTATTCTTCTTGACTTTACTTCTTTCAACTTTCACTTTATTATTTATTATCGTTTTATACAAATTACTTGATTACGTTTTAGGTTGCTTATTTTCAGTCATTTTTTGATTTTTTTTTTTAATTAAGATATCTACTTTTTTATTCTATTTTTCTTTTTATTTTTCTATGCAGTCTTCCATTCTGTTAATTTTACCTTCACGATTGTAAGTCTCTTTCATTAATGTTAGTTATCTTCCTATAATTTTTCGCAGTTTTAGATTTAACTTGATTCTATTGAATGTGTTCAAATGGTAAAGATATTATTTTGTGGAAGATCGAACTCTGTTGATGTTTAACAAACAATTGGTTATATAAATTTGTTGCTTGAATATCTACAACCGCTTTAATTCGAGCAAGTTATTATTTGAACTGAATTGTTATTTTTGTTGCTTTATTCACTTTGCTACAAATCTTGTTCCAGACAGAGATTTGTAAGGATTCTTCCAAAGAGACAATATGGTTGTGAACAGATGGGGGCAGACGAATGGAATGCGTTCTTCTCCTCTCCACACCCTCAGCTCCCAAATGAAATCCTCAATCTCCACAAACACCCACCCAAACCTACATTATACGTGTCTTCGCTTCCATTCCAACAAATCCAATTGTATTTCACCGACTCCTAAATGACTTTGCCCCCCCCCTCCTATTCTTTTTTTTTTTTCAATATCATATCTTTTCGCAAATAAACTCTTCTTCAGAATGATTTGCAACGGAATTTCACCAAAGTTATCTGCGCTTATTGCTATTCTCGCTTCAATATCGATTGAATGTCATTTACTTTCTATTTACGACCTTTGAATCAATATTATGTGGGTGTTTTTTTTTCTTTTCCATCTCTTCCAGTGATTAAATAATATTAATGTATTTTATTATATTT
>JAFIDM010000005.1:34272249-34300566 GCA_023159025.1 Thereuonema tuberculata
AAGTCATGTTTTGAAGAGAACATGAAGTGAACAGAAGAAAAATTCTGTTGTATCCACAGCATTTCTTCCAGAATTTCAACAAAACAGCATCTGATTTCGGTTGTCTTTTATTCTATTTATTTATTCCGTTGTCACATAAGAAACTTGACAGACAAGTGAAAACTTCCAAAGCAACTTAAGATTTAAAGCAAGAAAGCCTGGTTCTCGAATTAAGTTTGGTCCAACGAATTCTTGGAAACTTTTTGACAGTCACTTCCGGTAGAGGACGAACAGATTGCGAGGCTCCATTCAGTGCTTTTAGAATCGATTTCCAATTGAATGCAAAAAAGACTTGGAAATGAAGAATGGGAAGGGTGATGGGACGAAAGGAATTCAAAGCATTCAACTCGCCTGCTGCCACTGTAACAACGTATTCAGACGTCATGTTGACATTTTAAGAATTCACCCAAGCTTCTTTTCCTTATTTGATGCTCAGATGACATTGGAGGAACTTGCTCAACGTCAAGCCATTTCTTAATCTTCTACGTTGTATTCCGTGAGAAATAACATATTCTGCAAGTGACTTAAACAGGTTGATGGTCACTTTCTTCAACAAACTTTGTCGTTATGCAATACACAAGGCCTCAGACGAATTCGTAGATATTCAGCAGGACACAGTAGTCATACAGAAATTATTACTGTTTTTGAAGGAAACGTTGGTCATTTTAAATATGCTTTTCAAATCGTAATAAACACTTGACTGAAATAATTGATTCTACATTAGGTATATCTGAATAAACAGAATGAATATCATACAGTGAGCGAAGGGAATAGAGTACACTCCGAACCCCCCCCCCCCCCCCCCCCCCCCCCTTGACACTCAGCAAAAGAAATGAAGAAACAATGCAAAAACGTTACTTAAAATTTCCACTTAAAGATTAGGATTACGATCACTGATTGTTAGTATTAATAGGATATTGACTTAAAATTAAAAACAAAATATAACAAAAAACATCTAAACATTTTTAAATAACATTACTGAATAATCAAATAACATTTTATTAAATTTGTATACTATAGATAAATATTCTTTTAAAAATGTAAATAGCTTTCAATTTTTCAAGTTTTTTTCCTAAGTTAAAATTTAGAATTGACCTAAAATTGAAAATCCCTTTAAAAGATCTTATTAATCTTGATATGTAATGATAAGGATATTTTCCTTCACTATTAACACCCACACAATCCTCGAAATGCTCGTTTTTCTATAAGAACGAAATCTATAATATATATAGATTAAATATAAACTAGCATTCAAGAATTACTTCGAAAATCTTCAATTTTTTTTTTAAGCGTAATTAAAAATCATAACTTGTAATGAAACATTATTTGCTGAAAATAAGCTGTCAAATAAATTCCTATTCTTTTAAATATCTTATTCGAATTTAAAATCCTTCCCTAATATTGCTTTTGGAACATTTTTTCTGTATGTTTCTAACGACAGCGTATACTCTGTAATATTGACATTTAAAGTTTTCGAGTTTAACATTAATGAATCAAATTTGCTGAAAAATTAAAATATACTGATTGAAATGTTAAAATAGAATTTCAAAATTGTTAATATTTATTTTTAATTTGGTTTTTTAAATTTATTCGAATAAAAATCGTTAAAAACAATCGGATAATCACACAGGGAAATTTACTGCATTGGCAATGACCTATGCAAATATAATTTTTTGTTATGTTTGATTAATAATGATTAAAAGTAAACATTTTTTTTTCTTTAATTGCTAATGAAACCGCGGATTTTATTGCAAAGAATTCATCAGCGTAGATCAATTGAATGACTTTGTGAATGGAGTGCAGTGATACAATACCTAGTGAATAACCAGTTGCTGATGAATGCAACCACAGTATCCCAACCCTCCTGGCTTCTGTTCAAGCCTCATTTGGACTACCCCATCATGATAATCATCAATGCCCTCCCAGTTGCACCCCCGCACTTTAGCTCTGGGGATGCGATTAATTGGGTAGAAAATTTATTTCCGGATTATAGGGAAATGTTGCAAGAAGGGGATTAGTTTTAGGAATGAAATATTGCATGAATCATTTTGAAGAATATTTGGAAGAAGATGAATCACATACAGCACAAATATAGGATACTTTCATCTAGATTAATATTAGGCTATTTGGAAGCTTCAACTATATAATGAGAGAAGATGAAATGTAGAGCTTACATTCAATCGTTCATAATTGATTAATAGTTACTGTTCTGTTATGAGCTGTCTTATCAACATGTTATTGTTTTTTTCAAATTTGTCGGATTTGATGCAATGACGTCATTCGGAAAAGGAGTAAATAATCCTAACTTGTCCATTAAGTAATCATTGTTAATCCATGTCCATTCACGTACAAATAATTCGGATATTCTTGTAATGTATTCGCGTGTTCTGCTTAGCTACCAAATAGTGTAAGATTTTGTCCAATGTTTCTAACGCTCACCAATTAAAAAAGAAAAAAAGTAGAACGAAAGCTCAAAGAATGAGGTTGTTTGTTTGATCACTGTCGTCCGTCTCATGTAATTTCAGGAGTAAAAAAAATACATTTCTTTGCTAATAAGGTGAGTGATAGTTTATTAGAAATAAAATCCCCCACTGACTTTTCGTACACAGCAGATGTATAAATAAAGAGTTATAAAGAGGTTGCCCAAATCATTCATGAACAAAGCTGATACGATAAGAATAAAACGAAAATATTACAATGAAACTTTCTTGGCAATCAATGCTGATGAACTTGAGTTTCTTATTGTTTTAGTAAAAAAATCCTCTTATTTAAGGAATAGTTCAAAGACAAAACTCACTAATTTGAAGACCATTAACGTGTTCTTTTCACGATATACAAACATTAATTATACAGAAACGTTGACAGTTTGAATTATTATTAATTCCTTGAGAAATTATTTCACTGTTTTAATATTGAATGATGAAATGTTGACACTCAACAGTCTTTGGTTCGCCTAACTTTTGGCTATTACTCGGCAGAATAAATAATGGATTCATTATTAAAAACCAAATAAATTCTTCGTACTAATATTTAAAAGACATTATTTAGAAGAATGCTTCACGAATTTGTTTGTTAATTTGGAATTTCTAAATATTTTTGTTTGTGCATTTTAGTTGGGAAGGAGAGAAACGTTCTCTCGTCCCTTTATGTAAAAGGCTTAAGGAGGCTGAAGAAGAAGGATGATTAATCCTTCGAAATATCCGAGTTATGTAGGGAGTCTTCAGTATTAAAGTTATTGTTTTTAAATAATGGATTCCATTATTATTTTTATTTTTACTTTTTTTTTTTATTAAATGAAAAAAAATAAATAAAACATTCCAAAAACAAAAACAAAAAGGAATAAAAACTTTATATACGAAGATATTTTTAAGTGAACAAGTTATTCATTATTTCTTTATTCTTGAACCATCCACTATATTTAGTTTTACATAAAATCAATTATGACTATAAGTACTAAAGCTATATCTGCTAAATTTCATTTAAGAAAATTAATAAATAAGTAATTGTCCATGTGAAACAAAGAAGAAAAACTGGTTTCCTACTGTATACGAAACCACAGGTTTTATTTTCAACCATTTCTTCATGCTAGACAGAAAGTGTCCGCAGACCGGACCTCATAGTTATGACTGGAACTCTACAAGTCATAAGGGTTCCAATAAGGCATCACTTCTCATGTCCGTAGAAGTGGTGATGGAAAGAACCTTCTTATCTTTCTCTTCACACTTTGTCTGCGGAGTCACTAAAAAAGTAATCAATTGTGAAGCAACAAATAATAGACTAAAGATTTTTTTCGTATTGTGAAGTACAAGAAATTGAATATTATGACTTTTTTTTACTTGGTCGATTAACTTAAGTCTTAATCGCAAATTTTTTGGGATCGAGTAATTTAATTTCAGTGTTCAGTTTATTTCAGAATTCTTTACTTATAATTTGCTGTGGTTTGTTTAATTCGTTTCTATGTTGAAGATCCCGAAAGTCAGTTAATAAAAGACCAACTTTTGCTTGTGAGCTAAAAAAAAAAAATTAAAGATTTGGTGGAAGTTACACGGAAATGTATCTAAGATCCAATCAGCACAGATAATAGGCCTTTTGAAGATTTTATAGAGTAGAATATTTTTTTAAATGGCAGTTGATTTTGATAAATACAGTTATCAGTTAACGTTAGTTACCAGTTATTATAACTGTAAATTATTATTATATTCTTCTTTTGATTAAAAATCTGCGTTAATGTTAGAATGTGTTTTTTCAACTTGAAATTCAATTTTAAAATCGATGTGAACTATATTGAATAGAGATTGAAGCCTTGTTACCTTGATGGGATGTATTTTGTTGCAGTAATGTCATTATTGATTATAAGGAACAAACGCAGTCTCGAGGTCTTTTGTATATGATGACACGTGACGAGATAGATCAACAATGGAAGAGACGAAAGCATTGTGGGAAGACCTCTTCTACACGAACTGAATAGAAAGTTGATTGACAGCAACTAAAAAGAGCATTTAAGTCTGCCTTTATCCCCATTTTAATCAATAGCATCTCCCATAAGGATGCTTCACCGATGAACATGAAAGTACAAGTGAAATCTGCTATTATCCCATTGTACATCACTTGATTTTAAGGTTTTAGGGTAGAAATACTTTCAAGTTTATCAGGTACTTCTAATAAAACATTAAAAAATAATCTTCAAAGATTAACAATTGAAGTGAATAATATTTCAAGTTTCAGAGCAAAAGACTGTCTATTTTTAGTTACTAAAATATACTTGGTGGGCCTATTTTTGAATATCTTCAAACAACGATATCAAAATAACTCTTCCAAAGAACAGAGATAGTTGCTTTTCATTATTTCTACGCAGTATGTGTGTATTTCTACGAGCTCTTTTGCTAGTTTTAGTACTTTCTATGGGCTCAAATGTATAACTAACATGATTACGTAAAAATATTCTCACCAACAAAATAAATGCGAAAGTCTCTTCAATATCAGAGCAAGAGTAGAGCTTTTTTTATCTATTTTTATTTGTAACTTACAGCCGTTACAAAGATTGTTAGAAAAGCAATTTTAAAACTCCCTACTCGTTAATCCCTAATCCCAACATTGATTTTATTGAAAACTGATAATTCGTTTCGCTTAAAACGACGAATTAAGATATTCATTAATCCTCCCACTTCTTTTTTTCTTTATTTAACTCCATAAGGCTATTAACGTAATAAATTATTGGAGATTTATCGAAAGCTTCAATAGTTCACGGCGTCAATTGGTTTTGCAATTGAATTTGAAGTGGCCTATTCAAAAGCACACAATGTTATCTCAACTGACACAGACCCCATCAACCAACTGTTCAATTCACAGTCAACTGCGAACTGTTGAAAACACTTTTCGCATTTTTATTAAAATTAATCAAACATTTTGGTAAAGGTATACAAGTATAAAAAAATATATATTTATTAACTTTGTTACTCTGAAGCATTTTGTATTGCTGAAAGAAAGTTGTATTTCTCTATTTCGTTCTTCGAATGTTGTTGTACAATGGAGCTGACATTTTAATTAAAGGTGCACGGTGCTTTTGTTTCGTCGAACAAGTTTATAATCAGTTTCCAAATTCTGTAGGTGGTGAACAATGACATTCACGCATGCATTCTTTCTATTAGGTTGCCGCGATAACGACTAATGCTAATTAAAATTCCTAATTACAATTATCTAACGAAATAAAAAAAATGTCCACTTGGGTCACAGTAATCCTTTTTTACCTTTTATTTAAAGGGGATTTTTTTTTTTACTTTAATTTTTTCAATAATGAGGATCTAATTCTTCTTTAGGCTCCATAATTTAAAAAAATGTAAATATGAGAATGTTGTGTGTATTGTTATTAATGAAATGAGAACCATATAAACCATCCTAATAAAAACTACATATCCGTCTGACATATTTAATGCAGCAATGTTAAGACAACATTAGTCATTTATAAGAAATTTATTTATATATATATATAAATAATTTAGTATTTAGGTGGTCCCCGAGCGCAATAGTTTCTGTAACTGATTATTACAGTACAGGGGTATTAATATTATTACACTATATTATTATCACATATGAGCCATTATAGTAGTATATTATTATTATTGTTATTATTACTACTACTACCGTATATGCGCTGTTCATAGAGTTACAAGTCCGACCTAAAGACGCTCTCAGAACAGATCTCGTCCGTAAAACAGGGACCGTCTGTTTTTTGACATAACATACACTATTTGTATCTTTGTAATAATAATATTCGGCCTTTTACTTTACAGTACAAGTAATAAATTAAAGCAGTTTTTTGAACTTTTCACAGTAAGGTTTATCCCGCTCTATAAAATTTATAGAAATTTACTTTATTAATCATTCGATATTTCATAATAAAAATTCATCTAATTTGAAAAAGGGCAGTGTAATATATTCTGAAATTTAACAATTTTCGTTGCAATTAACAACGAATTTAATAAGTTTTAGTTTACATCTTTAATTTAAAAAAAAACACAAATAAAACTTATTTGAGCTAATACATATTTTGGAAAATATGCTTGTTATTTTACGATATACAGTAAAACCCCGTTATTACGCTCGTCAAGGGACCATGACCTACAAGCGTAATAAGCGGGATAGCGCTATAGACGGGAAATGATTTATGAGATGAGAAAAGATTTGGACACCATTTTACAGGAAACATACATGTTTCTGCAATAGAAATACTGCAAATATGAGCTTATTTCTTATTAAAAAGATCTTTGATTGTGGTTTGCCGGGTGTGTGTGCTACTGTTTTGAATTATGACATTTTCAATGCGGTTCAGGTAACTATTAACGTCAATTGATTTACCACTAGGAGCAATACTAATATATTTTCGGAGCAGAGTTAGTGCACACTTTACTTTTTTACGTTTGCAACAACCCTTCGCTGCATCGGTAATTGCATCCCTGTTTTTCATTATTGGACGAGGGAATTCCTAGAGATTCTGCGAAATCCTTCTGACTTCACTAGAATTCTCGTCGTACTTACGGAGAATTTGCAATTTTTCACTTATAGAAATGGATTTCCGCTTCGACATTTTGCACAACTGTATCACAGACCCGCATTTCACAGAGTTCAAAGACTCCCTCCTACCAGGGAAAAAAAAAAAAATCTTTACAATATTATATTTCTTTTCGATACAAAATTTCCGATATAAAAAAGCGCTACAAGCGGGATTTGAAGCGTTATAAGAGGGTAAAAGTATACAGAGTTATATAGAAAATTCCAGGGACCGAAAAAAAGGAGCGTAAAGAACGGGATAGTGCTATAAGCGGGAGCGTTATATCGAGGTTTTACTGTATTTTACGAAAGCTACGACGAAGAAACTTTTATTAGTTTTAAACAATGTAAAAAAAATCTTTTTTTATTTTTTTTTTTTTTTTTTGATGGAGAAAATTGAAAACTGCATAAATTTGTTTTTTCTTTACAACATGTCGATAATTTTCTTACAAAGCCTTCGGAAACAATTAGTGGAAATAAACAAATCATATCTGAGATTTATTGAAAATTCCTCACAATATAACTACAGCCATCATTGATTCCATCGCCTGAAAGAATCTAAATCTTTGTTTTCTTTAAAATGTTGTGATTTTATTGTTCTTTCATTCTTGAGAAATTATTTTGATTCATGAAACTAACAAAGGAAAAGTTTCGTATTTGTTTATTAAAAAATCTGCAGAATCTAAATAGTTTCATTGTGAAAATATGAAAATTATGTCCGCAAACAATTACTGAAGTCTCTTACATGTGATCAAATAAATGCTCGTGTAAATTTAATGGAATATTGTTTGAAATTGATAGGAATTTGTCATTCTAATGGTTTTGTTTTTTTTTAACTTGACGAGTGAAATTTCTTCAGAGATCCAAAGAAATTTCGAATACAAATTTGTGACATCATATGATATATGTAAAGATAGTCAACTTTCTAGATCACTTATTAGTGGGCCCGGTAGCAGATCACGTAAGGGCTCATGGCTACGTGTTGGAGGTGGTGGGTTCGATCCTCTGCGAAGGCGGGAATTTGTCCACGCACCATTCTCTCCCAAACAAGGTATAGGGTCTACCTAGCCTTCTGTTGAATGGGTATCGCGTTTCTTTCCCGGGAATTAAAGGCGAGTGGGTGAAGGCTGACCACCCGACCTCAACTTAGTCCCGTTTGATTACAAAACGCCGCACAGTGGGGCAGGATACATACATAACTGGCAACCATTAAATATTTGAGTGTTTATTAAGATATCTACGGTTCATGTTTGTTAGTTGATATATTGTCTTATATAAATAAAATAAATTTTAGGCATTTTTGACAAATATATATTAAAAAATCTTTTAAATTCATAATGTTTGTTTTATTAATTTTAATCGTACCATCGCAAATACTAAAAATTATGCAATATATTTATTCTGATCAATCATAATCACTAGAATCCGACGTCAATGTATCGACCTCTTCTTCTTTGTCCACATCATTTTGTACGGTTGGAGCTTTTAACATTGATATGACTACTGTGGGAAGGCGTTGAAGATTTTTCCTTGTTATTTTGCGCTTACTTGTTATTACTGGATCGCTACTGATCAGGAATGAATGAAAAACATCTTCGTTAGTCTTGACCCTGCTGCACTTCCTGGAATTATGTTCCCGATACCTTTTAAAATTTTTGTTTCGTGCCTCTTGCGCCTCCTCACTTAATTGGCCGATAGGAAGTAATGCAGCTTATATTATTTCTGGACCATGTATAAGGTATTTGTGTGCAGTTGGTGGCATGTTATACCATGGATATTTTTCCACAAAATACCTTGCGATATGATGAACGAATACTCTGAATTTAGCAACATTAATTTCATATCCACTAGCAACAACTATCATGTTGTATGTAATTTTTTTATGATCAAGCTTTGTAATATCCGCTGATAATTCTGAGTTTTTAAAAAATCTTCTTGCGGTATTGCCATCATTTGTATTCCCGAATCCCGGTTTTGGGAGCTATGTTTATACGAGCTATGACCTAAGGAGCCGTCAAAACCCCCATATGTGAATAGACATAGGTTGCTTAGTTCTGATTCTTGTAGTGTTTCATTAACAGATTCAATTGACAAGATCAAACGTTGAGCTGTGTGATCAAGTAAATCCTGTAGGGGAACGCTAGCAAAAGTCTCTAACATTTATATTGTTTCAATAGCAGTGCTTCTTTGCCGCTTGTACGGTTTTGTAGGAGGGGAATGTTTGTGAGCACTATCCCTCACGACTTCATACTGATGTAGAGATAACTTTGCTGTTACCAAGACAGCTAAAGGTCTTCTCCAGACAAAGTTTTCGGTTGTGAGTCCAGCGAAGTTTTATACGCTTTTCTATATTTAGTGGCCCGATTTGAAGACAGTTATTTCATGGAGAAGTTTCGACGCCTGCAGGCCCTTTTGATGACGCCCTTCTGATCTTCAACTCAATCGTGTTGCGTATGTCAACACAGACACGGGGTAGTATTCTTCAGTTCTTTAGTTTTCAATCGTTTTGTTCTATCTGAACTATCATGAAAGCTAAGTTCGGGGCGACCACGCTTACAATTCATCATTTTATTAAGAAACGAAATTGACCCTTCTAGCCATTCTTGATTGTTATTTTAAAATCGTTCTTCCATTCGCCGTGCTTTGGTGTAGCGTGCCTTATACTCTGTCTTTAAATATGAAAGTTTTTTAGCACATCTTTCTGATGCTTTGCATCACGATTGCTATGCTTTTTAATTTCTTCGTACAAGTACTGGAATTGTTTTTCAATTTCACTGTTTCCACAACTTCTCATTATGCGAATGAGCTCTTTTTCTTTTAAAAAACATCGTGTCAGCACTCGTTCCTAAAGCAATTACAAAAATATAAATAAATTACTAAGTAGAAGCTTGCTCTGACCTAGCCTCGTACAACCTTCTTTTACTGCAAAAAGGCAAAATATGGGCATCAAATTTACATGATTCTACATTGAGCAATAAACAAGCTTTGTAAAACTGTAAAAACCAAAGCTTGGACAGCCTTGGAACATAACTAAAAGCCTCAATGCTTCTGAGCATTCTATAAATATCTAAACCTTTTACCGTAGTTAGGGTTAACGGAGTTTAACATTATTATTATACTTTTTTTTATTCGTCAACTATTCTTAAAATATTTCCAAATACTTGAATTTGAAGTTGCCTTCACAAACACTCCCGGTAATTACGATTTATTTCAACAGTGATGATGCAAAACAATGCCATAATTTCGCCAACAAACCGAACGCGTTGTCTCCCTGAATAACTCGCTACGACTCAATGTTACCAGATGCGCATGCGCGGGAATCAGGAAGGAACAGCATTGTTTTATGACGCGTCAAGTAGTGCACTCTCGATACAATACATGGTGGTAAGGAAATTCCCATTTTTATTTTTTTATTTTTTGCCAGTTTTTTAGGTATCCTGCCCCACTGTGCGCTGGGAGCTTTACCTCCCGTGACCCCAAGGCCTGGCACATTGACCTGTAGTGGGACACTACATGTAATAAAATCACTTATTAGTCAAAATATTAGTAGGATTGGGGGAAACATTGACTTTATTAATCTATTAATTTTTCTCAGGAAAAGAAGCCAATTAGTCTGGAACAAAACAAAAAAAAAAAAAGCGATGATGGAGAATGTCCCTTAAAGAGCTTTCTGTTATAGGAAATGTAATGATTTTTTTGATGTTGTTGTTGTTATTTCATCAGAAGGTTAACCTTACAATTTTTTTTTTTCGTGCATTCTGAGATTAAACTGAGATAATGCGAGAAAACTAGAAACAACTTGTCAGTAGATCTAGTCTGCGTCACAAGTTCCGAGTACTTAGCTCCTGGGTAATTAAAATCAAAGAAAAAAATCAATAAGTTGTTAAATTAATTGCAGAACGATTGCAGAAAATACAGTGCTCGAAAATGGCATCGTTTGTATATTTTTGGTTTGTTGGAAGTATTTACTTGGACACCTGATTTCTCTCTTTCTACGAATATTGAAAAAACAAAAAAAAAAAAAATGAAAAATCAAAATGAAAGTAACTTATCATTGAAACAAACAATAGTCACTTGAATTCCTTCTGTTTTCTTTACATAATTCTTTCATTTGAAGAAAGTTTTTAATCAGTGGAATCTAAATCCAACTATCGTAGATTACCAAAGATGATAAAGTTACTTTTACTGAAATGTCTTAAACAAATACTGTGCTAGAATGAATAAGAAAACTAATATCCTTTTTAAAAATGTTTACATCTCTCATGTTATAATATGAAATAACCCAGCCTGAACATTCCATTGTAATTTATATGTAACAATGTAATACAGACTGGGGCCCATTTATTCATTTATTCTAACATATATTTTCTAAGTTTATACTGTCCTTAATGATATACAACTACTTTGTATATCCAAATTGTCTTCCCTCCGCATTGATACATAGCTGAAGATTTGGCGCAGCTTAGCCGCAGCTGCTTTTGCGCCATTAAACACCAACCAACCAACCTAGCTGAAGATTTGGCGCAGCTTAGCCGCAGCTGCTTTTGCGCCATTAAACACCAACCAACCAACCTAGCTGAAGACGTTCAGGGACGCTGAGACAAACCGCTTGGCAAAGTTGTCCGTTTGTATCAATATCATGAAAGGTTTATTCGATGGATGCTTTAAAGTCATCCAGTGTTCTTGATTTCGTGGTGTACATTTTGTCTTTGACTAGGTCCCAAAATAAAGAAACCAATAAGAGTGAGGTCTGGAGACCTTGGTGGCATTTCAATTGATCCTCTCCTTCCGATGACTTTCCTACGAAAAACTTTCCTCGACTTAGTTCCGCACAGCGGTGGCAGTACAAGGAATGAAAAGTATTGTAATGCATCTGTAGTCCTGGAACTACATAGGCTGACTGCATTTCCAAATAATTCGGACCAGTCACAGTGCTGTCAAAAAACCATGGTCCGAGTACTCCATGGTATGAGATTTCACCCCAAACTGCAACGCCTGGCTGGTTGATTTGACTTTCAAACATAATGTTATAATTTTCATATACCAGTATGTACAGTTGTGCTGGTTACATAACTGTTAACTATTTTAAAGGTCGCTTCATCACTCCAAATAATCTTCGAATACAAATCAGTATCTCCTTCATTCACTTTATTCAACATAAGTTTACAAAACTGCAACTTGAAATCAGGATAGTCTTGCAATAGACCAAGTAACAGGCGTGAAACACATAGGCACTCCTGCGCCACCCTGTATAAGACTACATATAATAAAATAAAGAAATACAGCATTTTCTTATGAGAGCTTTCAGTCCTGAAATATTAATAAGATGAAATATTTTCTCTTTATACAACCAAGCAAAATACTACAGGAAATCTTCTTTTAATTAATTTTAAATAATAATGCTTACTGTAATTTCCGCTAAGTTGAAAGCATGTGAACATTTATCAATCAGCATTACTTATGTAATTTATAAGAAATGTAATTTACAATTTTTTTTTTAATTATTTTAAAAATTAATAAACAACTTTCCTGCGGTAACCCCGTTTTTACAGTTCACAGATGCATTATTCTACTGAAATTTGTAAAATGGCGGCTCACATTCTATAGCTATTGTGGTATTGATAGTCATTTTTATTTTCTTTCATCATAAAATAGTGCAATTCTCAATTCAAGATATTTGTGAAATTTTATAAGCTTTGGTTGTAAAGAAGCGATACTTCATTTCCTTTGATCTTATGTTTGAAACAGCTTTTAGGTTTTGATGATTACTTTTGTGTTGTATTCGTTATAATATTTGAATCATTCTATGTAACTCAGCATTGTATATTCTTTTCATCACTTGAAATCATCTTTGGATTGTGAACAATACTTCCACCCACCCACCTACCTTCATTTGCATTTATTTGTGATGATCCAACTGAAATTAATTCTTTGTAATCAAGACATCCTTTTGCCCTCCTTCATTATTCTGATTTTTAAAAAATCAGAAGTAAAGAGGTATTTTTTTAAAGATTGAATTTATTCTTCATTTTTTGTCGTTAAATAAACATAGATTATGAATTAACAAGAAATAACGAACGGTGCTTCACTGGCTGCGAGGGGTTAATCAGCGTTTTAAATAATTCTGCCCCATCGTTTCATTGAATCGATTAGGGAGGGGTAATTACATTAAGAGGCAAATGGAGGTAAAAGCAGTTCATCAGCGTTCCCTTTAGAATCAATAAAAATACTGAAAATAAACAGGAATTACTAACGATTAAAAATAAGCTGAAGATTTAAAAAAAAATTATAAATTAGTAAAATCTAAGTCATAAGAAAGAATGAAAAGTAATCTGTCGAAATCTGAAATTAAGCTAAATCTTAGAGTAATTAAAATAAATCAAATGAAATTCCTACACTAATTCACATTAACTTTCACGTACATTTACTGCAGTATTTGAAAATTACTTCAGTATTTGATAATTTCCACAAAAAGAAAGATCTTCTCATATTCCTATTCTGTACTAATTTCTGTGAATAGTTAATATTCGAATTGCTTGAATACTGACTTTGCTTAAGTTTGATATACATATTCAATCTTTGCTTTTTACACATTTCACTATTAGTAAAAGTAAATAGAAGAACTTAATAGTATTACTATGAGAGGAAAATGTGTAGCTGAATCTACGAAATTTTAAAGATAGGAAAGAAATCAATCGAAATTTTTAAGAAATAAAAAAATAATGTTTAGTGTATTTTATTTTGGCTAATATTTCTGCTCTAGGAAATTAATATGAAGCTGAGTTTTAACACCTGTACTCTCTGACACCTTGTAAGCAATGGGCAACGCCACCTGAGCGAGTGACAAAGCGTAACGAATGTAATTTGCTCTCAACCAATTCGTCATTACGTTGTCTCCCGTAGTTGTATTGGAACAACTTCATTAGCTGCGGGGGAATTGGTGGTTAGAGTGGGGGAATCCCTTCGTGCCGTCATTTGCACAACGAAGCCACATTTACATCGTTCGCGTTTACCTGAAGATCGGAAAAAATCAAGTAATTGAGTTTTATTTCAATTTTCCCAACAGCAACTAAGTCAGAATTTCTGCAAATTTTCATTAAGGAAACTTTTCATTTGCATACATTAGCACAAGAGGAATTCGTTTTTTTTTTTTTTTTTAAAGCAAATCCTCTTAATTTTTACAAATGACATTCGTGAGTAGAATAATGAATACAATACAGAGATTCCGCTTCAAAATTAAGCCAATAACTTGTGTAAACATTCTATGGATGTAATGAAATCTATTTAAAAAATTAAGAATACTTGCAATAGCTTACAATACCCCGTCAAAATAGAAAGGTTCATTCATTCTCACCAATTTGCTTTGAGACGCTAATTATTAATTGTAAAGACTTTTTATATTCGCATGGTAACGATCTACTACAAGCTATTGTAGGTTTCATCTAACATTTATAAAATATCTTATGAGTCAGCGAGAGAAAAAAAAAAGTTTTAAGAATATAATTGTAAAATAGAATTATGCACATTCATCCGTCCATTATTCTTATTATTCCATTATTCTCCACCTATAGTTAAAATACCCCCCCCCCCCCCAAAAAAAAACAAAAACAAAAAAAAACAAAACCTATTTATACTAAATCTTGAAACTTCTGTGAAAGGTTAGGTTCTCAAAAAAAACTCCTATTGATTTTGTTATACAGGGTGTATCAATTGGACCCCGTCAATTTTGCATAATAGCCTTTTTCAGACTTTTAATCAGCGCTTTGGCGATGATGTATTGCCCCTCTTCTGTAGTGATTGTGATGTGTGACCCTTTCGCAGCATGTTTTGTTGCAACAGAACCAGTGTCTTCAAATTTCTTCTTAATTGCAGTCATTGTTTCACGTATCGAAAACTAACTAATCATTTATTCCTCATCAAATAAATGTTTTGCTGCAGACATCCTGCCCTTCGACTCGTCAATAAATTTAATAACATACACACGTTGTTTTAACGTCAACCGGAACACATCAGTTTTCCTGCCTCCCATTGTGAATTATCGCACAGTCACCAACACGCGTTTAATGTCACGAGGTGCTCGTACTGACGTCAGGTGGATGCCCACTGTTGTACATAGGTGAAGCATTCTGGTGCCCGCATTGTATTAAGCATATTGTTATTCTTATGAAAACGTATAAACCGCTCTCGAAAATGGCTACCACGAAGAAGTTACCGTTTGACGGGTCCAACTGAAACACCCTGTTTATTGGACCAATAGCTAAGAAACTGTCAAAAATCCAGTACATTGTATTAAATCGTACAATAATTCAGAAATTATTTTACAAAAACCGTAATTTTAATGTTAGAAAAATGAAACTGAATATAATAATTATGTGATAATTAATTATGTAATAATTAAAAAAGAATTATTCTTTTTATTCATTTTGCTCTTCAACCACCAATGCATTAGTATCTAAGGTATGTAAGTATATAAGGTTAAGTTAAAAATTATTGGTTCGTTTAGATTATTCAAGTTATTACTTTCAAATCTTCAAAACTATTTACACGTTTCATTCAAACCTGATACAGAATGGAAAGAAGATAAATTAAAGGAGATTAAAAATTACGGCGAAGAAAACATTTTTGAGTTTTGAAATGTTGAATCTTAGAAAAGGCAACTAATGTAACTGCTTTCTTTTAAATAAAACTAACATAATTCGGCCAATTTTCAAATACTTTTATCTAACATATTTGTATATAAGAGATAATTGTAGAATGTGTTCGTTTAGAGAATCATGTATTTATGATGTAAACTTTCAGTTTTAGTAAAGAATTCTCTTCTAAATGACGAAAAATAAAGATTTGGTAATAAATATTGCATTGGTTTTTGTTTTGTTTTTTAATTAAGTCATCTTAATTAAAATCTATTAGAAATTTGAACTTCTTTGTATCAATTTAATGATATTAGCTTCAAATTTGCTTCAAACGTAGTCTGTACTAAAAAAAAAAAAGAAAATCGGAAACTTAATTGACTTGAAATTTAAATCGATTTCCCCACAACCTCTTTTTAGGTAAAGGTCTTAGACAGTAGCAATGGTGATGCCAAAGTTATCATTTTTTTTTCTTTTTCCTAGAACGACAAACAATGAGGATATGAAAGACACTTTTTACTGAATTATTGTTATGACTTAAAGTATGAGACTATTGGTAGCTATTGTTTTTTTTTTCTTTTTGACCGAAATTTAATTTTATCCACATTTGTTAGATTATGAACAGCAAAGAACTACAAATATTGCTATCACATAAAATTCGCCTAATCTGGTATCTACCATTTAATTTGGGCCCCAGATTGTAAAAATACGATGAACACTCATCAGCACCTAAGAAAAAGAATGTCTGATTTTCGTAACATTGTTAATCCAGTTTGTCAATAATATTACTTTCATAATAAAACTAATAAATGATAGATTTTCATCCTTTTTCTTTCCAAATCCCTTTCCTTGCCTTAATTCTTCCTGGTAACTTCAGGTAACTTCTATTTTGGCAAAACTAAAAAAAAGACAATTAAAATGATAAAGCAATAATAAACGCAAGCGACAAACAATGCTAAAGGCGGAAGAATATAGAATTTGAAAATTTATTTGAAACAGAACTGTGTCCGGTTATTTTAACAGTCTACAAAGCGGAAATTGTGAATAAATGAAGGAACATTAATTCAAACTATGAAGAGTAAAGACTCCTGTAGCTGTCCATCAAAGTCCTCATTTTCACTTCAAATCCAATGACTAACCGTGGTTTATGCAATGAGTAGAAATAGCTTTCCCATAATAACCTTTTACCAACCACAGAACATTAGAATACTAATAAAGAACATCACATCATATCACCAATATTACGACATAAAGCACGAAATTGCCGCTGGAAGCGCTGTTAAAATTGAATTGATTCCACGGCCCATTAGAATAGCATTAATTATAGATATTGCCTTTCTCACAGTGGATGGTAATTTTGCTGACTTATAATCACCAATTTATTAATTATTGAACGATTAATTGGGTTCTTTTTTTTTGTCAGCCAACATTGTATTAATTAGTCTGCTTAACAGACGTCAGTTTTCTGGCAAATTTGTTCAATAAATTTACAATCTATAAGAGAACAGTTTGTCCTGAATGCAGTTATTGTTCGCATCCATTAATATTGAGTTCCCGAGCAAATCACTTGGTTTAATGAATTTCCTACTAATTAAAGCAAACTATTAATCAATGTCGTTTAAGATTCAAATTCCTCCTTTTTTTTTGTGGTTATTCGTTGAATATTCAATCTGGGTCTATGTCTACAATGTTTTCATTAACATGTTCTTTCATTGCAAATTCAGTGTCAAAAAGAGGTTATTTGCAGCGCTATTATTTGAAAGTGAACAAAAGGAAAAGCTAGTCAATAACTGTTGTACGGGGTTTAAGCGGTACAAGTTAACCCTTAGGAATTAGACGGTTGGGGGACAATTTATGGATTTTCTGTCTACCATTTTTCAACTAAGATAAATGAAAAGATACAATGGATAAGGAGGATCGTATAAAATCCGATGCACTTTACATTGGTTATATAGAGTTTAATAAATATTGTGATCAAAACATATACAACAATTTTCGTTCAATTATTGCAATTCAGAAATAACAAAAATATTTATTGCAAGTATTTTATCTTAATTATAATAAAGAGTAACTCCACTTTAATTGTCTTTATTCTATACAGTGAAGTCTCACTTATACGAAACATTCAGTTACACGAAGAATTTCTCATTCCCCGGCGAAACGCCCATAGTCCTATATGTAATTCACTTACACGAAATCTTCACTTATACGAATAATTTTTGGTTCCCTCTCATATTAGTATAAGTGAGACTTCACTGTATTTACGTAATCCCAAATGTGGAAATCTTTTAAATTTAGAATATTCCACATTATCTGACCATGAACGTTTTGATGATTATTGGAACCGTACACATAACTTATGTCTATTCCGTAATCATAATATGTCTATTTACACTTCAAAATCTAATCATATGTAAATGTAATTCAAATGTAAGATGTGATATAACTTATACATTAACTGAATTGATTAAGAGTTAAACAATTGGTCTAAATGATATAGTAAATAGATCAGCAAAAACATTAATTAATTAATTAAATATTAATATTAAAGTTTAATGATATATTTTTGGAGTTACAGTACCACAATTTTCTGTAACGACAACTAGACACTATCTTTTATGTGTTCTAGCGATTGGAAAATGCGAATTTAAAATTAGATAACTGTATCGCATTATTTATTTCTGCTATTTTACATAGCTGGTTTCAGAAATTGAAATTATTACAGACAATTTAAACTGTTTATTGTACGCTCTAAAGTATCGAATGATTGTTACTTTTTCGATTATTGTACTTTTTATGGAGATTAAATGACAAGAGACTTTTGGAAAAGAAAAAAAAATTACATTCTAACAAAAAAAAAAAAAAAAAAAAAAAAAAATTCAAATAAATCAGAAATTTATTGTTAGTACTCATTGCTAAGAATTCTGCCAATAATAAGCAAGTGCAAATGTTTAGTATATGATGTAAAATTCATCCAGAAATTACTCAGAAAGTATCGACTAAACAAAACTTCAAAGTAGAAATAAAAAAGCATGAAATGAAGATAAAATAGTCACAAATTATACATCAAGATGTAATTATAATTCTGTGAGTCAAAATTTATTTGTTGTTTCATTCAAGAACGGACTGCGGAAGAACGACTGAAGGAGAGAAGGAATCAGGAAATGACTTCTATTCTTCAGCCTTAGGATGGAAAGCGAAAGTCTGTATTATACGGAGAGGGAATCACAGGAATTTCTCACCGGAATTCGATGCATCATCACACGGTTGTCTAGCAGTGACCAGTGATCGAGGGATCCTCAACTGAACTATCTCCATTTCATGCAATTAGATGAACAATACAGACTTACTAAAAATTTATGGTCTAAAATTTTTATTTGAATCTCAATGCAGATGCTGGAAAACCACTATGTTAGAAAGATAACTATGAGGCATTTCTCTATAGATTATTAGAATGAAATGTCGGATAATCCAAAAATAATAGAATCTTTTCCTCTAAACTAACAATATCTTCAGTCTTCAAATCTCCATTCTTTCATAAACGTCTGTCCGTCCGTCCGTCCTTCCATTTTATTGGATTCTTAATAGTATCGTGATTTAAAGTTTATTATTTTAAAACTAGAAAAAAAAAAACACGATTTTTGGAATGAAATTTGAGCAAATGAATTAAAGTAAATATAAAGGAAAGACTATTTATTATAGGCTTCGACTTTACTCTAGTTACGGCAAAAACTGTGAAGATAGAAGGAAAAATAGTTTGTTTCTTCCATCTCTTCTAAAGAATATCAATTATTAGGAATATTTTTTCTTTATCTATTTATCGGCGTAGATAATAGGTTATCCTCAATAAAAAGGGTTTTAAAATACTGTTTAAAGACATCTATTGTGTTATATTGAAATTTTCATAAGGATAAAAATGTTACTCTTTTAATTTGTTTAAAAATATTAAAATTAAAAAAAAATATCATTTACGTATAATATTTCTTTAAGCGAGCTACAATAATTTAAAGTACGGTTGATCTTTGTACAGAAAATTCCTTTTAATAACCTTAAATTGGAGGGTTGAGAATTATAGCAATGTAATCTGGAACATCCTCAAGTAAATCATGATTTACGCACTATAAGCTAGTCTAAGGCAGGACTGTCTGCAAATTAATCTATAGGCATATAAATGTTGTAGGTTGGATAGATGTGTCTGCCAATATGCAAAGCTTCTTTCAGTAATTCATGGTCTATAGAAAAGCCAACAAACCGAGATATCTTCGTTTTAGGGAACACACATAATTTGGTCATTTTGCTTCTGACCTGAATATTGTTTTAATAAACACAGACACACGAACAGTTTTATATAATTTTAATAATTGGAAGAATGCGCAGATGACAGAGGATTAATAAATGGATTAATAATTTTAGTTCGACCTCAGAAATCCATACTTTCGTTGCTAATATTTTTCTGAGAATATGTCACTTTATATTGAAGTTTCTCGACATGGACTCAAACGAGAATACTGAAAATAAATCAAAAGTTGTCAGTAAATATGCAGGTCAAACTTCAAGATACATTCACAATTACTAAGATGTAAGGCATACAGATATTGATTTTATAATTTCATTTTCTTATTATGTACTATATTCTGTAGAACCTGTTTTAGCCTTTTTGGTAGTCATCAGTCAACAATAAACACTAATGTGACAATTCACCTTAGACTCACTATGATACTTCTAAATGTTTAGAATTGCACTATAATACAATGAGATTGTTATTTCAGAGTTCAAAGCTCTTTTATTTAAAACATTTATTGATGTGTTGTTACAGACAAGTATCCCATTGCAAATTTCCATCTAATGAATTAGCCAAGATCAAAAGAGAATTTATTCTTTTCAGTTGTGCTTCCATTGTAGGGTCAGATGCCTAACGAATGGACAAGCTTCAGGCGGAAAATACAGCTTGAAACATAATTCTTGGGGGATTTCTCTTTGAATAGTGTTTTACACCGCATTTTATTTGAGGCTACTGCGTCCAAATCAACATGAATTATGCAAAGACCATTCACAGCATGTGGACAGCAAATAATCATTAGTGAATACACAAAGAATTAGCTCCAACAAATCAGAATAAGAATCAGTCACTGTTTTAAGTGTTCATTAATTAGTTATCTATTTCTAAACTAATACATAAAACTCATAAGAATTTGTAAACTAAACTGATCTTTTAAAAGTTTTATAGTTTTTACTAAAAATAAAATTATAAACTGCAGAAGCAAATTCTATTTACATGCTACTACCGTTTTATGATTTTTATAATATTTAAATATTAAATTATGATTCATTTATCAAAAAACAAATTACTAGATCATTTTTAAGCAATTTTACTTAAAAGTAAATTAATATTAAATGCTCAATATAATTTTAATTTTTTCACATTAAAACAAAATAGTAGATTGCTATCAGACGGGGCTGGAAATTTTTAGGTCTAACATTTCCAACGTCTCAATTGCGGAGGAAATAAGGTTATAAAGAAAAGTTATATTACAAGTGTAAATCGCAATCCGTCCACGCGTCACCAAACTTACAGTAATGTTATGGCTCCAAGTTGAAATTTTCAAGATTGTTTTAGGCTCTTTTAAGATCTGTTGGTTTTGATACGCATTTGATCAATAGATAAGGATAAGCAGAAAAACAATTTTGTCATTAAAGAACAATCGCAATAACTCAATGTATCTGTCTTAATAATGTAGAGCTGAAATGGTAGAGGAAATTATCAAATAAATATAAAATTGATAAAAATTAGCCCCACAGACTCGAATTAGCAATTTACATATATTTTACATAGATATCTTATTGTCCGTTAGTAAAAACTATTTTTTGGATTCGAAGTTGAAGTTCAACTATATCTTATTTCTGTAATGAAATAACGCTGATTTATTAAAACACATTAATATTTAATAAGAATCTATTAACTTTATGATTATATCTTGGAAATAAGAAAATCAGAAAAGGTTGAGAGAAAATGAGGAACTTACTTCAGTTGACAGAGCTTTAGGAAAAGTATAAAAGACAAGACCTTTGATCCACAAAGATTCGAGATATTCTGTTTAAAATAAAGTTATTTAAAGATTCCCGCTTTGTCCATGAGCTTTAAGATCTACAAGTGTTAAAATTTGTAAAATAAAAGCTTAAAGAGATTAATTTTATGAGATGAAAATTCTACCCTATTTGCAGATTTTAACTTCTCTTTTGTTAATTTATAAACAACCAAAGACAATTGCAATTGCAATGAAAAAAAAAATCCCTGCTTAAAAATGATTATCAGTGAAAAGGAACTAAATATTTTGTTGAGCGAAGATAATATGAGGTGTTAGATTTCTGAATCCCCTTTCAGTTCCTTCTCTGGAATCGTTTAACACCCACTTATTTTATAATAAACAATAATTGGATTGGAAGCCACTGTTGTCCACCCAAGGCAGCTGATACCATCAGTGGTTGGTTGTTGTCACAGGCAGATGCGTCTCATCTACAACCGAATTCAACGGTTTTCTCGTGTTGTGTTTGAATAACAACAGGATCTTGGTTAAAAAGGTCTATCATAAATCACAGTCAGGGATGACACAGCTGAGGCTTCACTGTGTCTTCGCACGTCCATTCTATGTCTCCCCTTGACTATTCACGTGATGACAAAAGGCCACATTGACTAAATTCCACAAAGATATTCATCTGTCTTTTTTACTTCATTTTAAGCCTTAGTTTCCAAGTATTTTTATTACTGATGTTTGTGTCAAAAGGTCAGACCCAACACGTTTTTCAGTTGATAATTATTTTCAATGTGAAAGGTGGTGATAGACTGAAGCAGTGAACGTATTCTTACAGAAATCACAAAGAAAATAATTATAGAAAGAGTAGTCAAATAGCTTAAATCAGAGTTCATATTTTCGTTCTTATCTCTACAATCTTTCTCGGTAACAAAAGTAAAATACAATCTCGGTAGTTTTGAAAATAAAAAGAATCTCAATATATTACATTAAAATTTCAAAATAAAATTTTGATGCCATGATAATTCTGAAAAATATAGAAATATAGGAAATTTATATAATATTTTCATATTATATTGTAATGTTTAATTCTGAATTTGTTACCTTGGATTAAATTGAAATTAAATTCATAAAGAACTCAATTTGGATAACCTAAACAGTTTTATTTTTCACGATATTTATATACTCAAAAAACCAGACTTATAGTTGAGACTTAATTAAAATCGGACTTATCGTTCATTATTATCCAACTTAAATTTCTATTATCAAGTCCGTGAAACAAGATAAATTTAACAAGTTTTACGGCTGTTTAAGAATAAAATTAGATATCGCAATTTTGATTAAAATAAAATTTAGTTATAAAACATGATAAACATAACAGAATATTATAAGATGTGGGAATTGGGTCTTTAATTGGCGGCACATTGGGTAATTCTATCATGCTTTGTAAGATAAAAAAAAAAAAAAAAAATTATCAAAACTGTGTAATATCTAATTTTATTCTTGAACAGTTTCCTTTCACACGAACAAATAATCGAAATTTTATTGTTATCATAAACTTAACAAAACCAAGTTGTAGTAATTTTTAGATGTTGCTTTGAATCGGATTTATTATATAATGGTTAATTTTTTTAATCGTTATAAATTTATTGTCAAAACGTTCATTATCTCTGTAAATATATTTTATTTAATAAGAATTATGAATAAGTACATGATAATAGCATAAACAGAGACAAACGGATCTTAACATCAAGAATTGGGAGGGGGGGGGGGCGAATCCACCAGAAATAATTTTTTGTCCCCTTGTGTTTCACTATGTGTATGAATGTCTATGAAATAATGCACTTCAAAAACTCGAGTTTTGACTTTAACAGTAAAGGAAGCAATAGGAGAATTCGTATCAATCTTTTAACTGATTTTTTGGATTTTCTCTAATATCGTTAGAAAATATTATAAGCATTGGTTTAGCTCAGTGGTGAAATATTGGTTTGTGAAAATTACAAAACATACAATTTTTCAGTTTTAATTACAAAAACAAAAAATTATAATATTCCTGACTGTTTAAAATGAGATCTAGAACTCTTGAATATTTATTGATTTTTTTTGAAAATTTTTGGCCTTAGGGCATTAAACGTGAATCTATTGTGTACATTTTAAGACTCGAAAAGGACAATTCGGCGGTGTGTGTGTTAGAGCCCCAGGTGTCACAAGGATGACACCGACCTATAACGAATGTTCCTTGACTTTTGACCTCTTGACTTTGTATAACAGCGCCGAACTTCCTTCCAAACACAGCTGTGGATTTTATTAAAGTTGACCACCAACTACTAAGAGACCTTTGGTGCAACGCCTCAAGTCTTAGAAGTTGCTTTCTATAAACCAAAAGAATTCAAAGACAATAAAAATCACGGCTTTTTTAATCTTCGTACGTCCTCTTCATTTTAGATTACTTTTTTTTTCCATTCATTCAACTATTATGTATTTGGTGTTTTTTTTATCTTCGAATCACGGTACAACATGATTTATTATTTATTATTCGAGTTTTTAAAAACATTTTTAAAACATCTGACTATTGAAATTTATAATCAACAAAGCGAAAATTAAATGATTAACTTTAAAATTTTCTTTTATTATTAGTATTTATTATTATGTTTATTAATATTACAATTTAATTTTATTAAATTTAAATTAATCAAATAATAAATGTAAATTAAATTTATAAACGGTAAATAACTACAAAAACCTCAATAAAATAAGAGGCCTTTAAATTTCTATTTTTTTAATTTTTTTCATTGAACTCTGAATATTCTATCTTGTTAATGTGTGACTGAAGTAAAACTATCGGCGAAAGAAATTTTAATAACATCTTTCTAGAACTTGTATTTGAGCATTTTTAAATTAATAACCTTTCTTTAACAAAGACTATAACGTCTGTTGTTTGGTAATAAAACTACACTGTCTTAAAACTTCACAAAAACTGTTTTCGTTCCCCAGTTTTAAAAATACTTCTTTACATCTGGGGTATTCAATTCGGTCTTCGCTTCTCTTCCATCACCGCAATAATGAATAAATGACATATTACATTTTGAACAAGTAAAAATAATACTTAGCAAAAATGAATAAACAAGGAAATGATGGATAAAGATCACAAAAGACTTTGAGAAACAGAAGAAAAATAAATCGACTCCATTCTTAGGAGCGTTTTCATTATATTAGAGAAACTTTAACATTTAAGTGAACATTCAAGTCAGATATTTGATAATTGAAATATTTATCTATGTCTTCTCTAACTTTCGGAGAATGAAATCTTATCGTGATTCTTGTAACCGAATCCTATTGACGAATTCGTTACTATTTTAGCCAATCGAAATCAATAAAAATCATCTTTTCAAAAACCCCTCTAAAATTTCAGATTATCTTTATCAGGTAATAACTTAAAATTATCTAAAACTAGCGAAATCCCAGTTCTTCGTACGGGTTACAAAGATGTGGATTGAAAGAAATTGAAGAAATGGAAGAGAAAAGCATTGTTGAAGGTACTGACAACATTTAATCCCCCCCCCCCCCCCAAAAAAAAAAAAAAAATTAAAAAGCTTAGTGTTCCCAATTGATATCCTACTGAGACAGCTGTTTCGAGTTTCTTGGCACTTTTACTTTTCTATCAAATTTTCTTTTTTTCTTAATTTTAGGAGGATCCATTGTCTTCCCTGCAAACTTATCTAACAACAGCTACATTTATCATTTAGTATAAAAGAAAAAATACTCCATGCAAATTGTAGTTTGAAAATAATTTCAACTGCATGACGTTAAAAGATATAATCTTCATTAAAATTTGAAAAACATCAGAAAGAAAGGAAAATCAAGAAATAACAAGAATTTTTAAGATTTTGTGACACGCATCGATTACTGGCGTTTATTTGAATCCGCGAGAAATTAATTATGTTTTGAGATAATTTTAATTAGTAATTAATTCACATGTGATTAATTAATCTCTGGAAAATGTTGTAAAATGAAAACAACTGATGGTTCATTGAACTGCAGGTGTTGTGTAAATCCATCAGCTGACATCAACAAAGTTGTGTTTCTATCCAATAAACATGAGCATTAATGAAAAGCGTCCTCCTTCCCTAAAACACCCACCCTTACAATGACCCTGGGGTCAATCGTTGACGACGGCCGACTGAGTCAGTGGACTTGTAGTTTTATTAAAGCTTTTAAACCAACCATGACGTAGTGACAGATTGTGTGGTCTAATTCCCACACCAGTGTCTTCCATTATTAACGGCAACTGTGGTGTCCGGCTTTTAACCGTTTTTCATTCAATATTTACAACAGGGACGAGCTTCTACTAAAATGCCATCCATTCAGTTACACATTTCGAAAGCCTATTAGCGAAAACTCTCAGTATAGATCTGGGGTGATTTATGGCGAATTTAATTACTTATGAGACGATAAATCTTCTATGAGTTGAGGTAATTTAAAATATTTATTTAGATTTATTAGACAAAGATTGACGAAAGAAAAGACAGCCAAGAAAACACAGCTGACCTATGGTCTTCGAGTTCAGAATTCTTGACGATATCTACTAAAATTTGCTTATATTTAAGACTTATATCTTAAAATAATAATTTGTGGATACTTTATTAACATTCTATGCAAATACAATTCACAACTGATTTCCTGAATCTTCCTGAACATTCTTTCGATTATCTCTTAAAGAATTTCAGGTCTAAGCCATGATTTTCAATGAATTTCTTTCACGATCAAATAAATCTTTCTGATTAATATAACGTATTGATATAAAAAGAAAAAAAAATCAAAGGAAAATTTCATTAACTAAATTTGACTGGATTCTCAGTTCATCAAAGTTATCAAAGGAAAATCAAACAGGTTCTCATTTATTGATAGAACTAGCAGCAAAGCCTGTCGGACGACAGGCATAAAAAAAATCTGAAAAATCATTTTATGATCAACTATCAAATATAAAGTGAATGTAATCTAAATACTGTGCTAACTTGTGAACGAAGCTTCTACGGCAAAAATGGTTTTGAGTTTCGAAATCAGCGTAAACAACTGAGTAAGTATGCCAAGAGGAAGAATATACTGTACTTCAATAAAAAAAAATCTTTTCAATTACGAAACACAACAGTAATATTTTGAAACTTTTATCGAAAAATGGACTTTTTTATTATTATGGTATTTGAGTGCTTCACTTATGGTGAATTTAGCCAAAAGAACTTTGTTTCATGTGATAAAATGTTAAATCTTTGGAAATAAAAAAAAAAATAACGAGGTTGAACAGATGACTTGTCTGAATGGATGTTAAAATGAATTTTAGAGAAACTACATTGTTGTTTTAATACAGTACAAGTATTTAATGCAATCCTTCCACTGTTTATTCAGTGCACAGTCGATTAAGTCTTAATCCGATTTTGTACTTTCGGTTTAATGCACCTATAAACTTCGTGCAGTTCAATTGCCTTCAAACAAATCCATCCTAATAATTACAAAGGACTTACACACAACAGCCTGGGTTTTTTTTTTGCTTTTTCCCTTTTCTGTTGTTAAAGCCCCATGATCTTTTCGATAAATCTTATGATTATTAATTGTTAAACATAAGATTTGTATAATAAATAAATAATGTTAATAAAATGAACAATACCGCACAATACATATAAAAAAATTACAAAACATCTTACAAGAGGAAGAGAGCCGTTTACTTCGGTATCTCGAAACATGTTATTTTATAAAATAGTTATTTATATGTATTGTGCGATATTGGTCATGTCATTATTGTTACTTCCCGCACGTTAATAATCATCACTCAAAATAAATATCTTTTTAATAAAAATGTAAGTGATCAAATTCTGATCTAAAACGAGATATACAGGAAGTCAGAAGTAGATCAATGATTGCAATCTTATCTCACGTACAATAAAGAGTCACTTGTACAAATAATGTATTCAGTTTCTGTTCGAAAAGGTTTGATATATTACCTGAATCTTCCACGTAGCTTTATCTAATCTGTAATCCCGACCGTAACATTCAAAAATAGACGTACACACTGGATAAACGATCTCAATACTGTCATGATCACAGCAATGATCAGAAATTGGTACAAAATCACCCGAATTAAAATGCGACATTAAATTTATCTCCGAGGACAAAATTTTCAGATCTCAAAATGCTAAATTAGGCAAACATTTTTTTCTCATATCTTCACATAATGAAGTTCTTGTAAGTCATAAACGATCTTCATGGAGTTGCAAAGTTCGTGTGTAATATTCAAAACACATGCAGAGGCATGGCAATATATTCCTAATGAACCCATGACCGGAAACGCCCCATTACGGCACTAGCCGGTCCTAAAGTGAGCCTTTCCGAGAGAACATATCCTTTGCTATACCATCCGTAATGTTTTGCAGGCGAGCCCACACATTGATCTGAGGGTCTATTTTGGTTTGTTTCAATTTTATTCGGTGTTATGCAGTACTTGGGTAATTATTTACAATAAAATTAAAACTAACAAGATAGAGAAAAAACAAAAATCGGAATAACGGTTGTAAACTGAC
>JAFIDM010000005.1:34300966-34327383 GCA_023159025.1 Thereuonema tuberculata
TCTGTGGTAAGGATTATTGGTGTGTCATACATGATTTCATGTCCTGTATTTTGATGATGGATTGTTGTTAAATATTGCTTATTACGAGTTTTGATTGCAGTCATATTTAAACTCGTAATAAGCAATATTTAACAACAATCCATCATCAAAAAACAGGACATGAAATTATGTATAACAAACCAATAATCCTTACCACAGAAAAGGATTGTTATCTTAGGAAGTTCTATGAATCATTAATAATCAACACGCACAGATGTTACAATACAGATGTATCCATTCGAAATGCATTGTTGTATGATTTGAAATGATTCTGTCAACTTGATGTATTATTAAGAATATTCTTTGTTATTATGTTGTAGTTTTGATTACTCATGTTTTTAAATATGTTTTTCTTTATATATGCATCTGAAGACGAGAAAATAATCTCGAAACATGTTATGTGAAGATATATTTTTGTTATTGAAGATATGTGTGTTATGGTCTCTTTTATATTTATATAGATCAAGAAATATGTTAGCTAAATTAAAATATTAAAAAATAAATAGTAAACCTGTTCTTATAAACAAACCTTAGTGATAATTATGATTATCATTTAATAGAACGCCAAGTAAGTTTCAATTCAAACTTTAAATCCTATTTTAATATAAATTCTTATCCCTGTATCTTTTTGTGTTTCTGTCAAAGGCACAGGTAGCTTGAGGTCATTAGAATTAAAAGACTTTAATATTTACGAAAAACGTTATTTTGTGAATTTCTCTTTATACGTACTGTTATAGGTAATAGAGTGAAGGCACATTTGATCTAGAAAATTAATTACTTTTTGACCCAATTAAAGATTGAGTAAAAAAATACATAAATTCGAATATATTTAGTAAAAATAAATTAGATAAAAAAAATATAGGCAAAATTAGCGACTAAAGGAGCAGTATTTCATAAAATAGGACTTACAACCATAGAAATACAAACTGTGTAACGCTATTTTTATGAATTCTGTTTCATTGACTAATTAGGCTGCTTACTTTTAAGTAATTTATTTTTTATTAGTTAACGTGATTTTTTTTTTTTTTTTTTTTTGCTTATTTTCTACTTTAAATAGAAAGAATAAGATTTAGAGAAAAGGATGACATCACGAAAAATAAAATAAACTTAATTTAAAAAAAAAAAATCCGTAGCGTTCATTCTTATTTACAATTTAAAAATATGTTAATGACCATAAAATCCAATTAAATATTTAATTAAAAAAACAGGAACAATACCCGATTTGTTTTTTCCCCCCTGACATAAGGTTTCAATTTGTCAAAACCTACTTAAACGGGTTTTAATGAATTTGAATGCGATTAATTTTTTGAAGCTTCCGAGTTCTGGAAACAAGATGTGATTTCATTATTTTGTGAAGAATTGAAATGTTTTGGGTTTTGCGTTGATCTTAAGATTTTCATTTTAGAATGTGTTTTAGGAAAAAGAAAAGACAGACCAAAAAAAATACTAGAAAGGGTTTTTTAAATAAGGCGAAGGGAGTAAAAAAAAAAACTGCCTGCAGGATTGTTACTATTCTAGTCACGTAATACTTAATTTTCTTCTTTCGAAGTCGCCTCTGGTCCTAATTGAAAGGAACGTGAATAAGAAAGACAAGTTAGGGTCTCTGTCGTCTCTTTCTCGGGGCTAAGAACCCAATGACGAGTGACAAAACTTAATGAACCTAATTTATGTCCAATTCACCTGAAACTAATTTGTCAGCGTCTGAAAGAAAAACACTGACGTGACACAACAGCCAACAACTTCATTGGATAACTTGTCTCGAAGATATCTTGAAGAAAAGGGTCTGGAAATAAAATAAAATACTGTATTGGGAGCCATCACCAAACAGCAACGGAAAAATTTGGAAAACGGTGAAAATTAAAAAAAAAAAAAGTTTTAAACTGAAGAAATAATGGGCAACTTTAGGTGAAGTTCAATTTTCACTAAAAAAATTTTTAAACTTATTTAAGTAACTTTAAACTGTAAATTTAGAAAAGAGTTGAAACATGAAAAAGGGGCAGTAAAGAAAATGAGTAAAGAAAATCGCTCCCGGGAGTGGGATCTCACATAAACAAACATTTGTAAATTCACTGCAATTAGTACAGTATCGAAACCTTGGCCAGCCACAGTTAAGCACAAAAGACATTTGATAAAGAGACAAAGCAAGCCAACGGGGTCGTAATAGAGGGAATGATCTATATGGCTATAGGAACGATTAATATAGGGTTCTTAATACAGTAATTAATTAGGGAACGATCCCGATATCCTTCGATTTGATCGTCAATTTGGATAAATCTGGCTGATGAGTCTTAATAAGGTCGAAACAGCTGTCCCAGATTTCCGTTTGACGTCAACTCAAAGGCGTGAATTGCAATGTACATTTTCTTTACTCCTCTTGTTTATGTTTCAATTTTATTACAAGTTGAAACAGTTTCGAAAGTTTCAATTAGACAGATTAGTATTATATTTCTAGAATAAAAATTCTTAATTTAGGTAAGGTTTAAATTTACTAAAATTTCGAAAATAGTTCAATAACTTTTTGTACCGTAATTATTGAAGCGTAGTTTGATGTTTTTTTGCTTGTATATATTTTTTTTTTGTTACGTTGTCATGGTTGATAACAATGTTTCTTTAAAATTATGTCTCAATATGTGTATTATCCCGAATTCTATCCTAATAGCTATCGCCTTCTTAATAATTATCCTCCTTAGACACCAACACACAGTTCTCTCGACATTACACACAGACTTCAGTCAACGGCATCTGCCACTTTCATAGATAAATGGGTAGATTCAACTACAAAGGGAAGGGATTTTGATGCTTCAGTTCATTCCAATTGGAACCCTGCATCGGTCGTTCCATTTAAGTTCTTGTGCAATAAAGTTGCGATATAAGATAAAAAAATACAAACAGAGAAATTATTCAGCTAGAATTTTTAGGCCTAAACGCTTTATTAATATTTACATCGAGATGTGAAATATTAATCAAGTCAATCAATAATTGATAGGAAATCGAAAATGTTTCTCCTATCTTTATTTTTAACAATTTTGTAATTGTGTGTTCCTTGTTTATTGTTACATAAATAATTGAATGTGGAATTCTGCTTTAAAAAGCAAACAATTCATAAATATTCTCCAGTGAACGTAATTAATTTTTCCTTTGGTTTAATGAACTGGGATATGTTTTCGGGAACTGGGAATATAATTCATTCATCTGAATCCAATATGGTTTGGTGCAGTGTTCATATTTTTTAATATAAAATGGCGATCACGACTTAGTTGAATGGAGATCTGACCTCTAAAGCCGTAAATTGAACACCCACTGCTCAACATTATTGGGTCAAACTCAGGTGTCTCATTAGAATTTCAGTACACAACTCTCGGACAGAAGCTGGGCCAGAATACAAAACGATCATTGGTTTTCGTAGCACGCGTCTCATAAATCGTGTGCATTGCGTCAATGACGAGTGTCATCTGCCTACTCTAAAAATGATTATTTAACAGTCGCATTGCCAAACAGAACTATATATATTCCCACTCGGAATTCGCCTCAGAATTTAATTATGTGAAGGAGGAATTCAAGGGCTGTGTCGAGGTTTTAAAGTGATACAATGAATTTCATTCGCTAATCAATACCTTTTGTAATTGTGGATCAATTGCTGTAGTCAGAGCGTTTATAAATAGATAATTCTAACAAAGATAAGAGCATTCACTAAGTGAAACAGTGATGTGCCATAAATATTAAGATATTCTGCATTCAAATCACTGAAAGATCTGTGCATTTTAAAATACAATAATAATACCTAATAATAAACCAGTAATCTTATTTTTACTTCAAAATGTATTCTTACTATTTGATCATACGATTCATTTTTATATAAAAATCGGTAAATCCAATAATTCGCAATACACAGAAAACATAGGGTATAAAATATTAATATGTTATTACAGAAGACCTTTTAATCATTTGTTGCAATTCATTTTCTATCATTTATTCGTACGCATGACAAATACGAATTCATCTATTCCCATTCTTCTATATATTTCAGTTTTTAAATATCAATTTTCTTTTCCTTTCCCCAATGATCATAAAAACATCCATCAATGTCACGAATATTCTATCTTTATATAGCATTCTTTAGTTTTAGATCTTCATGCAACTGCAAAAAAAAGATCATTTTATTGAAACACTTTAGTAAGATAAATCACATCATTTTACGTGCTGTGAAAAATGCTTAAAAAGCAAGAAATCAAAGAAATTTATTCAGGTGCTGCCTTTGATTTCTCGCTTTTTAAAAATGTTAGTAAGATACTTTGATATTATTTGTTCCTTTAGATTTCATCAAAATAATTTATTTTCACTCACAGCAAATCTTAAAATTTGGAAGTTACTGAATCTACTGAAATGGAACCTTTGTCACAAATGTAGATTTTATTTACGATCGTAACTAAAATACATTATATAAAATATTCAGAATATAATGTATTCAATCTAGATGTTGAGAACTTAAAATACAGTCGACTCAGTAATAACGATTTTGCTTTAGGAGACACCTTTGTTTATAGCATCAATTATGTAACATCACTGATTAACTGAAATGCCATTAGTATTATTCTATGACTAAACTCTATTATAAAGATACTGAATAACTCTTGAAATCCCTTTGGTGATGACATAACACAGGTCGACGACTACAATCTTTGAAAACTTGACAGTAACTGATAGTTGACAGAACTGAATGAATGTACAGAAATCAGAGCTTTTATTCAGAAATCAGAGCGAACCTTTTATAGTTTTGTTGTGAAATCGTTTCAACAATGATTCTCTCGTGCTAATGACGTTTGGGCACTAAAAACAAAAGATTTCAGGAATATCATTAAGTCACGAGGATTGATTTTTACTTTTATATGGACATGATATGGCTGATCGCTTACGCCTGGAATTAAATAATAAACATTTTAATTATCGAAAATTATTTTCAATTAATCTTAAACATAATAAGATTTCATTTCTCAGAGTTAAAAAAACTGGAAATTAAAATTTGTGCAAGAATTACTTAAATCTCAAAACGAAATATTTTTACTATCTGCAATAGATGGCTATCAGAGGGCAGAGAATCATCCACTCCGATACTGCCATCGTTCTTTAGTAGTTCACCCTGTAATAAATATGATTTACTTCTGCTGCAGTATAAGGTTAAAGTAAGGTAACTGGTAAATGTATTCAATATTTGTAGATATTTAGTAAAATTCATCGAAAACAAACAGATATTCACAGTTCATAAACTAATGCCTACCATCACTTTAGTCAAATACTTGTATATTTAGGTCAGAAGGAAAGGCAGGAGTTAGTTTAAAGTCACCATTTTACATATTTTTTCTTCCCTGTAAGAAGCAACACTTACCGTTTGACTAATATTTTTTTTTATCAGAAAACCTATCAAACACATTGATTTATTTTGTCGTGATATGATATAATGAACATCTCGGAGCCTTCATTTAACTTTGATTTGTACAATTAAGAGGTTTAAAAGGCAAAAGTGATGAATATTTTGGTGTGGGTGGTTGCAGGAAATACTAAAAACGTACACCCAGAGGATGACAGAAGTTTCTACAGATGATTTGCCTAGCCTATTCCAACACACATATTGATCAATCTGGATCTAATCTGAATCGGTAAATGTTAAAATGAACTACCATTTTATGTAGTTAAATAGTAGCAAATTCGTTTTATTTTGATGTTTGTTTCAAGTACATTAATTAAATATCAGAGGATAAATAAAAATGCTAAAATAAGGAATCAGTTTTGAAGCACCCTGTATATCCCAAATTATTTTCGTATCCTTGGATCTCTCAATGAAGGCCTAATTTCTAAACTTATAATAGTTTTCAAAAAATTACATTACATCATAATTATCATCATTCATTGTATTAAATATGCTGATAGCAATCCAGATTCGAAGCAGTAGGGCTAAGATCACCCTCAATTACACTAGTACAATCTGGAACAACTTTACTAAGCACTAGCACAGTATGGCAGAGCTACTAATCCTCTATTATAAATTTGTTTTGTTTTTTTATGTTTTTTCTCCTTTTTCCAATTACATAATTTAAGGTTATTCGGATAAGGTTGTATCTCATCCCAATAACAAAAGTAACACGAACTGACTTTCACGTTATCTGTGAATGCCTTGATGAATCTACCTGAAGTGTTCTACGGATAAGAAATTCTATTCATGGAACAGATTTAGTTTCATTACATTATTCTTATTTTATACTTGCACTTTTCATTCTGAGTAAATGAAGGATATAATCCTAAACAAAACTATAAAGTTTTAATCATGTAATATATTTACAATGCGTGTAATTCACTTTACATTTGTTTCAAACCCGAAATTAAATTCAATTATTCACAACTATTTAATTTTCTCCAAAAGCGTCTCTGTAAGGTTCTTTCATTTCTCAGGCTTTTACTTTAATGCTGTTCACTTCTGAATATGTACGGGAAATGTTTCAGAATTTTCTGATAAAAATCGAATAAAAAAAAATTGGTAAAAGTTAGAAGTTATATAGAAATTCAAACATGAACATATTTTTTAATTCACAATCAGGATATTATGAACCAATCAAACCTATCTTATTAATACGGGGATTTAATAATGAAAATTTCGATGAAAATACCATTGCATATCGAAACTTAGCCTTTTTCCTTTCTCTTAGTAAAATTACAGATCATATAAACTTACTGTTTTAAAGTTCCGTCAACTCTCGATATCTTCACTGAATCATCTGAGGTCTTTGAAGTTCCTTCCAAGGAATATCCATACAATTGAAAAGCAAATATAGAATTCGCACTAGTCTTTTAGAGCCGCCATGTTGACTTCTTGTCTTCCAATTTCGCGCCAAATGACGTCAGATTCAATCACCTTTCTCCTATTCGCAATTTCAAAACGTTCCAGTTAAATTTGCGACATTAAATTCATTGAGAATGCGAACATCGTAACACCTAAGCAATTCTAAACACACAAATTCTTAAAGTAAATATAACATTTTGTATTACAATATTTTTGGCAAGATGTTGGAACGAAGCCAAAAATATCCGTAATCTTCGCTCACATGAGCCAGTCTATTCAAGCTAACCGCGATCTTCCTAGTTCCGAGAAATTCTTTCTATGACATGATTATTGGGTAAAAATAGCATTATAATAAAAATAACAAAATAATTAATTTATTGCTTTTGGTAATCACATAGGACATTTTTAGACTTTTCCAATCGTATGAGACTTAAAATCATTTTTTTCTCGTCTGCTAAATACTAATTTTAGAAGACCAAAATGAGCGTCATTTCATTAAAAGATGGTTGAAAAAAAATTACTACTTCTTAAAATATTTTTTTGATTATTTTAAATTTTAATTAACTGTTGCTTAATTATTAGATATTACAGGGAATTTATTAGTAAAAATATTCACATATAAATAAATACTAGTAAATAAAATTAGTAAATAAAAAATAGAGCAGTTACGAATTTAAAACATATAAACAATATAAAATTTAATTCTAGGACGGATGTTTCGATTTCATAATCAAAAGCTGAGATTAAGCTTTGAAATTAAACTTAATGTAAATGTAAGAGCTAAGGGAAAATTACAGGACGCATTTATAACCTTGTATATATAAAAAAAGGGAAGTTACAAAGCGAAGATGTTCAATTCCCAAGAATGAAATTGGAATCCATACAGATCGAAAAATATAGCTTTTTCTTCTTTCTTTCTTTTTTTTTTTTCCCTTCTTTCAAGGGTTAGGGTTTTCGAAGTAAGGTTTGGACATCATTCTTCTTCAAAAATACAATCAAAGATTCAGTTTTGATTTAAAGACTGACAACCAACTATAAAAGTTAGCTTTTTAATTTAGGAATCTGCCATTTTACTTTCTTCTTACGATAATAATAAACAGGAAATAATAATAATAATAATTTTCTGAAATTTCTGATCTTTTTAATGTCTTGGAACTTAACCTGATATCTATGTCCCGTATGTGTATAATTATCTGAAGAGTGGGAGATATCTGTTATTTCTATAATCTTATGAAAAATAAATCATCGATTTATAACAAACTTCATATTTATGTTATGACATATGTTTGTAATGCTATTACTGTATTTTGTTTGGTATTGTGACGATTCTGGACCTTCCGTGATCCCTGGATATCTGGTTTCACGGACCATAAAACAAAACAAAAAATTCTAAGCATGTGAAACTTTATTATACGTTGGATTACGGTACTGTTGCAATGTGTAACTATAAAATATTGAATGAACTTAATTTCTAAATTACATAGTTATAGTTAGAGAGTTTGTATAGTTAATTTTCCCTTTCAAGCAGATTGTTTAGACCTTTGTGCATCATTTTTGTCTTTAAGTTCTAGGACCGGGGTTTGAGAACCACTGCCTTACACAATAAAATTAGGTAGGTAAACGTGCTTTTATCTTCTTTTTTTTTCTTTAACTGTCATTATGTTTATTCATTTGTCAATTTTTAAATAAAAAAAATAATAAAGCAAAACAAATAATGATTTTCACAACAAGAAACATAAATCAGTGGATCCTCAATAAGCAAAACTACTAAATTTTAAAAACATTCTATGGCGATATTTAATGGTTATCATAATATCAAGTTAGTTCTGTGAATCTAAATTTTCCTTATTTCAATTGATTTTGTATAAATGCGAGAAAGGAGGATTTCAAGCGAAGTTTATTCACTGCAATGTTGAATAGATTTAGAATAAAAAGTAAAATAAAACATTGTGTTTAGAGGAATTGAATCAAGCGTAAACAATGCATAGCTCTAATACTGTTATGGAATTTTTCGAAGTCAGTCAAAGAGGTTTTCTGCTTAAGTAAAAAAAAAACTAAAGTAGCAAAGATGAAAATCCAAGTAAAAGTCTTGAGGAACGGCTCGAACACTAAATGATTAATGTTACTTGAATAAAAATTGAAAAAGCAATGTATTTCATGTACTTACTTTAGATGCCTTTGATGAAACATGAAACATAGGATAATATTTACTATGATAGTAAATGTTATACATTTTACAAATAAAGTTTTGATCATCCTCCAAAGTAGTCTCTCTTTTTATGTATAGACTATATTTAGATGTATACATTTGTGTTCATTATATGCACATTTTATATATATCACTATCCTAACATCCTAAGAACCATCAAATTCGAGGAACATCAAATTCGTATTATTAAACATCAAAATACATAAATTTGGCAAATTCGGGATGATAAGTACGTATTACAGAGAAGTTAAATTAAAAGAAACCAACCGTCTCTTACTAGAGGATAAAGGAATATTTTACCCGAAAGATAATAGATAAAATTCTAATAGAAAGAACCAAAAATAGGATCCAAAACAGATCAAGTTAGAAAATTATAAACTTCTGTATGAGGAAAATTTCATTTACTTTCTGTTTTGAGTTGCGATTATTATTCGGTATATATAGTATATTTGTTGTTATAATTTCTTTCTTTAAAGAGATGGAATCTGTTAAAATATCTGAATGGTTATTGATCTTAATTGTTAGAAACCTAGGCTAACTGAATGTTCGTTGCAAGTTAGACATTCGAATCATTAATATTCTCCTAACTCATTTTCTCCCCTTTGAATACAAACGATTTTTTTTTTCCTTCCCAATGGGTGGGGATAGGAGGGGAGGGTTCCTATCGCCGATGAACGTGTGGCATGTGGTTCTATCAGAGCGTTCAATCTCTCCTAATCCTTTAGTTCCAGAGTGATGTGAATCTGATAGGTCGATAAGCACACACCCCCACAAAGCAGAAGTTGCTTCCCAACACTCGATTGGGCTTGACCTGAAAGACATAGGATAAATGGAGCCACTCTAATAGTTTAATTAAAATAAATATTCAATACTTTCCGTTTAAAAAAATATCCTTTATATTTATGTTGACTTGTGTCGATTACAATAAAACTTAAAATTGGTTAAACTAAGTTTTCAGAAAAGAAATGCATCTAAAACGCAAGATGATCACTTTCATTGACATATAGAGATCAGCAATTGAGAATAATAGATTTGGTCAATTGGTTATTAACTTATCAATGGCGTCCATAGGGTGAACGCAGCGGCCATTTTGAATTTAATAAATAACCAAGTATACGTGTGTAATAGTAAGTAAATATATGTACTGAAGATTTGAAATGATTTATATATATATATATATATATATATATAAATCATTAAAATCTTCAGTTGCAATGAATGAGTATTTGGAAAAATATTCAAATTGTAATTATGTAATAATAACAATCTTGTAATTCGTTACAATAAATTAGGAAATAAATAGATTTACTTATAAAGAGTGATTACATGTTTAATGATGCTCGAGTTCTTTTCGTTGTAGCAAATTGAAATCTTCATTATTTCTTTAATGATTTTTAGTATCTTGAAAATACAAACCTATTATAAAAACTCAAACAAATTAGAAATTGCCAGGATTTTCTGCTACAGTAAAACCTCGTTAAGTCGTCACTCAAGGGACCGAACATTTTTGACGACTTAAACGGAGTGGGCATTTTCGAAAAAAAAAAAAACACTGAAATACAAAATTTTTAAGAATTGCTGTAGGATTCGGTGAGAAAAACAAGATTTTCAGAAATCAAAACATGCTAATGAATGAGTGGAAAATAAAAAAAAAACACACATTTTATACTTACCACATTTTATTTTCTTTTACTGGCATTAAAATAATCCAACAGTATTGATTGATGAAGGTGCTGATTACTGGTAACAATTCGAAACACTTTATAATGAAATGGAACTCCAACTTTTGTGCACATTGTTAATCGTATCTAAAATCGAAACTTCTAGCTTTTCGTTCCTATCCTATCATGTCCTTTACAAGCATTTTTTTGTACTTTCGTTTAAAGTCAAGAATTATCCCTTGATCTAAAGGCTGAAGAAGTGCAGTTACATTTGGAGGAAGAAAAACAATTTCGATCGCTTTTACATTTTCGGGGCTTATTCGCTATGAAATAAAATCACACTCAGTAGCGGTCAAGAAAAACGTCCACTCTTGACAAGAGTCGCAGCGAGAAGTGTGTAATTTCCCAAGTGAATTTCCCACGTGAAAATTCCCCGTAAAGGCTAGGCTTTCTTAGAGTGAAGGGGCGGGGCTGAAAAGATAGCAGGCAAAATTGAGAATAAAGATGCTTTTCGCCATTTTTGAGGGTGACGAGTTATCCGGAGTATAAATTAAATTTGGTGACGAGTAAAAGAGGGTTATTTTACATTATTGTCTATGAGACCTTGTCGGGACCAAAAGAAAACGACGACTTAAGCGGAGTGACGACTTATCCGGGTGACGACTTAACGAGGTTTTACTGTATTATTTTTCCTTTTGATTCTTTCCGGTGATTAACTCATTATTCATAAATCGTATTATTTTTATTTATTTTTTCTTATTTCGTTCAATTCCGATCTGTTAGAAAACTGCTACTATTAATAACAGTATTAATAATACTACTATTAATATAACTTTAACATATATTTTGAAAACTCTTTAACATATAACTTTTCCTATGTTGGAGTTCTAAATTGCAAAATTTTCATTCTCAGCGGTGTAGATAAGTCATAAGCCGTTATAAAGTTTATGAGTGTTTATTTTTCTACAATGATCATCATTAAGAAAGATATTTTGATCAAAACATGAAGCAAAAATTTAAATTTTGTAAAATGAAAATCTTTGAAATGCAACGTAAATATATTCACTACTGCAATGAATTTTTTGAATACGAATTTAAATTTTCTAGAATATTTGTATTATTATTATTATTATTAATATTATTATTTATGGGGAAGAGAAAGATGAGATAACAGAACTGCAAGCATTTGAATTTTTTAAAATAATTTATTTTTCCGTTATAAGGAACAAGTTCTTTTTGTTGCTTACAAACTTTTCCTTATTATCTTGCGTTACAGTATCTGTATTTTCAGAGCTTTTACTTTTTTATTTTTTGGAGTAAAATCATTAATTATTCAGAGTCAGATTAAAACTTGTGAACGTGAAATATGTTGCTTGGGTCCCTCACTGCTTATGTAAACCGATACGAAGCCAGGAGACGCTTTACCGTGAGTCACATCCACTTCAGTCAAGGTGATGATAATAAGGGCTGAATGAAGAGAAGATTTATGGGGGGGACGGCTTGGAGGGTCATGATCCTGTCATTCGTCAAGGAGCATCCTATAGTCTCCCTCAGCTGACCAATCATCCATCTGTAATCAGAATATGTCTTCATGGCAAATCCATTGTTTGAATGAAAATGGGATTCGATCTCTGCAAACAAAATGCTTCTTTTCGTTCGAAAGGATTTCATTTCAATTCTTCTAGTTTTCTTGGAAAGAAAGTCCAAAGTTAGAAAACTCCATTTTATACAGAAAAATGAACTAACATTGGAGAAAGCAAATGTTTCATATCCTTAGATATAGGATACATCGATTAATAGCAGTTTTACAGCTCACAAGTATTATTTAAAAAAATATTTATTTAGCGGCAAAGAAGTTCTTCAGTTTTTGTTTTCTTTTTAATGCTTGTTTTATACCGGGTGATTCATAAAGTACTGGAAAGTACTGGTGGTTTTCACCGCCCCATATCTTGTAAACTACTGCTCATAAAAATCTGAAACTTTTTATATAAAATCGTCAAACATATATGAGTTATATTTTCATATTATTATTTATTCATTATATATAAAATTTTATATATAATGAATAAATAATAACATGATTTTTATATAAAAAGTTTCAGATTTTTATGAGCAGTAGTTTAAAAGATATGGGGCGGTGAAAACCACCAGTACTTTATGAATCACCCGGTATACAAAACGATTAACTTATTCCATGGAAGCTTCTCGTTCTCATTAGGAATTTGATCCACCAACGCAGTTAAAAAAAATACGATTTAACAATTTAACATTTATTTAGACAATGGGAGAAAAAATTGTGAAACGATATGAAATAAGCTTGTTAAATAATCAGTAATATTTTTATATAAACAATTACAACAATTCTTATTCATCTATAGATGAAAAGATGAGACATCATACTAGACAAGGACAATGTATAAAACGCAGATTAACAAAAGTGCTGATGTTATTGGCTGGAAAAATAAAAACATAGCAGTAAAAACGAGTCACTTTTCTTATGTTGGCTGGATACCAGTCCGCGAATTTTTATACCCAGTATACGAAAATATCTTATTCATCACCCTATATATTTATTGTTATCTTCTCTGTTGAAATCAGCAAATATTTTTTAAAAATCTTTCGGTGAGCTATAAGTTTTATAAAATAAAGTTATGTTAGGTCGTAAATATTGGAAAAACAGCTTGTGTTAGAAAGTAAGTCACAATTTGTAAAACGAATTTGAACAGAAAGTCATTGGTTGAACGTTAGTCAATTTGAAATGTCAAAAGATTACTATTTGTTAAGAGCAGCTGCTTTTTCTTTTTACAGACAACTTTAGAAAGGAACTCCTTGAGCAAAAGGAACACAAAATCAACCGGATATTCTCAACAATTACCATACAATAGATAGCTATTAAAATGAACTTCACACACTTTCGTTTTAGAATATTTTATTGTGAGTTATTTTCTGTTACGTACAACATTAAAAGAAACATGACTTTGGTTGCATTCAATTTAGTAACTGGAGTCGTTTTATTCAATTGTATCCCACAAGCTGTGGAAATTCAATTAAAGTTACACCCACTAATGTAATTAATTAATTTAAAATGATATTTAAACAAGGATTTCAATTCTTCAAAAATTAAAACAAAAGAAGAGTGACAATTAATCAGAAATATATTAATCGGTAAAATAGCTATAATAAATTACAAATTTTCAATTAGATTGTAATTTATTATAATCGAAGAGGAATAATTTAAATTCTGGAACAGCGTTACTATGCCGTGTCATATAATCCGAAATTTATCAATTCTATGTAACGTTTTGTTTTTCCTCGAAATTATTCCAGGAAAACATATTTGTAGGATGATTCCTTTCAAATTCAGAAAACAACAACAATAACAGCAAACTGCTAAATTGTAGATAAATATATCTGATCTTCATTATCCAATCAGAAGCTTATGACACCGCAAAGTAAAATTCTTTAATTTACAAATTTTATTCTTGTTAATTTGATTGAGATAAATGTCAAGGAAATTCTTAAACAACTCAATAATAATAATAATGAGAGTTAAAATGACGAAGCGAAGGTCAACGAACAAAGCATTGACTTTTTTAAATTTACCAGCAAGAGATTTTAATATTCTCCAAGTCTTTTTTTAAGGAATTTTGTAGAAGCCATACATTTTCAGTAGTGTATCTGTGTACATTAAAATGATACTGTTAATTATACTGATAACAGACGGAAATACCAAACTGTAAATGGGTTAGTTTGAGCAGCTGAGGTGGACATTAGCGTTTGTTCTTAAAATAGCGTCCATTCCAAACTACCCTCCCTCCCCCTGCCTAGTACTAACCACCCATCAGCTCAAATATCGACAGTGCGTGATCCCTGTTCGTGCTTAAGCTGAGACTGGTCAAAAAATGAGTTGATCTGTCCATCTGGTCAGTTTCCCAGTCTGTTGATCCAGCACGTGCCCATTTGAATATTTAAAATAAGTTGTAAATTTCGAAGAGAAACTATTGCTTTCCACTTGAAATCATCAAGCATTTTTTTTTACAGGAAAATATGTGGAAAGAAATGGTTGGAAGAGACCAGAGTAAATCTGTTTTACTTCCTATAGATCTATCAAACATAAATCATTCGAATATTCAAAGTTATCTTTCAAGAATTCAATGGAGGACAGAATATTTATACGAATTGGTGAATGAAATTTATTTCAAAATTTAAACTATAGGTTATTTTAGAAAGTACAATAGATGAAGAATTTTCTAAATTTTTTCTCTTAATATTAATGATTAGGAATTTTACTTGTATTTTATTAACTAGGATAATTTGTTAACCTAACATTAGCTTATTTTTATTTCTAATAATTTTTTCTTCCTACTTTATTTTGTGAAATTTAGATATATAAATCTTATATCTATACTTAATTAAATGTTTGAAATAGATATGGAAATTTAAGAATGAATTGTATTTAAGATTAAAAAAATAAGATTTGTATGTAAAGAAATAGAAAACGACTTAAATAGAAACAGAAGTAGAAAAAAAAATAAAACGATTTTACTTAAAGACTAACTACTTGTCTTTTTTGCCACAGAGGGTTTATGAAACATTGTGTAATTATTAAACATCCTCAACAGCGCAAATAAATGTACTATGTATTATTACATTTATTTGTGTTGTTGATGATGTTTAATGTTAGGAACTCTAAAAGAGAGGAGATTAAGAAGAAGTACGGTTTAAATATTTATAAATTGATTGTATAATTATGTTGATAAGAGTCAATTATTGATAACTTTGTGGATTTTTTTTTCAATCATTAATTAATTTCACAGTTCACATCATTCTAAATATTTACTTAATATTAAATAAAGAACTTAATTTAAATCAAGATCAGTTGTTATCTAATTTTTCATAATATCTCTTAATTTAATTCATGATAATTGAGACTAGATTTTAATCTGAACAATCAATATTAAATCAAGACTATTTGAGACTAATATCAGAAACTTTTCTGCTGTTTTTTTTTTCTTTAGGTCTGTTTATTATCCATTTTCTTTAATAAAGATTTAAAGAGAGTTTAAAAGGGTTGCTGGTCATTAGAAAAGTATCTTCCTATTTTTTTCAGATTTCTTATAGAATCTTAATGTACAGTATATATGATAAGTTAAGCTGCTACTTGGATGTTCAGTGACTTAAAGAGTCTTTTGCAGGTAAAGTTTTATTCTGGTAACTCGTTAGAAAGTAGACTTTATGGAACTTCGGAACTTTTTAGCTCTGATGATTTTGGCAGACTGCTTGAGATTACCCTGAGACATTTGATTAACGGTAAATCCACTGTATCGACAGTTTCCTGGAGCTTTACCAAATATTTCGCACTGCTAATGTAGCTTTTGTTTCCTCTGAATCTTCTAGAATCCTAATCAGTTTTCATTAAACATCATCTTGCCGTCACTGGATTATTGGTTCCTTGCTTTTGAATTGAGGAAAAAATGGTTTAACTGTAAATAGGTAAGTGATAGTCATTTTCACATTCCAAAAAGTTTAAAACTAACAATTTACAACTTGAATACTGAACAAGTTTAAAGGTTAAATAGCTACTTGGCCTGATTAAATTTTCTTGTTTGAAGACACGTTATTATGTGGTATACTAATTATTATGTGCCAACACACACGATACAACGTATTGAACTCTAATTTTATTTTTAAGTTTGTTCTTATTGTTTAGCCATGTTTAGACTGTAATACTTTTTGACTTTTTTACAGTAACAATTATTGCAACAGTCATATATTAAGTTTGATACTTAAGAAAGATTTTGATTTTGATTTTGATTTTAGTATCTACCACTGGGATTGTGGACCTAATTCCCAAGTGGTAATGCGCTTGACAGCAGGCTGAAGAAGCCGGTTTCAATTCCTGATACAAGCGGAAGTCAGGGATTTTTTTCACGCTGAATTCTCCTCCAGACGGATTCATCCATTTCAAAATGGGTTTCTTTCTCTAGGATTAAAGGCGGGTGAGTGTCGACCTAACCACTCGACCTTTAACTTAGTCCTGTTAGCTCCTTCCTCCCGTCACCCAAGTGCCAGCATAGACCTATACTTTAGTGGGATATTTTAATCCCTTAAATAAGCTTTATTTTCCTTAGGGCAATAACTAAGGGCAATAATAATTCCTTAGGGCAATAACATTATCAAAATTGGACGATGTGTCTAAAAACCTTACTTAGTTAGTAGTTTCATTGTTACTAATCATTTTTTTTTATTGATGGCCGATGCTAACATGTTTAATAACTTTGCTTTCAAAAGTTTCATTTGGCGGCTTTTAGTTTGTTGGATTACAAAGAAAATGGAATAAAAAAAGAAGAAAAAAAACTGAAAGGAATTTTAATTGCTGCTTCCTTTCTTTGCTCTAGAATTAATGATATTAACTTTTAAAAAATGGAAAAAAAAATCAGTCAATGATAAACAGCAATTAAAAAATTCTTTTCAGTTAAAATTGCAAAAATTTTAATTTAAATAAAATTTAGAGAATTTTAAGAGAAAAAAATGAACAACCAATTAGCGATATAAAGAAAGCATCTGATAAATGTTCTGCTTCAAGGAAAAAAAATAGAAGAAAGATAAGAAATTTATTCATCCGATGCCTCCCAGTAACGATGTTATCTTCTTAGTAAACTCAATAATTTATAAACTGAAAATCAACAGAATGGTCTAATTAGTCTCTGATGCTTTTTTTTTTAAATTTTCAAATAGAATTAAATATTTATAAATGTTTGCTTTCCATTAGAATTAGGCCGAGGCATCTAGGAAAAAAGGAATTAATTATTGGTAGTGTATTTATTACTTTATGATCAATGGCAGTAGGGTTTTTCAACATAGAAATCAATATTTCAACGTAGAACAGTCTTTTTATTACGTCTTTAAGTATTTCTAATCTTTAAAAAAATTGAATCAATTTCTCTATTAAAAATAATTCAGTTCAGCTAATTAAAATAAATATTTATAAAATTTTATGACACCTACAACAGTTTTAATTTTTTTTTTTTTTTTTTTTTTTTGCCAACGCCCGGGCTCTTAGAAGTTAATCTTTTGGCCTCAACAAGGGGCGAGAAATGTGAGCATTTATCCGTCGTAACGTTGCGTTGCCCAGGGTACGCCATAGGAGACAGCTCACGCTATACCCGCAGAAACAGACGAAACACAGAAGAAAGAAAGGGAACAGCCATGCCACTGCCGGGATTCGAACCCAGGTACTGGCGCACTGGTCGCCACGGCTGGCCGCCGCCGAGACAGCACGACCACGCCAGCACGGCACACAACATTTTTAAATAGTATTCAGTTAAATTCAAAATAAGTAGTATTTAACTTAAGATTTAATAGAGAATCATAAACATGAAAATAACTAGTTATTTATATACCAAAATTAAAATTTACAGTTTGTAACATATAAAAATTACAAAACAAAGTTAAAAGTGTTGTAGAAAGATAGTTAGGCGTTTCCTCTTTGTTGATTCGTGAGTATTTTGAAGGTATAAGTTTCAACGTTGTAATAGGAATAAGTGGTCCATCTTTAACCCTCGTAGAAGAATATCAATCAACATTTTATAGAAGTCTGGGTGAACCGCAGGGACCGTAGCAGGAGAAATGATCTGGTAACACCTCCAGCACGCTGCCAAATGCTTGTAACATTGAGCCATTGGTCCCACAGATTTCAATACAACATTATTACAAAACTAAATAAATAAAAATTGACAAAAAAAAAGTTGCGTCTTAAATTCCAATACTTACTCTTACATAGGAAAGTTTTTAAACCGGAGGTTTTGTTTGGGTTCTTACAGGTGTTAAAATGAGTTATAAACAATGGATCATTTAAAATTGTAGGAAGTCCAAAGAAAATACGTAGTACTATTTTGTTCAAATATCTTTTGCTAAATTGTCAAAAAATTCCTTAAATTGTGAAATTTTCACTTTTTGGTAATATTTCATTTCTAATTTTTAATATTACAACTACAGGACAGATAAATTTATCTTTATTAAAAGATAAATTTTCCTTTTTTTTTTCATAGAAAAATCCCATTAAAAAATATTTTGAAGCTTAAAGAAATTCTAATTAAAAATATCTGCAAGATTTGCTGCTATTGAATGTTGATTTATGATATAAACACTTTGCAACTGCATTTCACAAGCGTTAGAAAAAGTTTATTTTTAAATTTGTTCGTCTTATTTGTAGCTTTCCATGTTTATTCAACATCTTTTAATTAAAATGAAGAAAACACGATATTTCTTTCCGTTTATCAAGACTTTGGTAGATTTGTAGTGCTGACATGTTGATTTGTGATACTCCTTAACACACGGAAAACTCATAACCCATGGCAACAAATTCAAATTGGATTGGTAATATTTAAATCTACAGCATATAACAACCAGATGAGTAATAAATAAATAAAATATATTGACCTCATAAACATTTTAGCTATTTTAACTATTAACATGTTTAATATGAAATTCAAATGATAGTCATCTAGGGGTTTATGATGTTTTTGATCATAGTGATTACTAGTGTTTACAAGCAGTTAATATTGATTTCTCGAGAATATCTAATAATTGTTGTCGTTTCTGTAAGGGAAACGAGGAAATAGGAATATTCCATACAAATCAATAAAGTTAGAGATGTTTTAGATATTATTTGAGTTTATAATCAGCAATACAAAATACAAGTTAAAAAATTATTATTTATTTTGTAAATGAATAAATAGCAATTGGGTATGTTGTAGATCTTAAATCAATTAATTCTGCTGTACGTTTAAGCTTATTTTTCATTTCTCGAATAATATCTACTTTTTCACAAAGAATTGTACGTGCACTGTTCATAGTTTACTCACAAATGATAGCCGATGCACCTAGTTAATATTCAAAAAAGTTCCTTTAATACAAAATTACTTAAATACGACTATAGTTTCTGGCACAGCTGAGCGCCTATTATCAAGTCTATTATCTAGACGTGTCACTCATTCAATTGCATTGAAATGGTCAGAGTCACTCAGTGATGTCACAGTTTAATAAAAGAAACGGATTCATTTCGATTTTTCTTATTTTTATTAATGCTTCTGTTTAAATAGAAAAATGATTAAAACGAATGAAAGAAACAGTTAAAGGACTCGCTATCTATTCATGATCGAAATTTCCCATCTCTGTACAACAGTTTGAGAAGGGCTTAATGTCTCTTAATGTTCTACTTGTAGAACAAAGTTGATTAACGTACAGGGTGATCCAAGTTAGGTTCACACTTTCCTATCAATTGTTTTTATCGAGGAAAAGTTTTTTGTTTCTTCAATGTATATATTACAATTTTGTGAAATTATTTAAAATGAGGAAACATAAGGCACTGGTTTATTGATTGTCTTAGATTGTCTTTTTTTTTTGTGTGTTTCAAGCTATCGATATCTGTTCATAGGCAATCTGAATGATTAAATTATTTGTTGTTTATTCTTTACTTGTACATATTAAAAAAGTGAGTTAACTTCTTGCTTTATTTTGCTATAAAACATATTTAGAAAACCTTAAAGTTGGAAAAGTGTGAACTTACTTTTGGACCGCTCTGTACTTGAGAGAATCCCAGTTGATGTGACGCCGCAGTCGGAGTTCAGTGAGGATGTGTCGTAATGAAATTTAAGTCATAATGAAATTCCAAGTGTATATAATAACTTGTGTCTAATAAACTTCTAGCTTAACATTAAGTCAAATCCTGTCATCTAGACTAATTTCTAGACATCAAATAATAATCTAATCAAACAGAAATTCAAACTATATTTTGTTTCATTCTAATAATGATGGTTAATAAGTATTAATTCACTTTCAAATTGTCCTAATAGTATTTCAGGTTTTTAAAATAGATTGTTATTCATCTATAAGTAATGCTGAGTTATTTTTAATTGATTTATTTTATCCATAAGATTTAGGAACTATATTTGGTGGTTTGCGGGATTTCTATAAAATTATAAGTGTGAGTGAAGCGAAAATGATTAACAAGCATTGACACACTTGTTGTGGCTTTTTTATAAATTCTACGAGGTATCTTAATTTGTTGGTAATTTTAAGTCGAAAAGAGTGAGTTCAAAATACTAAGAGACGATATATATAAAATACATGTTGTTGTTGTTGTTGGTTGGTGTTTTATGGCGCAAAAGCAGCTGCGGCTAAGCTGCGCCAATAAAATACATTTTATTAAAAGTATATTCAGTATATCTTATTAAAAGATAAAAAGAAAACTCTACCCTAAAAGTCATGACCAAAGTATCAAACAGAAGTTATTATAAAAAACAGAATTAATTTTGAAACAATTATAGAGTCATATTCTGATCAATCAAAACTTATTACAGAAAAGTGTGACCTTAAAGTAGGCATCCTTCAAATCTTAATATTGGAAATTCAAAGTGACAATAACATCATCCCAGGCAGCCTAATATTCAATGAATCCTTTAATAAATACTATGGTGTTAAAAAAGGGCGAATTTTTCAGTGAAGACTAGAAAATGGAACTCTTTCATCAATAACACAAAAGCCTTTTATTAATGTTGTTTAAAAAAGGACTTTATGTTGCTGGCAAAGATTGTTATTTTAACAAGATAAGGTTTCATATAATAATGAAATATAACTGAAAACTTCCATTCAACCAATAAATAGATTGAAAGCACAGATCCCGTAATAAACTTATCAAACCACTAAGTTATTAATGAAGAGGGAGAATACCCAGGCAATGTTGGCCTACTCTTTATTAAAACTGGGTACTGATAGAAGAGACACTGCAGGAAGAGACACATACAGACAAAAGAAATACTTAGTTATAGAATTGCAGTTCTAAGCTTTAACTCACACAAGTCTTCATTGTGTGTTTGTGTGTGTGAGTGCGTTTTTGATAATAGTAAAAACTTCTGACTGTAATTGTTTAGTTTTTAAATTTAAATATATGTTAAATTAGTTGGTTTTGTAGAACAAAATTCTGTCGAATGAAGATTCCTGTTTCTTAAGGAGTTCGCCCAAAACAAACTGTAAGAATAGTGTTGGAAGATGAAAATGTTGTCGCCTTCCTCTGAAGTTTTAGAATTCCATGAATCGATTGATGCTAATTTGTTGATCTTAAAATAGGAACATGAAAAAGTGAAAAAGTGAATAAGATTTGAAATTAACCTCTAAAGTAATTTTGCTTGAAAGTAGCTTTGAACTAAAAAGTAACTCTACAATTTGAAGAAGTTAAAGTCTTTCATTCATTTCAATCTTCAATGAATTTGTTTTGAATGGATTTGATTTCGAGTTGTTAAAATGAGGAAAATTGTTCAACGTGTTTGTTCATCTGATTCCCCGAAGAAAAAAATAAAACTTTCTTCCTTCTTTTTTTCCCTTAACACCAAGTGGTCTTAGTTCCCGCCTTTTTCGCTTCAAATCCTTTCGCTTTCAGATGTTGAAGCGAAAAAACAGAGAGAGCAATTTAGATTCTGGACGTTTTTCGAGGCCAAAGTCGTAAATCATTTTTAATGAAGTCGTTTACAACTTGTTTCTTCCGAGCGAATGAAGCGATTCTGTTTACTTTGAAATGATGAATAGCAAAAGCTTAAAATTCTACCGACTTCTGGAAAAATGATTTATTTTGAATGGCAACTACCATCAGGAAAAATACACGCAGGAGAAGAAGGAGAAATCCTTCCTATAAATCTATCATTGTTATGTGGTTGGAAAAAACCCTTTTAAACCAATTACTATAAATAAAAAAGCTAAGGAGAGAGAAAAAAATGGTTTTTATTATGAGGAAGAGAGAAAAAAAAGTTTAAAAAAAATTCATACTAAATTTTATAGCCTCAAAGCATGCTTCGAAGCAAAAACAAGAACTTATCGCTGTTTGAGTTGTACACTGTACAAAAAAAGGTATTGAGACACATCAGCAATCAAGACACGATATGTTTCATTATCAACAGAACTTGTTAACATTATTTTACCTCCTTTCGCACTAATTTCAATAGCAATTCTTTCTTCCTCTTTAAAATTACTTTTAGAAAGTATGGAGTGAACAAAAGGAAGAAATAACTCTAGCAGATAATTTCAGTATTTATTCATTATCTGCTGGGCTGTATAACAATTTGGCAAATCATTCAGTTTCAATAAAATGTCAGCTTATTTTGGTAATTAATTTTGCAGTGTGTTCACAGATACCTTATTCCTACTTTTTTTATATATATTTTGTAGGAGTAATATTTTCACTTGTTGTTCGTTACCACTGTTAAAACATGTTGACTTAAAAACTCAATGTCAAGAAAATTCTCTAAAAAAAATATTTCTTACTCTTTGTTAATGAGATCTGAATGAAGTTACCATTTATTTGAAAATTTAGAACAGAACATTTGCACGAAATTTTTTTTATACATGGATTATTTCTTAATAACATACTACAACTTCAGTTTTTTCCTTAGCCTTTAACAAGATTTTTATTGACCAGTTCCTCCGAGAATAAAAGATCGTCGACAACAGTAGGATAGTTTCGGAGCAAAACGCGAAACTTTTCAATGTGAGGTAAGTTCTAATAAAACTTAACTTTTGATAATTATGGAAGATCCTTTATAATAAGATTGATTCAATAAAATAATGACAATGAAAATTTTCAGATAATGGGTTGATCATACTTTCCTTCCATACTTAGCCCGTGAGGGTCTACGTGAGATTTCAATGAGTCTGTCCTATTTCATCAAAGTATCAAAATCCTTCAAGGGATGGAGGGATGTGGGAGAAGCATTCAGCAAAAAATTGTATCCATCGAAATCTGATCCAACGAGATTAACAATATTAAAGAATCCTATAGCAACAAAATGAGACTCATTTCATATTCGTTGAATTTCGCAGGAGATAATATTCTATTATTACCATCCATGCATTGATTTAGGCAAGTGATTGACTTAAAATATTAATTAATTTGTTTGTCCCGTTCGTATAGTTCTAATACTTTAGCAATCCTTTTGCTTACAGGACATTTTTCCAGAGGAACGAGCGACTAATTCTATTGAATCAAATCTCAGCTATCACGAATCTGAATATGTACAGAGATAAGTTAGATGGTGGTTTATCTAATTTATGCTTATCCAAGTTATTTTGAATCTTTGTTAGAAAGTATATTCTACTCTACATTAAGGAGAATCGATACAGAATATTAGCACTAAGATAGCAACAGCCTTATAAACTATATTAGAGAAAAAGATTTTACAAGTTAGATGATATCCATCAAAATTATTAAAATATGATTTTGAAATCTTAATACCCTCATTGGAATTTATCAAGTCTACATGTTTTCTAGATTTGCTCGGACCACGAAAATATCGTCTGAAGTTCCTCTTCAATATTCCGATTTCTTACAAATCCTACAAAAATCAATGAAAATCATCATTTCCAAGCTCAAAGCATAAAAAAGACATGAAATGGATAAATGAACTGTAATTTAAATATCAATCTCGTTGAAAGCTAATTCAGAATGAACGGAGAAAGCTTCTATATGTTTTAAGAAGTTATTAGAATATAAAGAATATTTACAACGGAATTCAAAGACTGTATTCAAAGTCTGGGAACATTCCTTTTAAAACTTATGGCATTAACATGAGTCCTATTGTGAGCCTGTAAGATTTACAATATGAATTAGTAATGGCAGTTGCTATTCATTAAAATTTAGTAGTTAGTTTTCCTTTCAGAAATGATATGGAGAGGTAAATACAATAAGTTTTTTTTTTTTTTTGAAGTTGATAAAATATATGGAAAAGAATGATAAACAAAGCAATGGTGGATGCTAATATGAAACTAGGAACGGAACATTCTAGGAATATTTTCTTTCTAAGTGGAAGGAGCTGTTGCCACTTAAATTCATGAATGCGATGTCGTCTTTGCAGTAAATCTTTGTTTATTTTACTAACGGCTGAATCATTTCAATCTAATTGCCCGCATCCGATTACATAAATAAAACAGGTGGGTGTCTGAGTGAAGCCTAATATCGCAGATAAGGAAAGAAAAAGTACATTCAACAAAATGTCTTCAACCGAAATTCTATAACTAAAGAATGAAAGAACCAAAGATTTACCAATTGGAAATCTCGAAAAAGTATTATGCTTTTCTCTTTTCATCATGTTTCTTTAATAATCAAATTTTTATAATAGAGATATTGAATACCATTAACTTTTAAGAATAACTAATGCTCAAGAATTAGAAACTATGTTGTTAAAAGGAAAATTCGATGCGTTATATTGTTAAAAAATAATCAGTAATTAAACAAAAGAAGTCAGTCGCTAGAAGTGGTTACTTAGTACCATTTTATGACTTCATTAATACAAAAAACCTTGTTAGCAATTTCAAGTTAAAGTATTTCATAGAAAATTATCGAGAAACTATAAGGGAATAGAAAGCAATAATATAGCCATACACCTCAATAAACTTTTATTCAGGTGTATGGCTATATTATTGCTTTCAATGTTATGCAGTACACGTAAATCTTTTATTCTTAAACTATAAGGAATACTTCACAATTTCTACTTCGTTTTAAAAGCTAGAAGAAATTATAAAGAGTCCCGATTTTAATGGAAAATTTATGTCATTTGCAACCAACAACTTCTGTTTCTCTGTCGTCATATGAAAATGTCTGATACTAAGAATTTTGTGAACGCGATAGCTCTATTCGATATATAAAAATCTTATTTTTCAGAGTTTATTGTTTCTATGTAGATCTGATTAGATTTTTGATTATATAAACCCATACTAAAGGTCATTTACTAAAGCCTAAAATATTGACGCATAAATAACTAAAGAAAAATGTATTGATCTCCATCTAGATTTGTACTTGGGAGTTAAATGATGTTGTCCAGTCTTGATGAGATTTTCGGGTTTGTAAACTTTGTTTACTTCTCCAAATACTGCGCCCTCAAGCAGCTCAAAACTAATCAACATTGAGAGCGGCTTGGGTTAGATTTTTGGTGCTTCCAGCCCTTTTTTTCTGGATTTGAACACAATAAGGGGCAAATTAATTTCTCAATTAATTGAAAGAGGAAACAATTAATTGAAATTTACATGAAACTTCATATTTGAAAGATTATTGTGTACATCGTATTAATTTTAATACTTATAACCTTAGGGGCCACTTCTAAATAAAGTAACACTAGTAATTCAACCAATACCGCACTAATTTACATCAAATTTTATATTTAACAGTTTAATTTAACTGCATAGATCTGACTAAATTTGGTGAATACGTAGGCCTACCTATTTTAAGATTCAGCCTTCAACTAACAATGGTGTAAAGTAAGTTAATTTTGCAATGTGAATCTTTTCTGTTTACAATACAGAAATGGATGATTCTCTTATCTATCAAACTACTAAAAGCTAATTTATATAGAACTTCCTGTCTGAATATTTTTTTTTTCTTGAAGTTACTGACAGAACCCTCGTATGAAGAAAATCCCATTGCTATTTAAGTTTTTCTTTGGGTTTAATTTTTAAAACAATATTTAACCTTGTCCAGAGCTTCAAAACAACTGGAAAATTAAGATAACAGAAATTTCCAAGGAGGAATAGCACACAAGCATCTGTATTAAGCTAAACATATGCCAATCAGGTGGCTTAGACGGTATTTTACTGACTTAGCTGATATGTCGTAACCTTGATTCCAATCCAG
>JAFIDM010000005.1:34352245-34431605 GCA_023159025.1 Thereuonema tuberculata
TAAATAAACTATATGTTATGGAGATTTGGTGTTTTTTTGTTTGATAACTATTTTATTGTTTATTCATAGCATTAAAAGTTATTTCATTAATTAAAATCCTAACGTTTTTCTTTAATTTGAGACATTTTTTAAAAACATCTTCAGACCAATGTTATTTATTTACGTATATAATTGTAATTGTTTTCTCTTAACATATTGATATTTAGTTATAAAAGTTTAACTATTTTAGTAAAGTCCACAAGCATGGTTTAAATATCGTAATTTCAAGTTCAATTAAGTTTTGTTGTTTTGGGAAACAAATTAATTTCAAAAAGAGCTTATTGACTAATAGTTTTCCATACAGATACTCAATGAAAGTTTAAAAAAACAATTTTTTTTCTATGCTACCTTATTAAAAGATTATTAGAGTTTTGTGTAAACTAGATGTTGTGTAACGTATATCCTCATGTACTGCTAGTAATTGTACAGTGAATGTGTAGGTCGAATTAATTTCATGTTTTTAACTGATTCAATAAAAGGATTTGGAATTTAGGCTAATCCAATCAGTTTTGTATCCAGAGCACAAACACCATTAATACCTTGAATTAAATATCTTTTAAAAAGTGAAAATAAAATTATATTCTTTATCTTATATTTCTTGAAGAAACTTCATTCCAACTCCCCATGAAAGAAAACAGAATCCAATCATAAATCTTTATCTCCTACTAATAATTACTGCTAGAAATTCTTGGAGGGAAGTTGCCGTTCACTCTTAAGATCGTGACAAGTTCTTCTGCTGATTAATTGGAGAAGTTTTGAAGGAAATAAAGAAGTTGATTTTCACTTTGAAACTATGCGAAACTCATGACTAATAAATATCAATTTTACAGATGTTGAAACTTCTCTTACCATTAGGTTGATGATGAATAACGTAAGTGGTTTATTACATCTTTTAATCATAGGATCTTATTTCATACACGTCTTAATGGATTTGAGAGATGTTTTTGAAGGTCAAAGGAAAAGAAAGAAGCAGTTATTCTTTATATCGATCGAAACATCTACAACAGAAAAAAACAACAACAAATAACAGTTGAAATGTTGTTCTATCTTTTGTTGTCTTCTCGTTCTCATCTTTTAAATTAATAATATAATAAAAATTTATTTTTTATTTGCAAAATAAATAAATGAAAAATATATTATAATTAAAAATTTTTTGTGAGACATTAAGAAATATTTTAAAAAATAAAAATGATTTTATTTTTAAAAATAAAAATAAACGCACATTAAGTCATAAATCATATCTCAATTTTCTCTCATGTTTTCTTTTTTATAATAAATTAATTTAAAATATATGATGAGTTAAACAAAAATGAATAAAATATGGGGATTTTTTTCGTGATCTGCTCTTAGCGAAGTGTACAACTACAGGGTTAAATAAAGAAATAAATAAACAAATAAATAAATGAATCGATTGAACTGATATAATTGTCCCAATTTACCCCAGTCCTTCAGTTACACCGGTCTTATGATATTACGATGATCCTTTTGGTAAAGATTAAGGTTGTAGTTAGGGCTGAAATAGGAAGTTACTACACACTGCTCTATAATAAGCGAAATAATTACAGTGAGGCCTATTTTTTTAAGTTCGTTTTCTGGTCGACACTAATCTACTAATTGCTGATAGCTATTGACTCACCTTCAGTTATCAGCACTTTCTAAACTGACTAACGAACATAACAAAAAAGCAACAGCCCCCTCCCCCTCCCCAAAGAAGGAATTGTTGACTCTAAAATCAACTTGAAATTCCCCTCTTCAATTAAGCCTAAGGAACAAAAAACAAGTTGCTTTGTTTGTTTTGTTTCTTTGACTAATAAAAAAAACACTCTCTAATTTGCTGGGAAAAAAAAAAAACAACTAATAAGTAACAAAAAGAGAGAGACTTACTTTTACAAAAAAGAAGAAGGAAAAAAAAAAAAACAAACAGGAAGAATAAAAGAGTTTTTAATTTAAATTAATATTTTTAAGTATTGTCTCATGATTTAAGCTTAGCTTCTTTGTGACATTGATTTTTCCAAAATTTTTACAAAATTCTTAATTAAAATTTGCAATAGTGAAAATATAAAGTATAAAAATGAGAAAAAGAAAATGTTCAGTGGAGGAAAGTAGTTTTATTTGCGGTTAGGCAAAAAATAAAAAAAAGATGCAAGATATTTGTTGTAAGTAGACATGATAATGAAAAGAGAACACTAACAGGTAAGATGAGTTTTAGGATCTTAATCTTTAACCGGTGTCTCTCCTAACATTTGGCGAAAAATCTACTTTAAAAACCTTAGGTTATTCTTTAAAATCATTTAATATTTTCATTTTTATATGTTTACCTAATTTTTGATTTTTCAAAAGCATTTCATGTCTTCTAGAATTACCCAACGAAATTTTAAAAAAATTAATAAATAAAAATAGACAAAAAGTCGCAAATAAACGGTCTTTTCAAATTGCCTTCACTTTCTAAATTTTCGATTAAAAAGGGTTAATATAGATTACATCTAATATTATTTTTTTTTTTTTTTTTTTTGCAAATAAATATTTAAAGAAAGGCTCAAAAATTAAAAAATTATTTTTAAAATATTGTATTTTTCAAAATTTACTTTATTTAATATAAATTAATATAAGCATAAATATTGAAATTTTAATATAATATTTTTGTGTTAACATACATTTTGCTTTTATTTTTTGATTTTTGTATTATTTTTTTTAACGTACTTTTATGTTAAGTTACTGTCACATAAATGTGTGATTTGTGTTTTCATTTATGAGGAACTGTTTTCTGCTTAAATCAAATAGAAACAAAATTTCACCACTAAATGCAAGTTTCCTTAATTTGGCGCGAATAACGAGGGTCTGGCGAAGCATTTCCATACAAAGCGATACTTTTTTATGTGGTTGAATTACAGCTGGGAAAATTCATAGAAAGGATTTTTATGTCCAATTAAGTCTATCCCCAAAGCCAAGGTGTGGGTGTTTCCCAACAGGTCATGAGGTGAACTAGGAGGGCAAGAGAAACCGCTGAATGGGCGCTGGGGCCAGTGCAAATGGGGCTTGAAGAGAAGTGGGCAGGATGGGTGGTCTTGGGTGTCGACCCATTCATCACACAGCAACTGGTTATCGCTAGGACGCTCTCTTTCTACCTCCCTCCTTCTCCTTTATTACTTTGTGGACCTGGCAAATAGTCATATTGCACTACGCTAAACATGTGTGAGCCTTTTTCGCAAGATTAAGTCCAAACATTAGGATATACTAATCGCTTCCTGATGGACTTTGCGTGCACAGATTATTTAGAGCTTAATTTCTAGGAAGGGATTACCTTTTTTTTTTTTTTTTTTTTTTTTATAACCCTTTTACAAAAATAAGTATTGAAGTAAATCCATGAATTAGAATGCGTTTTATTTTAAAATCTAAAGAACTATATACTCGTAATCAACAAATTACAATAATTCAAGAGAGAAATTGAACTATTTTTGTATCAATTCTTTATGACTTTTATGAACTTTATCTGGATATAATTACAATATCAATCGTTTGAGAGCAAAACAAAAGAACATTAAAAGCAATGTAAGTTAAAAATAATTCCTAGTAATATTATATCATGTTCAAAAGCATTAAATTATTTTAAAAATAACTTGACTATTAAAAATGTTCTAATAGGTAGTAGTAAACCTTAAATAATTTTTTAAGCAATAATTTAAAATAATTAATGTATTTAAATAAGAATTATTAAAAATTACTTAAACAAATGGTTGTATATTTAATTTTTTATTATTAAAAAATAATTATTAGTAAACGAAAATGAATTTCAAAATTGTAATATTTCTTGCTTTACCAATGTAGAATTACTTTAGGAGATTGAATGGCTGCCTTCTTTTTATTTATTTTCATTACTGATAGTTTATTTATTTATTTATTTATTTATTTATTTATTTATTTATTTATTTATATTTTAGTGTGTGTACGAATAACATGAGGTGTTTCAGCATTAATCCTCTATTAACAAAATTACAATTACTGAAATTTGTTTAGTGAAGAAATATAATCATAAGAATTAAGAAATAAAAACTTATAACTTATAGAAAACAATGTGAACAAAAAAACAGATCCTTCTCTCCGCCTTCAATACTAATTTCTTCAAATCAATTAAAGCCAAAATCCTTGGTCTCTATATTATACATGTTTAAAATACTTTTTTCTTTTTTAAGTTTCTCAGATTAATCGTAAACTTGTATTAACCCCTTTTTTCGACTTAGGAACTCTAGCAGAAGCCATATTTTGATTGACTGTTTCCATGGTAAAACAGGGTTGTTTTTTATAAGTCTGCATTATCCAAAGAATTATTGAAAACTCTTCCGCATCAGATTGCGGTCCAGGTAAGTCTTCACTGTGACTTGCTTGAGATCTCTGATTTAAAGCCTAGACGACATTCTTCCTTCATTTTTTATTAAAAATAATTTTGTTTACTCGAAGCTCGTTTCCCAAAAGGAAGCTCCAGGTTGAGTTTTATTTATTTAAGTGAAATATCAAAAAACTTAATCCGTGGTAAAAATGCACGAAGATTGAAAAATAAGCTTATGAATAAAAAAGTACGCGTTCTGTCCCGAACCCCTGTCATAAATAAATGCATAGTTTTTCCACACGGTGGCAGCACTATGGGGCTGTGGTTGGAGGGAACTGAGTCGAGTCGAACGATCCAGTTGAGCGATCGCGTGGCTGTGGGCGGGTTCGTTGTGGCTGTGCTCATCATGGCCTCCGGTATTTACGGATAACAACATCACTTGTGTAAGAAACTGTAAACTTGATAGACAGGCTTAAAGAAGAGAAGAACACATCATTCCTTTTAGCCTCAAGCCAATAAGAAAAAAAAAAAGTCCCCACAAAAATTGCCCTCATTATTTTATGGATTTATTTGAAGCAACAGTTGACGATAGATATATGCATATACATGTAGTAGATCGCACAAATCAGTAAAGCGAAAACAACTCAATTTCACTTGAAAAGTATTTGGGAAAGTGTTGGGCAAACGGACAGAGTTAATGAGTCGTAGAAGTGAAGATTAACTCTGCCGCGAAGAATCTGTTGTGATGAGAAGCGCAACCTGAGAAGGGAATAGCGGTAGTGGCATCACTTTGCGGTGGCTACCCCCACCTCCTTCCCATCACTCTGCCCAAGGTGTTCACTTGACGCCGGGCGAAAGCAGCGATCACCGTTCAAGTTCCCTCTTCGTCCATTCAAAGCAGCAATTTTGCCGTCAAACGGATATATCTGAAGAAAACGGTTCAAAGAACTGCTTTTAGGATTACCCATTCATTTATTCTGCCTCAATCGGATCCATTAATAGATGAAAAGAGGAATTTCTTGTGCTATTTCAGGCTGTGAGCAACCGGTATTGGATTGTGTCAACTCTCCCCGCCGCACTGCCACGTGCTTTGTTGTCGTCTGCTGTCGGAGGCCCACGACCTTGTCAGTTGGAGAGATGCTGTTCTGATAAGAAACGCCAGGGGTTTCGTTTAAGCGATTGAAAATAGAGGTAGGAGGAGGAGGAGGGCGCTTGGCCCTTTCAGTTCTTGTCTTTTCACTGGTCCAGTGGTTGTGGTTTCAATGGAAAGAATCAAGACGTGAACAATTCAGACACGAACCCAGCGCAGAGAGACCAACCAAATCGAGATTAAGTATCGAAATGAAGTAAATATCACAAAACAAAGACACCTAAATGCGTTGCTGTTTGGAAAGAACCTTCGTGGGAGGTTGTGGGTGTTTGGGACTACTACTTGTAAGTGTTGTCTGTTTCCCACAAGTTGAAACGTCTAACATTGCTGTCTTCGGAGGAGTTCCTGTCATTCAAGAAGATCTAGGTAAGTGTAAGTGATCTTTTAATAAAATCAACTTATTTCAACTCCTTTAACTGAAAAACCACAACAATTCAATATTAATTTCTAGAAGATCTCAACCGTTATCTCAAAGTAACTTTTTCAGGTTTTTTTTTTTTTTTTTTTTTTTCTTTTTCAAATCTAAAAATAGTCTTGAATTCTGTAAAAATCCTTCAATTTGTTCTAAAATTTTTGACGTAAGTTAATGCTTCAACGCAACATCATTATTACGACAATTGTTTCGGAATTTGTATTATTTTGCTCAGTACAAGCTAATTTGAAAAGAAAAATTCAAAATAAAATCTTTATTATATGATTTTTAGTTCAATATCAAGGAATATATATGTTCTTAAGTTAATAAAACATATATTTTTATATATTAATAAGTGATAATAAGATTTGAAATTTTAAATCGCAAGGAAGAATTAAAATTTTTGTAATTAAAGAATGTAACTAAGAATTGAAAATTTGTTAATTTACTTTAATTAAAATTAATAATTCCTTTAAAACTACTGTTATTCTATATTATACCGACTCTCAAATTAACTTCAAAACGTAAATAAAAAAAAAGTTGCTAAAAAAAATGTAAAAATGAAACATTTTCTTCTAAGACTGGAAGCTCGTAGTTAAAAAAGTTGTTTCTTAGGTTATCGGGCATTCTTAAAGAAATACGGTTAAATAAATTAAAATTAGAAATGTTTTTATTTTGTAAGTACAGTATTCCACAGTTTATTTCAACTTAAGCAACAAACTATTGAGTTCCAAAATTTACTGGAAATTGAAATTAATAGAAAACTAATGAAAAGAAATTCACTTCACAAGAAGTGACTTAAGCATATTCTGTAATTATGTTTTAATTACTTTAAAAACAATTATTTTTAAAAACTATGGTGTGTTTGAAGTATTTTCTATATTATCATCATAACAAACCACACACGTTAAATATACCTTCTAGTAAACATTTTAAATGTTAAGCATATTCTGAAATGTGAATACTACTAAAATATTACAGTAACAATTCTTGAATGATTTTGAGGTTTTACCACAAATAATAATAATAGATATGAATAAGCACACACATTTATATATATATATATATATATATATATATATATATATATATATATAAGCTAAATCTTAAGTTTCAAATATTTTACTAATGTATAACTAAATGAATAATTAAAAGCTTTATGTCTTTGAGAAATTCTAAACTAAAAAATGGTTGTGTAATAGAATATTTTAAAATAAAAAACACAACTTAGAAAAAAATCCTTTTTTATTACAGAAACTATTCTGTAATATTAGTCTATTAGTCTATTAGTCTAATATTAGTCTATTATATTAGTAATTATAATGTTAACAATTTTAATTACAGAATACTAAATTCTGCAAACTTTGAGATATTAAAGTATATAAATATTGAAAAAAAATATAAAGACTTAATAAAAGAATATATTCACTTATTCAGACTTAAAAGTGGAATTGTTAACATAATTATAACTTAGCTCCTCCAATCGTGGAAAGTTTTCTTTCTTTTCTTTTATATATATATATATATATATATATATATATATATATATATATATTTAAATTCATGATTCAAAAGATGAATAAATACCTTTCTCCGACAAGTAATGAAAAGAATTCAATATTTCCCATTTGGGTTTTCAGCCTGGGATTCAAACCAAAATGTCTTTGAATAGTTGCCAAAAAATTATGGAAATTATTATTTCTTTTTCTTCATTTGTTACTGAATCTATTTCAGTTCGAAAATTTGGGTTTGTTTGAGTTTGAATTTCGAGAAATGTGAAGTTGCGTAAAATATCAAAATCTTAAACATTTCGACCGAAACGCCTTTTATCTGTGATCAAACATTGCTTCAAGTCATTACCAACACTTCCTAGGATCAATGAACAATAAAATATTGTTTAAAAGAAATTTAAAGGAACAGCAAATGTTTTAATTACTCCCACCAATTAAGAAAGTACTTTTGTCTAATTTCTTACGAGTTTAAATTCCCCTTATATGTTGATATTTAAGATGATAGATTTATAATATATCTATTACAATATTTGCAACATAAACTGAAAAAACTGGTGATGATGAATTGTGTAATAGGATAAAGTAAGCATCGAAAACCACGAAATTATATAGTTTTTGTTTCTTTTTACCAAGTAATTATATTGATGGAAAGAAAAAAATTATACTGTAGAACACTATTTTATTTTATTTTTAAAGTATAATATTAAATCAAAAACCGTATAAACAAGTAAAAAATATCGCACATATTCAAAAAAATAAGTGCGATTTTTTAAAGTTTTTTTGTACGGTTTTTGATAAATATTTATTCTACACGTTCATTTGATAATATTAAGTGTTATTATGCTATTGAAAAAACGGATTTCATCTTATTAAAAATTATAAAATTAATGTAAGAATTTAATAAATAGTGAAATTCATTTATTAGTAATAAATTTCATAAAATTTGAATTTAGTAATAAAGTTACAATTGCTTTAGTATATTATAATAAAGATAAAAAATGCAAAGTTTAATCATAAGTTCCTATTATTTACAGTGATATGTAATATACTAATCCTTAAGACATAAGTATTTTTTTAATAAATACGTTAGAAACTCTTTGATGATAAAAAATGATTACATAACAAATCAAATTGTACGATTATATTATAAGATCTGTGAATTAATTGTTTATAAAATAATTAATAAAAAAAAATAATTATTTATTTTATAACGTAAATATAAATTTAATTTTATTATTTTTATAGCTAAACAATTATTTTGTGCCTTTGATTATTTAAAAAGCAAAACCAATTTATATCAAATTTGTAAATTAATTAAGACATACATTTTCAATATTTCAAATAATAAACAAATAATGTTGTTTAACCATTAGCAATCTATTAATGAGTGTAAATGTTCTTGAAAATTAATGAAATATAATAAAAACCTTCTCTTTTAAATTGTGATAGCGTTTATATATATATAAATCTAGGACTCGTTTAGGAGGTTACACAGAAAAGTGCGAAATTGTTTTACTAATTACATTAACATAAAACTGTGTCACAACAACATGGTATGTAATGGAATTTACTAATTTAAATACAACTTACAAGGAAACGTTTATTTGAATTAAAATTAATTAACTGGGCGGAACGGAATATTTCCCAGAGATTTCCCACTGGGTGATATGATTTGTTACATCAAAAAATTAAATCTCATAAGAAAAAAAAGCTATTTCCTGGGTCTTTCCATAGCACATACAACACACGCGAGCCCAAATGCACACACACACCTAGTCGTTTTCCTTTTCCGGATTTTTGTTTCTAAGTCTGCTTGTAATGTTCCCATGAATTGTAGCTCCATCTTTGCCTGTAAATTGTCTGTTCGATGGCTTTTTCATGAGCTTTAATGCTTGCCAGCGCCATTAACCACCGGGGCGTCTCACCAGGGTTTCTTCCACCCTCAACACAAAGCCAAGTCATTCTCTCTGCCTCACTCCACTCCCACATTTCTTACACCTCTGTCCTGGAAACTTTGTCTATAGAGTGTTTTCTATCTTTAAAGGTAAACTTTGTTGAGACTTTAGAAGAAACTCGAATCTTATTAGAAAATACTTTTTAGTGAAAGATACTCTAAGAAAACAAAATAATTTTATAGTTATTATTTCCTTATATATTTAGTTACTAATTTACAATTTGTTATCGTTTCCCAGCATTTATTTATCTATTAATCTACAGATAAAATTAAAAATATAAATCAAGATAAAGCCATAAATGGACAGTAAATATACTTTCGCACACTGAGCCAACATCAAAGTGAATCCTTGACAGCTGTTTCATCCTGATTAGGAATCATCAAAAGGATTTACCCTTGATGTTGTATGTTTTTTCTTGATTTATAAATTATTATAATGTTAAATTTTTGTTTAAAATCAAAAAAATGTTTGAAGGTATGTTCTGTAATTAATTTGTAAAGAATTTATTAGTAAAGTACAATAAATCAATTTTAATAAGTCAATTTTTAAAATAAGTAACTCTATTTTAATAAAAAAAAAAAGTCAACTTCCGCAGAATTTAATAGATAACAGTAGAATTGAGTGTTCTGTCTATTAGGCTATTGTTTACATATACAGACTTCAAAGCAATAATTATGCTCTCAATAACAATATATTATTATCAAAAGCAGTTTTAATTAAATACCATATAAAATTAAACTTATCAATCTTCCTAGATGATAAGAATCTAGAATTTCATATTAACATCTTTTTATGTTTCAAGTTTCAATCATCTGAGGTATAAACAGATATATTTTCATTAATTGAAGCTTACTTTTGCTTCAATTTGCGTTTGAATAGGTTTGAGTCACTTTGCCTCCTGTTTCCGATGAGAAAAAAGGTTTCCTTAATGTTGTTGTTTTTCTTTTTTCTTCAAATTCTTCAAAATAAGAATTTTTCACACGCTTCTCATTTTCGATAGTAACTTATAAATAAAATGTTTCAGACTTAAATTGTCTATTATACATTTCAGCCAAATTACATGTTTTGAAATTATAGGTTTGGCCAAACAACCAATAGGGAAATAGTAAACAAATCACTGCATTCGCTATTGTTAGTTTGTCCAAAACCGTGTAATTACTGGAATTTATCTTTCGCCCTTCACTGGCGTTCTTATAAAAGTTAGAAATGCCCGATTGGATTCTTTTAGTCCTAAGCACAAGTCGAGTTCAAAGATCAGCTTCAGATTTAAAAAATGCTTGTGAATTTGGTAATTATATTAAATTGGATTTAGTATACATTTAAGATATCTTAGAATATTATTGAATGCGAAATATTCTGTAGACTGTAAATGCTCTTGGTTAAAAGTCCATAGAGTTCTACATTGAGTGTGAGATGTAATTCACACCTTCCTCTTAGCAGTGAAATCCTTTCCGAGGCCAACGGGAAGAAGCAATAACGAAGACAGAGAAAAAGATAAATGACAACGACACTCGCAAAACAGGAGGCAACAAAAAAAAAATGGACGCTTCTATGTTTGCCTCGGCTGTCTTTACTTCATCTCCACCCCTCAGTTAAAACAACTTTGAATGTTGCTATAAATATAAGTATTGGAAATACTTCATTTTTCTAATGTTTGAAGTAGGACGTGTAGAAGAAGTTCTAAGAAAAAAGTCTTATTTTAATAAAATGCACGATCAGGAGAATCTTTATTAAAGTATTTCTAACATTCTGATTGAATATAAAGTGAGTAATATTAATATTTACAGATCTTAATAATGTATCCATCTTTTAGTATCAAATCTCAATCGGAAACACCAATGGATCTTAATGGAAAGTCTTAAAAAATGCTAACGATTGTACATTGCAACGTACCATGGTTGCTATTGAAAGTGCCATGGTCTATCCTACTCTGTTGTGTTGCTTAAGATTCAATGAGTAACAGGAAAAAAAATCATGACTTTTGATTAGAAAATACGTCCCTAGGGAAGTTGATTTGTTAAATTCCTTTTATCGTTTGAACTCACCCAATTCGCATTAACAAAAATCTGTTTCTAAAAAAATTAGGTTACTTGTAACATCAATACAACTTTAACAACAGTGTATTTCTTTGTTTTTTATTTGATTTTTAGAATCTAATCCAGATCAATGAGTCTACTGTTATTGAATAGATCGTTTGTAGTTTAATCTAGACTTCTCATAGGATTAATTTTCTAATCAGCAAATAAAGTTTTATTTATTTTCAAAATAAATGAATATTAAAGACGATAATAAGGAATTAATACTTTATTTGTTGAGATAATAAATAAAAAATTATAAGTCTAATATAAAATGAAAATAAACTATAATGTTGCTAATTTTTTTAATATTTTTTTTAATGATTAAATTTTTTAAAAAATCTGTAAATCTGTTTTTTGGTTGCCATTTTTTTATCAGCCAAGTTACCCAATCTACAATGGTTTTCAAAAAATAAAAGAAAGATGGGTTAAAAACACACGTCCCATTCACTTCAATCTTTTTAAATTAATTCATATCTGTTAAATGTTAAAAATAGTTGCTAATGTTAAAAGTAGGAAATTAGAAGGAAAAAAATACCTGCACTCATCTAAATGGAACTCATACTGACAGAAGAAGAGTCGAAAGATACACTTTCTATTATAAGCAAAAATCAATTCTGTCATTTTCTTTGTAAAGACATTTTAAGTTTTCGGTACAACCGAATATTCATTGAAAACTTTGAATAATACGTTTAGAAAAACGTTTTTATTATGATTGGATGTAACTTTAAGTTTCTCTGGTCTGTGTCAAAGTTTCTAAAATGCTTTTGAGAAGTAAATGTTTCTTCCTTGTCTGACTACCATCTTCCATTATCTTTGTTATTTCAATGACTGACCGTAGATTTATCGGTGGGATTTTCTTTAGGCTGGACATGGCTGTGTTGCTTTTTGTTCCATTAGCTGACATCGAAGATTTGAACAAAGGCATGCTTTGACATAAAAGAAAAACAGAAGCAAAGAAGATTAAGAAGATTAGATAAGAAAAAAATCAAATATATTTAATTTAACTTTCAAAGTAAAAGACAAATGGGTCGGTAAAGTGTTAAAACGTTTTTCTACAGGGTCAAACAGGGTTTCTATAGAGTTTTATTAAAAGATAACATTAGCTTATGTTTGGCAAAGCGTAGGAAACTACAACAAAAGCTAGAAATAATGGATAAATATAATTGCATTAAAGTTGTTGCTTTTTTAAAAGAAATGTAATTTTTTTTTATTCTACCAATGAAATATTTTTAAAATCTCCAGTTAAATCTATATTAATTAATATATTAAATACCAAATTAACCGTGAATTGAACAAATGTAGTTCCTCGCAATACAAACTGAGAGACAAGATTCTATAAGAAATCGTTCATCCTTCTTGACTTACCTTAATATGGTGAAAGCAGTTGTAAGAAAAGAAATCCAAAATAAAGTTTCTTTAAAAAAAAAATCTCTTAGAAAATGATACCATTGACAAATTACTAAAAGAAGAGGAAAAAAAATCAAACAGACAAAAAAAAAAGCGAGAGAGAAGATTTGGGAAGAGACAGTGAATATTATTATCCACAAAAATCTCGGGTGTATTTTTTTTTTCCTTTAAAGAAATAATAGAGATTTTTTGACAGTGGTCCCGAAGGTGACATCGACTCCCTTGCCGTTGCCCACATTGGAGACGACATAAAAAAAGCGCCAATTTCAGCAGAGTAACAAAGGCTGTTACGATGAAGAAGTACTGCTCAGCTCAAGTTTTAGATTTCCCCTGAGGCTTTCAAGCACTTGTCGAAAATAAATGAGCATAACTATTGGAAACTTTTCAAAGTATAAGAAACAGTTATAAAAACTGATATCAAACTTAAGTAACGACATTACAGTGACTTATTTTTTGCAGACCGTTCTCAATTTTTTTTAGTTATAACGTTTTCTACAAATTTACTTTACCTTTTAGATATCGAGGAAATTATTTCTAAACTAAGATCAGAGACTCTGACGCCGTTACTAATCAAACATTTTTATAAATGTAGGCTTAATTCACAATTTCCATAAATTCATCATAGTATTAGTAAATTACTTACTTTATATAGTCTTTTTTTTTTTGTTATTGATAATAATTAAAAACATGCTTTTTTACTATAAAACAATTTAATTGATTTTTTTTTGCGTTTTATTAGAATTAATCGCTGTATAATTAACTGAAATTACATATGTAGATTAAAACTATACATTTTAAACTGGAAATAATTAATACATGATGTTTTATTGTTTTTAATTACAAGTTTTATCTTGAGTTTTTGAAATTCCGATTGTTTGACATTAATAATATAGTTTTAGTTTTTTATTTCTTTACTAGACGGGTACCGTCGCTTCGCCCCGGAACCCTTGCATGTACAGCATTAAAATAAAAAAAAAAACCTTTATTTATTTAGCAAATTAATATGGAGATCGGAGAATACACGACTTCCCAGCTCATTGTGGGCTTCTCCGCTTAACTCAGTTGTATTGCGCGTTGCCACTCATACGAGGAGTTGCCGCAAAAACACTCCATTTTTGCATGTATCTTCCACACGCAGAAACGCTTGTGAATGACTGATATACAGTTCAATAGAACTTTCAAATTCTAACATTTTCTCAATATAATGTTCTCTTCCAACTTTTATACTTTTCGTTTAAATTGAGAAAAAGTCAAAATTTGACCCCTTAAAAGGCGCCATCTTGGAAACCAAAAACTTTTTTCGAAAGATTTTTGTATCATTTTGTTTGTCTTAAAAAGCTCTACATTTTATCGTTTACATGACCAATCTATCTCTTATAGTTTGGTCACAAAATTGGAAAAACGTAAAGTCTTATGACAATGACAGACAGAATAACGCTTTTATATAATAAAATAATTCTTCTGTAATGGAGTGCATTTTTTTCCGTACAAAGATAGTAGAGCATGTGTAGTCTTTAGTTTTCCACTTGAGTATTTGTTTGTATCTTTGAACGTCATCACATTATTTAAAAAGGCTGGACAGATTTCCATGAAATACGAATCAGAGTCTTATTTATATTGGTCTGTATCTCTCCTAATTCCACAAAAATGACCTTTTTTGTCATCCAAGGAAATCCTTGGCAAAAGAGCCTGATCTGATTTTTTTTGTTAATTTGCAACGTTTCTTAATTGTGGTACAAGTGAAATTCCTCCAAGTCATTCTTCGAAATCGACCCTCCCCCCTCCTTCCCCCCCCCCCCCCCCCCCCAAATCGCTTTATGGTCAGTCCCTACCTGGCAATGCATACCTGAGTGTATTCTTAGTAAATTTTATATAAAGTTTGTAAGTTTGTTATTTTATACATATTTTCTATGAGTATTAATTGTTTTTGGTTTAAATATGTTTCTTTTGATAGACGTTGATTAATTTTGAAATGTATAAAAATAACTGTCCTGCAATCAATGGAAATTAATAGAATATTCTATCGTTCGTGTGTTTTTAAATGTGTCGTTTTGATTTAATTGATGAAAATTGTAGATAAAGATTTAAATTGCAGGTGGAAAAATACTTCTTCAAAAACCAACTCAATCAAGATTATTATGAATAATAATCCTGTGTAATCTTCAGTGAGGAATGAAAATAAGGTAATAAATTTTCCTATTTGGCGTCTATTTGTCTCTTTCTTGTGCGAATCTTCTTGTTGAGTTATGAACCATCCTAAACGTGCAACGGCATTTCCGACGGAGCACAAACGGAAGTTAGAATCAATGTTTCATATCGGAAGGTCGCGTTAGAATCCCTCCGAGAAAACATCCCTCTCAAGAATCGTCTCTTTCCCTCATCTCCTCCCCATCAAGGGAAAGCCAACAGATAAATGGTAATTCAGCTCATGCCTCTTTCCCATTTTGTTGTTTTTCTACCGAAGTACAATAATTAAATCCAAGAATAAATACTTAGACTTAACTACAGATTCTCTTCGATCACCTAGAATCTATTATTAGCTTTTCAATAATATACGATAATCACTTCATTACGAACTTATTTTTTCAACAGAGGATATAAAAATTAATATTCTATAATAGAGTCGTTGGTCATCTTAATTTCTTACAAATTATCTAACTTATCTTTTTGCTCATAGTCAGTTCATCAGCATCTTTTAGGTATCTGAGGATTTCAAATGTGCGGAATAGATCTAGACCACTGTTTCCAAAGTGAGTGACACTGCTCCCTGGCGGGCGATCCAGGGGGGTGGTAGTTGTAGGATGTAGTTAGAAATATAGATACATAAAAGAATGCAAATCTGCCTCTTTCTGTTTGTTCGCTTAAGAATTAGAACGCTTAAGAATTAGATCTCCAGGGGGTGGGGGTGGGGCTGAGTAATTTTTTCTCTGAAAAGGGGCGGTTAGGCCAAAAAAAGTTTGGGAACCTACGATCTAGACCATAGAAAATTATTATAGAGGTGATATCTCGGAAAAGTCTCCTTAGATTTAACTGCTCTGTTTGAAATTTCTATGTTCCTCAAAGTCAGGATTGAGAAACATAGAAATGTCTAATTTATTAAAAGATTCCGCTGTAAAAGAATTAGAAGGAGTAAATCAACAGCGAAGGAAGCGTAAGCAGAAATTACAAAATACAATAACAAATCTAAAAAATGTAATAGTCTGCTGTCTTCTTTTCCTAAGCAGTCGAATCCCATGAAATATAAAAGTTCTTGTCAATTCTAGATTCTTTGGAGACATTTTTTGTTTTTCTGAAATAGAAATTGTAACTGAAAAGAATTCTTCAAAGTTTATTCAGAACAACTGACACCTAGAGACAAACTTCTGAAGCAACTTCTCTCGTCAATTTAGTGATTGTTAAAAATTATAATTACTATGAGCTCTTGGGGCGAAAAACCTTGTTATATTGATATAAAAACTAAAAACGTTTAACAAATGTTAAATTTACTTTACAACATTAAGTTCTCGGCTTCTTTTGTATGAATTCACCTGAGTTTTGGTTCATGAATTCCATTAACAATGAAAACACTTAATGTACATTCATCATAAGAAATCTTTCTTTCGATTCTCTTTTCAATAATTGGTAGATTTTTAAGCTATTAAATAGTAATTTTCAGAAAAAAATGTTATAAATTAATAGCCAGAGGAGAAGAGTAGAAAAATGAATGACAAAAAAAAGAAAGAAAGAAAGAAATTAACAGAACACATGAATTGAAAAGGTATTTCTTTTTTAACTAAGAAACAACCACTTCCTAACTTTATTTCCTTAGTTTATCTTTTAAATACAGTATATATATTAAAAAAAAGCAACAAAATTGAAACATCATGTTTTGAGGATCTTTTTTTTCTACATTTTCTTATTTTTTTTTGCGAAAATCAAAAAAACAAAAACAAAAAACAATTAAATGTATCTTGTAGTTATGCCTTTTTTTTTATTAGTGCCACCATGTACATTTCTTCAATAAACCATCCAATCTTTCCCTGATGTCTTTATTTCAACAAAAAATATACCTTAATATATAACAATATCTTACAGTTATTTTTACTTTTTTTTTTTAATTTAAAAAAATGAGGAGATATTCTAATCTCGAAAGGAGTGGATATTTTATGTTTAGGCCTACTTAAAGACTAGAATATATTATAACATTTTTTGATAATATTTTTTTTTTTTTTGTCATTTTCTTATTCACAGGAGTTTTTGTAACCGATTAATCTCTTATTTCAGATAATAAAAACTGAATTCATTCATTGCAATTATTCATTAGCTGGAGTTGTTAATATTAAATTGATGTCATGATTTGTATTGTGAAATTCTTTGACCATGAACTGTTAAATGAAATCCTCAACGTACTGCCGTTACTGATTTAAAGCTCTGTTTATTGTTTCTCTTAAGTGCCAAGGAGATTTTTCGACGGAGCTATGAAATGCAACGCATGCGCAGTATTTAACTGCTTATCTTTATGATAGGAAATATCTTTAGATTCCATTGTCTTTGAAGAGAAGAAGAGAATGTATCTGTTCAAATTTTAAATAGTTCTCCTAATGACGCATAACTTTTATATCTCTTTTTACTGTGGGGGATAACGTTTCGTTTGAGTTTACCCACTTAAAAACATAGTTATTTTAACAATTTAAAGTGTTAAATAACAGTATCTTCAATATTTTGTTAGAATAATATAAAAAGAAAGAAAAGGACGACTACTTTTCTTACAACATTGTAATACAGAGTTTCCTTTTACTAATTAAGTCGTTGTTTGAATTTTCTAAATCCACTTACATTTTAATTGCATCAAAGTACGCACATTAGTGGATTAGTAAAAGGGAAAAAAATTATTTCGCTTCATGTGCGTTCCTTCTTGATCTATTTCTTGAAATGGATTTGAAAAATTTTTAATTACAAAATTTAGTTCGTATATTATCTGTAAATAAAAAATTATTAGGATGATATATTCAGCACCCACCCACACACATATAGAAATTGATTTTATGAACTTCTTAGGAAAATAACCGAAAAAGTCTCTTAATTTCAAAGAGATTGACAAATGGAAATCAAAGATTAAAACAGTTTTAGAAATATTTACAAATAAATTATTTGTGCTTTTTTTTAATTACTGATTAAAATAAAAAAATAAAAAAACAAATAATTTATTTCAAACTTTTGAATAGTATAAAAGAATGACATAAAATGTCTTATTTGGGTTCAGGCTGAGACCCTGAGATGGCCGTTTCCACGTTGTTGTGCTTTCGGCAGCCAGGGCTAGACAAATATTGCAGCACAAATCTTAATAATGAACTAAGGGGGGAAAAAAAGACTTTATTTCAGTAATTTGAAAAAAAACCCCCACCTAAAACGAAATTAATATTTATCAAGAATTACACAAAATTCAAAATATAGAGACTTGGAAAGTAATTTAATGTTTCTAAAAGCATTAGTACTAGCTGTTCCTCCACATTGTGAGGGTGTTCACATTCAAATCATCAATTTATTTGAATAAAAGTGGAAAGTGTATATCATAAAAAGAAATAAGAAAAAATATTATACAATACTCAATATCATTTTACATTGCAAATGGAATGCAGTCTTACCTAATCTATCTTACATACTTTTAGCACATGGTTAGTACTGAAATAATAATAGTTACGGTTTTTAACTTTTGAAATAAATGCTAAGATAACAGATATTTAAAATTAGTAATTTAACGTTCTGAGTGCATCTAAAGTTTGTCAAAATTACAAATGAATTCTACATAGTGGACTGCCTTGGCAGACGTAAACCTCTTACAATAAACAGAATCTAAATATTTAAAGTATTTAATTAAATATTTGGTGAAATAAAATGAAAACTAACTTAAAAAACTTTGTAATCTACGAAATGTGAATATTTTCATTTTGAAAAAATTCTTATCTGAAAATGTGGGTCCGATAGTCGAGTGTGGGCCCGATAGTCGAAAGCGAATAGTTCGATTCCCGGCCTAGGCAGAGGGCCGGATTTTTCCACGCTCCATTCTCCTCCAAACGGATCTTAGGGCCTACCCAGCTCTCTATTGATTTGGTACCAGGTCTCTTTCCTAGGGGTTCAGAGCGGGCGGGCGTTGGGCTGACCACCCGGCCTCAACTTAATCCCGTTGGTCAAGAAGCGCCGAGAGCCTTACCTCCCGAGGGCCTGCATAGGCCTATAGTAGGATACTTTAACTTTAACTTATCTGAAAATGATATTTTTGATTACCAAATGAGAAATTTTCTGTGAAATCTAACTTGTTTTGCGTCTTTGTAAATGTCAGAAAGAAAAAAAAAATAATAACAACAAAATCAGAAACAAGGACAGAAACAAGAATAAAATAAATAAATAAAATAAATTGCCTTTCAAAATAAATAATAAATTGAAAGGCTATTTATTTATTCTTGTGCTGCCCTTGTTTCTGATTTTGTCTTGATTAAAACTTCCAGCACATTAAATTTATTCTTTAGATAAAAAAAAAAAAATACTTTGTCGATATTTGAAAAAAAAAAAGAAAAAAAAATCCTCATTAGAAACTATACAAATTTGCCACTTCTATATGTATTGGACATTATTTAAAAAAAAAAAAAACGAATCTAAAACAAAATTATGATATTTAGTATGCGAAAACACTTGAATATCAGCTTAATTTCATATCTTGTTAAAAATGAATTCTGAAATCGAGAATAAAACCCCCAGAACCTTTCAAACTTTTGTTTTCATATCTTCAGTTAATTTTTAAGACTTTCTGATATCATGAAAACTATTCATGTCTTCTTTAAAACAATTCTGAACTTTCAACTTACACATCGTCATTTTTCTATAGTTTTCTTTTTTAAAAACCCATTTCATTTTTTTATTACAATGTTAAAGGCCACAAATGCTGCTAAAAGCCTATTTAGTTTTGTGCTGTGAAGGTAGTTTTGTGGTTGTTTCTATTCAGACAAACCAAAATTAACAAAAATGTTTGAACCTTTCTTCTTTTCACTTAGTCCCAGAACAACATTTACTTAAGAGGACGCTTTAGAATCCTTTTAATGGCATTTTAATGGTTGCTGTTGTTGTTGAGTAAGAAAGGCATCTCAGTTCCCTAGAGGTTAATAAACAGCTTTTATTTACATCTCTGTAAGGTAACGACATCTTTTTTTTCTGAGCAACCATCTTTTGTTTGTTTTGGTTCACAAGAGAACAATTTGGTCTTATCATCCAATTAGTCGGTAAATGGTATAAAACATTATCAGGAAACTCGAAATGATATTTCTTTGTGTTTTCTTTTCACTCATTGTAAATATAGATTTCTGCATTTCTTATCTTCTGCAAGTATCAGATGTAAATAGGCCGGAGATGCTTCAGGTAACAATTTAAAGCTATCTAGGAAGACAGTTTGAAAATTAGTAGCGAATGACTCAACAAAGGGCTTCTCACCCACGCTTTTGTCTTTGCTGAATAAAATTATGGATGCTAAGATGTCTATTGAATACTTTAGTAGATGAAAGACATAATTGAAAATCACCTGTGTTAAAATATAGAGATTGAGATGTTTCATTGAAAAGTTCAATAAAATATCCCTTTAAAGTGGAAATAAAATCGTAACAATTTAACAAAGAAGTTACAGTAACAATTCGATAATATTTTTACACTTTTCTTAAACAACTTTTTTAATCAATATTACAAGGTAGTAATATGGATTAGTTTCCATAGGAAAGTTAAAGTAACACGCAAGCTTTAATAAAATTTAGCAAAAGGGCGTTTGAATAACAAATAGAATGATTTGCTTTTGCGCAATAAAGTTCCTAAATATTGTACTTAAGTATTGCTTTATTTTATTATTTAAATAACAAATTTTATTTTTTAACAAAATATTAGTTAGGTAAACAGTCGTTCTTGGTTTATAAAACAGATTATAAAGAAATTATTTTTTTTTTGTTGGTCATATTAAAATTTTCTTTTGTAAATTGTTTTTACAATGTAATGAAAATCCTCACTTATTTATTAGTATTTTATTGAAAATTCTTGATATTTTCTCTAAATTTTTCTTACTTCAACTACAATAAAAATCTGATTTAAGATTAGATTTTAAATTGAAAGAAATTAATTAAAGCAGCTATTTTATTCTAATAAATAATCTCTCAATTTAGAATATTTTGCTTGTGATAAAGTTATTTATTTATTTATTTACAATATATAACATTTAGGGGTAGGTCTATTTAACATATTTAACAAATTATCGTAAATGAACGTAATATGCAAAAATTCCAAAATTCTATATTTGTAAGTGAATAAGATAAAAGTGAATTATTTCTGGTCGAGAAGTGTTCCATATGATCCCATGAGAATGCTAATGGCAGTAAGCAATAATAAAAAAAAATTGTAAAAGGTGAAATAATAACAACAGTTATGAATATGGAACTAAAGTTAATGCATGGCTTCTACAAGACTACTGATGGTCAAGGGACATCTATTGCCTAAAATCATTCAGTGAGAATCGCAGTAAGTAAGAAAATAGCTATGTAAAAATATTTAACGATGGCTTAGCGCAAAAGTAGCAAACATCCATGCTTAAGCTTATGGATGTTCGCTACTTTAGCGCTAAGCCATCGTTAAGTGGTATCAGTAGCTATCAGTTTCTTTTTATGAATTCTTCAAGTTCAATGATGGATTAAAATGAATGACTGCTTTTATCCTTTTCCTTTACGCATCAACCATTATTAGGACTAACCATCCTTTCTAAATGAAACCAAATCTTCTTTCCTTGAATCTCTTTGGAGAAGCTTTCATTTTCGAAATTTAAAGACGAAAGTTTTTTTAAGCAAATATCGATTTAAATAAAAGAAATTCTTACTGTTAGATAACGTCTCTTATACATGCGGCAGCCTTGCTTTACAAGTGATATCAGATTAATCCGAAATTCCTTTAATGTTCTCTCTTTAATGAAAAGCAATTGTTTTAAGTTCAGAGACTCTAAATTGCTTATCAGAAATTTAAAAAAAACCAAAACCAGCAAACAGGTTTTGTGAAGGTTTTGTATTTCATTTCAATATTATTTTCTATGGTTAACTTTGTAGCGATCCCATAAAGGAAAGCTCTTACGTTCATTCTGTCCGTTTGTCGTCTCTACAGCCCAAACTACAACACAGACATGCGTCATATGTGTTATTGGAATCTTTACTATGATTTGTAGAGGTAAGGGGAAACAAGAGTTCCAGTATGTGGCTACTTCCAATTAATATTTAAGAAAGAATATTCTCAATGTCTTACAGGCATCCTGAGCGGTTTTATTCAGCTCTTGTTCATAGGGTGATCGTACAGTGGTTTGTCGTTGCATTGTGGTTGCCATAAGCCAGGTTCGAATCCTGGTCTATATTACGATAGAGAAAAGCCTTTTCTTTTATTATCTTATTTTGATTTTTTTTTTTATTCCTCTATTTTTTTTCGTAAATATATTTTACATTTTTTAATTATTATTTATAGAAATTTTCTTGTGGTCTATCTCAGAGAAAGTGGCCGAAATAAAACACATAATGGCTCTCTTGGATTCGCTGTGAAACAATTTTTTTTTTGCTTTGTTTTATTACATTCCTTTCTTATGAGGAAAACCCATAATCATTTTGTTTCGTGTTTTTAATTCCAGCTTTCTATTCCAAGTAACTTTATTTGGTATCATTTGCTCTAATAGACTTTGACAATCAGTCCCAACATACATTAATTGTTGTCCAATTACTCCATGGTTTCTGATATAACCAGCAAGTGTAATTAAAATACTGTCAGTAGCCAAATATTAATTAAGTTTCCTAATGTTAACCAATGGCATTAATTTCATTTGGTAATATGTTTAGTAATATTTTGCCATTACAAATATCAAAACCTATTACAAAACCAAGAATCTGTTTTCATATTTCTTAGTTTTCTCACCTGATTTACCTAAGGCTTAAGAACGATTATAATTTATATAAAAATAGTAAACATTTAGAAACAAGAATGTAGCAATTTAGTTCTACGTAAATTTATTGAAAATTTGAGTTTAATAAATAACAATTCAGCAAGAATTACTTTGCAATTTTGATGAAGAGAAATTTTTTTTTCTTTTATTGTATAACTGAATTATTACAATCTTTGAGGGTCTGTTATCTAAAGATAAATTGAGAAAAATAGAAACAGCAAAAATAGTATTGGTAACTTTTTCTTTTATTAGAAAAAAAAATCCATTTGCAATTTCACATCTTCCCATATATTGTTATATAATGAGTAATAGATAGATTTATTCTTCAGTACACTGTTATTTATTGTTAGAAATTGTAATTATACAATTCTAATAAATATTGTGTCTTTACAATGTTTCGTTTGATAGATCTTGTACTTTTCAAAATTAAAACAAATAGATAATTTAAGATCATCTTACTTTTATTTATTTAGTTAATTAGTTTTGAGGAGATTATGAGATAATTACAATTTCTGTGACTTAATCAAGCAGATTACCAGTAAATAGGGTTTACTGTTTGTCTCCTTTTTTCACTTTTTTGGCTAATGCTTTTTTTTTCACTGCCTTAGTAGTCAGGAAAGGTTTTTTGGTTATTATATAGAAGAGCTTAAACTACAAACTTATAATAAACAAAACGCCTTGTGTGGGATATTGTTTGGCTTTTTGTTGGTATTCTCATTGATTGAACTGTTCTGTTTTGGTACCGGCACGAAGCTTTCTTTAGGAATTCTGGTCACTGCTCAGCGAGGGCACGTGCATCAGCCTTTTCAGATCCTGTTATCGAAATTTCTTTTACGAAAATATAGAAAGTTTTGTGGGGCTGGAAAAGGAAGTTCTCCCACTTTGATCATATTCCCTCCATGAAAGTCTGAAGATAGATACGTGTCTTGAATGCGCATGCGTTAATGCAATTTCGCTCCCTCTGGTGTCCAGGAGGCCCAGTAATAGGCTACAATCAAAGACGTTCAACCCAGAACCTGATCAATAATTGAATTCTGATGTATTTCTCTTGCACCACTTTTAGGGGAAATGATGAAGTATGTTTCAAAGGGGGCAATTGGTACCCCAAGAGATCAATAAAGGCCTTCTTCGTTTCGAAGAGGGGTTCCACGGATCGAAGAATTTCCCTAAAGACCCCTTGGGGTTAACTTTCGTCCCCTACTGTCTTTCGCGCTCTGTCCTACTTCATTGATTCTCCTTCACCAGCGACATGTTTAGTTGATGAGATCAAATTCAATTGTGTTGGTGGGAAATGTTAGTACTTAGGGAATGCGGGGGCGTTGGACAAAGAACATTTGTCACTGTCCATCAGATTTTTGGCACCTAACTTAGATGATAGATGTCAACCACGGATTGAGTGTGTATTTAAGATAAGATACCTGGTAACTCGTGAGAAGGAATAGAGTTTTCAGTGGGGGAAGGAAAAAGAAGGGAATAAAAAGAAAGCAAGCTGTCATTCAAAAAACAAAAAAAATATCATTTGAAACCATAAATATTGAATCAAGATGAAAGTCTTCAGGAAACAACTTCATAAATATCATGAAAAAGAGACAAATTCTTTCATCTACTGTATAAAGTCTGGAGAAGATAACTGTACATAACACTTGCAGAAAAATAACAACAAGCAAAGAACTGGAACATTGATAATATCCTAACTTCAATTAATTACAGAGTAATATTCTACAACACATATTATACTAATATTCTTAAAACAAGTTCTTCTTCAGGTATTTATAGTCCTCTAAGAATATCTTCCTTACATGATGTCAATACAACATGTATGAATGTCTGTTATTATATCCTTAATCTCAATTATCTCAATTTTTATTCTATCTGAACATTTTTTTCTTTTTACTTTGCATGTCACAAAGCAATAGTAATACCATCGCAAAAGAAAGGCAGAAGAATTGAACATTCTTTGAGAATATGACTGTTCAATTGGTTAACAGAAAAACCGTCCCTTAAAAGACAGGCTCATCGCAAAACGCTGTATTATTAAATTATAGATAAATAAAGTCAAATCAAACAGCACATCTTTCAAATGCAAAAAAACAAAAAACAAAATTAGATGAGCGGAAATTAAACAGGATTTACTTTCAATACCATTAGAGGCACTGAATTCTATTCAAACAAAAGTCTTCAAATTATTCGTATTCCTTATTAACATTTTTTTGTCATTTCACGATTATCTATTATTTTATTTTTAAAGAAAATTAGTTTGAATATAAGTTAGTTATTTCCGCAAATAAGAAAAACTGTATAAATTAGATATTAAACTTTGTGATTAATAGGTGATCGGTGTCATTAGTTTCTTCACAGCATAGACGAACCAAATAAATTATTAGCTTAATATATTTACAGATATCTTTGTAGAATACAAAATTACATCATTTGAATTAAAATAGATAAATTAAGAGGAGAAAAAAATGGAATTAAAGGTTATATTGTAATCATCAATTGGGAATGACTTAAAGTATGTCTACAAAATTTCACGACACTTTCTACAAATTCAAAGCATAAGATTTAATTAATAATTATATTTTAAATTTTCGTATAATTATCATAAAAATATTGTTATTAAAATACTATTTAATTAATACAATTTTAACAATTAATTTAATAATTAATAAAATATTAATATTTTTATATAAATACTGTAAATTAATAACAAAAAAATCTTATTGATGGTTAGATCTTAAACTGGGGCTTAGTTTATAATATTTTAAAGGGAAATGTAATAGCGGTGGCATAAACTTTGATCATTTCCAATTTAAATTAATTTTTGCGGGGTCAAACATGACAGGCCTTTTTTTTTTGTTCTTTTTTTATCAGCATTTTTATTAAATTTATTTAAATTGGGCAAGTAATTAGACCGTTAATGATTCTGAATTATCCCCAAGAATTTTTGAGGTGATTTCAAAGCTTATTTTGTTCATTAATATTTCATCAATATTATAATCATAATAAATTGTGAAAGCCACGACCTGTCATTCATTTGTTCATTGCTCTTTTGACACTGGAATTTGGCGGTGAAGTAATTAATTTTCAATTTACTAGCGGAATGTCATTCATGGTGATGTGGTTTATCACTCACCATCATCTCCTTCCTGTGTAATATTACGCCTTATCTTAATTAAAATATGATTTAATTTCGCTGTAACAACATAAAGAAACAAAGACAAGGTGAATCAGCGTTTTAGGCTGTCTTTGTTATTATAAACTTAATAATTAGAAACAATAGTGAAAGGAGATCTCATTTCAGTCGTTTACATAAAAGAATTCATTCAGTAAGGCTTCAATTTATTTTTATCTTTTAAAATAAAATAAACATTAATAAAAATGTTAAATATTAATCTTGCTTTACAAAATATTGTTACATGTAATTATTTAATAAAGAAGATAGTTAATTCTATGATTTTAAATTTAAATGTATTATATCATTATGTAAGGTATTGTACATATAAGTGATTTTCGTATATTTAAATTTATATCTATGCATTTACATATGTATGTATTTGTTTAAATAAACATTGAAAAATCAAATTATAAATAACTGGATTTTTATGGGTTTTTTTTATGGAGTCAATTTATTTTCATAAATATTTTGTTATCTTCATATCGGAGTCTATATTCGATATCTTTAGTTTAAAACCGTTCTATTAAACTAAAGAAGAGCATCATCTGAATAAATTTTTAAAAATAAGCCTCTCCATTTTTAAAATAAAAGAAAAGATTATTTAAAATGTTACAAATGTTTGTCATCTCTAATTAGCACCAACCAACAGAACATCTGAAATTTAGTCATCTCACTAGCTTTTAGATGAAACAAACAGCATCTTAGTGAGATTTTTTTCGGCTAAATCAGTGGTTCCTAAGTGTTGGTCAACGAACCCGAGGCGGCTATGACTTTTAATATGTTCGCTGTGAAAAGAGGAAAATAACTATAATGTACGTTTATATTACGTATGCGATTCCAACGATTATTGCTAATAGCCTCTGTATCGAGACCTCGCTGTTTACAGGTGACTACTCTTAGCTGATAATCGCCAAAGAGCGTGAAACAGCTGTTCTGAGCTGCCTCTTCGTAAACACTTAATCTCACCCATTGATGTACATAATGTAGTTAAAAAAAAAAATTATTTAATATTTTCTAGTAATTAATTGTAGTAAGTTGTTAGTATATTGCGTTCGATTACTTTATAGGAATTTGGCCCTATAAATGAAGATTGTATTGAAATTACAAGTGAATTTGTTAACTCAATTTGTACTATCTAACTTGCCAATGATTTAACAAAAAACGTGGCTGAGAAGCAAATAACAAAAAAATATAATATCTATATTTCTTAAAATATAAAAATATCAGTGCATTTTTCAGCTAATGGTTTTTTTTATTAATACTATAAATTTTACAAATCCTGCATAGTTTTAGCAATCTTTCATGTCAACTTTTGAAAAAAGAAGTTCTCTCATCTGAGGACCCAGGCGATGTTAGAAGAGGTTTTGTTGTTTCTTTGATGCAAACAGTCTGGGTCTTTTCTCACATTATTTAAAGAAGGTCGAGACTTTTCGATATTTACTGGAGTGTTTTCATCAGGACTGAGAAGGCTCTTGTAAGGGAGTGGAAAAACAAACAAGCATTGGACTTTGATAAAGAAGCTGAGGAAGATTATGGGCAGACGAAAGCCAAACCCTGGATGGACGCAGCAGATGAGGGTCTTCTGAGACTGCTTAAAGTGGATGATCTCATTTTCATTGGGAGAACGAGGTAGAAAAAGAACCACGAGTTCAAGTAATGTTACATTACAAAAAAAAGGGACTTTTGTATATAATTTATATATGCATCTAATTGATATATACACCTTGTGAAGAAAGTATAAACTCACTCAAGTATTTCAAATAACTTTTTATTAGAGGATTTGTTTACTTCACTTTTTTTTCATAGTCTATTTAACAGCAATAAATTCATGAACCATTTAAACATCTCAAACTTTTGAGTATTTTATAAATTAAAAAATAAAAATCACTTTTCAACTGTAAAGTATAAACATAATAAATATAAACTCAAAACATAATATTTCGAAAATTATTGAAATTAATAACGTGTTGGTGCTTTTTTCTTCTCTATAATTTCTATCATTCTGTCAGGCATTGTCCCAACTAATTTTTTTCAAATCGGACATCTTTATCTGGTCCTAAGCATTCCAAATTGCAACCTGCAGATCATTCAAGTGATGATACTGTTTGTTTCGGCCAGATACAATGTTTGCCATCCAACCCCACACGTTTTCAATTGGTTTAGATCAGGTGAACGGGAGGACCATGGAATGAAATCAATTTTCTCTGTTTTAAACCACACTTTAGTGGATTTTGACGCATATATAGAAGCATTGTCATGTTGATATTGCCAATTTGGCTCTCCTAGAAGGGGTCCAAAAATGGTATTAAATGGTCGTACATAAGGTTCTGATATTTTATACAGTCCAGTTTGCTTTCCACAAACACTATATCTGTCTTACCTCCTACCCCAAATACTGTCCACACCATCACTTCACCCCTACCTTGTTGTCTGCTTAATCTTATCTTCGACGGAGTGCGTACATCATACCTGTATGCGGAATATTTGTCAGGGACGTCAAGACAGAAACGTTTTTCATCACAAAAAAATATTTCTTTCCACCTTTGATACCATTTCACTGCTTTCTTAGCCCAGTCAAGTAGGCTGGAGCGATGAGTGGCAGTGAGCTTGGGTTTAGCTTTCAGTTTTACAAACTTCATGTGATTATTTGACGTTAAGCTTTTCCATACAGTTTGGTGAAATACAGTCTTTGGCAACACGCGAGCAATTTCACGGGTGGACATCTCATAAGACGCAGCAAGATCTTGAATTCTCCGGTAGTCCCGAGTTGCGAGTTTTGGAGGTCTACCTGATCTTTTTTGTGGTTCCATAACTATCATCTTTCTTGGTGACATTTTGAATAATAATCTGTGAACGATTTAATTCTGAGGCTATTTGCCTTGTTGACTTTTTTTGATCAAGTAGAAAATGAATTTTTCGTAATTCTTTGTCAGTTAATGAATTTCCACGAGGCATGATAAAGTATGGCATATGTTGCTACGAAAATGAATGGATTACATAATTTAGCCACTTTTAGTTATCTTTAAGCAAATTTGGGAAATTCCAATCACTTTCCAGGTGTCAAAATCAAAACATTTCTTAGCGAGTTTATATTTTGTTGAAAACTGATTTTATTTTTTAATTTAAAAAATACTCAAAATGTTTGAGATATTTAAATGGAACATGAATTAATTTCTTTTAAATAGACTAAGAATTGGAAGTTTAAAATTGGAAGTAAACAAATCCTATAAGGAAAAGTTATTTGAAGTACTTGGGTGAGTTTATACTTTCTTTACAGGGTGTATCAATGTTTGAAGAAAACCTCAAGCTTGAGCTTTGAATGTGACAAAATATAAATACAAAGTACAAAAGAAGTTTAATATATTTCTTTTTTAATAAATTACTTGTGAGAAGATGGTATGCTGTTTACATCCTTAAATTGAACTGGCTTGATTAAAATGGTCAAGTCAATACATTGAAACATTAAACAGTCTAAAACGATTTCACAACCAATATTTACCTTTCAATATTGATTTTGTTTTCCGATAATTAATGAAAGAAAGAAATTCCGAATCCTAAGGGAGATGTACATATTTCCCTCTTCTCTTATAAATATTTATAAGAGAAACTTATAAGCATTTAGTCTCTGTTTATCCATTATAAGTCCAAAGGTTAGAAAAAAAGAAAGTTCAATCTGAAATCAAATTTGAAAATTTATTAATAATTCGAAAAATATGTAGTAATTTTGAATCTTTAATTTTAATGCTCTTCGATTTAAGATATCTTAAGAATATAAAAATTACCCTTCTTGTTTAAGACACAGCACGCCTGAATCAATATTTCTGTATTTTCCCAATGTTATAGTCAAGAAATTAATCATTACACTTCATAAAGTTACTTATTAAAGATAAAAGCGAAAAAACAATCAATAATTGAAGAAGTTATATGTAATATAAGAGAATTAAACATTCTTCAAACATCTTCAATGCGATATTTCGAAAATCTTGATCGGATTTTCTTTCTCAAGCTTTAAAATATCGCATTGAAGATGTTTGAAGAAATAAAGGAAGTTTTGATTTTTCATTAATTTTAAGTGTTGGTGATGATTTCGTATAGAATTAAACATTATTGCAAACATAATAGAGATGAGAATTAGGAAAGTTTTTTTGAGCATCTGGAAAGTTCTAAATGAGAGATGTTCTCATTTTTTTACAAGATATCTATCTATCTATCTATCTATCTATCTATCTATCTATCTATCTATATTGTAAAAAAGACTGCTGATACTGAGTTAAAACATAATTATTTTATTTATTAATGTATTTTTTTATTTATGTTTCAGCAACTTCTTAATTTTGTCTTTCTTTAAAACGTACAGAGGGTGTTGAGATTATAATACACTTTACGACTTCCATCCTTTCCATCAAACCATGTACAGTATAAAGCCTAGCTTGTTACAAGCCTATACTAACACCACCTACAACATTAATTAATTCATTCTACCATTCATCTTCAATGACAGCGAAAAAGATTTTTATATGGTAATTCCGTTTATGTGTTAATTTAACTATTTTATCCAACAATTGTTAATCCTGTGTTTCTTTACAACCATTGCAACATTATAATTCTGACTATTTTAAACCCTGCAATGTAATTTCATTCGTCCACTGTTACCACACATCACCACTAATCCTTGCCGGCAGGCTCAGTTAATCCTAACTCCGTCGGCCATTCAAAGGCCGCAGATGGGTCCCATTGTCAAAAGCTACCCCATATTTGAACTGTGCTAAGAACGAAAAAAAACATTGTGTAAATTATGTTTCAACTTTGAAGAAGGCAGTTGACCGACGGAAATTAAGTTAATCCAGTTTCAAACAATTATTGTCCAGGATTCAATTAGTTTTATAATTATAATCATTATTCAGGAAATCATTGTGTCTCCGACGTTTGATTTCCAAAACAAATAATTCTTTCCCTTAAGCCTTGCTGACTTAGTCTTAAAACAAATTTAGGCTTAAAATGTTGATTTACTTCAAACATTAATTGATAAAAGACCTTTTATATAAAATGAAGGATTTTTGAAGTCAAGATTCTGAGAACGCTTCAATTTTCCACCAAAGATATGAAGTTGTAATAATGTTATAATTTAGAATTAAAATATCACTAGATATCCTTAACTGTAGATATATTTCGTTTCGCGAAGAACTTAAAAGGAATTCACTATCATATGTAATACCACAGACAGAAATACTGTAATCCTAATTCTAAGTTTTAACTGTTATTTGTGGATTAGTAACATCCTAAATACTTTGCTTTTCATTTTTTATTAATTTAATCTATTTTCTTTTTTTTTCTTTTTTTTTTCTTTTTTACATAATAAGGTCTGAGTTGTTTTCTGTCAAACAGGGGATCATAAATTTTAGAATAGTTAAGGCAAAAGAAAAATGAATAGTTAAGGCATGTGACGACTTTTAACTAGCTACAGAGAGAAAACAGGAACAATATAGATGGTGAAATGTGGGAGAAAAAATTATTGTAATTTATTTTATTTTTATTCTGCTCAATATATCAGTTACTTCTAGAGGACTCGTAGCGTTTTAAGTTAAAAAGTGTACCGTGACTTTCAGTTTAATACTAGTCTACTAATTGAGCCAAAGAAAAATGGTAAAAATGTTTTCACGGAATATTTCTTTAATTATTTACCAAATTTTAATTTGAGGAAATCACAACTGGAAAATAACTGATAGCTTGTCTGTCCATTTAAGCTCGTGATATAGAACGATCGGGCCTAGAAACAGATCGAATGGCCAGTCCGACGTTCGCTCATCTTTGTTCCCGACAAAGAAAACCATGATCATTTTACAGGGGGTTAAGTGAAATTCAGGAAAAAATCCCGACATCCTCTGGGCATTGAATTCGAATTCTGTGCAAGAGCGCCTGAAATGTTTGAGATATTGAATTCACTGATATATTCACTGGTACTTCATTAAGATCAAAAGGCTTAAAATTATTGAAAAGTCTGTTATTGATTTTATCATAGAGGAGGGAAGTTCTTTACGATATCAGACTTGGATTCAAAAATTCTTCTTAGATTTTTCTGAAAAATAACATAACAGTGAGATGATGTCAGTATTAAAAAAATTATACTTTAAATCATTCAGTAACATCTACAATCATTAAAAAAAACTTATCGAAAGCCAAGGAATGGAGCTGTCTTTTAATTGTTATTGAATGCGTGCATAAATAAATAGGGGAATTTTGCATATTTCCTTATTTTATTCATGACTTTTATGCGACTAATTTTATTACCTTTATTTAAAACAAATAGCATCACCCATCCACCACGTTACTGTGTCTAAAAATTCAGGTTTCAAAAGTTAGGCAATGCAAAAGCGTACAAGCATTTAGTAAGTTTTATAGTAAATGCGGTCACAACGACAAACCTTAGTAACCAACTCCATTATCTGAGGATCCAAAATTATTCTTGCAAATATCAATGATTACTTTCTTTTCTTTTTCTTTTATTTTATTTTGAGATTACGATTCTGTCCTACAGAACTGTTATATGTAGCAGTTAATAAATAAAATATCTACATAAATAAAATCATAAACTTTAGGTAACTTTTATTTAAAGTTTTTTAAGTGCATAATTTGGCCTCATTCAAACAACATTTAACTGTATATTTTTAGGAGTGTTTATTGTCTCATCTTTTACACTATTTAACAATTAGAACATTCCATTAAGCATTTGAACAAGAATATTTTAATAAACCGAAAAGCAAAATATATATATATATATATATATATATATATGAAGTTATGAATTAAAAAGTAAGTTAGATTTAATGAAATTATGAAAGAATCAGATTTTAAAATTATTTTTCATAATAGAGTTCCAGTTAAATAGTGTTTGAATTTCAATAACTGAATGTAAACATTAGGCCTAAGTTAAAAGTTCAGAACAAATGAACATCCATATTCACTAGTCACTGTAAGGGTTGTTTTCACCCTAAGGGTAATCTTGGTTTGATCCAGTGATTCCATACCTTAAGACGTAGTTGAGAAATTGCGAATGGTGGTGACAAGATCTTGACAGGCCGTGAGAAACCAACAGTGACATAGCCCAGATGTTGTTGGATTTGTTCACATCAAGACAAATAAGACACGCATGAATGACCCGCAATTTAACAGCGCTTAATGAGTGGAAACATATCAGGCGAAATTGACAAGAAAGATCAATGGAAGGCATCTGATAATTCGAAACTGGAATTTATGAAATAGAGAACGCCAATTAAACTAACAGTGGCTGGTTCCAGACAATGGTAGAAAACCCAGTAGATAGCAATAAATCAATTGAAATTACAATGGCTGCCATTGGAAGTTATAAAAAAAAAACACCAGAACATAGCACTAGGAATGTCATCTGTACATTGCATTCTCCAATCACTGTCTGCATATTATCCTGCCTATTGATAGAAATTGTTTATTGAATATTTTCAATGAAACATAAAATATAGACTTTTACTTTTTTCATCCCCACTTTTTTTTTCTGTCACATGATACTTTCGTGAATGTTAGACCATACTAATATTCAGTATCGCAGCTAGCTTTTAGTGGAAAATGATCAAAATGCTGCCCTAAAGTCCTATCCGAATAGGAAAAAGGAAAACAAAACAGCAGATCTTTTTCAACATAACAGAACAGCAGGGATTCTATTTTGCAGATCCTCTGCGATTATTTTTAGTCTTTGAAAGATTTTTAATAATTTAAACTTAATTTATATTTTAGTTGGTTTTTTTTTTATATGTGAGTCTAAAAATATACATTAATGAATTAAAATTACTTTTTAATTTTAATTCTTAAAACAAAAACTTGAGGAATTATAGTTATGAAATGCCTTTAAAAGCTAAAATCGATTGAAACTAAACAAAGAAAGAAGCCTTGAAATTGATTAAAAGCAAAAACTTCCGGATTAGTAGTGGGAGGACCCCAATGGATTCTCTGGAGACCTTATTAATGTGAGTTTTTTTTTGTTCTGAACTCGATTGTTAATAAAAAATTCATATACGATCAATCACATATATTATTTCTAAATTTTTAGATAGGGGTGTGTGATGCTTTGAAACCTTAATCACACAATCTTTTTATTTTTTAAAGGGTTTTGACCTGTGTGCAAAGATTAGCTCCGATATCTGAGTGTTTGACTTCTGATCAATGATTATTGTCACTTATAATTTTAATGTTTTTGGGCTGACAAATTAAGTGAAAATACATCTCGTTGTTGATTTAGTTCGTAATTTGGGAAGATAAGTTTTGTGCTCATCATCTACTGAGAACTGTAAAATAAGTTAAAAGCCTCAGGATGGAATTAAAATTCTATCCAAAGTTTTGTAATGAAATCCTGATGTAATCTTATGGCAAATATTACCTAAAAAACAACAATTTTTTTTAAGCTTTAAAAAAATTCATTGAGACCTGCGCACTGTTGGCACATCAATTTTCTCACTAAGTTTTCATTAGTGAGTTTTTTATTGTTCATTTTTCCTTTTGAGGCATCACTGCGATTCGGACGAACATAAATATTATCTACTTCGTTTTCATGTAATATTTACCGGAATATAGATTTCAAGAATTGGACGTTTTATGAAGAACTAACTGAGTTCTTACGACAACGATTGATTGAAACAATGCTGCAAAGTCAGGTGAAAATTCTACGTAATGTAAATGAGATTAGAGCCCTCCACTTTTTATTTTAATCAACACATTCATTTTCAACATTTTGTTATATTTCTTTCCAAATAATAAGTGGACTAAGAAAGAAAAATTTCAAAAACTTTTCTCATATTTTCATCATCACATTCAAAGATTATACAGTGGAATACTATGTTTTGATTTTTGGATGATCAATTTTTACTTTTGTATGATTTCTCATGACGTATTTGATAAATATTAGTTCCAATAGAGATTGTAATGGTTGTCGTCGTTATCCATGATGTGTCAGAATAAAGAATTTCCGCTATTAAAGACTCCAGAACTAAAAAACTGATAATTTCGTGAAAGTTCAGCAATTTTCAGTTAGAATTTAAATATGCAAGACACTTTGTTAAATTATTCTATCTTTTTTCTTTCTTTTTGGTTTTAACTTTTGATTTTGTATCTCAGTGGAGGTTCCCTGAATTTACTCACTTGCTGTAGTAACTGTGAGATTCTTGAAATTCCTTTCTGAATTCCTTTTCCTTCTCTAAACATGTTTTCTATTTCCTTACATTTCTTGTAGTAACAACAACATATGTACCAAATACATAACATTTGGAATTAATCAATATATATATTGGAATATTAATTTATTTATAATAACAATGAATAAAATGAAATACTCCTAAAACGATGCAGATGGGCATGTTTAGGTAGCCTCACAGTAATATAACTAACCTATCGTAATAAATCTTTATCGTTAATATTCTTTGATTAATGCAGTACTCTGATCTATTGTGGTTAATATTTATTTAGAGTGATTTTAATTTTAATTAGAATGTTATTAACTACGTATTGCAGAAACTTTAGTGAAATGTTAAACCTCTATGTTCCGTTGTAGCTGCAACGACACGAGACAAGAGAGATTTGGACATACTAAGATTTCGCCTTTTACAGAATCATCCTAACTATTGAATTGACCCAGTGCTGAGGAATCGGAATCGTTTCGTATTCACGTATCCATTCGACCCCAAGTTTAGGGTAATTGAATGATTGATTATTTTTTGTTTTGTTTTGTTTTTAATCAGAAAATATATAATTTACTCGTTTGTGATATCGCTAAATTATTTTTATAAAATTTTTAAGCTTCCCCAAAAGTTTTTAGCAATTTTCTGTTACGTATTCTTTGTTTTCTGAATTTTTCAATTAATTTTTCATTTAGTGAACAACTAATGAAGTGACATTCTTAAGATTAACGAATAGAAGCAGAATTAAAAAAACATAAAAATTAATTTCTCATATAAAATTCCTGTATCCTATTTTAAAAATAACCATTTTTCTTAAAAGGAATGCAAAGAAATATTTTGCCAGTCGAGATTGATGATGTAATCATTTGATGTTGGTGATGAGAATAGCACATTCCTGTCTGCTTGAGAAATAAAGCATTAGCCAACAAAGTATCGTATATCGATGTGGTTGTAAACAATATTAATCTCTGTCATGAAAAATTACACAATGGGAAAGTGCTGTGGTGATTAATCACCCCTACAGGGGAAATGGGCTCTTCTGTGCTCATTCATTGTCTTCTATTCATAACCCTTTGATTACTACATGACACTGGTATTGTTATAGATTACTCGGTTGTTACATAACTTCATTGGACCATTATCAAAAATCATTAAAGCAAAGAACGTCTATGGAAAGAGACCATCATCATTTCATGTTATCTGAGACCATCAACAAAAATTTACTTTATGTAATTTTGTATCTTTCTTGCTGTAGATACTTCATTTTTAAAACACTTCCGAATTAGACCTGATTAATAGTTCTTATAATTCAAGAGTGACTCTCGAATCTTTGTAATTTAAAAAGTAAGAGTAGAGATTACCCTTTTGTATATCAATGTTACAGATGGCATATTTCTCTTTCTCACCCAATCTTATATTTATTATTAGTTTGATGACACCTAAACAAAAATGAATGCTGATCTTTGCATAGTTATTTGTTGGCTCTACTATTGTTTTTACATAAATTCAACGTTTCTATAATATTAAAAGCTTTTCCGAATATCTTTTCATATCTTTTTCTTTTAAGCATTTTATCGAAATATAATCGAACTCATTTGTTTTGGCAAAATAGAAACTATATCATAGGTAGATGTATTTTAAGCGCAATAGTTTACATTTAAAGCGATCACCTTAATCAAAAGTTTTGAATGGAGATAAAGATCCTACATGATCAAGGCAATATAAGGAGCAATAGCCGATTGAGTGTCTGACATCCAATGAAATGCTGACCGTAGAGGTATTAAATGCATTAAAACCTTGTTTGTTTATGATTTCTATTTAAATAAAGTGAAAGACCTTATACATAAATTTCACATAAAGAAATTTAGACCAACAATGGATAACTTCTTTCGAAAATAATAATAATAACATACATCCAATCACTATTTCTTTTATTAATGACATTATTTTTCATGTGAATTCTTCTTCTTCTTCTTCTTTGAGTTGTTTAACACGCGTCTGGATCCGGATTGCCACGGAGCCAGTACGCTGTTGTACGTGTTATGGCTTGGCCAACACCTTGTGTTACCTTTTTCCACTTTACTCTGTCAAATGCCAGTTCTTTTCCATCCTTCAGATCTAGTCTAAGCTTAGCCAGATCCTCTGTCACATGTGTGAGCCATGTTTTCTTGGGTGCAGATTTTTGGACCTTTCTTGTGAATTAATTGATGATTAAACTGTTACCATGTAGTCAAAAGCAATATATTTTACTGTTGTTTTTATCCTTCTTCCAAGTTTAAATTGTACCACTTGTGTCCGTGGAGATGATGAAAGCCGTGAAAAATTGATATATGGCTAAATAACTGACGTAACGAATTCTTTCGATTTCGTTATATCAAGTTTGACAATACTTCATCTAAATAAATATTCCTCAGGCCTTTCTCTAAACATACTTTCTAATCTGAAAGGAAATCATTGTGTTTACTTATTTATTCATTTTTTTTAAGAATCTTTCTAAACTCATAATACAATAACTTTTGAGATAAAGGAAACATTTAAAAAGGGATGTAAAAAAACTCTCCCATCTTTGGTCTGTAGACGAAGACACAATATCAGACATGGATGTACTGGATCAATTCTTAGTAAATCTATTGTCATTAATTTAGAAGATTAAACCTATTCCTTTTAACTATCCTTATTCAAATTTCGATTTTATTCCTTAAGACACGAATTCAGATGATTAACAAATATAGTAAATGTCTATAGAAGGTCATTAAGTCTTCTAATGCTAATTTAGATTGATCAGATACTAAATTTTAACAGCATCCAATTTCCATTGTTTTAACTCTGGAATTTGATCTTATTTATTTTAACTGATTCTTTAAGTCCGTCAGTGTTTCCAATTATTAATGTCTTATTTTATTCCCTATCCACATAAAACATGAAAAAAGAAATATTTTTCTTCAGCAAAAAAGCTGAAGCTATATAAAAAAATATAATAGCCCAAAACTTTAAATTTTCGTTTCTAGGAACTGTTTTTGGCTAAAATCGTGTTTTTTGTTCAATGATGATTTCTAATTATTTGTTTATTAAACAACATTTTTAATATTTTGATTATTAAGATTAAGACTTATTGTTTCTGCAAAAATAAAATACAAATTTAAGTTCTAATTTGTAAAGTTCTAATTTCAGAGCAAATTATAAATTATTATAATTATTATAAATTATAACATTCTATTAAAATACAAAAATAATAAAATTATGAACTGGAATTGAAGTGAATTATTTCATTATTTGTCCATATGTTCAGTAACATTTTCCTGTAATTAAAGATATTTAAAAGTTAATGAAAAATTCTCAAATAGAAAATAAATTCTTTTAGTAAAAGTTAAAAATTGCGTTTAATTTTTAAAAGAAAAAGTTGGAACTTGCAAGTTAGTAAATTATGATGTTGAATCTCAAACTCGGAAAGCATCTATCTTTAGGTTGCTTTTTTTTTTTTTTGTATGATCTCTAGAAACCTGCAGAAATATTGATGAAGCTCATGAAGGATAATGAAGTAGTTTCAACAACAATCTGTCTTGAAGCGAAGGCCTTCGTTACCAATTCATGAACAGATAAAACTTCTTCAGCTTGTAATGGATTATGACAACAATCTGTTCCCTAACGTCCAACCTAATAAAATGCCTTTTCTTTTCCCTGAGTAAACAGAAAACTTTGCAATTTTTTTTTTCTTGTAATAGGTACTTTTTTTAATAGGGACTATAAAACTATTTTCTATAAAATAGTAATAATTCATTCCTAAGATCTTATATTCGCAGATAACTACAATAATTTCTTCTCACGTAAATTTATTCTAAATAAAAAAGAAAGAGAATTAATACTTAAAGTCGCAGAAGAATTTACAATAAACATCTTAGAAAATAAATTATTATGTTTTTAACCCACACTCATCACACATAAACATACAATGTTTTTATTAATTTCGAAGGAAATATTTTAAAGTCTGTTTTATATCTGCATATATAATAAAATAATTATATCATTTTGTATCCTAGTTATATTTTTATTTAATAAGTAATAAGTTAAAACACTCTGTATAATCTTTAGTTGAATTTAGAACCTAATTTATTTTAGGTTATTTAAGTTTTAAAAAGATTTTGATTGAATCAGTTACTCAATCCGTTGATTTTTTGAATTCCGTAAAATTATGCGTCCTTCCTGGTCTAATAATCACGACCTTACTAAGAAGAGCAACTACATCAATGTACTACATATAGGCCTATGTGTGGGAATACACATATCCATAAATTCAATATATATAGAAAGAACCAGATTGATTCAGTCCTAAAACTCGTTTTATTCCTCATTTCCAAACTGACTAAAAACATAGTTATAATATTGCCTTATATTGAATATATTATATCTACTTATTATTAATACATCTATCTATCTAGCTATCTATATATTACATTGTATTATATTATATTAATATACATTGGTACATTAAAGAATATAGATAAGAATATAGATGAAATATTGTATAAGATATGTATTAATTTCTAAGTCATCTTCACTTTTGTTGAATAAATTAACCTTTAGATAAATAAAATTTTATATTTTGATATTTTTGTTGTTGTCTAATAGCATCGCAGTTCGCTGAATTTTGTAAATATAGAAAAAGAAATTGCGGCTGTCAAATAATACTGACCTTAGCCATGTCAAGCTGTCACGAGAAGTCTGAAATATTTCGGGGATTTGTAGAAATAAATAGGTTGTCCAGTACTGGAAGAGAATCTTAGGCACCGGTCATGCGTAAACCATCCATCGTTTAATCCCTGAATTTTTCAGAAGAGTTAGGAATGACCTTAGAAAAAAAAAAGAAGAAAGTCAATCCATCAAGGAAACCAATGATGGTTGGGTCGTCGTCCAAAAAAGGCTTGGTCAGCTGGAAGACCTACTGTTGAGGGGGGTGGGTTAGGCATAGGGGACTTCAATGTAATCCAACAGAACCCTGACTCGGTCTGTGCACTGGTAGCAGTCTGAAGTAAAGCCTAGACGTTAAATACGATTGCAGAATCATTAGTTATCTTTTTTTATAAATTACTGTTATTATTAGTATAACATTAATTAATAACAGATGAAATCTATTTATTCTGTTATTTTTCGTAAAGAAAAATGCTCCTATTATTTCACCTATTCTACTTCATTGCAATAAAAACATTTTATCTTATAAAAAGTTGGAACAGTTAAATTTAAAAAATAGTAAGTTTTTTCTTAATTATTGTTCAAGTTAATATATATTCTTGGTTTTTATTAACATTCGTTAAAGCTGTTGTTTAGGTAATTTTCTTTCTTCAGAAAAAATGTGTTATTGTAACACAACAAAAAGTTAAATATTAATGATAAAGTATCAAATCTGTGAATTCATAAATTAGATATTTATTCACAAACAAAACTTTTATTACTTTGCGTAGTTTCTAAATGTATTTGCAGAGTATGAAAAAGAATATAAATTAAAAGAAGATTAAATACCGGTACATTAAAGGATCTTGAAGAGAAAAAAACAGCAATCCGTTTTTAGCAATGATTCATGTGAGTTAAAGGTATAGAGTGATGCCTTCACTTATTGTAATATTTCTGTTTCTTTTGTTTGTGATTAATCCATTCGATTTCTCTTCAGCAAATGACCTTTAGCAAACAGGAAACAGCAGCATCTGGTTTTATTTCCAATAACCAATTATCGTCTCATCTATTATTGTCGTAACGAGCTGGACCTCCCCTTATTCCACCCCAGGGGCTCCTACTCCATCACTGTCAGTGGACAAGACCCAGCCATGTCTGCAAACATTAACTTAAGTGAAAACAAAAGTTAAAGGAAACAAAGTTTATCCCGAAAAGAAATATTCTGTCAGATTCCTAAAAATAGCAAAGGATAAAAAACTTATGAAATAAAAGGCAACATTAAACTTTTATTTAAATAATACGTTTAGGAAACAAAATTATAAAATTCAGAAATATAACTAGACGAAATTATCACCAATTTCTATTTTAGATAGAAATTCTTTCAATTACTTTCTAGGATAGAGATCATGTTTTGTATATGGTGGAGTGCAAATATTTAAATAACAATTATTGAAGTTCATTTGTGAGTAAGAAATAGGAATTTAGAGCTACTTCGTCCAGATTTATCAGTTTCTGTAATTGAAGAATGTTAAGAATGTTGTCTCGCATAAGGACATAGAAGAGCTCTTATGCGAAACAGAGATTCAAAGTTATTTAAATCTACATCAAATTCATTATAAAAAACGCTTCACTTATGTACTTTCAAAACTCGATGATGTGAAAATATTGCAACGAAAGAAGGAATACACGAACAGGATTTATTGATTGAAAGATTAATGAAAGGTAGAAATAATAGAATATTGGATCTGGTAATAAAAAATGAAAAGTTACACAGCTAGAAATAAACATGAGAAAATAGAATGTCAACTATAAGATGAGAAAAATGTAGGCGCAAGTAATTACTAAAACATTCTAAAATGTGGATTAAATAAAGTTTATAATTTTTTTTTTCTTTTTTTAGGATTTGTATTTTTAAGTTATTTGGAGGATGAGATTTCATATTGAAGAATAGTTCACTTCATTCTACTGTAATTTATATATATAAATAGTTAGATAGATAGATAGATACATATATCTTCTGTTAAAAATATTTCTTTCTGTTTTAGTGGATATTTATAGATTTAAAAACTTAGTATCGAAGAGATACAGTCAATAGTTATGAAGATATTCAGATACTGTCGCAATGTTTAGGCAGTATTTGTCTGTTTTAATAGTTATTTAGTTTCCTTGTGATTTCAATTTGCTATTTAAGCCGGTTTCCTGCAAATTACAGAGAATTGATTCTTCTATTTTAGAAGCTGTGTCTGGTGTCGCAATTTGGTCGAAGATTTATCTGAATCCTAACAGTAGTGAGTGTTCTGGTTAATCCCCAGGAACATTTGCTTCTGCTCTTTGAGGAAAAAAACACCTTCACGTATTACCCTCGTTGATTGTAATTAATGTCGTGTTGGATTACACGCGGGCAACTGTTTAGGCGGCAATGAGGGAGTCACGCTGTGGATGGAATAAACACATGTCTCTCGTTCTATTCAAAAGCGACAAAATATTGAAAATGAGTTTTTAATTCTGAAAATGCCAAAAAATAAGATTTGTTTATATTTTTAATCAACAAGAAAATTAAATAAAAACTTAAAAATGAATTTAAAAAAAAAAAATCCATATAAAGAAAATATCATCAAAAAAGAAGGTTTTTTTTTTTTAAGCAAGCGTAATTATTTAAAGAAAATTTCGAATTCATGTTTTTTTTCACAATCATTTCTACAATTAAATAGGGACCTACTGTAATTATTGAAATAAATTAATAAAATTTATTAAAATCTAGAAATTTATGATAAAGAAGGAATTTACTTTATTAATTGGCTAATTCGTAATGTTTTGTAATGATTAAAGAAACTTATTATATTTTTGCGAATATGTTTAAAAAAGAAGTAATTTCTGACAAAAAAGGGAATATTTATAATAAAACTTAACAATGATTTTCTTTTAAAATTACAAGATTCTTTTTCATAGCTTAATCTACTTATGAATGGTGATTTGAAAATCAGAAAGAAATAAAATATAAGATTATTAATATGATATGATTTTTTGTAGTGTAGAACATTTTACTTTAAATTGTTATTAACTTTAAACATATTATCTTATAAGATATGGAAACTTTCAATTTCTTCATTTTTCCTAAGAGATGATTCTTTTATGCTTCAAATTAAGAAGAAACAGAAATTATAAAATATTTAGTAATGATAACAATATAATAGGCCTATATAAAAAAATTAAAAAAATCAGACTTGTAACCAACTGAATGTCTGTACAACTATATATATAATACCTACGGTAACTTTTCAATTAAATAATTAAGAAAAATTGTTGAACAACGGATGATTCTCTAATAGAAGTGGAATGTGTGATTGGTTTTCTCTCTAACTACGAATAAGACCAGAATGGACTGAGAAATGAATGTAAATTGATATGACAATTAGCGCCATCTAGCGAGCGATCTCTAAATAATTTCTTACTTGGTGGAAATAAAACGAGATCTATTTTTAATGAAGCAATATCATTTTTATTTGATTTTATATTTAAATTCTTCTGTCGCTAAGAGTTATTTTTATTAGATTCAATGAAAAGAGCAAAAACGAAGGCACAACGCAAATAACAAGAGAGGAAAGGATTCGCACCCTGAGTTTGTCACCGGGAAGAGACTGGGACGGGCCGTTTCGTCCTTTTTAGGACTCATCAGCCAGCCTCGGTGACAGACTCAGAAGGTGCGTGGGGGCCGTAATCCCAGTTCTCATTCCAGGATAACAAATTGCAAATATTGAGCAATTTCATTCATCTAACAAAACAGTTTTTTAAAGTTAAAAAATTAAGAAATTCTTTCAATACCAACATCGAAGAGAAATTTTGCAAAAAAAACAACAACAACATTTTAATATCTTTCACTTTTAAGTTATTCCTGCACACTAATTTCAGATTCAAAATTTATCAAATATTAAAATCTTTCTGTTAATTAACAATAACTTATATTCGCTTCTTCTAATAAAAAGGATTCCTGAAAGTTAAGACTGACTTTCTTAAGAGAAAGATTATCTCAATTCGCTTTTCAATAACTGGCTTCTGAAGTACTGAAGTTTAAATTTAGAAATCAAATTTAAACTAGAGTTGTTATTGTTTTCAAATGTTTTGTTCATTCGGAATTTGTTCTTCTTCTTCTTCTATTCCATCCTCTCTCTATCACAAGTATTTCTCCCCGGAGTCTTAAGCCTTTTTCCTCATTTATCCAATCCACGACAGACCCATTTATCTTCTTCCCACCCCCAACTCACTATTCCAGTGGGAAATTTCGCCTACAACTTCACAAATCTTCTGTTGCAAAGAATTAACTGTTTTCATTCCATTTATTACTTAAATTTACGACTTCAGCTTCCCCTAAGTTTTTACACCCTTCTTGCTTCTAGGGATTTTAATTACCAAACCACAGGAGTTAATCTTTTGTCATTTCTTATGTTTCATTCTTCTTTTTTTGTTTCTCTGCCGCAAATTCCCGTGATTTTTATTTAAAATTAACTTTAGTGAGTTCTTGTAAATTAAAACAAATGTTATAAGCTCATGATTCTCCTCTAATAGCACTTGTGCAAAACTGTTCAGAATTAGAAGCTAAAATATTAGCTTCATTTATGAATGTTAGAGCTTGTCAGTCCACTTTCCTAGGAAAAACTTCTAAAATCAATCAGTCTGTTTATATGTTCGTTTTATCCTAATAACTTACAAAGCACTGAATAGATCTTCTTGAAATTTGGAGTACATATTTACAGACAATAGACTACATCCTTTAGTATTTAAAAGTAGTTGGTCCATGTCGAGGGATTTGCCAAGGAAGAAATTATCATAGAAAAATCTTGAAGATCATATAAAATGAATGTTTATAGATGTCTACCATTACATGTTAGTCTTTTTTGATTTTGACTGAATTAATTAATTAAATAATTAACACGGAATTATTTTTTTATATATAAATGGAAAATTTACTGTTCACCAGACATTATAATTTATATTATTTTTATGTAAAAAATATGCAACCTTTGAAGGAAACGTAATTTTCGTTCAGAGACTTCTTTATTTTCTATTACGAACTATTATTTTATGAAGTACAAGAATCAAGACAAATACACAGCACATAAAACGGTAAATAACGTGTCGTGAGTTCCTTGATTCGTAATGATTTCCCCCTCCTAACTCCTAACCTCATTCCCCCTTCATATTGGTTGCTCTCCTTGCCTCCCTCCCCAATAATCCTGACAAGTCGGAGCCTGTGGTTACGAGATCAAATCGATGCTTCTTTCCATGGTTAGAAACCTCAGTAATAATACCCAAAAAAAAAGAAAGATTTTTTTTTCCATTTAATTTTTTGCTTGTCAGTTTTTTTTATCTATCCTCCTCTTCCTGTCCCCACTTCGAAGTAGGGCTTTTGCACCTGATGGAGGTTTACGTGTTCTCTGTGTCTACACGGATAGAAGCATTGACAGCCTGTCGTCCCAAACCGTAGCAAGATCTTTATCCTTGACCAAAACGGATATTGGACTCGTGAATGAAAGTCACGTGATCTCATTCTAATGCAGAATATTTTCCATCCTATGTATTGCAATTGATATTAAAAACGTGAATGAATTCCTGTCTTAATTAAAGTGAAATAAAAGGTTTCTATTTAAATTATAATTCTAGAACCTCAACCTGTGTTTTTAATACCTCACTAACTTTTCTAGTTTGAAAAAAGTGCTTGATGAAATTAAAAAATATAAAACAAATAATCTTGTAGGATTAATCTCACAGATTACATTTCGCTTCTCCAAACATTTAAAGCGAAATAAAGATGTAAATGGGATAATTCTGTTTTTTATTGTCTTTCCAGAATACTCGTATATTCGATTCTTAGAGAATATGATGACTATTATGATTGCAAATTTGAATACTTAATAATAAAAAAAATAAAAAAAAGGTGAACCAAGGCCTTGAAGTTTTCACCTTCAAGGTTGAAGTTTTCAAAATAATTACATGAAATGACGAATCGAGGATTATTAACTTAAGATATAGACAAACAAAATTGAAGACCATAGACTATAAAAAAATGCATGACATAATTTATTAAACTAATATCAACTTATATAATTTGCTAATTTCGTCTATCTGTCTGTCTGTTTGTCTGTCTGTAACTCGATATAATTAAGCTATTAAGATAGATCCAAGGTTCTCAATGGTACCATTGAATCAAGGGTACTCAAATTGGATGAAATATTAGTTCATTTGTCGTTCCATGTTGGTTCCATGAAATTTTAACTGAAATTCTAACAAAACATACGTTCACAACCAAATAATTTTGTTATCACTGCACTGATTTTCATGAAATTTGGCATACTTACTCATTTGTTTACGCTGATTTTGAAACTCAAAACCATTTTTGCCGTAGAAGCTTCGTTCACAAGTTAGCGCAGTATTTAGATTATACAAAGGTGAGTTTTAAATGCCTTTCGGCGTTATGAGTCAAAATAATAATTATTCTTTAGATAAATTAAACTTTAGATATGGTTGGTATTTCGTTTTTCTTTTTGGGTGGAAAATGATCCTTTAGATTAAACTCTCAGAACCTATATTACAGGTGTACAGGTAAGAAGTACACCTAAATAGTCTGATAAACATTAAAAAAAAAAAAAATGTTTCAAATCAAATCATCAATCGAATCAAATATACATATAAATATATAAATTGGCTAAGTTCGTCTGTCTGTCTGTCTGTCTGTAACTCGATGTAATTAAGCTGTTAAGATAGATCCAATGGTTCTCAATGGTACCATTGAATCAAAAGTACTCAAATTGGATGAAAATATTAGTTCATTGTGTCATTCCATGTTGTTTCCATGAAATTGTATTCTTGGGAACTGACCTCGACAACTGAAATTCTAACAAAACATACGTTCAAAACTAAATAATTTTATTACCACTGCATCCATTTTAATGAGATTTGGCATACTTACTCAGTTGTTTACGCTGATTTCGAAACTCAAAACCATTTTTGCCGTAGAAGCTTCGTTCACAAGTTAGCACAATATTTAGATTACATTTACTTTATAGTTGATAGTTGATAATAAAATGATTTTTCAGATTTTTTTTTATGCCTGTCGTCCGACAGACTTTGCTGCTAGTTAATAATAATCAACTTGGGCAAATCGTATTTGAAATAGATAACATTTTAATAGACGGAAATATACAGGACGAATGAAACTAACTAAAAAAAAGGTCTAAAATGGCAACAAAGATAGTTAGGGGAAATCACTATTTCTTAATAAAAAAGAATGGTCTACAGTTAAAACTGTTGAAAAACAGGGACTTCTTAAAGTTTAATAAAGATATTATGAAGTATAAAATATTAAGAGATAAAATAAACAGATTTTAAAGAATATAAAAGATGCAAAAATTTAAAGTATTTGAAAATTGACGTTTGAGAAGAAAATGAAGAAAAAGAAAAAAAAAAGACTGTATGTTTGAGTCTAATTTAGTAGCGACACTGGAAGATCAAAAAAATGGATGGAATAAGAACGGATTAAATCTTTAACAGTAGAGAATTATTTACGAAATCTAGAGCTGAGATAAAAGAATAGAAGCCAATTAAATTGCGAAACTAATGAGGCAGTTTCATGAACAAAAAAGAGTTGCATGAAGGAGTTGATGAACAGGTGCAACTGGTTGTGTCGTGTTTCTTACAAGAACAGTGGTTGCAAGATAAGAGGTTTAAAAGAAGTTGTAAGATAAGGTTTCACTGAAGAATGAGTTCTATTATCTGAAAGAATAAAGGTTAGAAAGGATTAAATCATTAAGAAAATGGGAATCACAAATGAAATCATAACAAAGTTATTAAAAGCAGAATTTTTTTTTAAAAATGCACAAGTCTTTTTTTTTTTTTTTGAACTTTACATTGCGAGGCTGAAGGAAAGATTGAAGGGAAATACAAGATAGATTATCATTTTCGGGACAGATAAATAAGGATTACAATTTAATATATATGCAGATAAAAAGTAAAATTGAAAGAAGTAGTTGCTATCAAAAGATTAAATACAAAGCATCTTAATAAGCGTCATAAGCATCATGGTCTGTCCTTCATTTCACAGTGTTTATTTTCAATCAGAAGCCAAATATTAAAAAAAGAAAAAAGAAAAAAAAAGGATCAAACAAATCAAATGGAAGTTAATTATTCATAGATAACATTACAAAAGTTAAAGTTAAAGGCGCGATCAGGCCCAGAGGACCGCGCGATGCCACAACCAGCCTGGGCAGGCCGGTGAGGCCGCTGGAGAGTAGGTTCCGGTGATCATAACCTACGGGACGAAGATGAGGTTGGGGTGTCGGCCCGACGCTCGCCCGCCTTTAACTACCGGGAAAGAAACCCGGTACCCATTCTATAGAGAGCTGGGTAGGCCCTAGGACCCGTTTGGAGGAGAAGGAGCGTGGAAAAATTCCCGCCCTCCGCCGAGGCCGGGAATCGAACCCACTACCTCCAACCCGCAGCCAAGCGCATATAACATTATAACCCAATACCATTAAAAGTCACTATTCTACAAAAACTCAAAACACAATATATGTAACTTATATAGAAATTACAATCATTTCCATCTTTCTACAAAAGTTAAAAAAGGAAGTTGGAAACTTTGGGAACCATTCTTAGCATTTTTAAAATACAAAGCACAAACAGAATACTTTGTAGAATTGTTGCTAGAAAGGTTTAATATGATTTATAGAAACTTGGGTTGGTTTGCAAATAGGTTCAGGTAAGAAATTCGTGCCCGTTTCTGGAATTGCTGTTGACAACGAACACTGTAGCCCAGGCTGATTTATTTTTATCTTTCTTTCGAGATAATGACATTAGTAGCTTTGGCTACTGGACTGATAAAGGCTGGACAAATAAGAGTTGTTTTATCGCTGTCATTATGTTTGTTCATTCCCAGAAGCAATGGCAAACACAGTCATCACTGGATGGAAATCAATGCCTTGGAGGCATCGCCCAATAAAGACTCGGATGGACCCACTCTTACGGGGCTTTTTTGACCATCATCCTCATTCATTACCACCATTCATCCATTCTTATCTGCAATTGCTTCGTTATCCCTTGCTTGTCAATGGGATTTGAACGAGAGTGCACTTGTAGATTCTCATTTGGGAAATAAACCTTAATTTGCACTAAATAGTTTCGGATTAATATTTGAATCTTACGTTATTATAAAAAGACATAATAGTATAATAATTACTGATTTTTGAATTTCCACGTGTTAAGAAATTGTTTTCGCTTCTATATGATTATAGTTCTTTAATAAGTCTTTTTGAAAAATTTTCAACTTATTTAATTTACCTACTATCCGATGTACTAATATGATCCTCATCCTCTAATCGAATTTGAAGTCATTCATAAATTGGAAGAATGTCGTTTCTTTAATTGAATTGGCATTTTTTTTTTTTGACTTTTCAAATTTTCATTTTTTTTCCTTCTAGTGTTTAAAATATTTAGTAATAGTAAATGTCACTTTTTTATCACACTGATGATGTCACGTTAACGTGTCGCAACATGTCTGGACTTTTATTTTTAAACTTTAATTATGTGTGTTGGCTTTAACAACGAACTATCTTGAATTTCAATTTTTTGTTTAATTAATTTCTGTTTACTTCATCTGTCCACATTCATTCTACTGTACATCAATGTTGTATTACTGATTTGTATTTGTGCTTCTTTCCTATAATTTTTATCACTGATTTTATTTTAAGTACTTTTCTAAGCTGCTGAACAAAAAAAGAGCAACGTCAACTTCAAATGTAAATAGTCAAGCAAAGAAAAAAAGCTCTATTTATTTTCTTTTATTTGACGGACTTGGATTAGAAAAGGTATTTTTCTAACGAGATATTTCACTTGACTGTTGTTTTTCGAAGCTATTGTTAGGGAAGGATCGTTTGACTTGTTTTCTTCGTTGCTTTGTCTTCGTCGCTTTCCTTTTAAGATCCAAAAACGGCCATGAAGCTATTTCGGGAGAATATGTGGATATAGAAACTAATACTGATCACAGAAAAACAAAACAAAACTGAAAAGTTATTGATACAAACAAAGCGTAAATGTACATCAAGAAGACTCTACATCCCAACAGCCTCGGAACTTAAAAAAAAAAAACGAACTTATCTTTTCAAAGAAAAGAATAAGTAAATAACTAAGTAAATAAATAAATAAATAAATAAATAAATAAATAAATAAATAAATAAATAAAGTATTAATATTAAAGCAGAAGTGGGTGACATGTCATCTATTTTTTAAAAAGTTGTAAATCTCAAAATTTGAAAGAATTTAGCTAAGATAAATCAAACTTAACAAAATTCTGAAAAATACTGCTAAATGAAAGTTTTATCTCAAACCAAAACAATAAAAAAAAAACAAGTTTTCTGAATTAATCATGACATTCAAGATTAGTTACGGTACCAAACGAAATTTCTAACCACTATTTTGATTTCAAATTTGAGAACATTTAATTATATTATTTGAAAAGTGTTAATAAAAAGAAGAACTGGAAGATGAAATAAAACTTATAGTTAAATTTGTTTTGCAGTAATAAACTGAAAAAGATATTAGCTGCAATAAATAGAGTTTTGAATTGGAGATTTAATGTGATTATTGAAATTGGAAATGAAACAGCAGAATTTTCCATCTCCAAATCCTGGAAATAAGTAACCTTATTTCAACTGAGTTTTAGTAATCATCTGGTCAAGTTACAGGGGGAAGATGTTGTAGTCAATTGCAAAACTGCTACCAATCTATTGTCTGTGTTTGTTCAGATTTCGTATTATTAATGTTCTTATCAATTCAAATTAGGAAAGGCAGTCAGTCAAATCGAAGCCTGTCTTACAAGTTGACATGTGCAATTTGATTGGCAGAAGCAATGATGTCATCACATTACATTACCTGTCAATTGGAAGCATCCAATTTGGATGAAACCAAGACGTATATATTTATGCAAACTCAGGCAAAATAATATTTGCCCAAGAGCGCAAATCAGACACTAAAAATTCACAACGTTATTTTTATTCTAAAAGGAAAGATTTTCAAAGAAGGTTCCACAGTCCATTGTGAGGTTTAAATAAAACTTAAAATAACTCTTTATTTGATTAAGACTGTCCTTAAAATATTTATTTAATAATGTTTTTCCTATCGTACTTAGATAAATTAGATATTTTGGCAATTGTTGAAGTTAAAACAATTAAAAGAAAATTCTATTGCTTGTTTAAAGTTCCTAGAATCAATAAGATAAAAGATTTCTGTCAATATTTTGATAAAATAAGCATAAAACAGCAAATAAGTAGATAAAATGTTATTTCAAATACTACCTCTAAAAACTCTTTTCTACGATATTCCGCAGGATGCAATTATCCTCCTTCCTCATGTATCTAGTACAAAAAAACTATCTCCCCATTAACCGAATGTATTTATGTATAACAATATCTTTCACTTTTACCTTGACAATGTATCAGTATACTATTTAGAATTCATTATCCGTATACAATTCTATAATACATTGTGGTCTTGTATAGAATTGTATATGGATAATGAATTCTAAATTGTATAAATAATAATAATATATAATAATATATATATGACTCCATTGATAGGGAAACGTTGTTCAATACATTAGAAGAATTTGGAGCTGACAATAAAACGCTAGCGATTACAAAACAAACCCTAATAGACACTAGATCAAAAATTAAATTTATGGGAGAAATTTCAGAACCGTTTGAAATCAAGACAGGAGTGAGGCAGGGTGATGGTTTATCTCCATTGCTTTCTAATTGCACACTCGAAAAAGTTATAAGAGAATGGAGAAAAAAAATGGAAATAGAAGGTATACAGAAAGTTAGGATGGGAAGAAAGAAGGATGGTTTGGAATTTGATTGTTTGGCTTTTGCGGATGATCTGGCAATCCTTGCAGAAATTTACGAAGATGCAGTAAAACAGATAAATATTCTAAAAGAAACAGCATAAAAAACTGGCCTCTTAATATCATTTGAGAAAACAGAATATATGACAAATATTAAAGAAAGTCCCAAATACTTAGAAACAAAGTATGGAAAGATAAAGAAAGTCACCAAGTTTAAATACCTAGGAGAAATAATCCAATCAAACGCATTAGATAAAGAGGCAAACTTAGCAAGAACGAGAAAGATCGAACTTGCATTCCAATTAACAAAAAATGTCTATAACAAGAAATCTATCTCCATAAATACAAAACTAAAACATTATGAAACTGTGATTAAACCCGAGAGCCTGTATGCATCAGAATGCCTAACAATGAATACGGCCACCCAGCTAAAGGAACTTGAGAAGAAGGAAAGAAAAGTAATCCAAAAAATTCTTGGTCCAAACTATGAAAATGGAAGATGGAAACTCAAAAGTAACAGAGAAATATACGAGAGAATAGAGAGGATTGTGGACACAATGAGAAAGAGGAGAATAACATTCTACGGACACCTTAGTAGAATGAATGAGGACAGATTGTCAAAGCAACTCTTTAACTACTTTGATAAAAACCCCAAAACACGTATAACCTGGTTTAAGGAGGTAAAGAGCGACATGAAAGAAATGGGAATAACAGCGGAAAAATTGGAGAATAGGGGGATGCTCAGATCAGCAGTTAAAAATTTTGTTGGTTTTCAAGCAAAGCAGAAAAGGAAAACAGGAGGAATCTGGACAGATGAAAGACGAAAGCAACAGAGTGAAAGGATGAAAGAATACTGGAGGAAGAGATTGAATCAAGGAAGAAAATCATGAGGTTATTTTACGTGGTCCCTAGTTGGCCAAATTCGAAAGAAAAAGAAGAATATATTTTCAAGGTTAAAGTAAGTGAAAGATATTATTATATTATCAATGTAATGTGAGTGAAAGATATATTCGGTTAACGGGAGAAATACATGTCTTTGAGCAGATACCTGAAGATAATTCCAACAAGCGAAATAGCGTAGAAGGTGATAGTATTTGTGTGAAATGACATTTTATTTATATAGAAAATATCTCACAAGTATTTTACAGATAGCAAATAAGTAAACTAAGTGAGGAGATGATTTTTTTTTTTTAATCTCCTTTAAAATTAATATGAGACTCAGCTTTGTTTATGTGAACTATTCAATTCCAAATACAATTAAATATATTCCATCTGAGATTTCAATACAGTATTATTTTTAGGAATATGATTTGTGATCCTTTAAGTTTCCAGTAAAGTTTCTCTTTCTAACCCTATTTACAAATAAATTTTATATTTGTTATAATATTGTTAATATTATAGTATATTAAATTTTGGTTTTCTCCTTTTAGGTTTTTATTTTTTCCTTAATATTTAAAAAACAGCAAAAAAAGAAATAGATGAGTAAAAAAGCAGAGTATTTTCTGTCTCAGTCTTTTTTAACTTTTGAAAAAAAGCGACTGACTTTTGCAAGAGTGGAATCTTTGGTCATTCAACACGAGATAAATGTTGTAGAAGCGATCAAAGCGAATTTCCAAAGTTAAATTTGAGCTATAAACACGGTTACGATAAAATTTACATAATAACACTCATTTCTATTCGATATTTCAAAATTATCCCGTCAGTGCATTACAGATATGATGATGGAAGTTTTTATTGTTCTGATAAAGAAATCCTATTTGTAGATAAGAAGAACAAAAACAAACTTCCCATAATTCATCTTAGGAATAAAATGGCAGCTTTATCAGTTGGTTAAAAACCTCCAAATGTCAAGAAATTCTATTTGTTTTCTATTAGGTTTCTTTTTCCTCTTTTCTCTTAATCCTTATATTAAGTTCAGTTTGCTATTCACTTACTTATGTTAAAAAAGAAATTAATATTAATAAAATTTAAATTTTTAACTATGATTTTGCAAAACTCAAGAAATGTATAAAAATTTAGTAAGTTCAAATAAAAGAAACTGATGTAAAACTTTTACAAAAATTCTTTTAAGTTAATTTTAACAGATACTAATATTTTTAAGTATTGATTTCGGAAAAGTTTGAAAAAATATGACAATTTACTTAGGTTTTCAGTAAAAGTAAGAAGCATATTGTAACAAAATATCCTACTAAACGGAAAGAGAATTAAAAAGGAATGGAATTTATGGATTTTGCTTTGGATGGAAGGAGGGGATACAATTTTAATTTCCAGGATAATTTGATCTCTGATTCGCTCCCAAACACATTCATAGCCTCTCATTCAAATTTCTTGTGCTCCAATATTTAGCGATCTCTTTAGATACCCATTTAGCGACCTATTGTGATAGCGACCAAAATCGCTAGCTATTGCGTTTGTCCTGCCCGTCAGTGTCTGTCCACCCCAACAACTCCTGAACTTAAGTTCAGATCGGCAAACAGATTTCACCATCGAGTTCATAGGTCCTAAGACTGTAATAGGATATTGTCGGCCCCCCCCCCCCTTGTTTGAGATATTTGGCATTGTTGTTATTGGATTTCCGCTATTAGCTTAAATGTTAGAAATGCAACTGTCTCATTTCACTTGTCAGCTATAGCGTGATCGGTAAGTTCTCAGGCTCAAATGCTGAAGGTTGTCGGTCGAATATCTACTGTTTTTTATTTATTTTCTTTTTTCTCTTAATTTTTTTTCTCAATGTCTGCATGGTTTTTTTTTTCGTTGTTTACCTAGCGTTCTTATTATTTTTTTATATTTTTTTTTTTCATTTTTCCTTATGTTAATGTACTTTTTTTATTATTATTATTAAACTTTTTTATTATTATGGGTCGCCCTTAAATTGATGCTTTACTACAAAATTATATTCACTTGTTTACATTATGTTTTTTTTAATATTCCTCTAATTTTTATAAAAATTTCTCTAAATTATTTTATTTAAATTTTTCAAAAATAAGTTTTTCAGACTAATGTTTTATTTATTTTTATTTTAGCGTGGAATCAAGATATTCTGTCGCCACAGTCACAGCCAGCATCTGAAATAGAAGATTACGAACAGGATTACGATGATACAGACAATACAACACCTACAGAGTAAGTAACAAATACAATGGTCTCACAATTAGAAAAATCAATAGTTTTTGTTTTGTTTTTTTAATTAGACTTTTCTTATTATTATCTTATGTATGTTTTATTTATGCTTATTGTCTTATAATTTTTCCAGAAAAAAAGCCTTTACCCATAATAGTGATAAGAATAAGTGAAAGACGCAAAATAATTACAAATAACGCAAAATCTATTAACATCCTTATTACTATTATTACAAAAGCGAAAATCTGTAACTTTGTTTGTTTGTTTTGTCATTCAATCGCGCCTAAACGGCGCAACTGATCGGAATAAAATTTTGCATCCAGGTAGTCTAGGACACGGAGTCGACATAGGCTACTTTTAATCCCGATCGATCAAGCAGTTCCCGTGGGATGAATGAAAAACTTCCCAAAACTGTCCATAGATGGCGCTACCGCAGTTTCAATGAGTGCATTTAAAGCATTCTCAAAATTGGCGATAGACGGCGGCCGCGCAGTTTTAAATCGCGCCACAAATATACGATACGGTAAATTAACATGTTGGATTTTAATATTGTAGTGCATATTGTTTAAAATTTAAAGTTTAATTTATTTTTAGTTCTAAGTTTTTACTTTACTTGATGTATCATAATACTCATACTTCTTCTTATCATATTGTGTCCATTTACTTGATGTAATTTGGTTTTTTGAATAACTAATGCAAGGCTTTCTGAACGAAGCGACGGTAGCCAGATAGTTTAATATATAGTTAATTATTAATAATTATTTAATGCACAGTTAATACAAAGAAATTCGCCAAATGTAGTTCACTATTAAACTAGATAAACTAGAATTAATTAATGGTGATTTTTTTTTTTTAATTTAACGAGTTTTCCTACAAAAGAATCAAGTTCTTAAGATCTGACAAGAAGCAAGATAACTACAATTAATATTTTATCATTTTTAAATGTACGATATTATTCCAATTTGGTGTACATTTAGAAAAAAAAAATCAGAATTATTCATTTAAAAGTTCTTATTGGCGAATATCGCCCAATTCTTTCGCTAGCGTTGGGCAGTTTTGCGAACTAGGCCCAGTTACAGAAGAACAGAGAAAAATTAGATCTTTTTATTTGAACTACTATTACTAAATGTTTTCAATTTCTAATAACTTATTTCCAAAAGGAAAGTTGAAACGAAAATCAGAAGAAATTTATTTGTATTTTTTAAAAGTATAGTTTAATTTTTACGTAGCAACTTATTATTTTATTTAAAACTTGAATCATTTACTACTCAATATGGAATTGTCTTTTTTTTTTTTGGTTGCAACAAACTTTGTGTTTTTTTAATGTACGAAGTCTCTTAATGATCAGTGAAAAGTGTTTGATGGATTTAAATTTACTGGTCATAATAAAACTGCTGAATCATCAAAGAAAAAAGAAAGAAAAGAGTCCCAAAATAGAGGAGTACTCAACACAAATACCGTTCGAGTCCCTCGTGTTGTTTCAGGTGTCGCTGGTGCCAAGTAGTTTGCAAGTAAAAGCCCAGCCAGTGTTATTGAAAGTGATGTCGAATGGTTTCCTTGTAACCAATCTTTAAACATACACAGATTGAATGGAATCAGATTTAGTTTTTGTTTTTTTCACTTAAAAGTGATTGACTTTGAAGAAAACAAAACATAAGATTAATTTGTTTGAGTTAGATCTGTTTGAAGGAAATTTTCTCTAGAATTATAAAAACATCCTTGAACACGTTCAGTAAGGCTTGTAGGTTGAAACTTAGTTCTTTGGGTTTTTTTCCATTATGAAACGTAACAAAGCCTCAATTTATTAAATTTTATTAAAAAATTAAAATGCTTTTCTAAATTTTAATTCAATCTGGAAAAAAAAATGCCCCGGATGATGAAGATCTGTTAAAAACAAATCTGCCTGTTCTGTTTGTTGGGAGTTCCTACAGGATTCTCTTGTTCCTTCAGTGTTAAATATTTTTTTGGAAATTCTCAGACAAAAGAATTATTTAGTTAAAACGTTTAATACATATTTTATACTTTTAGTTTTATTGTTTTAAAAAAAAAAACTGTATTTGATTTTAATTTGTGCTTTTCTTTCTTTTCTTAGTTAAAGTTCAATTTTTTAAGAACAATTTAGATATCTTATCAATTTTACATAATCCAAAAAAAAAGCTAATATTAAATTAAAAGTTAAAAAAAAAATCGATAAATCGGATAGTCGATATTTCGACAATCGAGAATCCGAATATAAAAACAAATGCAAAAAAGAAACAAACTCCGAAACCTCTCAATGATATCGATTACCTGGATTTAGATAATTTGGAAATTTGTTATTTGGTATCCGGAATTTGGACCAGCACGAAATATTCCTCATGCCTAGGAAATTTCAGGAAGTGTTAAAAACAACGACTTTTATAAATTTATTTGAGGGAAAATACAAATTTTGTAATATTTTATCTGAATTTTTATGGGAAACCATTTACGAGTTTACTTTTCAAGAAGAGAATATATTAATATCACAAACAAGAAACTTGTTAGCGGTAGAGATAATCACGTCAGTAGTTAAGATTATATTGGATGTTGTAAAGTGAGAGACTCAGGTGATGGTTTTGTTGGATGGATTAGTAAAAGCTTTTAAGACGTGAAAAGCTTTGACCTCCAGTCCATTGGGCAGACGTTCAGCCTCATGTTTCTTGCTAATGAAAACATTAAAATTCATGAACTCAACTTCTGACACTTCTTATTAGAAGTCTAACACATAATTTATTTACCGAGGCTATTTTCGTTGCTTACTTTGGTACTCATTTCTAGAAAATCCATCACTTGAACTGACTGAATTCTTCTAAGGATTACAGAAAACGGGTTCCTCTTGGGAAGTTCAAAAGTTCATTGTAGTATTTTAAGCAAGGCTATTTCGATCTATTTTTACATTGTTCTCTATTTTTGAAATACGAAAAAATAATCTTTTGAATTGTTTTCAAAAATACAAAAAAGAAAAAAGGATAGAAAAGGAGCTACTGTGAGAAAGCACTTGAAGCCTACTATCTGTAAAATTTATCAGTTTCAAAACAAATCATTTATTAGACTCACACCGTCATCATTTTCTTCGCTGATTTCTTAAACTTTAATTGTTAAAGATAAATTTTTGGCTAAAGAGTTGTTAATTTCACGATCATATCGAATTTATCGAACAGAAAACATTCGAATGCAAAGGGGACAAAATATCTAAATTTGTACGTAGTTAAAGATTGATGAAGATAAACTCACAAGATTGATTATATTGGGAGACAAACAAGCACCCAAGGTATTTGATATCTTGATATCTCAGCAAATGAGCAATTCCTAACTGATAATTAGAAATATGAGTGAAACAAATGTTAAAAGAACTACGTGAGAATCTAAAACCCCTTCAATGCTGATTTATTTCAGTGTTTTATCCTTAATCATTGGAATTTAAACTAACAAGGGAAGGATCCGATTGCACTCATCGCGATTTCATTGATACTTAGCAGATACAAGAATGTGATCTGCCATTGCACAATAGACCGGTCATAGGTGCTGTTTTGATCACTGGTCAAATGTGACAGCTATCCAAATGTTTGAAATTACACATAAACACAACACAAGAACTACAATAACTATACAAACCACAAGTGGTCTAAGGCGTGCGAACGTAATCCATTGGCTCCGGGTTCGATTCCAGGTGCAGGCACAGGTTGCAAATTGTTTTCTATATTTCATTAATTGCTTCATTATTAGTTTTGAGCTTCTTGAAGTAGATAGAGTGCTTGTAGTATGCTTTTCTTGTTTTTAAGTAATTTTTGATACGTTTTCAATGTCTCGTCAATCATTTTACTTCGATGTAAATGAAACACAGCGTGATCAAAGACATGGTATCGTCATCAAAGATACTATTTTAGAACAGTAAAATTCATGACACTGACTACATTGAATGATAGCCTTGTTTCAGCAACTGATGTGATTACAATATTTACCTATTAGAGCTTCAAAACACATTATAACTTATTAACAACATTTTAAATATTTAAAAATGATAACAAATAATGAAATTACAACTGTTAAAATATTTACAACCTGTGCCTGCAACTGGAATCGAACCCGGAGCCAATGGATTATCTTCGCACTCCTTAGATCACTTGAGGTTCATATAGTTATTATAGTTCTTGCTATGTGTTTGTGTTTGAATTAAAACCTCTAGTTAGCTGTCACTCTTGACAGTAGCCATTCAGCACCTACGACTGGTATATTGTGCAATGGCAGGTCATATTCTATGTACCTGCCAAGTATGAATGTAAGCTAAAAATCATGAGTAAATGCTTGTAAATTATGATGGGCAATATTAAGAATTTTGTTTTAATTATTGTAAATTTCCAGAAATCTAAAATATTTGGAAATGTGAATTCTCAGCTGTTAAAAATCTTTTGATTCGAAGTCTTGCAATTAAATCATATCGGAGCTTGTCTGGATTCCAGGATTACGTTGCATTCGGTGGAAATATTCTGTATCTAACTTGGTTTTTATTCTTTCGAAGGGCTGACGAGGCAGCTTAATAATTGATGGACTATGTCGTTAAATGTTCTCTAACGAATTTCAGAATTTCAATTTTGGTTAGATAAAGTCTGTTGCTACAGAAACTTCATAAATCTTCATTAGCGAATGTATAACTCACGGAAAACTAATCGTTATCTTAGGTTTATCTTGTTTTACAAAAGTCAGACAATTTCCTGTATTTGTTTTAGGTGTTTTCTTTTGTTCCAATCGTATTGGAACGTGTCCATGTTTCGTTATGAGATGTACGGATGGATTTATGTTCTAGGTTAACATTCCTGTGTGGAATTGGTTTCCCCACGAAAACCTCCATCGGCCATAATTCTTGTACTTGTTACTAAGTGTGTTTTCCATCTTTCAATTAACCCCCCGACAGGTTCCTTGGGTGGGCTACGCACCACAGGGGTCAAGCGAGTGACTGCCTTACAGATGAACATTCGCTAAATTATGGAAGAGACACAAAATGTGAGTTATAGATCAAGTTAACCACCAAATATGGCTTCTCGTTACCTTTATAAAGGAGTTTTCGTTCATAAATATTATTTTATAGTTTCCAAACGAACAAGATGGGAAATGATTGTTTATGAAGACTGACTTAATTCGCAATAAATATGGTATCTGATTTAGATTCTCAGAAAAATAAATTAAAGAGTAGTGTCCATTAATGAATAGATCTGATATGGAATGGTTAAAAAAGCTCCGAAATACATTATCCTAATTACCTTATTTTCGTGATTGTTCCTGCTGAAACAGGTTTCCTTCCGTTTCCATTACTATGGAAGACTATGGACCACTGCTTACACACTTGGGAAGATAGAAATAAAGAAAAGAACTCTCTAGTTATTAACTGTCTTCATTTCGACGAACAACAGAAAACAATACCGAAGTCTTTACAATATTCATTCTTAAACTTGCTTTGACCTCTTGTGTAAATTGTTTGATAGTGGACTTATCAAAATAAACGTAGATTCTTTTTATTTTTTTAATTTTGTTTTTATCTTATTGTGAATTTAAATATATCGATTTCGTGAATAAAACAGAATATTTTGACATCAATCGAAGTCAACATTCATTTTTATTGATTTCTTAGCTGCATGATAGTTAATTACCAAAGGATATGTTATAGATTTGGTTAAAGGTCTTGAAACAACCTTAATTTGAAGACGAGAAAAGAGTGCTACCCATTCTAAGATTATAGAATGGAATTTTAATTCGAAATAAGCATGTAGGTCCATTCATTTGTTATCAAAGGAATTTTAAAAACTATACACATGTATATCCTGAAATCCTGAGATTTGGTTTGAAAGTTGCTAAAAGAAAAGTTACTAAAAGGATTTCAATCAATTTTAGCTTTGCCACAAAAAATGGTTGCAAAAATACGTTAAAGCCTTTGAATCCAAAACTATCAATCACTGTTTCTCTGTAAAGAATCGTTATTTAGATAAATAAACACAATAGAGAAAAACATAAAGCTTTCAAATAAGTCTAAACTCTTACTCTTACAATAATTTTTGAATCTTTACTTTCTAGATATGGTATTTAACTTGCGGGTATTACATCTTCATGGATGTAATTCCCTTTTTTTATATAAACTTGATTTGTCATATAATTTATTTTTTCTAAATTTTATTTGTAGTTCATCGGATGCTGCCCCACCTGATGAAGCTTCTTCTAAGACAGGTAAACATTTCTGTTGTTACATATGAATTATTATGAATCATTGCTTTCTAATGAATGACTGCAAATACTTTTGTTTTTATAATTCATGTTTTATAACAGGGATAAGAAATAAAGCCTAATTCATTACAAGACTAAACTACATGAAATTAAACTATTTTAGGACTCAGTTTACTTAACTCAGGAGATCATTGCTGTTATCAGAATGAAAAGATCAATTTGATAGGCTTATTTAAAGTAGGCAATTTGCCTGCTTTTAGATTCGAGAAGATAAATGTGCACAATTTCATTCAAAACCTCACTTCATGCTGAAATCCAAGGGTAGATTTTCAAGCAATGATTTCCCGGCAATTTCGGAAATTGGTTGAATCGTCTTTGCGAGTGGTTTATCTGCTCAATTGGTGTAATACTGTTAATTGCATTGTCTGTTAAAGTAATGTAAAGACGGAGAGAGACGATGATATAATCCCGCCACTCTTAGCAGTTCAGTGATTTGGACTCCATTGAGCACGGAAACGAAATCTTCCAACGAACTGAACAGAATCACCCAGACCAATTTCCCTGATTGAAGAATACAGATTCGCCAGTGTCTACATCCCAGCAGCTCAGTCAGCAATTCTGACAAGTGCTGACGTCATCCCGAGAATCACACTTGACGGCATAAAGCTGAGCAATGACTCAACTGACAACAATAAAAAACTTTTTATTATTTTATGTAGCTTATGAATATTTCTATTGACAAAGCTAGATTTTTGGTGCTTATACATCAGCTCTGTTTTTGTTGGCTTTTCATACAAGTGCAAATTTCAACTTTTAAACATGTAAAATCGTGTAGAATACTACACGAATACTGCACTATTAAGTCAAAGGCTTGAACTAACTCCAGGGAAAAAAATCCTAATTTTTCGAATCTCAGAAAATGAATTACAAAGATGAAGCGTGGAGTGAACTAATAGTAGTAAAAGCACCAGAAGAAGAGTGAATACATTATCGTACACTTTTTGATTTAATGGTGAAATGATACTTCGGGATAAATGTTCTTCATTCGTAAATTTATTTATGTAACTTTACCTCAAAAACTTTCATTTCAAAAAATGCATTTGACTTATATTGAAAAAGTAAGAAAGTGAGAAGAAATTTAATTTTCAGTTATACGTAATTTGTCTATTCTTTTAAAACATATTGCTTTTAATAATATAAAAAAATAATAATTTATCAATCTGCAAAATAAAAGTATTTACAAAAATTCTTCCTTTCAATTCTAGTTCACTTATTATCATGAACTCAGTTTTTTCCGCAGTTAAAATCTTCTGAAGATTTTCTTTTCTCCATAAGAACGCTTTTGGATTTACTAAATGTCGTTACTTCAAATGTATCATTTTGGATTTTATTGAACTGAAAATCCTTTACTAAAATAAAGTGAAAAAAATACTTCTTCCTTATTTTCGTTATTCAAAATTTTTGTCAATAGCTATTATTTAAATAGAATTTGAATGCAATATTTATTTATTATTTAAATGTAGTACTATTAATTATTGTACTTACACAATCTCTATTGTTACCCCTTATTATTCAAAAAGGCTTGTAAATATTTATTATTTAAATGGAATTTTAATGTTATACGAATTCTCTGGATGAGGAATATAGTTTTCCTATCCCATTTCATCTGAAGAAGTCATTCCGCCAAGGAAAGACGAAATATTATGATGAAATGGATGTTATAGGAGTATCTTCAAGATGTATCATTTATTTAATACTTCCTCCTTGTTAGTTGTATTTTTATTCAATGTTTTTTTCATTCCTCTGTCTTTGTATACATTATTTTTAACGATTTTCTAAATTTTACTTAGACAGTTAATACTTCCAATTATTAATTTCCTTATTTATAGCTAATATTCTCATTCTTCTGAAAAGGTTATTTTGGAAAAGTATTCATATATTTAGAAAGGAAAAAAGTCATTGAATTTTATTTAAAAGCATTTCTTTACAGTTTGAAATACCTGTGTTAAAAAGACTGTGTTAAAAGAATATAAAGAAGCAAGTAAGCATTTAAAAGAATTATGGGAAGTAAATGAAAATAGGTTTTAAACAAGGTAAAATAATCACGTAAGAGGTTAAAATGAAACTTTTCTTTGGTTGATGGAAATTTTTCCTTATTATTATCATAAAAAGTTCCTTGTGTACACTGATTCTATTTGAAAGGAAATGTCACGTGGTGTTGCCAATCAACACAGTTGCAACGGATGGAGATTAATACAATAGAAGAGATTCATTCAAATTGATAGAGATGTTCCGTCACCAAACAGCTTGAGATGTTAATTACTTTTAGATATTCCAAGCAAAAGACAAAAATGAGTTACAATCGTTTTTAGACACTTTCAAAGAAACTCTCCAAAACGAAATTAGATTTATAATTTTTCAAAGACCTAAAGCATATTATTGAAAAATGATCGTCATTTAGATTTAGCAAAATTTGTATCTAAAGCTCCATTTCAGACTTCGTTTTTAGCCTGTTGTCTAATTTGCTCATGAGATCAGTTACTCTGTATGTAATCACTCCCCTCCAATAACGTTTGAACCGCTCCTTAGAGTTAGTTTGGATGAAAGTTGATATTCGAAGACTAGCGATGATGTAACATTTCTATTTGAAATCGTTTCCAATGGGTCTTTGTTGAGGAATCAGAGCGGGAAGACGACAGACAGAAACATTGAAATCTAAACAAAGAATTTCTATCCTATTTTGTTAATATTTCATTGATATCTATGGAAATTAATCCTTTTAGCTCATCGATTGCACGTGGTTGGATTTGATTAAAATTTAACTATTTTTTTCTGGAAATGGAAACTTTTACAGTTTATATTCAGTTAATATTATAATTTTCTATCGTTTTCATTTTAAAGAAAGAAATTAAAGAAATCGCATTTAAAAACAAAAATAGCCTCTAAGTTCTTTAGAAATTCTTTTCAAAATTTTTGTCGGAATTGTGAATCTATAGGAAATATTTTTACATGAAATTTTAAAATAAAATTTAAATGAAATTTCAAATCGTCTCATTTGAGATACTAACTATATTTATTTATTTCATGAAAACTAGTGAATTAAAAGATTTTCATAGAATTTGATAAATATTTCTATTTAAGAAGTTGTTATTTTTAGACATTTTGAAATAAACCTATTGAATTAATAATTCAATATGGAAATAAATTATCTATCAAAATTATATTCCATAATTATAGCTGTTATTGTCCATGGTGTTATATGAGCATCTATTTGAGGGCAGTGATCCAACTAAGTCAGCGTCTCCTTTTCGTTTGTGTTAATTCCAACAATGTTGTTGTTGTTTTAACCTTTACATGAATGACATAAAATACTCAAAGTCCATTGACTTTTCAAGGATAGTTCAGTAAATATATTCGTAACTGTATTTCCTATTGTTTTCTAAGAATCTTCAATTCTATATCAATGAGCAATGGAAACAAAGGTGAAGGACATCTACCTGGTTGTGGATGTGCTTTTTTTTCCATAATGTAGAGAAAGTAAATACGTAAATAATAATGATAAAAAACTGAATTGAATTCAAACTGCTTTTGTATTGTTTACTTTCAGTAAAGATTGTTGCTGACTTAATTGATAATTCAACAATACTGCCATTAGGCTGAGAGAACTTACTGATCTTAAAGTTAATTTTAACTTATTAATATTTAAAAGATCATCAAATAGTCATTGAAATCAGCAGAGAAAACATTCTTCTCTAATTTCAAAGAAGACTACATTATTCTTAATTTACATATTTTATTTTTAAAAAGTGATTGGAGAGAGGAAATTTTTTTTCAATTTTCTTTCTAGCTAAAAAAAATAAATAAATAAATAAAAATAATATAAAACAAAATAAGAAAGGAAATTTAATGTGAAGCATTTTTATTAATCCACCTACTGCCTAATAAAGTAGATTCTTATCTTTTTCCGATTGTCGTTGACGAGAAGACTTTCATTAACAAATATAAATAATCAGGATAATTGTTTTTTTGTATAATTTAAGATTATACATTCATTTTATTATGTCCTGCAGATTTTTTTTTTAAATTAGCTGAAGGCAGTTGTATCTTTCTAATGTATTTCTAAAGCTTAAAGCCTTGTGTCAGATTCAAATTATTTGAGGACCTATTTAGACGTTTCATAAATTGTGTAGTTATGTCTGTAGGCTTTCATGGAATAACATCTGTGTATCTATTAGAAACAACAGCGAAAATGAGATATATTTGTATACTTTTTAGAAGATAATATATTTTATCAATTTATAATTTTACAGTATATCTAAATTGTTTAAAAGCTAAAAGTTTATGATTTTACACTAACGCTATATTTATAGTATTATTCAATCCTTTTAAATTACCATATAAAAAACATTATAACATTCGTGGTAGTATTAGTCGTCAATGTATTTGTGGTGCCTCTTTAAAGATATTAACAGTCGTCACTGATGGTTCTCAGTGGATGTTTGTTAAAGAGCAGTGGGGAATTCAATGGATCAATTCTCCCATTCATCCAAAGAACTTATAATTCTCTATCGTGGATTACTTTAAAAATAGAAACTGTTCAAAAGAAAAGAATCGGAAGAACTATTTTTCTTCTGATTCAACTCCTTCAGGTGTGTTTTTGTCTGAAGTTGATTCTTATTCATGGAAAATAATGCAACATACGAGTTGAAAAACCTTCAAAATTTCATTGTGTTTTTCGGGGTGAGATTCAAGTACTCCCAGTGTATCTCAAACAAAGCCGCTTCATGAATATTAAAACTGTGTGGTTTTTTTTTCTTCCATGGTTGATCCTTGTAGAACAACAAAAAATCTTTACCCCTCTCTCAACCCTAATCCACAAACCCTTTTCCCATTAATTTTTAATTATTCTGTGGATTAATTAAAGCGAGGATGTATGTTGATTAAGAATAGATAGATTTGAAGGGAATTACATTAAGGGCATCTTTGGTATATTATTAAGAGTTTATTCTTAGGTTATGAAGTCTTTTAATGCAGTAATATATATTTAATCGATGTAAAAAAGATTAGAAAAAATGAAAATCTGAGAATTTTGTTTACAGTAATTAAGAGTTACTAATTAGAATATTTTCTAAATTGATTACCGATTTCTAAAATCTTTTAAGGAAATGTTAAAGAAAACTTTAATGTTCATTTATAATAAAAAATAAATAAATTATTTTACATAGCAATATTTAAAAACTTACTAGCGTTTTAACTAATCGTTCCTATTAATTAAGAAAAATAATAGAAATAAGTATAAAAAAGAGAAAAATAAACAAAAGCATTGCTATTTAAAACCTTAATGGATAGTAAATTTTCACGGAAGGAGCCACTTCCTCCAAATTTGGATGATGAAAACAGAGATAAATAATTATAACGAATTCAGAATATTATAGTAAAAAATTTATTATCAATAATAATTGGTCATAGTTATTGTTCGAGGAAAAAAATCAATAATATAAAATGAAAAGGTTCCATGCTTTACGTATGTTACAATCGACTTTTCTAGAAAACCATTATTCTTATATTCTGATAAGATTTTATTTCTGAATAACTAAACACATAATCCATTCCACTACAACTTGATCAGTATTTTAAAAAGTAATTAGAATAGTTTAGCAAAAGAGAGACTGTCCGTAATATTTTACTCCCTACATTTGTCTGCCAAGATATCTTTAATGTGAATTCAGGGTTTTTTCTGATGTGGATTTAGTTTCAGAAACTTCAGATTATTTATTCAGTTAACTGTTCAATTTATTATCATTGTATTATTTCAAATTAAGGAAATACGCGCATGAAAATGCTTAAAAAATTAGTTATAACAAGTAATTAATGTTAGAATAAGTAATGTCAGCATATTTGCTTTTCTTTCCACCAACTTAGAAATTCGTGAACATCTGGATTTGATTGAAAAAAAACAAACAAACAAACAAATAATAATTTACCCCCACAATTAGGATTAGAATTCAACTACATGTGGGTATTTCTCAACATTACCAGGATAAAAGTTTCTATTTGTCTTCATCACTAATAACAACATAGAATTAAGAGACAAAACCTATGTTAATGCATTATATTTATGAATATATTAATAGGTTTATTAATATATTTTGAAATATATAAAAGAATACTATATCTGATGAACGTCATCAAGTTGAAGGGCGCCTACAGACATTTTTCCTAGTTGGGTATGGGGTGGAGAGGGAATATAATAGCAATTTCAAAAAATAGAAAAAAAAATCTGTAAAATTATATAAAATAATCATTATTATTTATTGGATCTATTAGTTCTTATGGGAGAACGAAGTTACATTAATTACATTAAAATTGAAAATCCCGTATCTGCGAAATTCACGGCTGAGTTATTTTACTTAAAATATATCATTTATTACAACAGTGAAATGAATGGATCTTAGTGGTGAAAATAATTGATTTTGAAAACTGGAGTGTTCCTAATAATGAAAATCCAATATTACTCCATTGAAAATCTACTTTCTCCATGTAATTTCATCTTAATCCATAAGAGATAAAGTTACAAGAGACTTCACACACCAGAATCATTTTGATTTCTCGCAACGCAACAGACATACTAGCTGGTTTATATTTATTTATTACTAAAAAAGAATCAGATTATTTTTAAAGAATAAAAAAAAAAGAAAAGCAAGAGAATATACAGTTTAATTGGGATGTAACCATGATCTAATGCTTCCTGACTGTAGGATTCTTTGTCATAATAGGATTGATGCAGATCAAATGGACAATATTATTATTAATAGACATAGCTCAATGTTTTCTGTTACTGCTCAAACTACTGAAGATTCTACGCCCCCTACAGTCATCGACGTGTGGTTTGAACTATCCCGAATAACTGAACTCAAACAACGAAACTAATACAAAATGAATTCAATTATAAAGAGAAAACTTTACTGCAAACAAAATTTAATAAGCTGTCAAAGAACTACAGAATTCCAACGTGAATGTTAAATAGAAGGAATTTGTAACAGAAGCTCAGCAGAAGAACATAGGGTTTGTTTTAGACTTGTAATTAAATTTCTTGGGTTAAAACAGTCCTCTGTAACGCGTGCCATTATATTTGATTTGTCACATTTCTACATATATTCATATGTTTTGCTGTCAAAATCCATATTCTTTTCTTCTTCAGCTCAGGTAATGTAATGATCAGAAACGAAATACGATACTGGGAGGAATAAAAAAGTTTCTGTCAAAAATTTTATTTTTCGAAAAGAAATCAGATAATATAAATGATTTAAATCAGATAATAGTTCAATGGATTTACTACTCCAGTTATTATGTGGTTCATTTACCTTTGCTTCGTCTTCGGAATAAATCTGAACATTTTTTTTTTCTCAAATATTTTGTTATTCTTCTATACAGCAAGTGGTTCACATAAAGCCATCGCTAGTATGGATAATAAAAATATGTACATAAACAAAGTTTTTCTATTACAGCTTATTATAAAAATTAAAATATTACAAAGCTTTAAATGTATCTAAAGCTTGCAAAGTATTTAATTTTATAAATTTTTAATTTAATTTTATTTCTTAAGCATACTCATACTGACACATATTGAGATATTCTTATAACTCCAAGTCAAATTTTATAAAAACTTACTAATTTTCAGGTATAGGATTTGGATATGGAAGAATTTACTTGAACTATGTGCAATTAGTTTTAACATGCCGTGACGTTACTGCGACAGACATGAAATTTAAATTAATTATTTATCTTTAAAAGATATATGTTTTGAGAAAAAATTAGCGATGAATAGACTAAAGGTTTCCAAATTAGTAGTTAAAGACTTTTTTTTTTTATCTCCATCAGAAATTAGTGCAAGAATACACCATCAAATACAATTTAGAATAGTAAGCATCGTTATAGAGTATATAAAGAATCTAGGAGTGTAACATTTTCTAAATTGTCAAAATATTGTAAATTTAGAAAAATATAGTGACAATTTACAAAATATTTATAACTTTTGGTAAATTATCAATATATATAAATTGTATTATAACTGAATAATAATGGAACAAATTATTTTCAGATTAGATCAATAATTCTGGTTTATTAACTAACTGCATACCGGATGGATGGGTATTGTGGTTGGGTTATTGATTTAGCTTTTTGCTGGGTTTATCTCCCTTTATGTACTTAATGTGATTCACGTTGGTGCGTTGCTTACATCACTGCTGTAATCCCATGACTCACTGCTTGTTTATTTTAGCAAATCAATTCACTTTCAAAAAAAGAAAAAAGTAGTAATTACAAACTGACAGACAGTGCGGAGGAGTTCCTTGGTTAATAATAAAGCAACTCATTAATTTAGAGAATATTAATAGGATTAGTCTAAAAATCTTTTCTTTTTTTCCTACTGTTTATGGCCCAGGGCAAATTTGGAAAAAGTCTGAAGAAATTAAAATTTTATAGCAAATTTATTATTCAAAAATCATTTATTCAATAACTATTTTTTTTATTGTTCATAAAGATTAAAGTTCATTTTTTTAAAGGAAGAGAAAGAGTTAATCACTGGCTTTTTCCTTAATGAATTTTTAATTAAGGACCAGACTGAGGTTTTCAATAGGATGATGAAAGCAGATCTTTAATAAGATCTGAGATTTTACATTTCAAACGCCAAAATTCTCATCAAATATTATAGTACAATTACAAAAGTCACAGTTTCAAATTCGCATTTAGACATAATTATTAAATACAAATTTTTATCCAAACAGTTTGAAGAAAGCTATAAGATTTTTTGGTTTCTTTTTTCATGTATAGATTTTCTTCATATTCAGAAGATGGAAACTACGTAGTCTTGACAGTATTCCTTTTAATTCAACCACTATTGCAAGTCATTTATCACTCAATTATATCCAGATAAAAATAAGGAATGTTTTTCAAAGATGTTGTGTAAACATTTTTAGTTTAAATTAATTTTCTTAGAAAAAATTAATCGCATCAAAACCAATCAGTTGTCAGTGTGTGAATGTATCTCCTAACAATTTTCCAACTGAAGAATAGATTTTCTGGAAAGTTTACGTAGATTTTTAAAGGCAATAGTCCAACTAAGTTTTATATTTGAAAACATTTCTGAGAAATTATCCTTTCGAGAAATTTGTACAGGAACACAAATACCTGTACTAAGATATTCAAAGCGATACATATTCTGTCGTTCTGTCTACATACATATTATGTAGACTAATAACTTTCTATTAATTTGAATGCTTATTATGGTTTAACATTGTAAGATAATTAGATTTAGAGAAATATTTGAGGATTAAATTGTTTGTAGAATTTGAAAAATTAATATATGATTTGATACCTGAAAGTGACTGTTATGACATCAAATAGTTGTCCAATAGATAGATATAATAAATAGATTAAGTCCAATTGGACCCAATACAGTTGAGACATTGAGCTAATACTTAAACTATTTGCGGAAACCAGCCTTAAGCATCAACAAATGTAAATGTGAGTTTTAATGAAAAATTTCTTTCAAAATCAAAGCGAATGTAAAACAAAAAATGACTTTTCCCTTTTCTTTTCTGGAGAGGTTTCCTAAACTAAAACAACTTTATTTTGTTTTTTAAATATTGGTGATTATCTAATAAGGATTTCTTGTTAATGCATAATAGATAAATTATGTCTTGACTAAAATTAAAGAAAAATTGTGTGTTATGACTGTTATATTAGTAGTGCATTGCATTTACTAGAAAGAACGAATGAATATAGGAAATTATGTTCGATATATATTTATATATTATAAGCTACCTATGAAAATACATATTTTAAATACTTTTACATATGCAGTCTACTTGTAACTTATTGCATTAACCCCAAATTAAAAGATGTTAATTAAAGAAGGACCAAACACACACAATAAGTAAAAAGATGTTAAATTTAAGGTGACATCAATATTTAGACAATCTAATAATAAAGAATAAAAAATTGTTTAATTTATTTGTTATAGAATTTTTCAATTTATAACCTCTAGTGAATAGCATCGGAGGAAAAGTTAATAATAAACAACAAGATGTTGTTCCATTGCTAATATATTTTCAATGTAGTGCCTTGAACAAACAAAAAAAAAATACCTAACTTATAAGTGTTTTCAAATGTTATTCGTGCAGTAGATGAGTCGCGAAAAGCACCCGTTGCTTGTGGGCGGCATAAGAAATCCATTTAGTCCCAGAAGTTGCCTCCATTCATCTCCGACTTAGGACTCGCTTCTCTACGTGCTTTTCTGGGAAATGGTCCATTTCTAGTTATTCAGCAATTTATCTTCTACGAAAACCTGCGACAAGAGTTTTGGGTTTTACTTTATATCTAACATCAATTGTTGTATTTATTTTCACGAAGAAAATGTTATTTAAGGAGTTTAGTGGAATTGTTGGTAAAGAATTCTTTTAAAATGTATTTTTTTTTTAATATCTACACTTTAAACATTTGATCAAAAAGAAGGTAAGTTGGTCAGTCCGATGTTCGCCCGTTATTGTGGGAAAACATTCTTTGACAGAGGGCTTGGTGAACCTTTGGTTTATATCTGACGTAAGTAATAAATGTTATTTTACATTCACCAATCATAATAAATGCAGTTTAGACAGATTTTTTGAATTATTAGTGTTATTTAATAATAAGGCAAACTTCAATGAAAACTTATAAAATTAAATTAGTTTATTGTATTTTAATAGATATTCAGATCTTCAAGATTTACATTTTGAATTAGTTAATAATAATGATGTGACATTGTAGTTATCTGATAATCATGTTAGCAATTAATTCCAAATCGTCGAAGCTTTATTACAGATACAGAATTAAAATTTCTTCAAATGTAGGAAGAGAAATTGACAGCCATTATCAATGTATTTCCTTTCAAAACTATTTTCAAATGTGAACATAATTAGAAAACTAATACGAAAACAATTCAAATTTTGAAAGTAAGATAAATTCCAAAATTTTATTATTATTAACAATGGATAAAAATTCTAAAATTGTGTATTCTAGAAATTTTAGAATGAATAGCGTGGATCTTAATATAAATTACGTAACTGGGACTGACAATGTTTATAATCTTAATTTTACCAGAAGATAACTTGCTTTCACGTCACAATTTACAGAGTCAGAACCTTTCATAAGTTTGGTACCGTAGAGTACAAAATACTTTGTGCAGTTATTTTGTTTTTCTGTAACATTATCTCTTTAAAGATGGCTGTAGACTCTTCGGTTGCTGAATCGATTTTTTTTTTTCTTTTCTTTCAGGATTTCTTCGCTTTGAAAGAATCGTGGCAAACTTTTCAAAGGAACCAGGAGATAATGTGAAACTCAGATGCGAAGTTACAGGAACCCCACCCCCTACGAGGTTCCGTTGGTACAAGAATGAAGCGCCGGTAATTGAAGAAAGGGGACGTCTGTTGGTGAGGAGCTACAATTCAGGAAGGACATATGGATCGCGCTTGCGCATTAACAACGTAGAAGTGCACGACACAGGCTATTATAAATGTGAAGCTACTAATGGCATTCAGAAAATACAATCCACAGGAATTCTACTTGTTCGTTTTGGGAAATGGAGTAAGTTAGAAAAAAAAAAAAGCTTTTCCTAATAAGCTTCTTCTTTTTCTCCGAATCGGTTAATCATTAGTCTTCAATAAAAGCAGAAATATCTCATGACTAAAACTTACTTTGCTTTTTTCGTTCTCATGTTTTCGTTGAAAGAAGAATACTATCATAGCTACTTTAAAAAATATGAAAATAAATCTTGTCAAGAAAGACAAGTTTCAGAAGTTAGGTTGTTTAGAAAACAATCTTATTTTATTACTTTTTTTTATTTTTAACTATTTTCGATTTATTTTTTTATTTAACTAAGTTGGAAAATAAGATTGCATTTTGTATCAACTTCTTATATTAACATTTCTTCATCCCAAAGATACTTAATTCTCGACATGAATTTAGTGTCGATATTTTCTTTTATTACAATGTAAGATTATTTCTTTTAATTTGGTAAATTAATATTTCTTAATATTAATTTTGCGGAACTGTAATGGTTACTTTGCTTCAGTTTCAGCAGGTTTCAAATATTGCTTCTAGATTATTTTTGAATGCTTCTCAAAGTCTAACATTTAGGAAGTAAACATCTTAATTCGTATTTGATGTTGATTCGGCTGCTTCTGTTTCTATAGAATTCCCATTCAGTAAACCATGTAAGAGTTCAATCATAACAAATAAATTTCTAAAACAAATTAGAATTAATGTTAAAAGCATCAAAAACTATTGAAAACTATTAGTTTTCTATTTGTTCAGTTGAATTAACTTATGATTCCTTTACATGTGCTCCAAAACTTGCCCCAAACCGGCAAATTGCTCGAAAACCGCATACTTTCTCGAAATCCTACTACTTTGCTCTAAATTCAACATATTCTAATGTGAAGCAAATTTAGAAACTCGACATCAGTGTGCCTAGCGGTGAGAAAAACTTATTTAAAAAACTAGGACAGTGCTAACTTCACGGTGAAATCTGATTTCTTTTTGTTTGTGGTTTCCATTCACTACATCATCCCACGTTCTCTTCTTTCGGGATTTTTTTTTTCTTTTTACTTTATCTTTGGTGTAGGATAAGCCAAGAATTAACAGTAAAACTAAAGCAGCAAAACCAATATCTTCGTCGCTTCGCTGCACGACATTTTCTAATCACGATATCAATGAGAGCAAAACGAGACTTACCTGTGGAAGTGCATTTGCTGTTAAGTGACGCCGATTTCGCAAAAGATGCAATTGGCAAATGATAATTTTTCTTGTGCGTTTTGGACAAGTTTTCCAGCACCTGCAAAGTAGCCATTAAGCTCCGTATTTGCTGCTTCATGAATAAAACCAATGTAGAGTATATACTGCTTCCATTGTCCATTTCTATGTCTGCTTTAAAAACATACTTAAAAGTTTTAAAGAAAACATTTGCATTTTTTATGTATCTGATATTGCTATGAATTTGAAAGATCTCTACCAAATTCGTAGTCTCCAATATAAAGATTGCAATTGCTATTAATTGAAGGTTAAATATTAGAGGATATTACAAATATAGAATACTTAATTTACTAAAAATAATTTCCAGAATTAGGGATAAAATCAAGGGATAAAATTAAGTATGACGTTCCGTATCCCTATTCGATCATGGACTATACATAGTGTAAAGGCCCTAATGGGACAAAGATTTATAAGAAAAAATAATAACTCTACTTTGATTAAAACGGAAAAATCATCAGAGAAAGTTTCTCTTGAATGGTCAGATATATTGGAATGCTGTTTATAATTTTTACATAATCAGAAATATTTAAAGAACATGAATATTTTATTAGAGAGGATTAGTTGCAATCCTTAATAACAACATTCAAATTATTAAAAGCAGAAAAAAATAAAAAAAATATATCAGTGTTTTACTGATTAGCTATTTTTTTTTTTTTTTGTAGAGAATTGAAATTATTATTTCGAGAAATGAAATATTTCTTTCTGTGGATTTATCATTTTAAAATAGACAAAAATTCGGTTAAAAGGAAGGAATGATAGATTGCTAAAAAGTTACGAGTTTGTTTTGTTACTTATTATTGAATTTCTTGGAATAAAAAAAGAGATAAAAGCATTTTATAAAATATTGAATTGTGTAATTGAAGCTATGAATATCACAAAAAAAATAATAATTCTTCAGGAATACACAGCATAAGTAAAGATATAAATTTTTATATTACTTTATGCCTTTGATTAATAAACATATAAATCTACATGTAATATATATAAAGTTTTATAACTTTCTAAAGTATTTATATATACAGTGTAACCTCCTTTAACGGACACCCGAATAGCGGACACCTCTAATTAGCGGACATTATTGCGAGTCCCAGTCCCTTAAAATAGGATATTCCATGTTATCCACTCCGAATAGCGGACACTCTGAATAGCGGACAGCTATTTTAACTATAAATTATTTTTTTTTTCGATTAACATTTTGACAAACACATCGTGGTTGTATTTACATCAGTGTCCCATACATTGATACCTTCTATCGTTGTCCCATGATTCAATGCACGATTCTGAGGCCCTTTTTTTTCACTGTAGTTGCTTTGTAAATATCAATACCTCGTAAAGCTATCCTATAAACGTGTTGATTAAATTTAGTGCGAATTAAAATGGCATCAAAAAGGAAGAGATTGGCACTGAAAGAAAAAAATTAATTTTCTTGAAAGTTGCTGAAAAACAGAAACTGAGTGTGTGTTGTCTTGCTGAACGTTTTAAAGTTGGAAAAACTCAGCTAAGTGAACTTTTGAAGGACAAAGATGAGATTAGAAAAATGTGGATGGTGAATTCAAACAAAAATTGAAGAATTTGAAGATTCGTTAAACTGAAACAAGCAAAATCGACGAAGTGGTGATAAAATGGTTCCGTTTTGCTCGTGCAAAGAATATTTCTATAAGCGGGGTTTTGCTTCAAGAAAAAGTCAGAGAAGTCGGTCAAACTTTCTATATACTGTAATTAATTTTATCATTATTAATATTTTAAGTAAGACAAACGGATTAGCACTCATTTAAAAAGGAATGTAGAAAATAATTGCAATTGTTCATATTTTCTCATAGCGCAATGATAATTGTAGAAATTTAATTAAGATTGTACGTAATTTTTCATTAAATGACATGCTGTAAGCTAAAAATGAAAAAAAGATAGTCCTCCCCAATAGCGGACACCTCCCAATAACGGACAAAACTTCCGGTCCCATGACTGTCCGTTATTCGGAGGTAACACTGTATATATAATTTTTTTATAGTTCAGAGTTTTATCTTGTTAAATCATTCTCTTTTTTCTACTTTAGATCGAATGCAGCCTCAAACCACTGGAGACAATTTTCAAAGTGGGAAAAATCCGAATCCTGTGTTCCAGAACTATCCAAATCTTAAAGGGAGGTAAGAAAGGAGCCTTTATTTTCATTTCTTCTGGGAAATACAGTTTTATCCAGTCTTATTCGATGAAACCATTCGACCGAATACACAAACCACATAACCAGATTTTACCATTGAAATACCACATTGGGGAATCAATTTCATTTGACATTGATCTATATCGGAGGCATTTAATATTCTCACCCACATCTGTTACTTTGTTGCACCATCCACACGGCAAATTCCCCTCTCCCTGGATTAAGGGATTTTTTTTTTTTGTTTCTCTATCACCCCCAAATGGTGTTTCCGTGGAGACATTCTAAAAAACAGCAATAGAATTTTACGTCCCAGATTTCCATTGTTTCGCTGTATTTCCTGAATAGCTTGAAAAGATGTGTTCACCTACAAGTTTTTATTGTTTTGCTTAAAAATACAAAAGCTTTCTTTGTTTAAAAATAACTGAAATTACCTTAGGAATTTGTAGATCCTACATCAAAGTGATTTTCAATCACTTTGTTATTCAAAAGTTTATAGTCCTATTTTTTCACAATCTTCTTATCATGTTATGTTCATGAATTTTTAATATTCAGTGAAAACTCGAACCGTCACTCGAACCGAAGAAAACCGGCACTCTCTGTTATCCGTCATGTTCGCAAAACCTACATCTCCGTAAAATACGGGACATTGCCGCGATAAAAGCTAGAGCCTCGAAGAAACAGAAGTTGACTTATTACAGCTTTAACATATAAACCTTATTGGCTAGTACTGTTTTATGTTTCTATTATTATTATTTGTTTGGTGATTGACGATATCTATTTCTTACCGATTGATTTTTCTTTGTATTAATTTATTGTTTGCCTTCGTCCCAAACCAGCATTAAATTTCGTTACTTTAAGTTACATGTTTATTGCGAAATTTCTGTTATCCGTCTATTCGTGGTGTATTCCTCCGAACCGAATGACGAGGTGTACCACCAGCGCAACTTTAGCCGAATTTTAATGTTAATATTGAAGACTGTTTCGAACCCTAGGAAGAAAACACTGATATAGATTGATTAATTTAAATTATAAAACACATCTGTCTGTTTCTTTAGCTAATTTTAACTTATTGTCTATTTATATATATCCCATTTAAGTTGCACTGCTCTATTACTTTAAAACTTAATAAATTTTTCATCTTCATTGCGGAAGATCGACTGTAATTTTTAAACAAAAGATTTATTTTATTTTGCATTAGAATTCAACAGTTCATTCATCTTATTTTATTGGTAAGAAATTTTCCTTTTCGAATGACTTATTGCCTCCGACAGTTCCAGGCTCGAAGGTCGACCAGGAGTTGCCCTTGTTTGACCCCTACTTCACTTACTATGCGTTTCGATGATTTAGTGCACAGCATCAGTCGTAAGGGGAATCTGGGACAGTGTATAGGAGGGGAGGCGTCCAGGATGATATATCAAAACCCAGACTTATGAGCTACACAGCATTTGTTCGACTCAAGCATCGCATTACGTGACAGCCTTATCATCAATAGATCGAATTTTATTTGAGAGGATTATCTTGTTCCAGCATTGTTCTCCTGTTACCCAATCAGTTTTATTGGTACTCTATAAATATTAGAATAAAATTAGGAGGGTTAAGAAAATAATTTCCCCTTTATTACGTATAAATTTATCTTTACAATTCAGTAACTAAACTGATACTTTTTAATAAAGAAAACTTAAGAAAAAAAACAAACCAGAAAGTAAATTAATAAATTAATAAGTAATTAAATAAAATAATATTAAAGCTATCAAATAAATGATTAAAGCTATCCTAGCAAATTGCTCAAAAGATTTTTCGAAAATATTCAAAGATATATTTATAATATATTTTTATTAGAAATAATTCAAATCCCGAACCATTTTTAGGATTTTTAAAAATTTCAATATTTTTTTTTTTTTTTTTTTTTTTTTTTTTTTATAAATTTTTTTTCCCCGATTTGCAGCACAAAATATCAAAAAATAGCTCAGTGAATTTGTGTTTTGTTTAGTTATGTGCGTTCTTTGTTTTATTTTACTGTAAAAATGTACTAACACACGCTAAATCTCTTGTCTATATTAATAGGTTTCATAAAAAAGTAAATATATAAAAGTTTTGAATCTGAAAGAGAAAAAAAAAAGAGTCCTATGGAAGTACCTTTCCAAAAATTAAAAAGGAAATATTAATTTTATCTGATATTTTTTTTAATTCATTGAACTCAAATTACTGTTTTATAATATTAATAAAAGCAACAATGTTATCGTTATTTTATACATAATAACATTTTAAAATAATAATTTATTATAATAAATTATATTTTATTTAATATTGTTAACATAACATTACTTTTAATGAGATTTGATTAAATATGTTTCATTTCCTAAAAAATTCCTTTTTGTTTTTTAAAAAAAAACTTTTTTGCAAAAGTTTTAAGATAAGAAAAGATTGTCAATAGTTATTTGTTATGGAAAAAAAATGTATTTTTTTTAATTGCATAAAATTATATAACATTAACATATTCTACTGATTATTTTCTTAGTTTATTTTAATTATTAATGTTTTAGAAGTTTAAGAAAATTAATTTAACTAGAATTTAATTATTGAATATTTGAAATGAACTGTTATTTAAGAAAGATCAAATCATTAGAGATAGAATATTTTAAGAACAAACCCATTTATTATATTCTTAATTTCTGTAAATTTTTTTTCACGTAAATTTCTTCTCTAATGATTTTATCTTTCTTCGGAACTCACAGTTATACAATAAATCTACAAAGATAATCAACAAAACTTGTAATTTGTATCGAATTTTTTTTTTCTTTTAACGATTTTTTTTTTCCTGAACATTTTGCCTATTCCTTATCATAATACAATGGATTTATCTTCTAGTGACTAATAAGAGCGTTTTGAATAAGTTTCTGTTTTTTAATCTTAGTGATCCGGAGTTTACTGGTGGCAATGGTAAACAGCCTGGATTCTGCCAGATCTACCGAGGCAACACATGTTCCAGATACATTGGAAACAGGACAATTCATGTGACTTCTCAGATGTCTCAAAGACTGATTGAAGACAAACTAACAACAGCTTTTACTGTGATTGGTTCTTCAGGGGATCTATCTAAAAGATGCGCTGAGTTTGCGATTCCTTCTCTCTGCTATCATGCATTTCCATTTTGTGACGAAACTACAGGATTACCACAACCACGTTACATTTGCAAAGACGAATGTCTCGTCTTGGAAAA
>JAFIDM010000005.1:34432005-34459965 GCA_023159025.1 Thereuonema tuberculata
CCACAACCACGTTACATTTGCAAAGACGAATGTCTCGTCTTGGAAAATGATCTTTGTCGTCTTGAATATAGTTTAGCCAAGAAGCATCCATTGATTGGCCCTCAGTTGATTTTACCCAATTGTAATGACCTTCCCCAGGCGGGAACCCCTGAAACATCGAATTGTTTACGTTTGGGCATCTTCAAGGAGAAACCAGAAATCAACGGTAATTATTCCGATTCTAATTTAATTGATAAATTTGATAATAAATTTTATATATAAAAATTTTTTTTATAAAGTTTATTAACAAATCTTGGCACTTTCATTGTCATAATTAGAACTAAATTTACTTTGAAAATTTTAATATTTTATCAAACTTATTTTATTTTAATAATGGTAATAGTTAACTTGTTTTTCAAACAGCTCTATTTACTCTGTCAGATGACAACATTTCTGTCCTAAACAGTAAAAAGGCACAAACTTGAAAAAAAAAATCGGAAACTACTTTTCTAACTCAAGTGGCTGTTTGTTACACAGTGGCCATAGACATGAAAAACAGCAATTGAATAATTAGTACAAAAACTTGCAATGACTAACAGTACTATTAGACCCACATCAACAACTTTTACATCTTTATCTGAACTTCTCTGTATAAGAAATAATAGATTACATCGACTTCAGTCTAGCTTTTGTAGATAGAAATCTATGGAGGAAAGTCAAATATATCTTAAGGCAAAGAAGAAGGAATAGATGCTCTATTAAAAAGGATGGCAGCAGTGTTTCTATGAAATCAGTGTGTGTTTGTTTTTCCTGTTAGCTTTATTAAATTCAGATAGATTGTTTTTTTCTGTCATGCTAAATGGCTTAAATGGGTATGCAAAAAAATGAGGGTGATTTTTTATTATGTGTGTAGAGAAATGAAAGATAATGTCTGTAGATAAAGTTTGTAGAGATAATGAAAGAGTTACATATTTTTAATTATTTATAGAGTAATTGTCAACTTATTTTACAATACAAAACTTGCAGAAAGCAATTTCGTTCTTTTGAAATTTCAAACTTTAACCTATAGACTTCTATCTAAATATAAAGAATAAAAAGGAGGAAATTTATATATCTTAAAGTGTTCTTTTATAGATAACCAAATTATATCTCAACAAACTAAAGCCATATTCATCTACAGAAATGCAGATTTTCGAATCGAGTGAGAACTGATCAATTCTAGTCATAGAATAATTTTGACGCTTTCTACAACATATTTAATTGAATAGGAAGTTGTAAGTGGACAACGAATTGTTGATGATTTCCTCTTCTCCTTGGTTAGAAAATTAACAAACGCGATTCTCTGCATATTCTATGTTTTGCTCTTACCTTGTAACAGGATGACGGTTTCCTACATCTTTCTTGGTCATTTGCCAGCGTCTTATTCTTAAATAGCATCTCCACATAAACTTGATCATCTCTTGTCGAACTATGAAATTAAAAGTGAACATCCATTAGATTCTGACAGTCTAACTTGTAGACTGACACATTTCTTGTGGTTTTTTGGGTTGCTCTGTCAAATGATGCAAGTCCTACTTGCTAAAAGAATATTAAAATGCTACTGTGAGGCTTGAACTTTTTTTCTTATGCTGAATGGAAATGAAGATCTGTAGGAAAGAGAATTTGCAAAATTGTTTAGTTACTTCAAATTCAGAAAACATCCATCATATCACAATGCTTGAATTCAGGGTAATTAGGAGATAAAAAGATTAAAAAAAAAATCTTACATGAATAACAATATTAAGTGACATAACTTTTCTACTTATTCTCAACATATTTTGAGAAGACATTATCACGTGATATATGAATAAGTAATTTGAAATTCACGAAGCTGCAAGTGAAGCAATTAAGAACGTCTATATGAATGACTTAAGACTGAAATTTGGATGAGTCTTCATTTCTAAGCTTTCTTAGAAATATTTCTCCAACTTTTTCGCACCACTCAGTTAATCGTAAGCAATTGCTCAATGCACAAACATGTGAGATGGATTGAATTTGATGACAAATATGCAGCAGCTTCTTTAAAGGCTAATACGTCATCCAAAGACTACATATATTCTGATAGAGTTCTTCACTTATCCTACGTAGAATTTCAGAGAGTTTCACGTTTTCTTTTTGCTTGAAACTTGATAATACCACTGTTCCACATTTGGCATAACAGGATGCGACTCCATCTTGCACTTGTGTATCTTGAGCAGATTTTGGAAGAACGATCAGGTGACAGGAAGTGAGAGCAATATTACCATCCTCTAAAATGAAAGATGTTTTCTTAAAAAAAAAAAATCCAGATCAATATCTATCAATAACAATTTAATTTGATGTAAAAAAACGATATCCTAATAACGATATACTATTGAAAACTCTGCCTCATTGTCAACCGAGAGTTCAATGCTAATTAAAGCAGATCTACGTATATTCTTCTCATTTTTTTTTATACATTCAAATATATCCTTATCTATTTTTATTTTACTAATATTTTTGAGTTCTCCTTTGAAATATAATTTTCCCATTCTTGAATTTCGGTAATTTAGGTTTTAATATCTTTAGTTATTATACTAACATAGATAAGCATTTTTACGTATTGTTAAAATACTGATATAACCTTTCCTCTTCTTTAGATATTCAATATTAATGTTCTACTTGGAAGTGAAAAAAAATCATCTCTACTAATTAGCATAAATTTTGAAAATTAACGTAATTGAGTTTAACCAATGGTGTTCGATGTTAAATTCAGCTAAGCCTAGAATATTCGTAGGCTATCACTACCGCTTGTGTCGTGGATTAACCTGGGATTATTGTTTACTTTTCATAGTTAGACAAGGAATGCTGCAACACCAGTTACAGGTCGGTCCCACAGACGGAGTATCTCGAAGACCATCGCGAAACCTTCATTTTATCCGATCAGAGGCGCGAGAGATTTGTTAACGTCAGAACTTAAGATCTGTTTTGATGTAAATTTGGTTTTAGCTCAAAAGAAAAGCTTTTTCGTTACCTGATTCACCAAAAAATAAATAAAAAACATAACTGTTTGAGATTTTGAAAGCTCATTCAACAATTACCTAATAGGTTGTTTTTTTGTTTTTTTTTCATTTCTTTACACATGTTGGCTATTACTCCTTAAGAATTATTTTAAAAGCTCAAAAAAAATAATATCGCTCTAATTCATTTTCTATATTACGTCAGAGGAAATTGAAATATAAGTTTTTGTAAAACAGAAAAAAACAACAACAATAACAACAACATACGTTTCAATGAATTTAATCTATTTATATATTTCAAAATAAATAGTCACTACTTTTTCAGAAATTTACATTAAAAGTAAATTATCTCAGCAAAAACAAATTCCCTATTCAGATGTTTTATTGATGTATTATTAGCTTTTATCTCAGTTGCTCCTAAATTTCTTGTATTTTTGATTACTTCTAATATTTTCTCAAGCAACGAATTGGTTTAAAAAAATTAAATTTTATAATTATTGTTTCATTTTATGTATTATAATTAAATCTTAATTTAATTAAGATTAACTGAAATGTTATGTATCAGGTAAAAATTTAGTTACCGGTATAATATTTATACATAGACTGTACTGCATTAAAATTTTATATTTTTGTTTTTATTAGTAAATATTAATAATTTATTTTTATTATTATATTTTATATATATTATATATTTTAATTATATTTTTATAAAATTTATCATTAAAATAAAATAATAATATAATTCTTTTTTTATTATTTATTATCAGCTATTTAGTTTTATATTTTTAAATGTATTCACTTTTTCATTAGTATTTGTATCTTTAATATTTACAATTTTTTATAAATCAATTTCTTAACATTTCTCCTCTTTCTCTTTTTTATTCATACTTTAAATTACAGAAATAGAATCAAGCTGTTACCACGGCAACGGAGAAGACTATCGGGGTCACGCAAGTGTCACAGCTTCCGGTCATGAATGTCAGCCGTGGAGTCATCAAATGCGATGGAAGACTTCAGAATTTCCTGAACTGACAGGGGGACACAATTACTGTCGGAATCCAGGGGGACAGGAATCACAGCCCTGGTGCTTCACTAATACGCAACTGGTTCAAAAAGAACTGTGTGCAATTCCAAAATGTGGTAAGAACATATAATAAGATTTAATAACTGATTGTTTTATTTAATTTTATTGTAACAGTTACTAAAGAAGCCATTTACAACAAACATTCAACACAAAACACAGGAAGTTTTTCTCTATGAAAACAATGGTATTATTATTGCTATGAATGATTTCTACATTGTGTTTATTATTGACAAAAACATTAATATTAAATTTGTGATACTAAATATATAGCAAACAACATTGAATAAAATTAATTACTTATTTGTTTGCATAAAAATAATATTTGCTGATTCCTTTTTCCTGTATATTAAATTAAATAATTTTTCTTACTATTATCGTAATGACTTTAATACCAAACAATTTCATATTAAATGTTTCTACGCTAACAGATTAAACCAATGAGAAATTTTCCGGAGCTGTAGGAAAGGAATAGAAGTATTTTGAAAAATTAAGCAGAAGAAATTTCCCAGCAATGTTTATTCTAAGAATCTTTAAGATTCGCAATCCATTGAATCCTAAAATTGAAAACTGTAAGATAAAATGAAGCAAAATCAAAATGTTTCTTATGTTATTACCAATGACTTTTGAGAATTTTAAATATTTTTTAGTATTGAGACTAAAAGAATGGTTCTTAATTGATCAGATGACCCTTTCAACTAATACCCAGGAAGAAGAACCTTCAATTTATGTTATTAAATAAATAATTTCATAGTCGTAATGATCTTTAATTTTTATCGTAAATTCCATACGTTGTCCTATAATGAAAAATTAGCAAAGATAATCTTAATAAGATTTTCAATTGAAAAAAGGAAAAATTGAAATATTTGGAAATTAAAACGGTGTATGTCTAAACATAACTTATGTAATATAAAAGCAGTCTTACCTTACCAGTCTTACCTAACCTTCTTGAAGACACTTTTGGAAGAGTAAGGAGTCGTATAAGCTTCATTAAAATAATTTCAATTGTAATTTAATTAGTTATGTTCAAAAATGTAGCCTGCACCCCTGATTAATGACTTGGCCGGTAGAGACCCCGTGAAACATTTGCATATGCCGCTGCAGAAGCACAACTGACGGGGAAAGTTAGAAGCTCCCACGTAAACAACATCACACGGTAGACTGAGTGAAGCCACATTACAATCTATACACCGAGAATCACAGCAATGGGAAATACTAAAACAAACTTGATGGATAAAAATTAAAATATTAAAATGCAATTCAACGTATAATACAACATTGAATTGCATAGAATGCAGTTAATAAAACAGGTTTATCAATTTAAACTTTAAATACAAAATAAAATAGATAAGGTAATAAATTAAGCCAAACAAATAATGTAAAAAAATCTGAGAAATTATTAAAAATCAAATATTGAAAAATGTAATTAAAAAATTAAAAAATTAAATTAGAAATTGAAAATTAAATATCTTTGAACAATTATTCTAAATCAAACAGTTTCAGGGTTTTTTTTTATTTTCTCCAAACCATATTCGGTCATGGAAAAAATTGATACTTGATCATTGTAAGCATTAATACAAGTAAGAATGAAGTAAGACTCCATACAATTTCTTTTGAAATGTTGTTTACATAACTCTGTAATCAATGGCTTTCATAATTAATATGGTGATGACACTGGAAAGAGTGAAGAACCGTTAAATAATCATTGTTAGGCATCAAAAGTCCTGCGGTGTTCCACTACCCGGTCAAAAAGGGGTCTACGGGTCTCGCCCAAATAAAGATTTCAAAATTTTTATAAAGTTTTGTAAATTAATTTTTGTCATTAATCAGGTGTGCAGAACACACAAGTTACATACAGCACACGTAAAACGTTCCTGATTATGTAATTTAATTACTTTCTTCTGAAAGTTTTTGATTGTTTCTTTATTAAAGTAATTGTTTTGTTTATCCTTGATCGTTATAATTGCATTGATTTGTTTTTCTTTCATTTCTAGCTAATCACCTCTGGCTGTATATCGTAATACCATCAGTTGGAGTCGTTGTTCTGATAGGTTTCTTGATTGGATTCTGGTGTCTCCGATGCAGGAAAAAAGTGTCAAAGACAACAGCCAAGACATTCATTACCCGTCCCTCCCAGCAACTTGAGCTTAGTTCCTTAATTCCAGTCACAAGCAGTCGAGTAAAAGAATTTCCCATTGCCAACATTCGCTTTCTTCAGGAACTTGGTGAAGGTTCTTTTGGGAAGGTTTACAAAGGCGAAGTGATTGGCTTAAAAGATAACGGGACTACAAGCATAGTAGCTGTTAAAACTCTCAATCAATCGTCAACACCAAAGGCAAAGCAAGATTTCCGGCGGGAAGTTGATTTGCTGACTGATTTATCTCATCCGAACATTGTTTGTCTTTTAGGAGTTTGTATGAAAGAAGAGCCCTTGTGTATGTTGTTTGAATATATGACTCAAGGCGATCTTCACGAGTTCCTCATTATGCATTCTCCTCGTTCTGATGTGTCTGCTAGTAGTGACGATGGCACTTTGCATGTGTTGGATTATACAGACTTTCTGTGCATTGCTACTCAGATTGCTGCTGGAATGGAATATTTATCGAATCATCACTATGTACATCGAGACTTGGCGGCTCGGAATTGCTTCGTTGATGATCATCTCATTGTGAAAATTTCAGATTTCGGTCTGTCACGTGATATTTATTCCACTGATTATTATCGCGTGCAGTCGAAGTCTTTGATGCCAGTGAGATGGATGCCTTTGGAATCTATCTTCTACGGCAAATTCACTACAGAAAGTGATGTGTGGTCATTTGGCGTTGTGCTGTGGGAGATATTCAGTTACGGACTGCAGCCGTATTACGGCTTTACTGATGCTGAGGTCATCGAAAGAATTCGCTCAAGGCAGCTGCTTCCTTGTCCTGAGGATTGTCCATCTCATATTTACACTTTAATGGTGGAATGCTGGCATGAAATTCCATCTCGAAGACTGTCATTCAAAGAAATTCATCAAAGACTCTGTGCCTGGGAGAGCTTTTACATGAGTAATGACTTGTGTGAACTAAGCCTGCATCACAGTAGCAGTCAGCATAGTAGCTCTGGACCCAGCAACCATACTGGCTCTACGAACATCAGTTGCATCCAATGCCAAAATACCACCTCCTCATGCCAGAGGACTCTATGTTCCCCAGCCACCATTCATCCTTTTATCCGTTCAGTTCCACAGCATCCACATCTCATAGGTTTAACTTAGTGAAGACACCATTCATTGACTCAACAGTTAATTACTAAAAAGTCCTGTTGTGATTCAAGAAAGCTCACTGCACGAGAGACCAAAATCAGCAGAAGAAAGAACAGTGTTAAGGTTGTGCCCCTGCCTTTTTTGTGTCTCTTGAGCTCAAAGAAAATCGAGATATGTACTCTGAAAAACCAAATACATTAAATAAAAATATAAACTGAATAATAAAACTGCCAAATAACAAAAGTACAATGAAGAAATAAATTTAGCAGTTTTATATGATGCAAATTATTGCAAAGAGATGACAAGCATTTATATAAATACTATATTTAGGAAAACCATTTTATGAAGAACATTTTTAATAGACTATTGATAATAAATGGAGAATAAATACTGACAGCAATTGTTAGTGAATATAAGCAAAAAAGAAAATGTTGAATTTTATAAAATCTTACTCATGAGTTACTCATGAGACCTCAGTTTGGTATTTGCTAAAATACAACATTTAAAATTTTTAACTTTTACTGTGAAATTCAAGTCTACTTTATTTAGAAATTATTATCCAGTTACAATTAGTTCTTAATTTGAAGTATAATCTGCTATGTAGTAATTAATCTTAATCTACTGTACTTAAACTTCTTTTTAAAATATTAAAAACTATTGGTTAAATAATTAATATATTTTCAATGTTTGTGAAATTATTTGTGAAAATATAAGAAAGTTGTATTATTATTATATCAGAATTGTTTTTATGTGTGCCAAATCATATCTATAAAGTAAATTATTTTTATTAATACATGTATATAATGTTATTAAATATTCATTGATTATTTTGTTTGATTAAAAAATCCATTATGTCATTGTGTAAGTTCCTTAATAAGTTTCTTTTAATCAAAATTTTTACTTAAAAAATATTTTATTATATATATATTTGTAAACTATTTTGAAGTTAATAATTTATTGCAAAAATTGTTTGAATAACAAGAAAGAAAAGTATGTAAAATGGATTGAAAGGAAAATAAATAGAAAAATTAAACTTAGTTAAGGTTCTTAGATAACTTAAGGCATTAAGATTTCTTTCCAAATCCTTGGCATAATTGTTTTTTTCTTCATGTCTTTACTTTTTTAAGTTCAGTGTTTGGAGTGAATCCTTCTAGAACAAACTTTGAATTTTTGTCTTATCTACTTAAAAATCACATTTCTATTGGGCGAAGATCCTACTCTATTTTTCTATCCTGGAAATTTATTCTAGGAAGAATTTTAAAAGTAATTTCTTTTTATCCCTATAAAAGAAATTTGCCAAATATATAAATTTATATTTTTTTAAAATAAAAGTGGGAAAATATTTTAGCTTGGTATAAATGTTTGCAGTTAGTGAGCTATCAAAGTAATGATTTGTCGTGAAGTAAGATTGATTCTTGAATATCAGAATTGTATAGAATAATATTTTTGCCAACAGGTGTTGGTGGGATTTTAGTCCTACGGTTGCATCCGAAAAAGAAAGAGTATTTTAACCTTTTTTTCTGTTGGAAAGTCGTTTTATTTTTAACTTTCTCTTCATCTGGAAAACGAGACAACAGTTTTTCTTTATTTTTGGTTGAACTGTAAGAAAGATCATAACCCCTCCCACTCCCAAGTTGTTGGGTCGCCTAGGGTAGCCCCTAATATGTCATATCATCGTCATATGGTTGGATGATTGCCAGTCCTTTTGAATCTCGTTCGAAAGTATGTAAGCAGAGCCTTCAATATGCACTGTTATAATGTGAACTGATATTGGATTATGCAAATCTTTATTTATAAAATATATTTACAAAAAAAATAAGAATTTCATAACTTTGAAATTAACTTACTTTATTACAAAGAAAAGATTTATGGTTTAACAGAAGAGAGATTTCATTTATTCGTCCATTCTTTATATCTAAGAAGCAGTGTAATAAGAAGTTAGTAAAGAAATCTAACAAAGCACTGCAGGTACTGAATAAATTATTTTAGAAAAATAATTAGAATAACTAGATAGAAGCTTAAATTTTGCATTTAACTCATGTTAGTGAATCTGATGATCAACCAAATATGTCAGTAAAATTTGAAAATCTTTGAATTGGAATTAACTCAACTATTAAGACAATTAATGAAATTGAATTAGCTTGGATTGATCAAATAATTTCTTACATATTTTGGGTAGAACAGCTCAGAATAATAAAACTTTAATTAACTCAAAAAAAAAAAAAAGGAGTCTACGAATAATCATTTGAATCAGGAAGAGATATGATAGGGAAACAGGCGGAGAAACGTTTTCAGTAAAATTAGAAAATAATTATAAAATCAGCACAGTGTACCAGATTATTTCAAGTAAAATTAGAAAGAAAGAGTAAAGTATTGGAATTTAAGACGAAAGAAATAAGAAACAATAATTCGCCGTTAAAGAAAATGAAGTTACCAGACATTATCGGTTCTCATGCGGATTTCGTTGATGTTGGCGATCCGCGCTGGGCAGGTTTTGCCGGGGTTCTCCCGTTTCTCCCCTGCATTTCTCACACCATCCTTTCTCAGTCTTTCTCTCCGTCTGTCCTTCTTTCCGTGGGATAGTACAAAAGATCTTTCAGGTCGACGTGCTCGGCAGTCATGCCACCCACTTTCAATTAATCTAATCTAATCTATCAGACATTAAAAATGAAAAAAGGAAATCAATTTCTTATTTTTTTTGTATTAACGTTAAAGAAACCTATATAGACAGACAAGGTCGTTTTAAATCAATTTTAAAGAAAATTAAATCACTAGAAAGTATCAATATTATCAATGTTTGTGAATCAAACTTTGCAGTAATCAAAATGTGGACAGAAATTTCTACTAGATTGTATGTACATAGTAGTAACATACAAACATATAAAGCTTATATAAGGAATATTATTTTATTTTTTAATTAAAAGAAATCAAACAAGAAAGAAGTAAGAAAAACTACTAACTTTATTTGAATCTGAAAATTTAATATAAAAGCTTTGTTTTAGCGGTCCCATGTTACTGTTAACGTAGGAAACCGCTGTTGCTTTTGTGTTGTCTGTCTGTCATACTGTATGTCACACTCTGTAACAGCCAAACGGTTAGAGATATTAGAATGAAACCTTCACCATTGTGTTACAGCATTAAGAATTACGTGACCACGTAAAAAAAATCAGACCTGTAAGACCCCTCCCTGACCCCCCAAATTAACATTTTCCATAGCAGTGTTAGTAATAATGATAACAATTAACACAGTAATAATAATGATGCTTCATACATAACAATACTAACAATTGCCAACATGACGTTATTATTAATATTTACAAACGTATTGTTTTATAAATTCTTTAACATATCCAAATGATACACTAAGCATTGTATTAGCGGCCACTAGATTACAGATTTCTTAAAATTACTTTAAATTGTGCTTACTTAAATAAATATGTTTACAATCTCAAATCACTCGATTCGTCTATTAAGAATCAGAAATTCTTTAAAAGCAAATAACAAGAAGAATAAAGAGAGAGTGGTACACGATGAACTCCATACCAGCACTTGACTAACAACGAATACAGTCCTAGTAATTCATAATAAAAACAACTCCTTTAATTTTCACTATATTTCATCCTTCTTTGCGAGGAACTTCATCAGATGGTAACAGAGGACAAGAAACTATTCTTCTTTCTCTACTATTTCATTAGGATTACAAATAAGAACTCAAGAAATTGTTTCTTGTCATGTATTACCACCTGATGAAGTCCATCTCAAAGAAGGATGAAATATTGTGGAAATTAAAGAAGTTTTTATTATGAATTTTTAGGAGTGTAATATTATTTACAGAATATATTAAAGAAGAATATATAACGAATGCAGTGGTCACATGGTTATTAGTATCTGCATAACAACAAATGCGCCGAATATCTCAAGTTAAACATTACTGTATGTAAAGAAGAGACGAACAATCGATGTAATCGTATCATAGAAGAAACGTTAAGTATTTGTAAATTTAAAATTCGAATAGTATAGCAAGATTTAGTGGAGCTCTAGATTGGATTATTTACAAATTTGCATCACCAATTCCATCAACGAATACTTTGACATTATTTGTCTGAATTACACTCAATATAATAAAGATTGAATTCCTACACGAAGAAACAATGATCTTAATAAAGTATTTATTTCTCTTCAGAAGAATCTTAGAAGTATCTTCATTAAGTTAGTTAGGTCTTTGAATAGTTGAAATTAAAGAAGAATAAAGTTTGAAATTGAAACATATAATAAATTGGATGGAGATGATACGAATTAACTGAAGAAAATCTAATCTTTTTTAAAGATAAAATAAACTTATTTTTTTGTGTTAGTTTTCTAACACAGAGTATTACTACTTTAAATAGAAACAACAAATAATTTAATAGCAATAAATAATCAAATAATTTCTTACATGTTTTGGGTAGAACAGCACAGAATAATAAAACTTTAATTAACACAAAGAAATGATAAAGAATTGAAAAACAAGAACTAACAAAGTAATACCAAATAATTGAAGTTGATAATGACATACTATGATATTACTTATATACCAACTCACAATTTAATAAGTCTGTAACTAACGGAATATCGTGTCTTTTATTTACTAAAGTTTTCATTTTTTTTTAATTAAAAAGGCTTCCTTTGTTGATATAATCGAAAACGATTATTGTCTTTGGATATTTGAACTTCACCCCATTAGTAATAATTGTGAGTGACAAATGTTCTCTCATTGCTGAATTTCCTAATTGATGCTGCTTTAATCTTTTATGCAATGATTGTTGAGACCTACCAATGTACATTGTTAATTAAGAAATTTGAAAACTTTTTAGTAAATAGAAAACATTAAATTCCGATAGTTACAGCTTTCTTAAATAGAGTTGATATATTTGTAATATCACAGTAGATCATTGTCAACTTCAATTATTTGGTATTGCTTTGATAGTTCATGTTTTTCAATTCTTTAGGATTTTTTTGTGGTAGTTAAATTTTTGTTATTCTATGATGTTTTTGATAATGGATAACGTCTATCCGAAACTTGCAAGAAATTATTCGATTATTATCTATTACTATTAAATGACTTAAAATCCAAGTGTTGTTTCTATTTAAAGATTAAATATGGGTTGTTGTTTTTTATCTTTTATTTAAAACGAACTATTATTACCTTAGTTTCCTTAAATTGTTTTGGTATTTTCGGGAGACATATACCACACATATTGGCTTTATAACTTGTAATTAATTAATCTGGATTAATCTTGAACTTCTGGATAGATTTTCTTAAAACTTATGCAGTTTTAAGATCTACAGATGTAATTTCAAATTTTTTAAATTATAATTATTTAAAATATAAAATATTGCTGAATGACCGTTGGCACGCAGTCTGTCCCTCCCACTCAGCAATGAACTGTTCCGGCAGCGCTTCCTAAGTCCCCTTGGATAGTTCGAATGGAAGTGTTGCCGGCTATATAAACAGCACATTCAGCTAGAAAAGACACTTCTGCTGGGACGACAACCAGCCGCAAGTTGGTCTCCAGCGAGGAAGAAGAAAGCAGTTCGCCTTGGACGGCAGCCGCCGCACATTGGTTCACGGAGAGGAAGAGAGCACTTCGTTTGTGGCAGCGGACTATATAGGGTCTTCCTTCCAGGGAAGAGAAGATTCAGTCCGGGGCAAAGTCCATCTTCGAGAAGCAGTAGAAGTTGCACCGGGTAAAGCCGAGAAGAGGGATAGTAGCACTCAATTCAGAAGCAAGACTTGGTTTCAAGACGAAGCCAAAAAATTGCTATGTATAAAATATATATATATATATATATATATATATATATATATATAAATAACTGAGTCCTTAGCGAGAAATTACTACAAGGAGACAAAAACTCCCATAAAAAAAAAGCATTCGAATCTAAACAATGGTTTGTTACAGATATCTTTCACAATGTTTTTTATTTTTTTACCCTAATCCGTTAGTTTGCTAAGATTTGATATGATTAAATTAATCTACTTTAGACAATTTAATTAAATAATGCATATTTAATTAAAATGTTCAACAAATGGAAGATTTGTACTCGAGTGAATGTAATTTGAAAATATACAGACTTTTCTTTTATCTTATTTCCACGACTGAAAAAAAATATATTATGGAAAGAAGGTTTTAAGTTCTTTTAGGAATTTTTATTTAATTCTGTTATGATGACAGAAAAAAGTTCAATTGATTCTCATTAATATTTTCAAAATGCTATTTGTTTAATCTCGAAACGACACAAATAAAAGTTTTGATAACGCAATTTTTTTTTCTTTAAAACGCAAGAAGGGGAGCTAAAGAATAATCAATGCATACAATTCAGATATTGTCTGACTGTGAGGCTCAGTCATATCGGAAAGGATTGTATTTCAATTTTTTTACTCCAGCACCATAATGTTACAAGAATGTTGTTTTATTAATAGATTTACAACATAGCATTCCATGTCATTCTCTTTAATCGGGGAAGTTCGTAGAATAATCCAGAAAAAACTGATGCTCCGGCAGTTTTAACTTTCAGGCGAAATCAGTAGAATAGAAGACAAATCAAAGGAAAAAAATCCGGTCATATTCAGAGTTAATAAAACCCAGGTATAATATATATTAGTTTAAGGAGATTTATCGTTAAATTTATTAGGTGCAATTTCAAAACTTCAATTAATAAAGAACATTAATTTTATACTAATTATAAAACTTATAACTTATTGTTATTAATTAAGTGATACTGAACGAGAATATTTGGATCCAAATTCTAAAAAATATGTGGGAACTTCATTTTGGTTACTGCAACAAATCTAAACTAATAAGAAAATGAAAACAACATTTCCATTTCTGCAAACAAAACCATATTCAAATTAGAAGGTACTATTTAACAATTTGATAAATATTTTAGATCACTTGGAAAATTTAAACATTAATCATTTATTAGACAAATTTTGCAGTATTTCTGCCGAAGACATTTTATGGAGATTTTGATTCATTTCTAGCGTAACGCTTCTATCCATACTCATTTGTTGTCCAAGATATATGTAGCTGCTAACTTTCTCTAATTCAGAATTGCCTATTAAAACTTTAATTTGTTACCTATTAATAAATCCATTAAACATAAACTTTTGTTTTCATTGAGTTTAACTTTAATCCAACTTTTAAGCTTTCATTGGCAAGTTCATGTATCATCAATTGGGTCAGGTACAACTCACCGCGAAATATTGCAATTCTACAAACTCGAGTTAAGACTTTATTTACCTTCATGGGGATAAATTCGTTATTATGACAAATACAACTGATAGGTATCTTTTATTTGATTATATAAACAAAAAAAATAGATTAATATTTTTTTTTCAAAAATAACAAAAAAAAATATATACCAAGACAAATTTGAATTTATCAAAAGCATTTGATATCAAGAAAATTACCTTATCTGGGTCTTGATAAAACTTCAGTGGTGCCATGATCTTATATTTATCATTTAAATTTCCCAAATAATAGATTTATTATATATTAAAAAAAACCCCGAAAAGACAGGAAGAATCAACGCAAGCAAGAACAAGTTTCTTTCATAAAAAAGTAAACTTTCAAATCTCTTTTGAAAGTCAATGCTCTAATTCCTTTTCTTCGCAGCAAAGATAAATTAAAAAAAATTACTTCAGAAATTTCTTTAAAAAAAGAAACCCGTATATTGTTTTCGTTGGACGTAAATTAATGAGCTAATTGTCTAAAGGGGATTTCGCGAGATATCCAATAACCTTCTCCATAACATGTTCCTATCATTCCAGCTTCCAGTCAACCTTAAACTGACCACAATAAATCACCCTCACCAAGTGGAGAGTTAAATTCGATCAGACTCTGTGACAATCACAATAATAGCACGACAGGAGCACAATTCACAAGTGACAACATTAATGCCTGAATTTGTTACTTAATGACCCTTCAAAAACACCAGTCGTAATTCATCGTTTCCAAAAATTACAGAAATGTCATTTAGGGAAATTTAGGCAACTGGGAATGCATAATGAATGAATCTTAGAGTTTGAAGGAATTAATAGACGAATTTACTAACAGCAATCGTAAAACACAAATGACTTACTGCAAATTAAAAGTCTTTAAATTGTTTTTACCAAAGTGAAGAAATAAATATTAGTAATTTACAAATTAAAATTCCAAAGTTTTCTGGTCTTATTACTTTTCTATTTATTTTATTCTATATGGTTCCTAAATCTTATTTATCTTCTATAGCCAAAGTATATTTCAAGTACATTTTAGTATTTAGAAGTGCTCAACAAAAGAAATAAAAATTCACATTAAATTTAAAAGAATATTATATTATTGTTACGAGTTACTTTTGCAATAGACAGAATCCCTGTCTTTCAATTACATGTAACCATTGGTTGTCACTCGACTTCTGACGATGAAATGGACATTGGTATCATTGAACAGAGAGGTTTGGGAACTCAGCTAATGAATTGGCTCGAAAAGCGTTTCTTTTTCCTTCCGTGAAGGTGAGAGATTCAGATGGGTTTTGTTTTTTCTATTGTCTTTTTTTTTTTCTTTTTCATTCTCTCGTTATTCTTTCCTTTTTTCTTTCCTTGCCTTAAGGTATTCTTCATGTGTCGGTGTAAGAAATTGGGCATCTGAAGAAGAAGATCGTTACGTGCAAATGAACATCAATTGACTGTAAATGATGATGATGCTGTTGATGATAATGGTAACTTAGAAGCAAACAGAATCACAGTGGTCATTTATTTAATATATAAGTATGGTTAACTTTATTTTATGTTGCTTAAGGTATATATATCCTTGTATATAAGTATGACAGTGGTTTCAAATGAATATAAATAAAAATGAATATAAATGAATACAAAGTACATGATAGTTAGTTTCACTTAAAAGTAAATTGTTAAAATATAAGTATCAAAACATAACTGAAAGGCAATTTATAAGTTTGTATATCTACTTCAAATAAGTAATATTAGTAAAACTGCGACTTCTGTAGAGGTTTGACAACTACATTTAACACCATCATCCCCTTATATAAAGAAGCAAGTTTTTTGCAAAAAAATAAATTCCAATCGCCTTATTTTCATGAAAAGATTGTGTACTTGTTAAAAAAATATATAAAAAAAATTTTAAAAAAATAAAATGTATCCTGTATAATATTAGCAGTAATTGCAACTGAACTGGTTATAAGCTACATCTTTTATATAAGAAATAGAAGATCAAATTGAGCGATGTTGTAACTAAACAGCCACAGTTAACTTATTATTATTATTATTATTAGCAATAGTTTTATTGAATCGAAATATTTTAAATTTGAAGCTTTGGAAGTGGAGATATTTCTAAAACAAAAATTATTGTTTAAAAATAAAAAACAATAAAAGATACAAAAATATAATATTAAATTTATGTTTAAATAATTTATTTTATTCTATTTTTAAAATCGTAAGATTTCTCTAATGTAGATCACAGTATATCTGTTCTGAGCGTTGATTCATCAATAAGTTTTGTTGGAAAAAAAAAAAAACTGAATATCTTTAATTAAAACAAAATGGGAAAAAGTGCATAGAATGAATAGCTTGAATGGCTGAATCTTTATTTTTAAAAATGTTTCCATTAGATAGGATTTATTGAAATGATTTCAGAAAACTTAAATCAATCCTAGTGTTGGGATCTCGGAAGGGCAAAAGCCATGGATTTCCCCTCAGCAATGTTCTCCCCCTTTCAATCCCACCCTCTTTCTCATTTCTAGGGGGAAAACCCACCGCCAATATTTCAGGCACTCAGTCGTTCATTATGATGCATGTCAATGAAATATCCACCCAAAAACCCTTGTCCCTTTCTGCTGCCCAATAAATGTCCTTCTTGCAATTATTTCGGGACTCTATCTTCTGACCTTTTGACTCGAATGAAACTTCAAAAGCCAAGCAAGTGTCTTTTAACAGAAATACATTGAAACTTCAATTACAAAATCCAAAATAGATCTTAAAAATAGTTTTGATTCTAATTCTGTCAAATTGTTATTTCCAAAAAGTATTTCTGTAAATGTAATTTATACTTTTTTAAATTTAAAATTTTAGTTTTATGTGTCTTTCTTAGTTATTTTATCAAAAAGTATTTCTATTTACGCATTTTTAACATAACGTGTTTACTTGGTCATTCAGGACAAGCAGGCGATTGAATGGCCAGCCTGACGCTCACCCGTCGTTACTTCTCGGTAAAATACGTAATATCCATTGGACACAAAGCTCTGTGAAACTTAGGATTCAATTTGGAGAGTGAATAACTGATTGAAACTGTCTTCTCCAGTCCGTAGACTGACTGAGTCCACACAATTAATACTATTTTTATTATGTAGTTTATAATTCACGATGATTTAAAGCAGGAATGATTAGATCTCTAGGTGAAAAAAGAACTCGAAGTAATGTCCACATAAATGAATTACTCTTTATTCGAATAATGAAAGCATTAAAATTCAATTTAATATAACATTTTTTCTTACTTCATTATGTACATTCAAAATTTGCGAAAAGATTTCGCTTTTTTTGCTAGTTAGAACGTAAACTGTATTGAACTACTTCATTGCCAAATAATGTAAGTGAATTAGATATAGTCGACCATACTTGTACTATTTGCAATTTAAAAATATTCTAAGTACTGTCGGTAATATCCAGTAGAAACTTTTGCACGTGAAAACCTTTTAATTAATATTGTAAGTGAAATTGAAGAAAATAATTAAGCAATACTGATTCTAAAATGGTAAAATTACAAATTCCTAATTCTTTCTTCTTTCGAAATTGAAATTTATCTTATTAATTACCGCTGTATTTTTAAAATTAAACAACAAAATATACAAAAAAAAATACTGAATAAGTCTCCTGTAAAATCCATAAAAAAAAATATTTCAGAAACCTGAAAAAACAATCAGTTAAAATTGTTCGAATTTATATTTTATCTGGTCACATTCAAATGTTTTCTTGCTATACTAAATAAAGCAAATCATTATTTTTAGGCATCTTATATACATTACAATTTTATATAAATAAATATAATTATTTTATTTTATACTTATTTAATAATAATAATGTAATTTAGAATGTACGTATTGAATATAATTTATATTTATAGATATACATAGAATTAAAATTATTTTAAAATTATTATTCTGTAATTTTTTTTTTTTATCTTCCAGAAGACTACAATTTATGTGATATCAAAACTTAACATTTAATGTTTGTATTCTATATAATTCCTCTAGAGCTGAGTTGGAAAGATAGTATCTCATAAAGAAACATTATATAATTATAACATTTGTAATTTTTTTTATAAAACAGACTTTTACTTTTAAAAAAAGATTAAATTGGGATTTTTTTTATAATTATAATCTGTAAGTTGTAAGCATTATTTAGGATTAGGTTTTGATATATTTATAAGTATTAGCTCTAAGCAACCGATTCCTTACTGAGATATCTCTATTAGCAAGTGTTTTCTCACAATCGTCGTTTACTTGATCTATAATAGAATATGATTATTTTATGGGTGTCTTCCCTATGTAAATCATGGGATGAGTCATAGGATTAACGAAAAACAAACAAACCAACTCCCGATGAAGTCAAATGAGTCTGATTAAAGTAAATAAAGGGAGAAGATCACACAAAGTGAAATCAATAATTCACAAGAAGTAAATATTTTAGGATGATATTTTTTCCAATCAGAGTCAGCTTCTCTTTCCGATTAATTTCAGATACTAAAGAAACAAAATTTCACGTGTTTGTTTAGATAGGATTAAGATCAATAAAAAAACATTTCTCTATCAATTTGACTCAGAAATATATGCAAATATATATTGAAAGGAAGATTTTCGACATGACTTACTTTAATTGAAAGTTTTCTCTACAAACATTAGTTTTAGTGTTGGTTTTGTTCAGTGGAAATCATTTCTAATTCAAAACAGATCAATGGAATCATGAGATTTAATCCTTTTTTTATTAAACTTTGTTTTAAATTCTTTAAGGTTTTAACGTTAGTTTATAATTAATTAAATTTGCTTATTTGTAAAATAATAAGGACCCCAAGAACAGAAATCGTAAAGAAAAAAAAATCACTCCGATGTTTTATTTAATTGCTTTATTCATGATATTTATATATAAATATATTTACTCTTAATTATGTATATGTTTGTAACGGAAGAAATATAATTAATAGTTGTTTTATTTTACAAATTTTAATTTAAATTTTATAATAATGATTTAGTAAGCACACGTAAAAAAGTCACTTTTTTACAAATTTTATAACCTTTGATAGTCCATTTACTGTCCGATTAACATGCGATTATTAATTTCAGAAACCTTATTATTTAATTAATACGCTTGCCATTTAATTTCTTTTAATATAAAACAAGATAAATTAAATTCAGAGACATTTCCAGATCTGTTTATGATAATAAATGTATGATATCCTTTTCTGTGCTTTGAGATTACATATTGTTAGGTTTTTACTTGCTGATTTCTTATAATTTTTACACTATATCTGAAACTTTTGGAAAAAACTTTATTTACCAGGCGAAATCACTTCATAGTTAATATAAAATTCCTTGTATTTTTGAAAATGAAATTTCATCAGATGAATTAACAGTATTTCGGTTTATAGCAAATGAATTAACATTTTAAAAGGAAAAGAAAGTTCCCAAATATTCCATTGCATTCTTTTCCATGGAATATTTGGGAATTAAATCAATTACTACAAATAATAAAATTAAAAATCCGTAATAAAATTACATTGAGAAGTGAATTTATAATATCATGATCATATGGATAAGTCCTTATAATTTTTTCTTTATTTTTCTAAAACAGGACAACAATGATTAGCAATTCAATATCATTATAATAAATACTAAAAAATTATATTCAGTTTTTCTTTTGTGTGCAATTTCGAGATAACTACTGGTTTCTCTCAGTATTTTGTTTTTCATGCATTAAACAGTAAATTTATTATGATTTATTGATATTGTTATTTTAATATTTCACGAATTCTAATTTTTTTCTATTGTGATTAAATTGTGATCGTTACAATTCAAATTGTTTTCTGTTCAATTTCTGTGGCTTAGCGTTACTTGTGGAAATTAGGGATTCTATTAAATATTCAGGTTTTCTACAGAATTTATTTTATCAAAAGAGAGACCTCTCTAGAACAGATGTTTTTATGGATGTGGTTAATTCTTGTTATAATTCAAATAAAGCTATTTTAAGAAGTTGTAACTGCATAGCTGAACAATAAAAATTACAATATTACTTCTTTTATATATATTTTTGGCCACTCTTTGACCAATAATGTCTCCTTCCGCAAATATTTTCCTTTATATGAACAGTTGCAGTATTCCGCAAATTGAAACAGTCTTGTTTTATGGTAATGTTTTTTTTTTTATTATTATTATTATTTTTCAATGTATGCGATTTTTTTTTAATGTTAATATGGTTTTCAATATTTACTTTAGTTAAACTAGCTTATCAACTAGCAATTGAAGATGTTACGTATTCTTTTTGAAACTTCTATTTTTTATTTCGTTTATTTAAGTTTATTTAACTAAAACACAATTTGTTTAGACATATTTTATTATGCACTCTTAATTTAGATTTGAATAACTAACAATGATACAAATCAATGATAATATAATGAGTTCAATAGTGTGACTATGATTTCAAAAATACGGGATCTTCTATCAATCATTTCTTGGTCAGTGAGTCTGTTATCAATATTGGTACCTGTTCATTTACCTGCTTATAGTAATACAGAACAAACCGAAAGCTTCTTCATTTATCACTAAAACAACCTTCAGGAATGACCTCATTGAAAACTACTGACTGAAGTGCAATGGTTGGATATTACAGTCAAGTAATGGTACAAGCAGATTGATCACCAAGACGCTAAGAAATCCTTGTCTTTAGGTTGATGGTTCTGTAATTTACCATTGCCAAGACTGTGGATGGTGTGATTGCGTGGGAGAAGTGAACCATGAAATTCGCCATTGCCCTTTGCCAAATACTTCATCTCACTTGAACCAAAGCTGCTGTGGGTGGATTTAAGAAGTAAGCCTCCAAGTTAGAGGGGAATAAAAAAAAAAGCCCCTCAGTTGAACAAAATAAATATGGCCGCCATTAAGAAAGCTCTAAAAGAATCTAAAATTCTTTGTATACTGTTATATTGTTTATATAAATGTGTGATTTTAAGTTATTTTTTATGTTTTGCAGTTTTTCTATAAGCAATGTCATCTATATTACAAATATGTTGAAAATCTATATAAACATAATTTAGAAGAAACATTTTAAAATGTATATCTTCTTTAAATGTATCATCTGTAGCATTCGTATACAAAGAAAATGCTTTAACAAGATTTTAAATTTTTTAATCTTGTTGCATAAATTTTTCGTTAAAAATACATGTAACTATCTTATAAAAAAACAAACAAACAAACAAACACAAAGAACGAACAAATATTAGAGAAAAAAAAAAAGTTGATTCTAATATTAAATAACAATACAAAAGATATTTTTTTCATAAAACATATTCTCAAAGCAACATCACAAAAAATGCACCTTAATTAATGGAGAGAGCTAAACCCCACGGACACTAGAGGAACTCAGAAGATAAGGCTCCCAAAGTTTTATGATAAGATTGGGTGGTCAGTTCAACACTCGCCCACTTAAACCCATTCTTCAAAGGACTGGATAATCCTTTGAGGACCCCTTTGAAGGACAATTGGAAAAATCCCCAACCTCCGCTGGAGATTGACCCTCAGTTAAGAGCTTCATCCACTTGGCTTCCGAGCCTACAATGCAGTTATGTATTTAGTGAATTGTATTAAAATTGCAATTATATATTAAACATAAATTATCCCAAATTAATATTAAATGAGAAAAAAATCTACCATGAATTAGCAACCAAAACTTTAATTAAGATTTATTTATCATTATTTACAAAGTTTGTACAAATGTTAATGTTAAATTACCAAAAAGAAAATCTTAAAATAAAATTTTAAAAAATCACAGTGGCAAAAATAGAATGTTTCCTACAATTAAGATATAAATTACTATTTTTTCGTTGAAAAAAATTCATTGAAATTGATATAAGTTTAAAATCTCTTTCTTACATCCTCTACAATATTGAAGTAGATACGTTACAGCCAGTTCTCTTGATTTCTTGAGCAAAATCTTGGCCAACCATTACGGCATTGCACACCACTTACTTCTACGGCCTCGAAAGTTCCAGATCATTAATTTGATGTAACTGGGCATTACTGCAACCTCCAAAAAAGCAATCATCTCTGTGTCCATAAAGCCTTACCTGCCTCTACTAAACGAATTCTTTTGTTTCCAAAGTTTGAACATGAATGAATTTTAACTGAATAAATGTTCCCCCGAAATCCTTAACTCTGACCCTGTAATTATAATCTTCTCTTTCTTAATGTAAATCACGAGAATAAAAGACCATCCGCTCTCATGTGATTGCTTATCAACCAATGGCTGTTGTTCTGTTAATCTTATTTCATGATTTAATGAGCTTCGTCATTAACTCTAAGCAATAAGGACACTTGAAACTTCAGTGCATGCATACGATCCCTAATTACCAATATAATTGTACACTAATTATTCTTTTCATAACTCAAAGTATTAATCCGTGCACCACAGGGGTCCGGGTCTACTCCCTCACATCACTCTTCTATATAATTTTTAAACTTCATTTAAATGGAGAAAAAAATGTGAACATTGAAGAAACACAATAGTAGAATTTTCTTTGTATACTTATACAACATCTTACATTAAAAAAATTAAAATAAAAGCTCTTGTAATTTATAATATATTAACAAATAATTAGTGATCTTCTTTTTAATTTAGCTATTAGTAAAATATCTAATAGTTTGAAATCAGTACTTTCAGTAAGTAAAAAAAAAAATAAAGTAATCGAAATCTATATACAGATTTTTCTGGCGAATTGGGATAAAAAAGATATAGGCTCCAGCCCTTTCGTGAAATGAGTAAAGTAACCGAATGACTGGCTTACCACTACTTCCGGAGATCTTTTAGAGAATTAGACATAAGCTGCTTAAAGCCTGGGATTTATTCGGAGGTGTAGCCTAAGAATCGTAACTGTTTCTCCAGATTACAGATTTTTGCCACTTTAAAATAATTAAAAAATATATTCACTTAAATCTATTGCTTTATATTATTGCTAACTCTTTGGGGCTTAAATTCATATTTTCATAATAGTTTTCGTAGAAAGAAAAACTACAGACTTTTTAATTGTTATAAAATCATAAAGAAATGACAGAAAATGAAAAATATCTGAGCTTTCATCGATTGAGTCTGGGACAGTCGTTTCGTCCTTTTTGTGGACTCGTCAGCCAGACCCACTCCCAAGATAAAATGCTCAGATAGTCCAAAAAGTGATGAAGGAAACCACTCCCGCATCCGGCTGTGATCCCCACCAAAAGAAAACACATTTAAAAAAGAAGCCAAAACAGTCAAAAACTTCAAATCCTGGCCACAAAAAGGACGAAACGGCCGTCCTAGACTCTTACCGGTGAAAACTCAGGTATTTTTCATTTTCTGTCTCATTTCTTTACGCTTTTATATTAATTTCTGTAACGTTTGTGTAATTGTTGTTGAGCTTTTTTTTTTTCATTGACACAAAATTAATATTTATTCCTTTATATAAAAGTTATAATGAAGTTATTTAAGGGATACCAATTTATTAATTTTATTTTTAAAAGTTAACTATTTTCTATAATTATTGCTGAAGTTTTTCTCCAAAAGGAAGAATAAACCTTAACCCATCAATATATATATAAACCTAAGTACAACATTGAAAGGTTCAATGAATCAATCTATATTCGCTGTTTTCATTTTTCACCGTTTGACGTCGCTTCTGTTCTTCAAGTTGAACTTCATTGAAGATGTTCCTCCATTAGTATATTTCCATCAAATTAATACTGTTCCAGTCAAATAAGAATTGCTCCATCGACTGTGATAATCGTCAACCGAGGGTTTAACAATGAAATTTCATGCTTCGTTAACTGAAAACACTGTGTGTGGTTGTTGGAGGCAAAGATCACCTGATATCTGTCGCACTTCTCTTCCTAAACGAAATCAATTTATGACAGTGCTTCTTTTCACTGCTACTTTCCATAATGAAACTGAATTAATGCAAAGAAAAATTAAAATAAAACAACAATACAAGACTCAACTTCCCAGTAGAAATATCTATTTAGTTCAACATCATAATTTCTGGGAATAAAATTAAGTACTAACAATTACTTTGTAAGTTAGTTTATCTTAAAAACTTCACACAAGTAAAGTATTTGAAAAGTTCAGCTATACAATATTAACTTTCCCTGTTCTTTCGTTTTGTTCTGTTCGCGGCTCGCAATCTAAATGGCCTTTGATTCTAACTTCCTATTACTCATCAACCTTAAATCTTAATAATAATCTTATTTTTTAAAACATAAAATTAACCAAAAGCGGTTCTCAATGTATTTCTTTTCAACTTGCAGGAAATGGTAAAAATTTTATCCTAAAAAGAACTTCTTAAAAACGAACGCTAACCTTTCCCATTTTAGAAAACTCTCATTGTTTACAATTTGTTTTTATTATTTTTTACAAATTTAAATATAGATTATTAAAGGAAACATCGCACATATTTTTCTTTCCATTGTTGTCCACATTTTGTTACAAAGCCATCCTTAACATATTTAATGCAGAAATTCAAAAACATAAATACGAGGAGAAGTTTTTGGAATTTATTTTACTTTATTATTGCTTTCCTTACAGAAGAACAAAATTAATGACTGAAGAAATATTGCATTATATTTTAATATTCGCAACAGGAAAGATAAATATGATATTGTTAAGAAAGGAGTTTGAATTTTTATATTCTAAAAGTATTTTAATGATTTATAGATTGGAAATTAAAATCCAAAAATTGTAGAACGACTTTAAATCTTCGCTGAAATAAATAACATACTGTTATAAAATTTACTGAAAAGTGTCTACTGCTATTAGAGCTTGCTTTTTTTTTTATCGAAATGGATTGCAGTTTAGCGTTACAGTGTTTCCTCTATGATTTTTTACTAATAATAAATTGTATTTTGTGTAAAGTCTTCTTCATTTTCATTTCCTTTAGTATGCTAAAGGACTAATCCGATTTTAGAGTTTCTTCTTTATTCTTTGATGTTTTCTTCACTATTAGTCAAAGCAAAGATTCGTAACAGATTTTACTTAGAATCTGAAAGTGTTTTTTTTTTTTTTAATCTACCTCCAAAAAAATCATCTATTAAATATCATCAATTACCTTAGATGTATTAATTTCAAAGAAATCATTTTTTTTTTATCTTTTTCTTCTCCGTGATCAATGAGACGTCTGAGTAATCCTCTGTATGAATGATTGTGAAGTTTGAAATCCCAACCCCCCCTTGTCTGTTCTTGAAGAGGTTAATAAGGGGTTCAACTAATTAAAGGGGGCACAAGAAACATTACTCGTCTCCGCGGTGGTCGAAAGTCAAAGGTTACTGGAATGATGTCATTTTGACACCACTTGACAATAAACCTCGACGGGATCTGTGCTAATGACGGGTCCTTACACAGGAAACTGCATTAATTGGAAGATTCCGACCTGTTCTGACTCCCAGCACATGTTCAGGAAAAAAGGATTCATAGAACTTGATATGGTTATGCTCATAACAGAATGATATTATCCTAACAGTGCGAACAAAACAATCAAGGTCTCTGAATTGATCGAACGCTTTAAGCTAAGATTAATAAGTCACGAATTTCGATAAGAACTATCAATTTATAAGTATAAAGAGTTAAAATAAATTAAATTCAAGATATAATGCAACTTACTGCGACATTGCTTTACATAACTTTGTTTTTAATCATTTTTCAAATTTTTTCAAAAAAATTTCAGCCGTAATATTGAGATGCAAAAATCTCTTTCTACTTTTACTTATTACATAAAAATGATTATTGGAATAACCAGTTACGAATAACCAAAATACAAAAATGGATCTTTAACACAATTGTAAATCTGAATCAGTAAAATCAGTTATGAAAGTAAAATATAAGTAAGATATATATAAATATATAATACTTAATTTAAAAATGAATTTTAATAAATCATTCAACACGTAATAGTTTTAATATGAGAGTTTTGAAACAAACTCAAGTACATTTTGAAATAAATTAATTTATTGGGCAAGTAAAGAGTTAGGTGTTTGTTTACATTTTGTTTAATACAGATACATTAATATAGAGATTTATTATTTCTTTAGGAATTGAAAGGACCGTTGCAATTCAGCTGAGGACAACAACCTGGATAAGGTTTATCAGGAGAAGGTTTCTCAATTCGGCAGACAGTGTACCTGTTAGTAGTGCTTATCATTTTACATCTGAAACAAAAAAGGTAGATATTAACATGCAAATAGAATCAAATACATAAAATAACTGTATCTTGAATTAAGATATACAGTACATAATTTAAATAGACTATTGTTGAATAATTAGACTAATATTATTTTTATGGGTTGTCCACTAACGACGAAGTAAAGAGTACGAATGGATGCTTAATTTTGAAAATGTAAATGAAAAAAAAAATCCTATATTTCAAAATTAAATATTTCCACTGAAGTCTTCCACTCTACTTAAGAAGAAATAATGTAGAGAAATGAAATGAAATTCAATGTGTAATTAAAGTAATCCATTACGTATTTTTAATTTATCTAATGTTAAGAAAAACCATTAGAATCGTTTAATGTCACGTATAATAATTATGAGATTGTTTTTCAATTTTAACATTTCTACAGCTTTTATTTTTTTATTTTTTTAATAGAACTGTTTTGAAACACTTGTGCGTCGGCTTCATTTCTTGGATTAAAACTATGATTAGCGCACGTAAAAATCAATTTGTCAACCTCGAAACAATAAACTTAAGATTAATTGATACCTAAAAAGTCAGAAATCCATTTTGAAGAATGTTTTATTTGTAAAAAACATATTTGGTTTTTGTAATTCGAATTCTGTTATTCTATTTCTAATCATTTTAAATCAATGACTAGTTGACCCGTGCGAATAATTCGCAACAAAAAAACCACCTTTGAGAAATAAATAAATCCAACAGCTTGTGTGCATGTTAGTTAAACACATTGTCAATAGATGGCGTCTTCTCAAGTTTTATAAAAAAAGTTGACCCGTGCGAATAATTCGCATGGTATCTTGATGAGTCACCGAATGGTAATGTGGAAATAAATAAATGAAGAGATTGTCAATAGATTGCCTTCTACATTTTTACAAAAAATATTTTTAAAATAAATTTTTTTAACGAAAACATTAATTTTAAACAATCTATTTATTTTTCATCATTAGCGGTGAACGTAATCTTGAAAATATCTCAATCATTGATTTTGTTGAAGTATTAAGGGAAATAAAAAAAAACCTTTGAGAAATTAATATAGGTATATGAGAAGTTGACTAATTTTTATGTTTCAATTGAAATAAAATATAAATCTTTGTTTTGTTTTTTTATCTGTTGTTATTAAATAAACGATGAAATATCATTTAA
>JAFIDM010000005.1:34492541-34532644 GCA_023159025.1 Thereuonema tuberculata
AGAGGCAGCCTTTTCAAGTGAAAAGGCTGCCTCTCGTCAGCGAAACTGTCGTTATTGAATAAATTTATTGTGTGTATAAAATATTTTTTGATATAATCAGGTGTATGGCTTCTGTAATGTATATAACGATACGCAGTACACGTAAAATATTAGTTCAAGTATTCATTATTGTGATAATGAATAATTGTTTTTAATGATTGTGCCACAGAATTCAATGAACAACTTTTAGAAGATTACTGCCAAATTGACGATAATTCAATCTCATGCTTGATTACACAATCATATTCAGCAGCTAAAGAGAGAAAATTAATTCTATTTGGTACATTTTTAAATCTAAACCTGCTATCATAAGAGGTTGATTTTTCTTATCTTTTAATTCCATGATAACCGCAAAGCTATTAAAGGAAAGCTATTAGAGGAAATGTAAAATATTGTTATTGCCCTTCAAAGTAAATCCCTCTGTAGTTATACACTTCACCAGTGGTCGTACAATATTTCAATATCTTCGTGGAAGACATTTTGTCTCAGTGCCGCTGCTGTTGCCTCAATAATCTCTGCATGACTGTTAGATCTGCGTGTCTCTTTAAGAGTCCCTCTTTAGCTTAGAAACAGTTAGTAGTCACAGGGGATTTAAACTGAATAGTATACAGGGTGGTGTAAAACAAGGATTCCCATTAGGGCAAAGTACAATGCGACCGCTAGTGATTGGTGAGCAGGTGTGTTGTCATGTTGCAGAATCCAAGAATTGTTTTGGAAGAGATGTGGTCTCTTACGAATTATAGCCTCAGAAGTGGCTATAATTATAGTCAGTAGAAGTGTCAGAATGGACACTTACCTAGTGGCACCTGATATACTGTCTCTCTAGTATGTCCTCACGATGGATTACACCACGACATTCATACAAAACAGAGAGCATCAGCTTGCCTTTGCTTCGATCACACTTTTATTGGTCTGTTCTTACCAGAAAACAATCACACCTTGGATTGTCATTTCGTCTGAGGATCGTTTACGAAGCAGTCAGTTTCATCGCCTGTAATAGTTTCTTTCACTCAAACTTTCCGTTGTTTTCTGTGTAATAAGATCTTCACAAATCTCCATTGTTCTGATGATGCGATGAGGCACAAATTTTGGACTGATATGTTGTATCTTAGAATTCAAAATTGAGGCCGGCGCACCTGATTAAATTAATTAAAATTAGCACATTTCAAACTAAAAAATTAAAAAAAAAACTTGTTTAAAACTAAAAATATATGCAATAAAAATGACAACGATCAGATTTCGCATCAGTACAGTAGACGCATTTCAAGTTTTAAACAAGTTTTTAAATTTTTTAGTTTGAAATGTGTTAATTTTAATTAATTTAATCAGGTGCGCCGACTTCAATTTTGTATTCTATGAATATTCAGTGCACGTAAATATATATTTAATGTTGTATCTTGTTTGATATTTGAAAAGCACTCTGACATAAGATTACGTATTCTTCTGTCAGCTGTGTATAGAATTTCTGCTGGCAGAATTTTCCTGGATTGATACTCATAGGACTCAACTAGAGTTCTGACAGTAGGCCTCAGTGCTTACTCTCACACGTCCTGCAGTGCTTACCGTCCGTCGTAATACCGTTTACGTATTTTACGTCTGCTTAAAACAACCACTCCGTAGGCCCTTTGAAAGGTTTTCGTTCGGGAGGTATCCAAACGTTGACAAAGTGCGATTGAATACCAAACCTCAAACAATGACTTGATAAACTTTAATAATACGAAAACAACCACAGCAATGCTTTTAATGTTTTTATGAATACAGTGGAACTCCAATTATCCGAACGCCAAATATCCGGATCGCCTAATTCCGGATCGATTTTCACTTGGAAAAAAAGTTAAAAAAAACTTTAAAAAATACTTTTTTGTGATTAAATATTTTTAACTTTGGTTCTTTCAATGTATGCAGAACTGCAGTTTCACAATAACACGTTGCTATAGCGATTTTCACTTATGATCCAACCATCCGGATTTCTATATATCCGGATCATGCCAATCCCTAATTTATCCGGATAATCCAGGTGTCAAACCGTTAAACTTGCACACAGCTCATTCGAGTAATATACTATATTACTGTCAAGGGATAGTGCTACATAATCTGATAAAACAGTTTCAGAAAATCTTCTTGTAAAGTGAGCGCAGAAATTTGGAAGGGATTGTTCCTTGAACTCTAATTTCAGAGCACCATCCGTGGATATTTCAAGGAGTGTTTTCCTCTGCTGCTGTGAGCCTCTTTAGTTCATACACAGAAACTGAAAATGGATTTCTAATTCAGTTTTTGCTTGAATCAGGAACAGGAAAATATTCACACTGTTAAGCACATTGTCAATCTTTCAAATATCATGGGAAGAATGATATTTCTTCCTCAGACAATTCTTCGTCGATGGAACCAACAAAATTTGTGAGATTTGGAAATGTCTCTTTAAGTTTCGGTAAATCTCATAAAATTATTGTTATTTTCGATACAACGAAATTATTATGGTTTTACGATTACAAATAAAATAACAATAATAATAATAATAATAATAATGAGGGAGGCCGAGGACTTCACACAAATGACTTCTACGCTTATTATTTTTTTATTTTTTTTTCTATCACTAAATATCGTTTCGACACAAAGTTAGTTCAACAAACTAATGTTTCAAAAATGTTTCAAAATCGAATTCAATTTTTAGAATTAATAATGAATAAAATAAGAAAAAAAAACACGAAAATAGTTAGCAGATACTCACAGAAAATCAGCAACGAATAGAATAATTCAGGTAATAATGATGATGACTTCTTCATAATCCTCATTAATATTACTAACATTTTAACGGAATTTATTTGCTTCAAACTAAATGGAAGTGGATTTTTCTAAATGCAATATTTTTTTATATATAGAATTTTTGTAGTCGTTTCTATTGGTAAGTGCTGAAATGTAACTGAAGATAGCAATTGATTTCTCCAATTGTCGGGGCAAGGCGGAAGTATTTCACTGTCAGCCACCATGTGTTTCTCTTTCATTTTATAGTCAATTGTTAATTTCTTTTTATTATAAAAGGTCAATAACTTTATTATGTCTTGTATTGATTGTTCTGCTTCCGTTCTGTGATCTATAATCCTAGGAACTTTTTCTAATTAAATAAATCAAAATAAGATAATTAATATAATAGAATGGATGTGACTATTAGGTCAGTTCCTTCAGCAGCACATTTCAATGAAACAATAAAAAGCAAATGACAGGAAAAACAAAAGATATCATTTTCACATCAGATAATTTCTATTAATCTTTGCTGTCACATTAATTTTCAACAAGTTTAAATAAAGGTCTACAAAAATTGTAAAGGAATGAAAAGCAAATGGGATTTATTTAATGAACTGTTAAATAACTTCACTCAGATTTCATTGTTATTTTTTTTCTTTTGTTTGCTTTTCCTGTAAGAAAATTAATCATTTCCGGAACGTCGTTTAGGATAACCTTTCCGGGATTTTTTTCAATATCTTTTCTTGTTTCTGCAACATGATGTTGAATCCTAAGAAAGTAAGGCTTTAAGAGAACATTTAGAAAACCCTGCTGAAGAATTGGGTTTTCAATCAATTAATATATTAAGTGTTGATAAAAATTATATTAAAATTGAGAAGTAAAAGTAAATTTGTATCACAAAGAATCAATACTTTAATGAAAAGGATAATGGCTTCTCGCAATTTTAATTTACAAAAATAGCTACTTTGAATTAAATCTGATTAAAAGTAAACACGAAACAATGAATTGAAAGAACATTTTTCAAAAATTTACATCTGATTACCTTCGCAAGAGGTTTTGTGAATAAGATAAGTTAATATTAAAATGTATTTGATGGATGAGTTGTTTTTGTGAAGTCCTTCCATCTTTAATAGTTTTGAGTCAATCTTTTAAGACGATTTGAAACCAGAACCTACGTTAAATGAACGTTTGTTATTTAAACAAGTGTCATTTATGAATTATGTTTGAAAATTCAATTCATATTTAACGATTTATTTTAATTTTAAATAGATAGAAATTATTAAATAGATAGGTATTAAAAACAGATAGTTTGTGTTGTTAATTGGGAGAAACCATTTTATTCGTGTAAGCCTTTTAGGAAATGAAATTGATTGATAACCCATCCCTTACCTATTTCCTGTTTTTGTATTTGTTAGTTACCCATACAATAGAATTTAATAACGACTTTCCTTCAAAAAAAAATCCGGATATTATCAGTTTTAGCTTTTACTTAATATAGTTTTAAAAGTGTCAAAGATATATAAAAAAAAATATTATTACTAAAAAAAATTTCAAATCGAATTTAACTTTTAAAACTATATTAAGTAGTCTAAAAGTTAAAACTGATAATTTCCGAGTTTTTTAATAATATTATCGTGCTTAAAACGATCTGAAACTGATATGAATAATATATTAATATAATGCTATACTATATAAAGCTTAATAATAATTATATCCTTGTACATTATTCATACAAGTTAAAGATCTTTTTAAGCACAATAAAATTTTTATTGTCCTAAGTCCAATAAATACGCCATTAGTTGCAGTGATATTTCAGTTAGGAACAAATAGAAATAGTAGCAAATTTTACTATCGAAATAAATTAGATATATTGATAAAATAAAGATCATATCAAGAAGTTTTTACGTGTGTATTACGTTTTTTACGTGTAATTACGTGTGTATGTGTGTGTGTAACATTGAAAAAGTCAATGTGAATGGTCTGTAAATACATGATTTTTTAAAAGTTTAGTGGTGTGTCTGATTGCATAAATTATTTGGATAAAATAAAGATCTTCACAATGAAAAATTGCTACTTCATCTCTATAATATAAATAACACTTAAATAATAAAAAAAAATAATAAAAATTCCTATCCCTAAAACTTCCTTGGTAATTCTGGATAATAGCCTGAAATATCTAATACAGTGAAACCTCCACTAACGGACACTCCCGAAAAGCGGACACCCCCCAATAGCGGACAATTTTGCAATCCCCAGTCCCTTAATAAAGACGTTTCCATGTATTGACCTCCGATTAGCGGACACTCCCAATAATGGACAACATTCTACAGAAAATGAACGATCTTGTGTTGCTTTTCAAAAGCAATAGAATCAGGCTACAGTAATACGTTGTGTCCAGAGGAAATTTTGAAATTATGGATCACGAACTCCAACGAAAACTCCAAACGCATCAAAGTTCGGAAACGGAGACAAGTGCGATCGACTCTGTTGTCTTCGATTAGTTTTGTGCTGCACGAGCAAAAAACATTCCCATTAGTGGGCCATTATTGCAAGAAAAGGCGTTCGAAGCAAAGTGGACTCAGAAGGCCTTGCAAAGTTAAACGATTTAAATATTCATATTGAGAAACATGTTTTCAATGCAAAAAAGAAATGTCAAACTCTGTTAACTGATTACTTTAGTTAATAAAATTAATTTTCTAATCCGTTGTCTTACTTAAAATAATAACAAAATTAATACAGTAATTAATTTTGTCATTATTTTAAGTAAGACTAATGGATTAGCATTCATTTAAAAAGGAAAATAGTAAACAGTTTGCAATTGCTCATATTTTCTCATAGGGCAATGTTAATTGTAGAAATTTAAGATTGTACGTAATTTTTCATTAAATGACATGCTATAAGCTAAAAATTGAAAAAAAGATAGTCCTCCCCAATAGCGGACACCTCCCAATAACGGACGAAACTTCCGATCCCGTGACTGTCCGCTATTCGGAGGTTTCACTGTATATTGGAATAAGTTAATTTGTAGTTGATGTAAACATTTTACGGTAATTGTTGGCATATTTAATTTCTTTAAATTTCTTATTCCGATGAAATTACAATATGTAAAAAAATTAAATAAAATAAACTCACAAAATGAAAAACTACAAATGATTTATTTATCAAATATTTACAAAAATGATTTCTACAGTTAATGGAAAGGAACTTGAAACTAAATTGTCTTGTATCATTTTATTGTTGTGTTCTGTCTCCACAGAAGTTGAACAAGTAGACAATATATCGTACTATTATATCACAAAACACATTCCAGAACATTATTAATTATCCAAAACAGAACAACGTTACAGAATAACCATTAAAGAAAAATTATCAAAAAAAAACAGACATAACTAAGGGATAGCAGTTCATGTAATCGTATAGGAATCACATCAAATGCTAAGTACAATCGTCTCCAGCATCAGTAGACCATTGTTATGTCACTAACAATGACATGGGTATTTGCTTTTTGTTCATTAAGTCAAATAACAATAAATAGAACTAATTAAAATTCATTAGTACTGTGATCTAATGGTAAGACAGCATGCATTATTAGCCACCTAACAAGAAATTAGTTAGATGGTTTAGAAATTACAGGTCTAGAGAAATTGAGACGGATTGTATCAAACATTAATGAAGGACTACGAATGTTTAGAGTAATAAGATACTTTTAAAACTTTCGGTTCTATAAATAAAATATTACTCGTGAGGAAAAAGAATTTAGCTTAACTTCAAACTTACGACCATTGTATAATGAGGATATCATATCATTAGGATGAAGTTGTATAATAAAGGAATATCATATATGTAAACTAATACAATTTAACTAATATTAACAGAATAATCTCAAATTATAGAGATTATTTAAGTAAAGGCATGTTGGTATTTTTACAGAAATATTGAGATATTGACAATGTATGGGATGAAAAAATTTGTCATTTAATTATTTCTTGGTTAATATCGAAATGAAGCTAGAATTCCTAATTCTTTTTTAGTATCATTATTATTTTATTAAAAGCAACCCAGGGTTTATTTGTTAGGCCTGAAATGAGAATAACTGGCTAAGTTTCGCTGTATCTAAACGAAATTACGGAAGAATTACTTTTAAACCTCAGTTAAGTGGGGTTTTTTTTTGGTTCTTTTGGGTTTTTTGGTTCTTTTGGTTTTTTTTTTTGGCTACTTTTGACGAATTAAGGTGAAGATGTGATATTTGAAAGTTATGAAATTTCATTACAATTGCCTCTATGTCCCCGTTATACATTTTGTGAAAGGAAAGAGATTCGATTGATTCATAAACACACACACACTCACATCTTCTTTTATAGAATAGATTGGAGTTGTATTTCATAAGAAATTTATAAAAAAATGTGTATTAAAAGGACAAGTTTCAATTTCTACTTAAAATAGCCTTTAAAGTTGTTTTAAAAAAATAAACTTTAATGAGCTACAACTATAAGGTTGATTTAGAGATTCTTTATTGATATGAAAATTTCTTTACAGAAATTACCAGAAAATAGGGAGGGACTTATCGTACACTATGTACAATTATATGGATTTAATTTACAGGGTTTACGATAAGTCCCTTCCTATTTAAAATCAGTTATTGTGATTTAATATCATAAATCATTATTAAAAGAAAAAAAGAGTCAGGAGTCTATGAGATTTCAAAATTCAACATAGGCTCCACAATTTTCACGAACTTTAGTAACCTTTAAGGTATGTCATCAACCCTCAAAATGCCCTACATTACTGATTACTTCCGTAAGTCTAACTTCAAGTGCATGCAGCTTGTGAGGTTTTGTTTTATAAACTCTTTTTGCCCATCCCTTACAAGAAAAAGTCACAAGGCGTGAGATCTGAAATTTCCTCGAAGATGGATGGAAGGCATGGATTGTACGACTGACTTACTCCCTGTGCAGATCTCACGTCTTGTCATTTTTTGAAATGGTGATGGGAAAAAAAAGTAGTTTATAAACAAAACCTATCTTCATACATTTGAAGAAAGAATTACGGCATTAATTAGTAATATATCCCACCGCAAGTTGCAGTGATGACATGTTAAAACATTATGAAAATACGTGGAAAATGCGGGAGCCTATGTTAAATTGTGAAATCTTAAAAACTTGTGACTCTCTTGTTTTTTTGAAATTTTGATTTATAATTTATTAAACAAAAAGTTATTGAAATTTTAAAGTATGTAGTGGCTTCTTTAACCCTATATATTGGTTGTTAAGTTATTAATTTCATTTTTAATCTTTTTGAATGATTGTTGACACAATTTCTAATTACAAATTACAATTATAAAAAGCAATCCTAACCAATATATAAAAATGAAAATCTGTAAGTTTTTAATTCAATCACACCTCAACGGCGCAACCGATCGGAATGAAATTTTGTATGCAGATAGTCTATGACACGGAGAAGGATATAGGCTACTTTTCATCCCAGTCCATCAAGTTCCCGTGCGATTAATGAAAAAGTCCCAAAACTGACCAAAATGAAAACTTCCCAAAGCTGTCGTTAGATGGCGCCACCACAGTTTTAAATCTAGTGCGTTTAATTCTAATAGGCGATGTCTACGATGATAAATATACGATACGGGTAATTAATACGTTGGATATTGTTTACAATTTAAACTTTAATTTAGAATATAACAGGAATTTCTAATGTTGACGTGTTTTATTACCAACTGCGGAAGGTTTCAAGTGAAAAAAGAAGATTCAACATTTTCTTTTCTTCTATTTCCTAGAAGTTGTTTTTCTTTCTTTACTCGGTGCGTGTTGTGCTTCTACACATCTAAAATAAATTTTGCGAATATTTCTTTTCATTGCTGTTGTATCTCACAAAATATTTACATCAAAATACTAACATTCATACAGAAACCAAAGGAATTTAAGCTTAAACTGCAAATATAATGTGTTTACAATCTGTTACTACAATTCTTATTCTGTCATTGACTAATTAGAAACCATTTTGTCATTTGAAAACCAACATCACTGAAATATTAGATTTGATTTTGAGAAAAGACTATACAAATGTAAAAGCATTTCTTACCCCGAAAAGAACAAAATAAAATTCATTAACGTAGTTGGTTGAATTACTGCTATTTCAACCAATTTTTCCTGAAATAATGAAGTTTAACTCTATTCGTTGATTTCAGCTATGACCCTGCAGCTATAATCAAAGAGTCAGTCCTTCCTCGTTCTAAAATCAATCCTGGTTTTATTGGGCTTTCTGAACAGTAGCTCATTTGCACATAACAGATTGGAAGACCTACAATTGTAACGTAATTCCAGTTCTCGGGATTTTATCTTTCAGACGATGTTGATTTAATCTAAAACAGACAGTTTTGTTTGTTCATTCCCCGAATGTTAGAATGTTCCATAATTGATACTCAGCATTTCAAGAACTGTTAGGACTAATCTTTAGTTCTGACAAATTGTTGAAGTTCGAGGTTTCATTGAAAAGTAAGAATAGAACGGTGGCATTTTTGAATTACAAAATAGAAACATCAATGTGTATCCGAAGTCTGTTTTTCATGTAATTGCTAAGATAATCGACGCTTTCTTTCAATCATATTCATGATTATCAATCAGTAGTAATCAGATCAATTATTTTCTACTCTTATCTAACGTCTGAATTGGGACAAACTTTCACGGCATTTGTATTTGCTCAGGAAGTATTTCCTTGCTGTTTCTTCGTGCATATATTGTTAATAAGTGATTTCGCAGTGAAATCCCACTCATTTCTAAAGGGTTTGTTTGGAAAAGTTACGAAAGATGTACAGTATTTTATGAATAGGTTATAGAGCAATTGAGGATATAGTACAAATACAAAGATAAAAAAAATGCAATGTTTTGATCATTTTTATATGTAAGTTTTATTGATAACTTCTGAACAAGTTTTGATGCCTTCTGTTTGTAATTCAAATATGACATCCTTTTATCCTTAGTTTTCGTTGCAAATAACTTCATCAAATTAACTTTATTGGAAGATTGTGGAGGGATATTTCATTTCTTCAGAATGTCAACTGGATTAAATTGACAAAGAAGCAAATCACTAGAAAAGTAGTTGATTTTTATTAATTAAATATTCTAGTGGAATATTTCAATTACAAGGCTGTGGCTTTATACCACTGCTGTGGGCTTGTAATTAGGCTTGGATAACCCAGATCCTTGTCTTTGTGTTAATTTGCCTGTTAAGCCGTAAGAGTATCTCGAATAAAGAGCAATCTGTGGTTTTACTGTAGTAGTTGTGGTAGCATATGGATAAAACTGATTGAAATAGTACTGATAGTATGGTGGCTGAGGTTTTGGAGCCTCCGTTGGCTTATAATAATTATTATAAGGATAATAAGGATGCTGATAATAAGGAGCAGGATTATCCATTTTGGATGCATCCATTGGATAGTAGTTATGTTGATAATTTGGATAGTAATTAGGATAATAGCCATAAGATGGTTTTGGAGCCTCTGTTGTTGTTGTGGGTGGATAGTAATAATTTGGATAGCTTGGGTAATTCGGATAACTTGGATAATTGGGATACGTTTGATAGTTTTGATAATTGGGATAAGTAGGATAATAAGGATAAACTGGCTTATTTGGTTCTTCTGTTGTTGGGCATTTGTAATAGGGACCGTGCCAATAATAAGGGGGTGCAATTGGATTGGTTGTGGTGGTATGAATAGGGTAATAAACGTAGGAAGGTTGTACGTGGTCAGTTGGGGGTGAATCAATTACAACAACAGGATTAGTATTATATGATCTTCCCACAGTTTTATTTAAAGTATTATCTAAGAATATAGGGCCAATAGTCTGCGTGGCTGTTTCGACATTCAGTTGTTGTGGTCTTGGTTGTACGATAAACTGTTGTTGTCTCTGTTGGGTTTCTATGACATTGTTTTGTCTTGGTTGAGTCTCTACAATGCTGTTTTGTCTTGGTTGTGTTTCTATAATATTCTGTTGTTGAACTGGTAGTGGTTTCCTTATTGGACTTACAGGCCTTAAATCTTGCAAAACCTCTTCACTGTTGAGTTCTGTTTGGTTTTTTAGAAGTCCAAATGGTAAACGAATTGTTACCAGTTCATGAAGGTCCTTATCGTATTCCTCTCCATTAACATTGATGGCAATTCGACTGAGTCCAAAATCTCGCAGTGAAGGAATTGTGTCTCGTATCTATGAGGGAAACAGATTATCAAAAGGTCACGTTGATTATTTTCTATGTTAAGATCTTCTTTTGCAAACTTAAACTGTATCATATTAAACAAAATCCAGGAAAGAAATGCTAGAGGGGGAAATTAAAATAGACTATTTTTTAAATTAACTTTGCATTATCAAAAAGATAATTTTTTTGTTTGGAAATAATTGTTATCAAGAAAGATTGTATTGATATAATCACACCAGAAACAAAAAAGGCTGTTTATTAATATGAACTTCACTGAATCACAATGTTTGTAATAGTCAAGAAAATGGATCAAAACACTCAAATTCAAATTAAGCACCACTGAAAGCACATATCGTAAAAGCTCGTGTATTGATATCTTTACTATCAAACATTGCTGATAACAGTGACAATGTCTGGTAAAGGAATAATAATGTCACCTTTTTATCCTAATCTCGTCGTCACCCAATTTTATACAGAAGAGTGCGGGAATAAAATTACTTAGGATTATTTTTTTAAAAAATGTTGGGGTAGCCAAAAGAAATCAACAAAATGGTACTCGAATGTCATTGATTCTTTAAAACTTAGTTCTAGAAATTAAAATTTCTGTTTCCTATTTTAAAGGAAGTAAATATAAATAAATATATATTAATAAACATAAGATTCTATTGCGTTATAAAGTATTATCATACGAATAATAAACTTATTTAAACTTATAAACTTATTTCAATGAGGAATAATTAGTTTAATGTTTTATAAATAATTTATGAAACTATTACTCACTTGAAATGGAATTGACTTTTGGTATTTCTTATTAAGTGTCTGGATACAGACTGTTGCCCCATAGACATTCCTCTGGGCCAATATTTTTTCATCTACAGCTAGAGTTACATAATTCCCATGTCCTTCCAGATATTCCTTAATTAAAAAAAAAGTCACAATGAATTTTATGTTACTAAACTAATACAATCAAACAACCTCCTAATCCAGATTGATCTTATCCGATACTGCGCGAAAATCTTAAGTTTTATTATAAAAGTCCTATCTTACACTTAAAAACTATGATATCCATTAATTAATGGAAAATTATGACTATTAATTGATGTTAATGATTGCTACATTACAAGTTTGTCAGTAAGAATCTATGTAAGTTATTTTTGGATGTAAACCACTTCCCAGATGCTTAAGAACAGACAATAAAGCAAAATATGTCTACTATTTACAGGAGATAATCAGAAATAGTTCAGGCTTCTATGCAGAGCATTTTTGTTTTTTCCAGTAGTTTAACGAATAGATATAAGACTCAGTTCTTATATTTCCTAAGGAAGCTGAAGTTGTAATAGTGCAAACAAAAGTCATCGTTAAGATCTATAGTAAATGAAGGAAGTTTGTATCAACGTCATTTGACATCGCATCAATTTGTAGGGCGCCTTCACAATCTGAATTCCACTGATAAACATGATCTCATCGCGTTTTTGAGATTCTTTAAGTGCTGAGTCTAAGTGCCCATAAGTTTTCACATCTCTAGCTTTTGTAATTTTCAGTTAAAAATGGCGCCTGACGATAGAGACTGAGTCAGTTAAGGCTTCTGATTCCGCATTGATGAGTTCAATATACAATCATGTCTTTCTGAGTCTCATAAATTCTGGTAGCTTTCTGAACAAAAGGGAAAACAAAACAGAAGCTCACTCTAGATATATAAACATTAACAGAAAAAGTTGTTCAACACAGGAACCTTTGATATAATGTAAATTGTTATTTTTGCAAATATTTTCATCATTGTGAAAAGATGTTACAAGATCTCACGATATGAAACATTAATCAACTCATTAAAACATACTTCTTTATTTAGATTTTCATTCGTTGTATTATTTATTAAAAAATAGGTTTCAGTGATATTATAGATTGCTTATTACGTTCCAAGGAATAAGTATTTCGATGTAAGTGGAAATGTCATCTGAAAACCAGTTTCATCTGTTTTGTTTTTTTGTATACTTTTAAGATATTTCTCGCGATTTGAAGTCCCTTTGCAAAACTTCAACAATACAACTTTAACAAGATACAAATTCTAATCGATGTTTGGCTGTCGTTGTATCTTAGTGACAAACTGAAGCAGCCATTGTTTCTCTTCTAATCTCAAACACTAGATTCAAAAATGATTTTTCAAAGAGATGACCAATTGGCATTTTTTTTTATTAACAATTTTCTCCTGAATTAGCAACATTTTTTACAAGTCGAAGTAGTAAATTAAAACAGTGGAAACAAAGAGTAAATCAATCTTTTTTATCTGCAATCAACTCATCAAATATCCGAATGGTCCTTTGTAAATCAAATGATTCTTTCAGGACCAATATCTTCTATTGGCTTCTAACTCTTTGTTTACAGAACTAATCAACAAACAGCGATATTCATTTTATTAATCTAAATGTCCTATTAATTTTCAGCTTCCTAGGATACCATTCTTTTTACCACAGGGGAACGAAATAGTTCGACATAAAATTTCATTCCAGAACTGTTCTGTTCTAATTTTCTCCCTCCATATGTTGTTTCAAAGTTTAAGAGTGTAAATAAAATTACTTCAATTCTGGAAATATCTTTTGATAGTTGTGCCTACAACGCGAGTATTACGATTAATAATTAAAATTTGATAATTTTTTTATATAATAAATAAGTAAATAAATAAAGTGGATTATTGAAAAAAAAACTTTTAAGAAAGCAAATATATTGTGATTAGTAAATGAATTGTCAGATCAAAGAACAATTTCAATATTCTGATGCGCTTTTATGCTGCTGATTCGAAACCGAAAGTATTTGTAATCAGACGCTTCAATCACTTGCTATAAATAGAATTATAATATCTTCTACTGAAATTAATCTCTTTTATTTTATTCATAATAATTCCAAAGATAAGCCAATTACATTTTCAGTTTTTTTTTTACTAATTCAGTAAAAAAAAATGTTAATAAATAATCTTTAATAATAATGTTAATAAATATAAGCTTTAATTTATAGTTAATATATATGTCCTGGGTTAGTCAGATATTGCTATTACACGCCAACCTCGTTTATCCGGACTAACTGGGACCAAAGGCAATCCGGAAAATGGAAAATCCGGATAATCCGGGTAATATGGGTAGTAAGCAAAACAAATCCTTAAATAAGCGACTTATTGATCCTTAAATAAGTTTATTACGATAAAAAACTATGTCACTATGACACCAGGAAAGCTTTCTTAAACTCGACAAAAAGCATTTTATTGCCATAATTTATTATACAATCTATGCAGGAACTGTACATTTAATCAAAATCAAAGCGAATGTTTGGCATACATAAGTTACGTACGCTATGAAGCTATGCTCTTGTTATCATAGTTTAATATCTATGTGAACATTAAATAAAAAAAAAAATGTCTGCAAATCTGATCCGGATTATCCGGAGTTCCGGATCAACGAGGGCCGGATAAACGAGGTTGTAGTGTACTTTATTTCTAGTTTTATTCAGTTTTCTTTCCCTTACCTGTAGTGAATTGATTGCATGGCCACGGCTATCATTAATGGAGCTGTTATAAGTTGTCAGTCGAGAAAACACGGTATCACCATCACAATTGAGAGCTAAGTAAAAATTAGTAAAATAAGTCTTTATAAATTCCAAATTAACATTTAGTTTATCTATTTTTTTTTTTATTTTTTTTTTGGCTATTAACTTTACATTTTACCAAATTGAAGAACGTTGTGCAGCAACTTTTTTATTCAATGTTTCACACGTAAAGCTGTTTCTTTTCGAGTATAAGAATCATCTGGTTTCACTGAGTTAGCAGCTAAAAGGTTTCAATTTATTCCAACAATATAAAATATATAATATATAAGAAATTCAAATTTACAAATATCATTAACAGGTTCGTGGAAGAAATTAAACGTTTGATCCCAGATAACAAATGGTCTTGGGATTCTATAAAATACGGCCACGAAGAAATATTGCTTTTACAACAAAATCTTAAACACTGCGATAAAGTTTCCTGCTTTTGAATGACGATCCATCTGATTATTAAATATACAAATATACGTGAGTTCTATCAGTTTAAAAGTTGGATATATTTTCGCAATATTAAGATTTTTGTAAAACGTTCTAAATTACGTTGATCAAATGGCTGTAAATTCGTTAAAAGATAAAAGTCATCACCGGAATAGTTAGATTTATGTTTAATTATTTATTATTTATTCTGGTTTGTAGTGGTAAGGCGAGACAAATTTGTTTACCGAAGTGAATAGAAACTTAAAATATGTTATTCAAAAAGTAAATGAATACGATAGAATATCTTTCTGATGTCTTTCTTTCATCCTTAAATTCACAATCACACAATTCAAAATGACTGATGTGAGTTTTAAATATATCAAGCATTAATAAGACAATGCAGAAAACTACAATCCTCTCTTTCCGATTTCTATACATTAGAGCAGGTAAGGAAAGATATCAATTCACCTAATAACTGTAATTAATATTTTCTTCAATCACTTTTAATAAAATAAGGAAATAAATAATGATAATGCAGTTAGCAAACTATCTGCTGTGTTTGCAACTGTTTTGTTTTATTATTGATACAATGGTTTCCTGACAAGAGACTATTATCAGTGTATTTGGTCATTTACCTTTGGGTCACTCGAAAAGCAGATACAGGAATCATTGAGAAAATGATTAGATATCACTTCAATGGCAGCTGACACAAAGACGTAATAACTATTTATCTAATACAGTCTATTTTGTCTTTATTTTAAAAAGCATTTTATTATTGTATTCAATTTCAGTTTTCTTTCTAGGTCATAATACAAAAAAGAAAGGAACATTCAATGTATTTTCTAAGGAAAGTCCTTTTATATATCGTAGGACGAAATTTAATATAACTTATTTTATATTTTCATTAGTCTTAGGACAAAATGATAATGATAAAATAATAATGATAAAATAATAATCTGGTTTTCTCTAAAAATTATCTCACCTGTCAGAACTACTCGGATAAACAACAAATCGTAAACAATCTTAATAAGCCAACACCGTCTCAGCATCTAAGGAAGAAACAAATAAGAGACTTTTATTTTGTTAGGTCATTTACTTATTTTAACAAATAGATTTCATTAGAGAAGTGATTTTTTTTTCTGTTAACAGATGTTGTGTTTGTATGAAATATATACTTAAAATATTAAAAAAATTAAAAATTATAGACTATTAATAAAAGATATAATGCAAGTTTTTGGTAAAATGAATAAAAAGCGACACTTGCATATAACTAGGATGAGATAAATAAACTTACATTAAGATATCACACCTATTGTTAGTTATAAGGAGATTAAAGAAGTTGTTTCCTAAAATTTACATAAAAAGCGTTCATATACACTTAACGCAGTATTATATAGACCTGCATCCAAAATAAATATGTATATTTATATAATGAATAAATAAAATAAAATAAATATATATATATTTGTTGCTTTCTCTTTTCCAACCAATTAAAGATGTTGGTCTATTTATTAAATTTTAAATTTGTAGGTGTAAATTAAGCTAGGAATGAAATTTGAATTTCTCTAATGACCGAGTTTCCAACCTGGGGGTGGCAAAGTGTTTTCGTGGGGGGGGGGGGATTTTTGTAAATGAAAAGAAAATTCATTAAGCCTAGGATCTGAGAAACTATTTTTCAACAAGTAATTTGTTTTATGAGAAATTGCTGACTCAATTCAGGTGTGCTATGTATCAATCGCATTAAACTTTCACTACGCGTGCTTTTCAAGTTTTACTTTCAATTGCCCTTCTCTACATATCTTTGCAAGAGAGCACTTTCTTCTTATCAAAACAAAGACAAGAAACAGACTGAATTATTACGTTAAAACTTTTTACGTGTGTTATAAACATTAATGATTTAAAATATATACAATTACACACAACCATTGTTAAAAGATTACATAATTACAATTAGTGTAGAGCCTTTCGAACCTTCCGGAGATTCAGGTGCTTGAAGATGAATCTCCGGAAGGTTCGAAAGCCTCTACATCAATTGTAAATATGTAATCTTTTAATCATGATTTAATAGATGTAATTGTATATATTTTAAATCAGACTGAATTATTACAAAATTTAACGTGCGTAAGAATATTTGTATGAAACAATAAAGATAAAAAAGACAACAATTAAATACCCACTGAGCTATTTTTGGAATTTTCGTAGCGGGAATCAATAACAGACTGTTTCGACCTTCCCAGGTCTCATCAGTTTGATTCGGCCAGTACTCATAACTCAGTGGGATCAAAAGAAACAATCTACAAAGGACAAGCATAATGGCCCTTCAATTAAAAAAACATCAAAATATAAATTAAGAATAAAAAATGAAGCAAATTAATGCCCCCTTTTTATTCTTAATTGAAAATTTGATTTTTTTAATTGAAGGGCCATTATTTTGTTCATGCTTGTCCTATGTAGATTGTTTCTTTTGATCCCACTGAGTTATGAGTACTGAGCGAATCAAAATGATGAGACCTAGGAAAAGTCTGTTTTTGATTCCCGGTACGAAAATTCCAAAAATAGCTCAGTTTCTTACAAACAGACTGAATGTTGAGGATGATATGAGGTTTGGCTTTAACAAATACTCAGCCGCAAAGTTTGAAGCTGATGGTTTGATGCAAGTACAACCATCGCACTAAATATAAGGTTACTTATCTGCAAATGAAGTTGTTAGAAACAGTTTACTTCGCTGTTAGAAAAGGGGCCGCGTCAAGAAAAAAGATTGGGAAACATTACTCTAACGCAACCTTTATTTTACCAGGACATTATTAACAACAATCCATTTGCCGTTCATTCTCATTTTTTTTTGCGACATGTTCCTAATAAAATGATGAAAACAGTGTTGGTGAGGTAAAAGTATCTAATGAATTACTTTTCTTTAGTCGTGTTTTGCTTTCAATTCGCCTCCCTCCCTCACAATACCTTTATTTAACTTTGTCTCTTACTTCGTTTTTGTACGAATGCCTTCGATTTCTATGAGAAGATTCTTCTGAGATTGATCTTATTATTTAGACACTTACAGATTTAATAATTGCTATGAAATTGTATCTCTACAAATTATTGTCATCTGTAAGTTATAAGTTATCTTTAATCCATTGACTGTAGATCATTGATTCGCAAATATTGAGGTACAACTGAGTCAACAAAACATCAACCGAATGCAAAGTTCGCTTTTCTTATTAATACAATAAAGTAATAATTATTTTCATTTTAATTATGAACCATTGAAAAATGAAATAAATAAATTCCAAGACTATTAATCTTTGCAGTGTTGTTAAAAAACCTATGTCCATTATAGTATTTCATTCTCAAACTTTCAAATAATTGGTGTTTTGTAAAAATTATTATTTCTTAAAGCCTAACATTAATCTCTGGTACCCGTCTGTTGTAGTCTCTGATACAGTTTATATATATTTCTGAAAGCTCTTTTTTGATTGTGGTTTCGAGGTAAATTGAAAACTGTAGCAGCTACGATTTTAGCAGAAGAATAACAATGAATGTCTGACTCCAATCCGTTATTGGAGACAAAGAAAAACTTTGTTTATTAGACCAGTTTTGTTAACTTTCCTAACTAGCACTGCTTCGCTTCACGCTGAAAACCAAGTTTGAACAGCAGTTTGAAATCAATGGAGGGAAAAAAACCCACAATTAAACGCTTTTCGGAATATTTTTTCCCTGTTATATTTCTAGTTATCTATAATTTTAAAAGTACTTCCTTGTAATCATTGCTGGTTTATATGGAAATTTAAGTTTTTCTTTTTTTAATAAAAATGGAAACTCTTACCTTGTTGTTGGATGTTCAATCTGTTGCAGTGGGTGGAAGAATGTGTTTGCAGCAGTGGACTGATCAGTGGAGTCGAACTGACGGACAGTGAAAAGGCGGGAGACATGAAGCGAGACATAATGACGATCGCTATTAAGAGACAATCAGTTTTTAGTAAGTGTTCAGTGTCCTCCACTTAGAAAGTCCTCCATAAAGAAAAATACATTAGAATGGATATGGAAATAGTCATTGAAAGTAAAAGGCGGGCTCTTGATTTACTTCTTCCTTGTTGCTTCAATAATGACCCAATTAGATAGACCTTTCAAACTCGGAAATACGGAAGCCTAATAGAATTAAATTTTCCTGAAACTATTCAGTAAAACCCAAGTAGCTGTCATGAATTTTATTTGTTTCTTTATTGTAAAAGTCGAAAGTGTAAATTCGAAGATATTAACAGTTCTATGCCATTATAGAAAACCAGAAACTTTTTATTGTAGTATTTGAAATATATGAATGCTACAGTTCGATCCTACAAGTACAACATTCTCATCAATCATGTTTTGTCTTTTTTATCTTTTTTATCGAGACTGGGTCGCTGTCGTTGACTCTCGTGACTCCATGAACATATCGATGTCTAGATTCTTAAATATTTTGAATTTCTCAGTGTAAATTTGAATTTTCAAATTCTCACCAAGAAATTCCTTTATATAACAGCAAAAAAGGACATCGACCGCAATCTGTAAGAACGTACAAATCTTTTTACATCTTTCGAATATGTTTGATTCATATGGCTATCAGGAAAAAAAAAGGATTTGAATAGTAACAACAGCTAAAAACTTCGATTTGGAAAACTGCCCACCTGATTAGAACAGTCCTATATGAATGACAAAAACGTAATAGTCAATCTTAATTAGCAAAAGTGGGAATTACGCACAAGAATTTTAATGATAAGTTTACAATACTTCTGAAATAAAGCATTGTGCTTTTGAAAGAATAAATAAAAAACCGAAAAACAATTTAAATTCTGCTGTAGCGCAAGTTGCATACGGATGAATCTACGGAAAACCTGTAATTCGTGTCACAGAGCAATAAATTGAAAATGATTGAAAATATTTGTAATTTTTCGAAATTACAGATTGAAATACAAAATATACTATAGTTTAGTATAATTTTTTTTTTTTTTTTTAATTTTATGGAATTTCCAAAAATAAGGTTGTCCACAGAAGGTGAGTCGTCACTTCCGTGGACTGTCACAAACTACAATTGCATAGCTTCCAAAGATCCAAACTGCTTTATTTTTTAATATTTTTCAAATAATATTTATATTGTGAAATCAGAAAATACATAAATTTAACATAATATTGAGTGAATTTTTTTTTTCGAATTATCAGTAAAAAATTTTTTGCAACCTCAAGTCTTGTCACAAGGTTTAGTCATCGCTTTTGTGGACATTCCTAAACTTTCTAAAAAATCCACCCGATGCGCTAGTTGTCTTCCATTTCACTTAAAAACAAAAGTTTACACGGCGATTTTGGATTGGGAAGTGATTTTATTCGTCTGAGTCGCACATTTGTCAGGAAAATATTACCTTTTTATTCATTTTTCGTCATTTGCACAGCTCAGTCCATCACTTCTGTGGTCTTGTTTAGAACCTAATTATTCTATGGAAAAATGATTATTTCTAGGCATAATAATCGAAATATGGTAAACTTAATTTTCTGAATGACACGTGTTCCTAACCTCAAAATGAAGAGCACATGGGTCAAGAAACATAAGTATTCGTCACTTCCGTGGACATCACTTCCGCGGACATTTGGGGTCCATGGAAGTGAAGATCATCAACAATAGCGGCTACTATGTTTTTCACGAAGAATTGTCTTTCACTTCCAGTCTTTGTTAAATGCCAATAAGGATATTTATAATTATATAAATATATATAATATAATATATGATGTATGTAATTATATATTTATATTTTTTTAGACGTTTAAGATTGACAGTCTGATTCATTCTTTTTGTACATGATTTCCTCTTTTGATAAAAAGTTCTTTTAATTCATAAATTATAGTCTTCTATTTATTTATTTCATAGTTTTCCCATTTAAATTCACTTTTTCGAATATAATTTATATTAAACTTCGACATCGTTATCAACACAAGTCACTTCTGTGAACATAGCCTATCATTATTTTTTTTATTTATTTTTTTTTTAAAATAACCAAAATGCGTTGACCTGAACCACATATATCATGGATGTAAGAACGTCAAAAGCAATCATCTTAATTTTTTTGAAAAGGAAATCTTGTAATTTAAAATCTCAAAATTTTTTGACTGAAATTGCAGGTTTTCTGTAGATTCACCCATACGCAACTTCAGACAACTTCCAATAAATTTTACATATTCTGGAAAAAATCTTCGTTAAAAATAAAATATATATATTGTTTAGGTATCGAGCTGTGAAAGGAAGATGGGTAAGTTTGAATCACTGTAAATATTATCACAGAAAAAATAGAGTTAATAAGAAGTAATGAAGTAATGTTTTATAATTGCTTCTGCCTTTTTTTTACTTCAAAAACAAAATGCTAATACTTCTTTATTTATTTATTTATTTATTTATTTATTTATTTATTTATTTATTTATTGTTTCACTTTAATATTCCTTTCAGCAGACATTTAGAGCTGAGAATAAACGGTCATTCTCCAGATGTGCTCAAACGAAAGCTAATACACCTGAATCCCTGGTTCGATTCCCGGCTAGGGCTTGATGTTTCCTTTTTTCTTCTGTGTATGTTACTTTTCCATTCAACTACTTGTTCTCAATTCCATGCCTTATTACTGCCTCTGTTCCTCTTATGTCATTAAAAAATCTTACACTGAAATGTGTGCAATCAAACAAAAATTCTCTGTACAACGAGATATTCATAACTCAATGAATATATTGTTCACAAATACTTCATCCATAACTGATACACTAATGGCCGAGTGCACCAAGCTTCAATTAACTTTGATGGCTGCATTGTGGACGTAGCTAAAATTAGTGGGGAGTGATGTCCAAGAAAAAGTTTAGCCTTTGTTTTAAAATTGTGTGAAAGGAAACAAACATGTATAAAAAGAAAATTTATTTAGAAACTTGATAAATTTCTTTTTATACATGTTTGTTTCCTTTCACACAATTTTAAAACAAAGGCTAAACTTTTTCTGGAGCAACACCCCCACTAATTTTAGCTACGTCCACAATGCAGCCATCGAAGTTAATTGAAGCTTGGTGCACTGGGCCATGAGACTTGAATAAAGATACTAACGATACCGTAAGAATTTTGATAATTTTTTTATACTTAATAAAAGAAAATTACCTATTTTCCTTGAATATCCGTCCTTGTATGTTACGTCCCAAACCTTAGGTATCATCATTCAATAACTACATTCAAACCTCTTTCTTCTAAGTCATGGATTTTATTTTTTTCTAAGAGATATTTTGATCCGCAGGTTCTCAATTCAGTTCATTATTCGTTCTTTTAGCTCAGTTCTTCCATGAAGATGAGTTTCATAACTACAATTCATAAGAATTGATATTGTCTTATGTTATATTGTATTTTGAAAATCTTGAATTGTTATTATTACAATTCTCCATTGTAATTCAAAATATGTCGTGAATTTATTTTATTGGTATCTAGTTGAGACTTAGGATTTTATTAGTCCAAATAATTGTAAATATAGTTTTTTAGTTTGCCCAGATTCTTACGGAAGTAAAAATATAATTTCAAGAATGTAAAGGTTTTTATGTATTGGTTTCCTTAAGAAAAAGGAGATAAAAAAAAATATTACTGAAGTTGTAAATAACGATTTTGCTTTGTAGTTTTCATTGAAATTTATGCTGTTAATATAAAAATTTAGATCCAATTTTTCCATGAATAATTTATTTTAAAGAAAAAATGAGACCCTTTCCTCTTTCCTCCAATCACTACCAAGGAAGAATTTATTTTAGAAATATTTTACTTTTTAATGAAGGTTAATTTATTAAAATTTCTTTTTATTTTAATTGAAAAACTTAAAATTAACGTATTATTATTTCAGTGTACTATATTTTCAGCAATAAATATATATCATTTCCTTGCATTCGTTTTTTAATTATTTATTTAAAATCATATTTATTCGTCTTTGTTTTTATTATTTAATTTTAGAGAGATACTTCCAATTTTATTTATAATTTTTTTATTAGGTAATTCTATCGAGTGATTTAATTTTGTAGGTAGGGTTGTTCTTCAGCTCTTTTACCTCCACTGTTGCATGAACGAATAAATTAGAGATAAAACAATCCCTCACTTACAGGGCTGGAATGACAAGTTGAGAACCAGGAAGCTTCAATTTGCGATTTTGAATCTACCATTTATCTAGATTAGTGATACAATATCTTAAAAAAGAAAGGATCTACGCACATCAGTGTCTATAAGGAAAAATATCTTTAATATCATTGCATTTAAACTTCGCATAAAAAGAATTGAGCATTAAACAGAAGCAACAATACCATAATAATGCACTTCTGTTTAAACATTAAGGCTCACCATGAAAACAATATATGTAATGGATACGACAAAGACAAACACAAAGAAACTGGGTCTAATAACATCTTCGCAAATTGAGCGTAACTTAAATCTCAGTATAGTAGAGTAATTAAATAGCTTTAATAGCAAATAGATGTAAAAAGTTTACAAGTAGCGCCACAAAGAAAAAGTGGCGCCTTTTCCTAGCAAAATAAACAACAATTCTGAAAGAATTCGGGATCTGATTATTATTATTATTAAGTTTGTATGTTTCAAACCTTGGGTTTCCCCAGCAAAAACAATATGGCAGGTCAAGGACCAAAGCATATATTGCCAAGATGTATGCAAGAATGATTAGGGATGTGTGTGGTTGTGTCCATAAATTTCCGAACTATGCGTGTTGTGTTGAGTACCACAACCTTCTGGAGTTGTGCATAAGTGTTTTTATGAAGTCCTAGTGTGTTGAGGCTGTGGTGCAATGTGTGAGGTACTACACCAGTGGCGGACAAGACGATGGGTTCAACACGTACTCGGTCCTGCCTCACTGCTTCACTGTGCTAGATCGGTGTATTTACTGATCTTGTCTGCGTGAGTTTTCTGCATGTTCTTGCTGATAGGCACTGCAATATCAATTAGATAGGTCTGTTTGTTGACCTTATCAACAAGGGTGATGTCAGGTCTGTTGTGATGTATGGTTTTGTCTGTGTGAATGGGGCGGTCCCAATATAGTTTACATGAGGGTGACTCTAGTACGCTTTGTGGCATGTATTTGTAGTATGGGACCGTGTTCTTAATAAGTGAATGTTTGTGTGCTAGTTGTTGATGAACGATCGACGCTACCTGATTGTGTCGGTGGAGGTAGTCTGTTTGGGAGAGAAGGAGACAGCCTGATATTACGTAGTCGATCGTTTAATGCGTAGTGTGGCATTTCCTGCATTTGTCGTCATGTGTGTTTGCATCGTGTAGAATGTGTTTCTTGTAGTTGCGTGTGGAGTTAACTTGGTCCTGTATTGCGATCATGAACCCTTCGGTCTCCCCAAACAGCTCACCACTCGTCACCATCTGTTCGACGCTTCCACGTCGACATGAGGCTGGCTGAGTTCGTGGTGTTGTTATTATTATTATCGAAAAAAGTTTCAAACCATGGGTTTCCCCAGCTAAGACAATATGGCGGGTCAGAACCAAAGCACATATTGGCAAGTGTAAAATAAAAAAAAAAAAAAAGTATGGAAGAATGGTTAGGGATGTATGCTTGTGTCCATAAATTTCCGAACTATGCGTGTTGTGTTGAGTACCACAGCCTTCTGGACTTGTGCATAAGTGTTTTTATAAAGTCCTAGTGTGTTGAGGCTGTGGTGCAAAGTGTGAGGCACCAGACCAGTAGCGGACAGGATGATGGGTACAACGCGTACTCGGTCCTGTCTCCACTGCTTCTGGAGCTCGTGAGCTAGGTCTGTGTATTTACTTATCTTGTCAGCATGAGTTTTCTGCATGTTCTTGCTGATAGGCACTGCAATATCAATGAGATAGGTCTTTTTTATGACCTTATCAACAAGTGTGATGTCAGGTCTGTTGTGATGTATAGTTTTGTCTGTGTGAATGGGACGGTCCCAGTACAGCTTATGTGAGGTTGACTCTAGTACGCTTTGTGGTGTATACTTGTAGTATGGGACCGTGTTCTTAATAAGTGAATGTTTGTGTGCTAGCTGTTGATGAACGATCGACGCTACCTGATTGTTTCGGTGAAGGTAGTCTGTTTGGGACAGAAGGGGACAGCCTGATATTATGTGGTCGATTGTCTCATGCGTAGTGTGGCATTTCCTGCATCTGTCATCATGTGTGTTTGCGTCGTGTAGAATGTGTTTCTTGTAGTTGAGTGTGGGGATGACTTGGTCCTGTATCGCGATCATGAACCCTTCGGTCTCCCCAAACAGTTCACCACTCGTCAGCCATCTGTTCGACGCTTCCATGTCGACATGAGGCTGGCTCAGTTCGTGACGATGTCTGCCATGGAGTTCCTTACGAGCCCATGATGCACGCAGCTGCTGTGTGTGGGTGTCGGGGGTGGTGAGTGTTAGAGAAGGGTTTGCGAGGTCCAGGGGTGTGAGGTGTGTGTCAGCCTTCACAATGGCTGAGTGGAGTGAGGAGTGTTGTGCTCTTTGGTGGAAGTGTTCCCTAAGTGTATGTACTTGTTTTTCGTGTAGGGTGATGAGATTGATGAGTCCTCGGCCTCCCTCCTTGCGGGGAAGAGTCATCCTTTCCGTAGCGGACTTGGGGTGGTGCATGTTGTGTTTCGTGAATGTAGTGTGTGTTGTGCGTTGTAGTGCTTCGAGTTCAGTGTTTGTCCATGAAATTATGCCGAACGAATATGTTAGTGTCGGGACGGCAAAAGTGTTGATGGCTTTAATTTTATTTCTAGCATTGAGTTGTGTTTTGAGGATGTTGTGAACACGAACCCAGTATGTTTTCTTGAGTGCGTTTTTGATGTTTGCATTGTCAATGACGCGGGCTTGCTGGAAGCCCAGGTACTTGTAGGTCTCCCCCTCTTCCATGGATTGGATGGCCAACGCATGGTCCAGTTCAAAACCCTCCAAATTCGAAGTCTTCCCATGTGTTATATGTAGCTGGCGGCATTTGTCGATTCCAAACTCCATCCCAATGTCTTTGGTGAACTGTATTGTGACTTGTAGTAAGTTAGTAAGTTGTGCGTTATTTGTGGCGTAGAGTTTAATATCATCCATGTAGAGTAAGTGTGTGATTTTGTATGGTGTCAGAGTGCCTGATGTAAGCCTATAACCGTGTTTTGTATAGTCTAGCATGTGGCTTAATGGATTCAAGGCGAGGCAGAACCAAATTATTATTATTATTATTATTATTGTTTATTATGCTACTCAAAGAAAGAAAGGGCCCGGTGTCAGTCGGGGGTGGGATACTTAGGTCCTTGTGTCGCATTCCACCCACCCAAGTGTGGTGTCCCTGCCCCCCCATAGGGGAGCGGATTTTCCAAGTTTTGCATTATCTAGCGAAGATGTTAAGTTTGATTCCCGGTGCCCGAGAAGGGGCCCTAAATATAATGTCGGTCGGGGTGGGACATTTATGCTCTTGTGTCACCTTTCTATAGATGTTGCCTTGATACAACTTGAATTTCGATTAGTAGCACAATATTTTCTAATAATAGGATATTGGATTATTAACAATTGAATTAGTGATCTTGATGTGAGATGCAGAAGAATATCATCGGAATAATGTCAACGACAGTAAATAATGTGAATCATATCTTCTGTTAAAAGTTGAGTGCTGCTATGCGCATTAAGAACAATTGGATTGATGCTAGCAACGGTAGTGATGGTTATATGTTGTGAGATGACGTAACAACATGTTGTGTGACAGTGATAATCGCCGATTACTGAATCTCCTTTAGGACTTAGGATTCTACGAGTGATAAGTATTTACGGACTTTATTCAACATAAAGAAAATAATTGAATATTAATACTTAGTGGACAAATAATATATATTTAGGAAAAGAATCATTCATCACTAATTTGTGATTCTTTTAGTGTTTTCATATATAGAAAATACGTTCGGAGTCATTGGAAAGGTGTTCCAAGGAACCAGATCCCTGATAGGACAAAGGACGATTCTATTGTGTTATTCCAAGAGCAGGAAGATTCGGTAAATAATGATCGTGTAGCGAATCGGATCAACCCAGAGGATTGCATCGAGTTACTCAAGAGAAGATTGTAAGTAGAAAATTACTTATTCTATTTCTCATCGGCGAGTTCCAACGGGTCATCGGATATGTTTGAGGATTAACAATATTAATCAGTGACGCACTCAAGTAACAAAGCCAGGAAAATCGAAAATACAATTTTTATAAGTGTTCGATTTTTGGAACAAATTTTGAATGAACTTTGGGTCCTATAATATAATAGTGTGCAATAGACTCTAATAAGGAACATTAAGAACAAAGACTCGTTGTTGTCTGTGAATATCAAATATATCTGTATAATAGTCTAATTTATATTTGATAACTAATATACATTTTATGTGATGAACTCTTAAGTTCTGTTTTAGTTGATTAACTATATAAAAGATAAAGAATCCACGACATTCTTCACGTGAGCTGAACTCAATAAGTGAAAGAGAACTTGTTCGATCTAAAGCACATATTTCAATGTATGAACGATATTTGCTTCTGTTGTATTCTCACAAGAGGTGTTGAATTAAATGGATGTTAATTACTCTGTGAATAAGTTGTTATAGCTTCTCATATCTTATTTCACTTTCCCCCACCCAAGTGTGGTGTCCCTGCCCCCCCATAGGAGAGCGAATTTTTCCCTTTCTGCAATTGATTTGGGGGGCCCGAGAAGGGGCCCTAAATATAAGGTCCCGGTGTCGGTCGGGTGTGGGACACTAAGGCCCTTCTGTCGCCATCCCCCCCACCCAAGTGGGGTGTCACTGCCCCCCCATAGGAGAGCGAATTTTTCCCTTTCTGCAATTGATTTGGGGGGCCCGTGAAAGGGCCCTAAGCAGTACCTTCAGACGAGAACTTGAAAAAAATAGGGGTGAAAGGGTATCAGGGTATTGTTATGGAATTAAAAAAAGGCCTTATATGATCCTTTTTTTAGTTTTTTGAGAATTCAGCTCTTCGGAAATATAGTTATTCAAAGCCGATAATAACGAGGTCAAGCTCTGCCAACACTGTTGTAATCTTTCCTCCCTACCCCCACTTATCTTATACCCTTTCTCCCCTATTTTTTCAAGTTCTCAGTCCCAACGCCTGAGAAGGGACTGCCTAGCTGACTTACACGGACTATACACAATATTTGTGTAGTTCTCATTGTCACCACCAGGTGGATATTTGGCTATTTCAGGGATTTTACCCCTTTTCAACCCCTTGGGGGGGGGGTCCATGTTCTACGATAGCCTATCTTTTCCGCAGGGTTCTAAAGAGTAATCCTGTAAAGTTTGGTCCAAATAGTTCAAAGGGGCCTAAGAGTGTATAAAGGACAAAGAAAGAAAGAAACATTCATTTTTATATATATAGATTTAAGATTTGTTCTTTCTGATCTACGATTTCATCTCGTCGCAATATGTAATATTTTTAAAATTCAAATAAGAGACCCTCTTAACATAAATATGTAATTCAAGTTTCAAGAAGATCGTTCACTGGTTGAAAAGTTCACTAGGCGGAAGACACAATCAGACAACGTCATTAAAATAAGTCTTTTCTTCGTATAAAATATCATAAAACATCGCTATATTACGTATCAGTTTTTCAAAGTTAAATTTCATTTTTCTTAAAACAAATTTATTAAAGCAGCTAAATTGATATCCAAATGACATGGAAGGATATCGCAAAAGAATAAATAAAATGTAACGTATTTTATAGTTGATACAATACGTCTATCATCTCAATTATTCGAAGCGTTTTCCATTAAAACTCGTGCTTTTCGGCTCAAAGGTTAGTTGCAGCTGACCCATCATGTGAGGATCCAGCCAGCAAATAGTTGTGATGACGTCATAGACATGTGAGAATTATGGATCACCAAACCCAGCATTATCACCTCGCCAATGCTTCTTTGAACTGATGGGATCAGCTAAATCAAGTCAGAGATTTTTAAAGGTAGGAAGCACAGACATTTAATAAAGCAACTACTAAAAATAAGAGTGGCCTTTTTTTTTTTTCATTTCAATTACAGACATAAGTAAATCCGATTATATTCTATCTAGAAGCAATACGAAAGGAAAATCAGTTCGTAATAATTTATTATGTTCTTACTTAAATGTATGACTTGTAAAATAGTTAAATAATCATTGACTCATTCATAAATTATTATAACTTACTTCATTAAAGACTAAACAAATAAAAGCCTTCAAAAATTAAATACGAACTGTTTCCACAGTATGGCACGCAGTTTCTGAGACTAATGTCAACAGGTTACGTTTCGTAGTTACATTTTGCGTAGAAATATCTTTGTCTTATGTTTCATCTGCTAAAAACATTATGAAAAGTTCGCTTAATAATCGATCAATGGACACCGGATGAAAATGACGACATAAGTTAAATGGAAATGAAGTAATGGCTTTAACAAGCGATCAATGACACTCGATGAGGTCATTTCCATGGTGAGGTTCTCCATTGAGTTTGTATCTTCACCTTTAAGATCTTTGGTTTGTTTACCTTGCTTTGATATTAATATTTAATTCTGATTCTGAGTTACGATGAAAATCGAATCGATTCAATCAAAGAAAGACTTTCACTGGCTTTCTAATCGATAAAGGGAGAACTGAGTGTCATTTTTCCATTACATGTTCCTTGAGGATTTCCGCTGATTAAAAATTCTTTTTGCTAAAATATCCCAAATCTAAAGTTTTTATCTACAGATTGCCATTTAATTTTCTTTTGTTTTATTTTTATTTTTTTATTGGAATCTATCGAGCTACGTTTTTCTCTCAAATCTATTGGAAACTTTAGACAAATTGATTACTAACGGTTCTTAAAAATCATTAAATTTAATAGTTCTTTAACCTGTGACTTAACAAAGGCATTGAAAGACTGACAAATGAATACATAATTTAAACAATGCATTAAAATTACAAATAAACGAACTAAAATTAAAAACTAACGCGTTAGCTAATTGTTAAAAAACAAAATTGATTAAACTCACTATAGATATTCCAATTACTTTTACATTTTGCAAAAAAAAAAAACCAAAAACCTGACGTGTCAAATCACCAAAACAGCATCTCTCTCTCTCTCACACACACAGAATCATTGCTCTAGATCAACCTAAATTTTTATGTTCAGTAATTCCTGTAGAGTCCTATCCTCCAAATAAACCAAATATAAATATATTTCCTTCCTTCAAACGTAAATAATCCGATCTCCAGTGACTGCTTACACGTTGTGATTGTTGAACGATATCTTGTAAAAAAATATTAGTATTATTATCGTAAGCTTTTATTAAAAAAAAAAACGGGATGGGCGGAAGTTTGTAAGTATAAAATTTCGTGCAATTTCTTTGTTTTGTTTTGTTTTTTTTCTTTGTTGTTTTTTTTCCAACTCGAATCATGCGAATCGATTTTTAAGGATCGTTTATTTTCAATTGTAATAATAATTACTTTCACAGTTACACTGAATTGGAGCATAAAAACAGTTCTTTGATAGGAGAGGGAAATAAGGAATCCAATATTTAATTCCTTTTCATAATATTACAGCAGTGCTTTTGCAAGTTTTCTAATTCTATAATTTACTTATTAAAAATAAATGACTTGCGTTAAACTCTTAAGAAAATGAAGCAAATGAAAAAAAAAAAAAACATAGCCTTTCCCTTATTTCCGTTCTTCTTAATCTCATGAAATTTGAATTCCTGAGATAGTTTAAGTTCTTTTAAATGAGTCCATTTTGAACATTTTTTTAGGGTAACTGTTGTACTTATGAACACTAAGCTCGAGGCAGTTTTGGAAACTTCATTAAAATCCTTCATTTACTAATGTGTCTATAAATGTTTCATTTGTGTCTCGGTGACTCTTATCTTATTCATTAAAATCCAGCCCCTCCAAATAAACCAAGCAAAAAATAAAAAAAATATTATATCAGGAGCTGCAAATAATCCCTCAAAGAGTCACGGCTTTTCAATTCCTATTCTAGAACATAGCCTGGGGTAATAAAGATAAATAAAATCAAGATTTTTAATTTTGAAAGTGTTACTTTATAAATGATTACTTTGTAACTTAAGTTAACTGTGGATTGTAATTGAGCAAAATTATATTTAAAAAACAAAAAAAAACATAATTAAAAATCATTCCATTTAATTTAAATAAAAGTGTTGTTTTAAAACATTAATTTTTCAGGTTAAAGTACTCCATTCATAAGATTATACTTAATACTAAATACAAATATGTATATTTTTAAGTACTTAAAAATGATAAATGATATATAATCTAAAATAAAGAATAGACTTGAAAATTTTCTTAAGTAATTATTGTCTGTCTTTCTATGGTTTACTAGATATAAGCAACAACAACAAGGAGTGAATAATTGAATGTCATGGTTTAGTTCTAATTCTTAAAAATGGATTATCACAATTGATAACAGAAAGACAGAAAAAAAAAATACATATATATATATATCACTGGTATTTGGGACTGTTTATCAAGTGCATAATAGTAATAACCTATCATTTGGTTTATAACTTTTTTTTTATTTGATGTGTACTAGATTTACACTTAAGTGTACTAGATTCTCTTTGTGTTCAGTGGAGAAGATTAATGAAGTTTAACTAACAAAAAATCTTATATCATTGGAAATAAATAATAAAAAAATAGAACTTTTTTTATTTTAAAAGTTTGATTTGGTCAAGTTCTGAAACAAACATTTTACTTAGTTTTGTTTAAAGAAATGTTTGATATTAACAGAATGTTTATTACATACAAACTCGTGAATTATGTAATTAATTAAAAGAAACAAGTTTCTGAAGCCTTTAATATTTTATAACGGCAGGCGAAACTCTTGCACCACTATGAACCTTGATGTCCCAAATCCTTGTGTTTATTTTACATTGTCCAATGTGTTAGTGTTCTGCCAAACCAATGCAACTAGTATCCGATTCTCAATCTCACGGCTTCTATTTTTATTTTTATCAAATAAATGTGCTTTAATACACTCTTCTTTCATTTAAATATTAAATTATAGATTTTTAAATCCGCAAATGAAACAAAATTACAAATAAATGAAAGAAGATATCCCATATCGAAATAATATTATTGAATAAATTGTAGAGGAAGCTATTGCAAACTGGGCGCAAAAAAAGAACTATATTCATATGCTTGTTATTTAACAGCTACTGCCAGCTGTACATAAAAATTACTAAGGTAGAACAAAGAAACTCCATGTGAGTCTTTGAAAGGAATTTAATAAAATAAGAATATGTTATTTATGTTCTTTCTCTTGATATTTGATAACCATATATCCACTTGTGGAGATATCTAAAGTAAGCAATTTTATTCCGCAATTCAAAGAAATTAACAATACAAAAAAAAAAAAAAATTCTAAAATAGCATTAGTTATATTGTTGAATGCCAACTTAATAGTCTTATATTTTTTCCTTCAGTTTGAACAATTATTATTCTTATCAAAAAATCTGTTTTAATTGAAGTGTATTTAATAATGAAATGTCTTTTAACAGTTAATTTTTAAATTTGATATTAAACACAATAACTAAATGATTTGATATAAAATTTAAAAAATAATTTTATCAGATCTTCTACATTGTGAACAATCATTTCTCTAATCTTCTTTTAAGATTTCTTTATCTGGACAGATAACAATGCAGTGGTGAAACTATTGAAACATCACAGCCTCTTTGCAAGTTAACAGCCTCTGAAACATCATGGCTTGGACTCCTTACCAGTTGTTTTTGGCAGGGTTAATGGTGGTTACAGGATCTATTAATACCCTTAGTACGAAGTAAGAATTTTTTTTTTTTTAATTGAAATTTTAAGAATTTTTTTTTTTTTTTAAATTTCTGAAATTAACAAAAACGAAATTACTAGTAATTGACTAACTTTTCATGTTATAATTATTATCAAGTTGTAAGTTGTTGCTTTTTTTTTTTTTAATTTTATATTATTTATTTGAAATGCAGGTTTGCATTCTTAATATTTTCAGAATTCTTCATTTATTTAATAAACTCATTTTTAACCTATAAGTTAAATATTTAACTTAATTTATAACATATTTAAAGATTATTAACATAGATGTTTTCAGTAAATGGAAGAAAAATGGATAAAATATTACTCTAATACATTGTATATACAAATGCAACTACTATTATGTTGTTGTACAGACTATGTCATAAGAAAGTCATAAGAGATTATTTTAAGTGTCCTACTGAGCGGAAAAAAAGAAAGTTTATTTAGGAAGGATAAAAGAAAAACTTATTTCCACAATCATTGCTAAATTTAATTCATGTCAATCCCTGTAGTTAATGAAAGCCATAGATAAAAACTTGCACAATATTCATGAGCCTGTAATAATGTGCAAGACATTAATATCTTATCCTTAATACAGCCTTTCATAGAAGCCAGTTGAGTGCATCATAGAATGATCGATAATTGCATTTGATTAGCTAACGTTACATAATAAATTATTAACTGCAAAGTTTTTATGGAGTGTTGAATCAAGGTTTTGCAATAGTGATAAAAAATACTACTATCACAGTGGTTTAAAAAAATATATTTCTTAGTCTCAAATTAGTAAAATTTTCAATTTAATCTTTGTCGTAATGATAAGATAGAATTTTTAATATTTTTACTAGTTATTTTACTTTTATTCAAATTTAAGTTCAAAAATTAACTTGTTCCTAGTTAAAAATTACTAAATAATTGAATAATTGCTATCATTCTAACTGATACAATAGATAATCTTCCTCAGATGATCACTTAAATGTTATCTTATTAGTTATCATAGATGAAGAAGTACATTCCAATAAGAGGCTTACTATGTTTAGGAGCTGGAACTTGCATAGAAACAGGACATGTGATTAAGAATTTGTCATTTTCCTAAGCTTTGACCAAAAAAATATTTTAATGTTTCAAGTTAAGGGACCAAAGGAAAATGATAAATATAATTTCTTCATTAATAATTTTAAAAAATCATTATATCATATTAAATAAAAATTAAATGTTTTTCATTTTAATTATATTGGAGGCGACACTTATTGAAATGCATAATTTGTGATATAAAAAAAAAGTATTTTTATATTATAATGAAAAGCCTCAAACAATGGTGAATATGACTTCAGTGGTTTCAGAATATACAGTGTGCTCTACATTAAAAAAAAAAACAACTTATGAAACCATTGGTTTCTTTAGTTTTTTTTTTTTTTTTTTGTGGGGGGAGAAACTAAATATTTTTGCAATGTATTTTACACTGTTCCTTCAGGGACCAATTTTATTGGTATGGGAATAACGACTCTGAAGTACCCAAACTACCCAGTACCTGAGCTATAGCTGGGCCACCCTGTTTGCAGGAGAGTGGCAGAGAGTTATCTGGTCCTGGAGTTGGGCACAAGACCAACTGGTTCTTGTCCCCAAAAAACTCACCAATTCATCCCTGATGAAGCCTAAGAAATGTTATAGTAATCGGCAACTATTTTGGATAAGGAAAATGATTTATGAGTTTCCATGGAACTTGGGTTGGATGACCAATGATACTTATATATAAGATGGTTGGTAAATATACCTAGCGCCGCGACCTAAGGTCTATTGTACTTACGCCAATGTTACTTAGATGGATAAACATCTGTAAATACAGATGCCAAAGATCTTCCACTCCTAATAGTTCTTTGGAATTATTATCTAGCATTTGCTTCAGATGAGATAATGTGAAAGCATAAATTTGGAGCAGTGAAGGCCTGATGTGGGCTGTAATACCATTGATGAAATTGAAAATTTTACAATGTTAAGTTCTATTAATTTGTTGAAGTAAAAAAAAAAAAAATAATAACTTAACAAAAAAAAAAAAAATGCCATTTTAAAAAATATTTGTTAATCACTTTACAAGAAATAAATTAAATGAATTGTATTGAATATCTGGGAAGGGAGGCAAGATAGTTTTTGCCTACATCTGTGGGCACCCATACATGGAAGCAGTTCATAACTATTACGGATCACCCTGTATCTCAGAGAGGATACGCAAACAGAGTAATTAATAACGCAATCGGAAGCCTACACCCATAAAGATAGGTGATGAAAAGAAAACTTAGCTTATGGAACCGCTGGGCCCAAGGAAAATTCCACAGCTAAGGCCCGATAAATATTATACCAAAAGAGAATTAAAGAAATAATAAACAACTCAGGTATATCAAACAACAAAATGTATTTGAAATGAGCTTAATATAATACAATCACACACAACAAATCAAGACTAATGCAATAGAAATTACATATCAATAAAAAAAAATATATATATAATAATAACACACACTGCTTTGTTCATAAATTCGGCAATTCCAACAGATTACAAATTAGATCGAAATTATTCAAGTTGGTAATTATCAAATAGTAATTCACAATAATCTTATCAATGCAATTTAACAAAAGTATAAACTTAAGACATATTCTCACAAATAGTTTGAGTCACTTTATAAGCAGAGTCTGATCGAAAATTGTTTATGAAACAGACTTTCTGACCATAGAGTATGTCTGAAGAGTTCACTCCCGGACTTAATTTCGCCAAAGAAAATATACTCACAGTTCGACGCTCTGTCCTGTTTACATTGTCACAAAATATAGGATAGCTTCGACAAAATTCACTGTTCATGTCAAAGTATCCAGGTAAACACAAATGGCACACAACACATTCTTTTGCACTACACGAACGTTTCTTAATAACGATGGCTGCTCACTACAACTGAACTATCCTGAGGGTATACGGCCTTTCTTAATACCTCACAGATATCCAATAAGCCGACTTCATATCAAGAAGCACATATCTCAAAAGTATCCAGAGATATGTGCACCACAGGATGAGATACAAGTCTTGCCATTAACCGTGTATAGGTAGAAAAGAAGAACAAAGCTGTTTTTCTCCTAACAGCTTCTCCGCCCTTCCAAGACGGAAGAAAAATACGTGTGTCTCGTCCGGCTACATCGTGAGAAGTGACTCTGAAGTTTCAAGAATGCATCTCATAGGGATGGTGACGTAAACAACGTTTTACCAATGGCCCTTCAAGAAATAAAGAGTGTCTTGAAACTCCAAATGATATCATAATAAGCCCCGTATAGAAACAAAATGGCTACACCTTTTCACAGCACAACAATTCGTTCAAAATAAGAGCAAAATTACATATATTAATCTATATCATCATTAATAGATAACAATTATAAAGGTTACATAAGGTGGTAGGGTTCAAGAATATATATTAAAAAAATGATAAATAAAAAGTTTTAATGTGAAAAACCCGCCGTTTCACGATCAATTAGAAAACAGAAAGAAGAGATAAAAAAACATGGCGGATCCTGCGAAAAGAGATAAACAAGGCAAAGGTCACTTTGCCTTAACCACACAAAATTGCGTCATACAAAAGTAGGAGAAGAAAAATAAAATAAGGAAAATTAAAAAGACCGTAACATAACTCAGTCATCAATATTTTTGCAATTTTTGACATATCAATATTTTTTGAAGTTTTCCAGCGTGCATTTTAGAACGTCGTACGGGCCCTATGCTAAGTGTCATGGTTTGGGGTGCTGTCAGGTTCAACTCATGATATAGCATAATATGAATTCAAGGAACCTTCAACAGCCAACGATACATCAGGGATGTTTTAAAGGCAGAGGTGATACCCTTCCTTCAGAGTTGTCCTGGCACTATATTCCGACAGGACCACGCTTTTCACATGTGACCCAAAATGTCAAGACCTCTTCCGTGCATGGCAGATACTGCTTCATTTCAAGCCTGCTCGTTTGCCTGATATGTATCTGATTGAATATGTCTGGGATTTGGTAGATAAGCAACTGGCCTGTTCTGCATTTTTGCCATCTGCCACAAATGAACTCTTTAACTAACAAAGAAGCAGCCTAACAGGCTGTTCCCCAAGACTATATCAAAGACCTCATCCATTCACTGTTATGCCTTATAAAATCTGTTATTGCTAATCAGGGTGACTTCACATGATACTGAATTCCAAAAGCACTTAGTTATTTTTTGTTTGTGTGCGTTTTTATACCTTAATAATTCTTCAATGCATATTAAATTATCTCATTATATATATCATCTTTGTTTTATTTTATTCTTATACAAAATAAAAATTACTTCCACTTAAATTGTTTTCTGTATTCACATGCATTTTAAAATATATATGTTTCACTTAGAAATAAAAATGATAATTGTAATTTTTTTCTTATTTTCTTCTAATTTAGATGGGCTGACCGTACAAAAGTTGTTGGCATTGATAATGGTGAACCACGTGAATTTAATCATCCATTCCTTCAAGTAATTTTTCTTCAACAATAACTTTTTCTAATCTTTAAGTTAAATGTTTTCTTGATGAAATTTAAGAATTCTTAAACAGTGACAACATTACAAGAGTTGCTATTCACTTTATTAATATAATATTTATTTTTTGTAGGCATGTGGCATGTTTATTGGAGAGATTCTTTGCATATTTGCTTTTTTTATAATTCGCTGTATCAATCGCAGACGGGAAACTTTTGAGCTTGGTGCTTCACAAGCAGAAACCAATACAAAATTTAATCCTATTATATTTTTGGCCCCAGCATTATGTGACATGACAGCCACTTCTCTTATGTATGTCGGCCTTACCCTGACTCTTCCTTCCAGTTTTCAGATGTTACGAGGTAAGTTAAAGAGAAGGCAAAGTTTTTATACAAAGTTTTGACATCCTCTGATCTAGAAAACGGTGAAAGACTAAAAATAAATTAAGTGAAATAAGTAATGGATGAACGTTCTTTAACATGCGGAATAAACTTATAAAGAATAAACGAGAAACAAGCACAAATTAAAATTATTGGTATATTTAAAACATATAATTTTATGATTAACTTCAACTGCTGCACGCGGTCCTTATCAAATGTGTAGAAACAATAAAAATTTACAATATATACAAAAAAGGGGTGGATAGTCATTCAAGAAGGGGCCAACCGTGGGGAACTTGTTAGTTCCGTAAATTTTGGTTATTCCCATCACTGGACAATAGGGGAATTCTTGTACTCCTGTACTGGTCTTGACGGGGGTGGGGGATTAACAGGGATTAACGGATTTTCGGGAAACAAGTGGTCGGCTCTGTTTTATGTTGATAGTTGCTACAATTGGAAGACACTTGTGAACTCAAATAGGAACAAAAGTGAAATAAGATGGTGAAAAAATACAAGTTCAATGACAAAAAATGCAAACATATAAAATAAAAATAACATAATAAAGAAATAAAATAGGATGAGAATAAAGTAGAGCTAGAGAACAGCTATTATTGGATATCTATGGAAGTGTTTTCTCTTTAATTAATAAGAAAAAAATAAATATAATAGACATCCCGGGCAAACAAAAGTTAAGTAGAAAAGGAAAGCGAGGAAAGAATCTGTAATATAAAAATATAAAAAGAAGATATAAAGAGTAGAATAAGAATAAACAGAAATAGAGGTTGTCTTAAACTTTTCTGTATGCCGGTTCCCCCTTTGATAGCTAAGCTGGAACAATGGTTTAGAGGGAGAGGGGGGTTACAGGGATTAGCAGGAAACAACCACAAGTGTCCTCCAATTGTAGCAACTATCAACATAAAACAGAGCCGACCACTTGTTTCCTGAAAATCCGTTAATCCCTGTTAACATTAATCCCCCACCCCCGTTAAGACCAGCACAGGTGTACAAACTCAGCGGAAAGAATTCCCGTATTGTGCAGTGATGGGAGCAACCAAAATTTACAGAACAAACAAGTTGCCCACAATTGGCCCCTTCTTGGTGGCGATCCACCCCTTTTTTTTGTATATATTGTGAGATTTTTATTGTTTCTACACATTTGATAAGGACTGCGTGCAGGAGTGGAAATTAATCATGTATTACAATTATATGTTTTAAAATATACCAATAATTTTGATTTGTGTGCTTTTCTTGTTTATTCTCTATGAAATAAGTAAGTTAAACTAAATTAATTATATAATATTAATGTTAGTAATATTAACAACAGACAATGCTTATTTGTTAAATATTACAATTACTTCAATATAGTGATTTGAATCTTTTAATAAACTTGATGTCTACATGTTAAATAAATTAATCAATAAATTTAAGATGTGTTAAAACTGCAAACATTTAATACATAACATCTTTCTTATACGTCAATCTTTCTTCTAGAAAATAACTTGTATCCTATCATCAGAAATATATTTCAGGGAGAATATCTTCTACTTTTTAGGTGCTGTAATAATCTTTACTGGACTGTTATCAGTAGCATTCTTAGGACGAGTTTTAAAAGGTTATGAATGGTTTGGAATGGTTATTGTAATGGCTGGTCTGGCTGTTGTTGGAGCATCGGACTTTATTAGTAGCACACAAGATAGCCATGATATAAATGGAATAATTACTGGTAAGATTTCCGCATTTCTATTTTAAATTAATTCAGAGTTCAAATCACAAAATTGTAAGTTACCGATCATATTATGGAAGCTTGATATTAAGTCATTAAGTTGTTAATATTAATGCATCTCGCTCCCTTTGAGATTTACTGTGTTAGAGCCAAGAAACAGGATTATGAAGTAATTAAATTTACAAAGGAAAGTTGATTTAAAGATGAATTAAAGTAATGTAAAAGATATAGACAATCTTGAAGCTATTTGAAAAGGTAACATCATTTAATTTTCATATAAACTATAGTAAATATATTTAAAACAATTGCTATCTTTTGAAATCTAAGTATAGCATAACTCAAAGTTGAACTCTTAATTACACTCATCTTACACTTCTTAAATTTAGGGTGAGGTAATTGTTTTTAAAATACAAAAAAAAAAACAAGAAACAAACAAACAAAAAAGCAGTGTCTTGTACAGATAACATAGAAATAATACACTTTACATATTATTAACCACTTGTTAATTTCTACTATTCTATTCCTATTTCAAAGTAAAGAAGCCATTATTTAGTCTTATCGATAACCATTATTGCAATCTAAATTACTAAAATCTTTTATTTCTCTGTCTGTGTGTCTGTCCCGCGCAGTTTTCTGTGAGAATGAAAAATAGAAAGAATTTTTTCAATGA
>JAFIDM010000005.1:34547210-34612240 GCA_023159025.1 Thereuonema tuberculata
ATAGTTCTAACTTCCCCAAGTAGAAACACATTAGCAACCCTATGCAACAAGGCCAAATTACCCAGGACGATATATGACGCTTTGGAAACAAAAGGAGTGGTATACTCAATACCCTGCAGCAAAGATGAAATCTGCCGTTATTTCGGAGAAACCGGACAAAAGCTTAGTAAAAGACTATACCGGCATCAGTACGCACTGCAAAAATGAGATCTTAATTATAATACAGTGACGCAATCGATAAAAACAGGACATACCCTCAACTTCGATGGAGTTACAATAATGTGCGCCGAGGGCAACGCATTTATACGTAAATGTAAAGAGTCCCTTTACATTTTAACTGAACCCAATGCATACAATGACTGTTTATCCGTGCATACAATTAAACAATATAAATTTCGAAAAAAGAAAAAGAAAAATTATAATACTATCCAATCGGCAAATCACCCCCCACACACCCCAGAATTAATGCCCTCTTCCCATACCTCCCCCTTCCTTCCTACACAATTTGAGTGCTCCACACATATCACAAGACCATCATTCTTTGAGAACTGAGAACTCCTAAGTTATTTAACCCATTTTATCTTTATCGTTTTTATCAGATAATTTAGTTAACCATGAAGTCGAAAGCTAGTGTTTGCTTTTTATAAGTTTTTATCTTTTTAAGTTTTATGTGATTTTTAAGTGATTTTATAAAGTGCGATGGCAGAACTCTCCTTTCAATGAAATAAAGTAATGTAAAAGATAAAGACAATCTTGAAGATATTTGAAAAGATAACATCATTTAATTTTCATATACACTATTTTTGAAAACTAAGTACAGCACAACTCTCAAAGTTCAACCTTAATTGCACTCATCTTACACATGGTCTTAAATTTAGGGCGAGGTAATTGTTTTTAAAAATGTTATGTGTAAAAATAAACAAACAAACAAAAAAGCAGTGTCCTGTACAGATAACATAGAAATAATACACTTTAAACATTATTAATCAATTGTTAACTTCAACTATTCTATTCCTATTTCAAAGTAAAGAAGCCATTATTTAGTTTTATTGATAACCATTATTGCAATTAATATTAATGATATATCTTATGGAATCTTGGATTTCTACTTGTGCAGCCACATATATTAAGTTATTTTTGTTGCTAGAAGCTATATATAAAAAATAATTTGTCCATTTGCTTGCTGTTTTTCATAGAAGCTTAAATAAAATTTTAGCAAGTTGGTGATTTTCCCACAGACAGATATATCTCTTTCTCCAAAGATGCCAATTCTTAGTATCTGTAATTTCACGAGAACATGAAAATTTTTTGAATTCAAAAATTCAAAAAAATTTGTGTGATTCAAAATTTCCTGTACAAACTTTTAGGTAGGTCAGGAATACAAAAACAAACCATATTCATAGTGGAACGTATGTCCAAAAATGCCACCCAAATGTGCTAGAAGGTACACTAAGGTTCATAATTTTTGTTGTCATCAAGTAAGGTAGACAACATGTTTATTAGCCCTACGTTTACAATATGACAGTTAGGTGTACACTTACAGGTTCACAGGTAAGTGCTCAAAGTTACAGTTTCGCACAATGTTAACATTTGAAGATTGGACATACGTCTGTTCGGGAACCATTCACGATACAATCGTACAGCGGCTCATCAATTCATTTCGCTACCCCATAAGTGCATATCTGTCCTCTCACCATTAGTGAAGCAGTACATCCTTCTCGTACAAAGTCAGCATCTCAAATGATGATGGCTCACACTGCCCAGCTACTGAGCTGCTAAACAGCGCCCTCTAGCACATTCTGGTGGCATTTGCGGACATACATTCCACTATGAATACAGTTTGTTTTTGTATTCCTGATCTAAAGTTTTATATAAATATACACAAACACAATAACTTTCACTGTAATTTGATGTTTATTTATAATGCCATTTATTTGTATATTCCTTATATTCTGGTTATTATTCCATTAAGTAGATGCTAACTGCACATTGATGACGACATTACATGTAACAGTGAAACTGTTAATCCCAATATACACAAATGATGATGTTAGCAAAGTTCAAGAAACTCTTAAACAGTAACACAATAACCTTTTTAGATGTCTCAATCACTTATAATACCAATGAATTCTGTAACACAGCCATTAATTCATAACACCCTATTGGTGATACACTTCAATTACAAACAACCTCTTCTCACATAAAATTCAACTGTAGATGTGTTGAGGAGAGCCTTTCTTAGAACCTTCTCCAAGTATGCCTATCTCAAAAAATTCTGTTAAACAAATCCTCCTCTTCCTTAATTATCCTCCCAGCATTATCCAGAAGCATATACATCACATGAAACAGTTTGCTCAAAAACTATCATCTCTTATATTAATTACATTCCCTCCTCCTGCTATCCACTCCTCCAGCAATGTATTACTGGAAATTTGTTGTCCCTCTACAATAGATTCCTTACTAAAGACCCCTCAATAATAAAATCGACAGTAAGTCCCCAACCACTCTAACATATCTATTGTGGATTCCTTGCCTGTCAGGATATATTGGTCAAACCCTACTGCAATAATCATGAAAAAGCACCAAAAAACTGCTCACCACGGTGCACCATTCATTTCATTTTCATTTATTAGTTTTATTAGTTTTATTAATTTGTTTAGAATTCTAAAATTGTTAGCAAGCAGTTATGAAATCAAACCTTATTACAATTAAATGCTTGTGATTATTGTTTTAAAGGAAGCATTTATAAACACTTGTTATTATATTATGTTAATTGTTCCATATTGTATTCATACGTCTGATGAAGCTATTGTCAAATATAGTAAAAACTTATTAATAAATATTTTGTAAGCGAAGTTATATTTCTTGAAGTTGTTGAAGTTTCTTGTGAACTCAAAAAGTTTTGCTAGCTAAAATTTACATTTTAAATTATTATTATTTTTATTTTTCAATTTAGGTGATTTACTAATAATCATAGCACAGGTTATTGCAGCCACTCAAATGGTGATTGAAGAAAAGTTTGTAACAAAGCATAATGTGCCTCCACTATTAGCTGTTGGATGTGAAGGTAAATCTAATTTTATATTATGTAGCTTCTTCCTATAGCTTAGATTTGTAAAATAATAAATTTTATACCAACTTAGGACAAATTGATTATACTATCTACAATATCAGAATTCTTTGTTTGTTTCCATCAATGGCTGAAGAATCTAGAGAGTCACAAATGAATGTCCAAATGAATCGTAACCAGCATTTTTAGACTGTTTGGGAGTAGTTATAGTAGAATTTTACACTACTTGTATTCAATGCTTTAGTTGGGGAAAAAATATTTCTGGGAACTCTCCTTTAATGTAGTAGTTTCCGTAGGGTACGATATTCAGGAACCTCTGCTTTAGCCTCTTGATTCCTGCAAGCTGTTTCATCTGTCGTATTGGGAAATCAGACGTTTGTTTTCTTATACTCAACGAATTTCATGATTGTTGATTGCAATAAAATTTATGTAGACATGGTTTGGGATAAATAATTCTGGGAACGCCGTTCCCACCCAACCAAAGCACTGCTTATATTTGTCACAAACATAATCATAAATAATCAAATTCTTCTTAAATAAAGCAATATATAACTTAAATATCTTAAACATCTTTAATTCCACAGAACTAAACGGTTAGGCCTTCGAAATATTGTATAGCTGACAAAGTTCTGTAGAATTAAAGATGTTTAAGTGTAACTTGTTTGTGATTCATTTTGAATTTTCAAAAATTATGGCAGTACTTCATGTCAAATGCCTAATTTGAGTCCTGGTGAGGTTTTTAGTCATAAGAGTTCATATAAATTTTACAATGTTTATAGAAATTCGAAATAAATTTGAAAACGGGGTAATGATGGTATTGCAGTTAAAAATATAATGTCCCAATTTTCAAAATTAATTTTGGGTAACTTGATTAATTTATAATTAATTCACACAAATACATAGTCACTCAGTTGGTAATTGTTATTGTTGGTGAATCAGTATTCTATAATTAATTCACACAAATACATAGTCACTCAGTTGGTAATTGTTATTGTTGGTGAATCAGTATTCTATTGAAGAAAATAAGAATAGTCAGTGTCAACAAAAAAACAAAATGAAACAAGAATAATATTTTACTTTATAATCCAAAGGAATTGTCATCATAACAAAAAAAAAACAGCAACAATAACTATTAGCTAGATAACAATTAGATTGTGCTAACAAACAAAATGTTTGCACAAACAATTCACGTGTATAAAAACAACTAAGTTATATTTTGCAAAACACTTTAATATTAAAGTGTTGCACTGAAAGATTTGGATTTAATAATGAAATTTAAATTCAACAGAGGTAAAACACATTTCATTTTTGCCAGAATATTAGATGCACTGTTTTTGGGTTTTTTTTTTCCTAAATATCTCAAAAAATGAGTATGTCCTTTATGCTGAATGTGTGTATGTATGTATTAAAATAAAATAATCACCCCCCACCCCCCACCCCCCCAAAAAAATGGGGACGTCTTATACTCCAGCAAATAAATATAATAATAGCTTTTCTCTGTTGAATTTAACAGCAACACTTGAACACAGACAGATGTCTCTGATTTTAGAAGGAAAGAGTTTAAAAGGTGCAGAGAGAACCTTGCTGATTTCAGTGGATGATTAGATTATTTGAAAATCAGGATCAAAACGATTGAAGTTGATGGTTCCATGGCAGAATGTCAAATGTGATATCAATTACAAAATGACACAGCTACTTTATTTATATTTTTAGTTATTTAATTATTTAATCTAAAATTCATTTTTTAGTAAAAATATAACACTTAAGAGACCTGTTTGTAAGCTGCCCTTTTGAAGCTTTTTGTCCTTAACTATGTTAAATACAAGTTATATAAATATTTTAAAGAGTAAGTTACTTGTTGTAATACAATAAAAAAAAATCACTGATCAATTAAAGATGAAATAATTACATAAACAAAGTGTTTCAAGTGTGTAAGTAATAAATACTGCTATTGCATTGAGGCACCATGTTTTTCAAACTATATGATCAAAATCCATGTGAGTTTTTATATTTTAGTTTCTTCGGTACATCTGTAAGCTTTCAGTTTCTTAACTACTTTATAATAGTGACGAACACATTATTCTGAATGCTTTAAGAGTAAAGCAATAGTTTATGCAAACAAAGTGAAGCAATCGAATTGTATATTCCATTTTAAAAAAGCATTCAACTATAAACTTTTATGGGATTGAAGAACAAAAAAGACATTTGGCAATGAAATGATAACCAATGAAGATTAATGCCCTTTTCTTCTTAGTCAAATTGGGAGAAAAGTAGAATACTCTGTACAGGAGAGAAGATAACCTCTTTTTGCTAAATACATGTTTGTATTAGAAAGAAACTTCTAAAATTAAAGCTGCAGTACATAACATTGATCGGGGCTTTTTTTGGATTTTTTTTTTTTTTTTTATAGTAAAGTGTATTCTATTACTATAATTTTAATTATAAGTTGAAAATTTACAGTACTTCCTTAAATTCTTATAATATGTCTGGAACACCATAACACGTTGTAAGGTAAAAACAAGAAAAGGTATATCTAAATACAACTTAAAGTCCAGAATGGCCTTGTCATTTACAGTTTATAAATCTTTAATAGATTTTTGCAATGAATGAGCTTTATTTGAGAACTTTAAACTATTTTTATTTTCCTGTCCTGAACTTGTGAAAAATTGAGGTACATAAAATCAAGTAAATATAGTAAAGTTTCTTTCTGTTAATGTTTATTATGATTTCTGACTTCATAATTCATACATATATTTTTTTATTTTTTTTTCAGGTTTATTTGGGTTTATAATTTTGAGTATCTTATTAGTTCCAATGTATCATATCAAAGTTGGAAGATTCAGTAAAAATCCTGGCCATCGTTTAGAAGATGCTCTGGATGGTTTCACTCAACTTGGAAGAAGTTGGGAAGTAATGTTAGCAACATTTGGTACGTTTGATAATTCTAAAAGTTAACATAATTTTTTTCAGCTTAAATTTTTATGATCAAAGAAAGTAATAATTGGGTTTTATAGTAAATATTTCTTGTACTCAAAATTTATTCTTACCAAGATCTTAAAATTCTTTGTAAGTAATTTTAATTACAGTAGTCTCATTGTAAGTGATATTCAATGTTTCTATTATTATTATTCTGAAATTTTTTTGAAAGTAAAACATTCTAATATACTTGTTAAGTTGGCTGTCCTAATGATGTATATATTTTCTCTTCGATTTTAGGGAATATATTTAGCATTGCCTTCTTTAATTTTGCTGGTATCAGTGTAACAAAAGAAATAAGTGCAACAACACGAATGGTGTTGGACAGTGTAAGAACACTTATAATTTGGGTCGCTTCATTGTTACTTAGATGGCAGGACTTTTTCTACCTACAAGTGATAGGTTTCCTTCTGCTCATAATTGGAATGTGTATTTACAACGATATTATTATCGCACCTTTCTTAAGGAAGAAAGGAATCATCTCTGGAATCCCTGCCGACAACGCTCCAATTGTACAAAGAAGTGAAGTAATTGACCCCTCAATTGAGAGTGGAGTCATCAATGCTTCCTATGAGTAATGTAATTTATTAAAGATATTATGTTTACATAAAGAATATATTGTTTAAAAAGTTATGCAAAAGTTATGCACTGTTGTAATTTATTTATAAGCATTGAAAGAAATAAAACTTTCTTTTTCATTACAAAATTACAATTTTTCCACACTATATCATTGTAGGAAATGTCCATCTGCATGGTCGAAGCAAAACAAAGCAAAAAAATAATAAAATGAATTAATGGACAAGTTGTTCTCTGCCTTCCCACAGCTTCATAGCTATATATAGTGGCTTTTTAATTCAAAATTTTATCACCGCAAAACACCTGAAAAAGAAGCTGAAAAAAAGCTTTGCCTAGCTATTAGGGAACGATTAACGTGTCCATTTTGTTTGGTTTTACAAAATAAAAGTAGTTTTATCTTGTAGATTTTAAATAACAAATTTGAGATACTATCTTGAATTTTTTGTTTAGATTTTTTATTTTTTTTTTCATTCACAAAAATGCCTTTGTTTAAAAAAAAAAAAAAAAAAATTGATTTATTCACGAAGTTATTAACCTGCTGACTTGATTAAATTACTTTTAAACTGCTTTTATAAGAATTGAAAAATCATTTGTCTCGCCACACACACACGCACACACAAAGCAGCATCAAGTAACAAATGATGAGACTTTATGATTGGCTTCAATGAATGCTGCCATATAAACCAAGGAAATGAGCTAATACAGATAAGTCCTGAAATGATTAAGAGGATATGCAAACAAAAGAAAGATAAAGTGTCAGATAAAGGCTAAAAGATTGCAATGATTATATAATGATCATAATAACTAACAAGGAGAGGCATTACCTCTATGTTATGGAAAGTAAGTCCATTTATGAGATGAAAGTATACATGAAGCTTCAAAAATACTTATAGATTTGGGGACCAACACTCCACAGTTTTCGAGATATTTGGCATTTTCATTGGATTTCCACTGTTAGCTTAAATGTTAGAAATGTGACTAAGCTATTGCAGTTGTTGGTGATAGCTTGATGACTAACACCACAGGCTCGTATGCTCAAGTATGTTTTCTTTTTTCTTTCATCTTATTTTTATATCTTTTCCTAACTTTGTTTTATTTTTCCCTACTTCAGTGTACTTTTATTACTTTTCTTTAATTTTCTGGCTTACATTAATAAAACGATGAAGTTGTAAATAACATCCCCTTTAATTAGAGAGAGCATTAAAGTTTAATTTAAAGTGTGTTGCAGGTACTAGTATTCCCATTAAGCCACACGTCTGCATGTAAAAAACGACAATATACAATGGACCCCCGATATAACGCGCATGTCGGGTGGGAAAAAACACCCGCATTATAAGGTGAACTGCATTATACTGAGCGGTGCGGTGGCGACACAATAAATTTACTCAGAATGATTTGAGCTATATACTGAAACATCCCATCAACCATATACATATTATGTATTTGAATAATAAATAACTGTAAATTGTTTTTTTTTTTTAAGTGTTTTACTAAAATTCACATAACATAGTTAAAGAACATCTTAATAAGTACATATATTTATTATTTTATTTACGTACATAAGGTACACTTGAAAATATGTAAAAACAAACACTATCTATAACTTGATTAAAATCTATGTATTTGACATCATTTCAATTACAAAACATCACTTAAAAAAGTGAGTAGTTTTTGTTTGTTTGTTTTCTGATAACTTCTGTATCATTTCTCTTTGAAAGATTCTAATTGCAACAATCTGACACTGTTAATATTTTCTTGTGATTCAGCGCATTTTATAACAGTTTCCATGGCTGTTATTGCTTCTTTGGTTGTTGGCGGTATATCAGCTGTCCCACTGGCACTTTCATCATCTTCTGTTTCTTCTTGACAATCTTCGTCATCGCTAATGGATTCGATAATCATTTCATCAGTCATATTCTGCCAACGCCGCACGAACCTGTATAAACTTGTCGTGAACATTGCCTGCGCTGTAACCGAGTGCGCGGTATAGCGAGCAGCGCTTTAACGAAGGTCCACTGTATTTACAGTTTAAAACGAAGAGGTGGATGATGCTCAGTGAAACCAGTCAACTCATCAATTTAAACTGTAAATATATTGTCATTTTTTTATATGCAGATGTGTGGCTTAAAAGGTAGAAGCAATGTTATGTAGAGCTTCTAATCGTTTTTCTAAAGTAAGCCAGAAAATTAAAGAAAAATAATTAAAGTAAGAAAAAAACAAAAGTTAGGAAAATACGAAAAAGTAAGATGAAAGATAAAAAAAATACATGCAGCAGATTTAATCCAAGCGTATGAGCCAATAGCCTTAACCATCAAGCTATCATTGATAACTAATAGATTAGTCTCATTTCTAATGAAAACAAATCCAAATATCTCGAACACCATGGATGGTTGACCCCCAAACTAGACATATTTTTGATTTACTTCATGTGTACTTTCATCTTATAAAAGGGCATTAAATTCCATTATATACAGGCAGTGTCCTCTCCTTGTAAGTTAAATACAGACATTGCTTGAGTGAATGGTGCACGTATTAAACTCGGCTTATTTAATAGCTAAGATTTCTTAGTACCTAAGAAATTTTAGCCTTGTCATCCTAATGAGCAAAGCATTGACTATGTCCACTAAGCAACATAATTATGGTTAAATAACAGGTGTGACTGGCATAAACTACATTCACTTGAGTAGGAATTCCTCATGGTTTTGATGAGGTTCATTCTGATGATTGAATATCGACATGTAGGTGGAATTGATGACTACTAGTGACAATTGATGCTTCCAAGATAAGGTGGGTGTTTTATCAAAGTTAATCTTTTTTTTTTTTTGTTTTGTTTTGCATCAGCATGATTTTTGCCATCTTTAATCTTCCTAATAAACAGAGTAGATGTTTGCTAAATGATATCCAAATGAGAAGAGCAACAAGAAAGGCTATTCACACAATGTCATAACATATATTCAAGATTTTTTTTCTTTCTACTATACTTTAATACATTCAAAACTATTGAGAAAGACTTCAAATCATAAATGTTCAATTAAAATGTCATGGGAAGTAGTGTAGGCTGACCACATTGAACAACTGTAAGATAGTAAGAATAATTAATTCGATAAACTTGTTAGGGAGACTAAAGAAAACTGTAGTAAAATAAAGAATACGAATAAAATATTCAATTCAGGTTAAAGCAATCGTAAAAAAAGTAGAATTAGGAAAGAGAATGCAAGAAATGTAACATTCACTTTCTATGGTTAAGTGATAGAATGAAGTCATTAAAGATGATTTATTGGCAGCAGCAACTTATTTTGGTAGGGCAATGCCTACTGTTTGAGAGGCACGTTATGATTGATTGTTTATGAGCCTGGCACCATTACTCAAGAAATTTTTAAAGACCTTGTTCCTACTAACCAAAAAACAAAATGCTTTTTACAAAGTTCAAGTAAGTCACAGCAAGGCACTTAAAGTAAAGGTGCAAATCTTTACTTTGAGACCGAGTTATTCATTGGGCACATCAATTACATTTAATAATAACCTCAAAAAGATATGAATATATTATTCAGGCTATTTTTATACTTAAATATTTATAAGCTTTTCATTCCCTTGAACTTTGAACATTGATGTAACGAACTAGAGACACTAATATGTCAGAATGAAAAAAAACAACTAAACAAATTTCAAAGGAAAAAAGCTGTGAAATAACTTTCTTATGGATTATACATTGAACCTGCTCAAATTCACTTCATTTGGAGCTGTCAATTTATCAGACTGCACTGACATCTGAACAATCTTAAAACTGAATAGATAGTGAAGTGGAGATCTGTAGATCCTCACTGAAAGTAACAAAGCTTTTTCTGGCATTTTATTTTTTTTTATTTACTATATATGTTACAAATATAAGGAATAGTCTCATGCCTTAAAATTAAAGATATTTTCATGATTGAAGGAATAATTATAAAGAAAGAAAAGAGATATGGAAATCTTGAAAAACTAAGGAGGATATAAAAGCAGAATGGAAATGCCATGGAAATTGGATAGGATTTTTGAAGTTTACTTTTTTCTGTTTCTGCAGATTCTGTGTTGTTGATCTTCCCCTGGATCCAATAGTGTGTTTGAATTCTTATAGGGACTACATTCATTCAGAACAAATACACAAGCAAACATTTTTATTTATATTTAGATGACTAATAGCTAATCAGAAATGTTGGCTTAGTCTTCTAAATACTTACATATTAATCTACTTCATTTGGTTGGTTGCATACTAATGATTCGCCTTCAGTCATGAAATATTTTGTAGCAGTGCCAAGAAGTTTGATGTTCAGTGTACACAGGTAAATTTTAATAGGATGCTGCTGCCCACGGTAATTTTCCACAAAGTAATGATGCTTTGGTGCATTGTACTGATATTTGACATAGATTTTGAAAATGGAAGACACCAGGTATGTGTTGCACTATTTCTGTTTTAGTATCTTTTGAGTTTTTAAATTGTAAAAAATTGCTTCATCCTGAGATCTATCTAATTCTCTGTTCCTTTTTTTATTTTAGATTATCTTACTTATTAAATGTCTTTCATAATAAAAATATTTTAACATCTATAAAATTAAATATATATGTAACTCAAATGTTATTGGGAAAGTAAAGTACCATTCAGCTAAAAAAAAAAAGAAAAAAAGCAAGAATGCATTTTCAAACAATTTTATTTTTATCTGATTCATCAAATCTACAAAACTACCTTTCTATAGTTTTCATCGTTGTTGAGGCATTTATCATAACAGGACATTAAGTTTTGTATCCCCTTCTCTTAGAACTGGGCTGTCTGTGAAGACAGCCATGCTTGTATTGTGTGCCTTTGAAGTCATCATCATTGAAGAATCACTGACCACCAAGGAACTTCTTCGAATGCAGGACAGAGACAGTTTTAAGAACTGTCCTCTATGAAATTGTGACAGATCGTTTGAAATTTTGGAAACTGCTCACTTTCGGTGCCAAAAATGCTCCCCGAGCAGCACAAAAGAAAAAGTGGCTGCCACTGTGATGACCTTTTTTTCATGCGATACAGCAAGCAAGGTGATGAATTTTTAAGCCATATCATCACAGGTGATGAGATGGATATCCCATGTGACTTCGGAATCAAAGCAGCAGTCAAATGAGTGATGGTATGCTTCATCTCAAACACAAGTTGTCCGGAAATAATGGCCGATAGCAGAAATTCAAAATAATTCAACAAGCAAGCTTATTGCTGTCTTCACAGGTGACCCAGTTCTACAGAGGGGATTTAAAAACTGGTGCCCTGTTGTGTTAAAAGCATTATTAAATGTTAGAAAAATAGTTTGAGATTTGTCTAATCAGATAAAAATGAAATTGTTTGAAAATGCATTCTCACTTTTTTTTAATATCTGAAAGGTATTTTCATTCTTTCTGAACACACCTTTCTGAATATTTTCGGATACTTTCTGAATACATCTTGTATTAATTCGCATTTATTATCACACTGTTAAAACCAGTTAATATACTGTCTTATAAAGAATTTTATTAATATTGTAATTAAGATAGAATATAAAATACTTTTATATATCCATTGTTGTGCCTAATTACAGTATTGCGATTTAAAATTTTAAATATATAACAGTTTTTATGTTAGAGACAGTAAAATAAGACTTTAGAATAAATGATCTATTAAAAGCAAAAAAGATTTTTAAGTAAAAGAGTTTAATTAAACATTGGGATATTTATATAAGGACTATGTTTACAATAGCTTATAATAACTTCAGATATAGTCCTAATATAAATCCCAATTTATTTAAATATATATATATATAGGGAGATTCAAAATTCCCTGTACAAACTTTAAGGGTAGGTTTTACTCAGTAAGACAAACAAAAAAGTTCAAATAAACTTGGGTCTGGAAATGAATAGTTTTCATTATTCAATGTGTGGTTGTTTGTTGGCACAGTATGATGCCTTAAAACATACTTCAAAATAGTCATAAATTAAAGCACAGATATACAAAATAAGGAAAGAATGATTTAATAAACAGTGGTGAAAATAAATCTACTAATTGGGTTCGGAAAGGACCAACCATATATTGAATAATGAAAACTATTCATTTCCAAATCTATTAATTTTTTTTTTTTTTTTTTTTTTTTACATCATTTATTAAATCACTTTTTCCCTATTTTGTATATCTGTGTTTTAATTTATGAATATTTTGAAGTACGTTTTATTGCATCATACAACCATACATTGAATAATGAAAAGTATTTTTTTTTTGCGAAATAATGCATTTCTGGACACATATTTATTTGAACTTTTTGTTTGTCTTATGTAGAATTTCTGTTGACCATCGATTATCATTCGATTATTGCAACATGGCCAGCCCAATTCCATTTAAACTTCTTTGTAGTGATGATAATATCATAAACTCTGGTTTGCTCTTTCACTCGCACATTTCTTTTGCAGTCTTGTCGCATGATTCTTTACATGCATCTTTCTTTGAATTGTCTGCAGTCTCTGAATTGCTTTTCTGGTGAACATCCATGTATCTGTACCATACATTAGAACTTATAATATACATATCCCAATGTATAAATTAATTGCCAAACAAATTACCACACCCATAACATGACCCAGGAATGATGAAACTTTAAATATAGCACCGTCACAGGTAGTTGTGCCACTGATTATTGTTGGACTACGATTGCCCACTGAGAACTGCTACCAAGGGTGTTAGTATCGCTGTGGCTGTGATCATATGATAGCTGTGTGCTTTAGTGTGGTTGTGGAGTGCTGGTCTCCAAGTCCTCAGTAAATCTCAATGATACATTCAATGCAGTTTTGAACAACTGACAGAGTTTGAGAGAGGCCGTATCGTTCGACTGTGTCTACCAGCACAATTGCAACGTGAATTACAAACCAAGACTTGCATTTTCACCATCCCTTACACTGCCTGCCATTAACACTGCACCATCGGTGACTTCGTTTGCAGTGGTGTAGTGAGCGGTGGCATGGTTTGTGGACTGGTAACAAATTGTGTATAATGATGAATACACGTTTTGTCTGGACACAGATAATCACCAAATTTCTAGTATGAAAAGCACTGGGCAGTACACAAATCAGGACTTCATTGTTCAGTGACACTACCAGGACTAGTGGCATCATGGTGTAGAGGAGCCATCTCGTACGATTCTTTGTCTCTGCTGGTAGTGATCAGGGAAACATCAGCGGTACTTTCAGGAGATTCTACAGCCTCAAGTGCTTCCGTTCATGGAGTGGCTACAGCAGTCCATTTCCAACAATGTAATGCCAGCCCACTTACAGCCCAGGTTCCCTGGTCTGTCTGTCTACACATCTGTCTACACATTCCTTGGTCCACCAGGTCTCCAGATTTGTTGCCCATTGAACAAGTATGGGACCAGATGGGATGGCCTCTTTGGTTTGCAGTTGGGAGAATTTTCTGTAGGCTACCATTAGACGTCTATGACTCCATATCAAGCTGTATTGCCGCATGTATCCACAATAAGGACTGTATAAAGCAGTAGTAAAGGGACTATTGACCTGTAGTGTTTTGCCTGAATTTTGCTCTGATGTAGTAATCAGTTTTTTCATTATCATTCTCATTGCCTATGCCAAGTGTCATTCCATTTCAACTGCTACTTCTGGCTGTGCTAATTTTTTTGGCAATGAGTATATATAAATTAACATTAATGCTCTAATGTTGACTTTGTTGAAGCTTAAATGCTTTTAAATATGTTTTGATCTATGATAGCACGGATGGGCAAGTTACTTTTAAAAAGTAACTGAGCCTGTTTTAACGACTCTTTGCCCCCCAAAGAAAAAGAATTTTCCTAAACTGTTGAACCATTCATTTTTTAGTATATCTTGCTTCCTTAATTTTCTTTTCATATTTTCATAGTACATAAAAGAAAGTTTTAATTGTTTCAAGCTTTGTTATTGTGTTACACTGCTTATTAATTTATAAGAGATTTACATACTATATACTAGACAGCTAGTATACTCAAAAATGCTTCCAAACAAGATGGTAAGACATGAGATTAAACATTCTCTGTTCAAAAAAGGGAAGACGGAAGCTTAACCCAAAAAATATAAAAACAAAAATACAAAAATTTAAAAAAAAAGAAGGAAGACGGAAGCAACCTTCAATGCACCTAGTCAAGAGAACCTCTGAAACAAAAATCATTCATTTTGTCTCTGACCAGTAATGTGCTGTGTGTAGATGTCACGGGACCACCGTATAACATCAGACACACACAAACTTCGAAATAACTGGCTATAAGAAGGAGAACAAAGCAGCTGCAAAAAGGAATCATTGCTAGGGTCCCAAGATCCAAGGAAACCCACGATGAAAGGGACAATTTTCACCTCAGCATAATTCCTCCGCAAAGAAGAAGCTATAGACTCATACTTCGCAATCTTGGCCTCTCAGGCCTGTGCAAAGGCTTCTAACCGGTTATCGAAGGGAACTGTTACATCAACAATCAGGGCGGACTGTTGACGCACCTGTATAAGATCTGGGCAAAGCCGAGAACCTTCAACAATAGCTTGGTTGTCGCCAACGATGTGCAAGTACAAAGATGACGCTTTACGAATCCGATCCACAAGGGCATTGTGGCGTCATTGGTAGGCAGCTGCATAGGACATGCAGTGGTTAAGGACATGCGGCAGAGTCTCCTCCCTATAATTACATCGACAGCTGGTTTTCACTCCTCTAGCGTTCCACCGCCTATTGGCATTGAGGGGAACCAAATTTAGGCGGGTGCGGTGGATGAAACGCCAGTCGGCGAACCTAGTGAAGGACCCACTCATCAGAAAGTGAGTACTCGCACGGCTAACACTAACACATTCCATTATTACGTATGACGGCTGTCCGTCAATTCGCTCAGAAATCTCGCATGTGTAACTGAAAACAACATTTTACTTATTCAAAAACACAAATTGCATCAGTTACACTAAACACTAAAACTTAAATTAAAGATTAAATTCTAGAAACTATATGCAATACAATATTGAAATCCATTTGTATTACAGAGTTGATCATACAGCAATACTCCTGCCACCTGGCAACGCGCTTGCGAACTTCAGTTGTTGAGCAATTCAATTGTAAGCATACTGTTCGTTTTGAAAAGCGAGAGCTACGACATCACAGACGATTCTACTCCCCAACGGGGTGATATGCTGAGATGGGCACTTTCATAAGACCTGTTTTTCTTTTAGGACCTGTTATTTTTGCAATAGTATTTATTCTTTCCCGAAAAGCGCAAATAGAACGCAGCTACTAGTAAACTAACACTGATAAAAAGTAAATATCCTCTCTTTATTTTTCCTCAACCCTATTTTCATGAAATCCAAGGAGACCTGACGCATGCGCATAAGCGTTGAAGGCTCTCGTAAACGAAAACGAACAGTACATATCGTTTTTTTAATAGTGTAGATTAATAGCAACATTAGTGCTTTGCGCAGGTTATAAAAAAAGTGTTGATGTGGCTGAGAAAGAAATTGTAATTATGAGTTCACTTCGAAACTTTTCAAGTTGATAAAAAGATCACATGATAGTTCAAATTAATGTTATAATTTCTAGATTTTTTTTTTATTATTATAATTATAGAAAAATAACAGTAATAAAAATGAGTGACAAACATAGTACTTTGATTCTGCGTGCGATGAAAGTTGACATCATTAATATTTGATATGATAAATCAAAATATAATTTTTAAAAGTGTTTAATATATAATTTTTGTGCGATCAGCATGTACACTATTTACTTAATATCAATTTAATTAATTACTTAATTTAATTTAATATGCAATTTGAATTGAAAATTAATATTGTAAAATTATGTGCTTAAATTTCAGTTTCGATTATTTCAAATTGGTGCGATTTAAAAAAAAAAATCATTAATAAATTTAAAATATTGGGAAATGTTAGAATTCTAATGAAATCTTAGGGTATTTCTGTTCTTAATGGAATCATCTTCAGTGTTTCGTAATCCTTAATTCAATCAGTGGAAATCTTACCACTGCTGCTACCATTGAGAGATTTTCAGTAGATCACTTCATCTCTAGGACAGGGCCATCGTAACATCATTGTAAGCCCTATGCAAAGCAAAGCACTGGCCCCCAATGAGGCCTTTTTTTTTTTTTTTTACAGACTGTACTGCTGCCTGGAAGTTGGAACATTAACAATTTATCATAAAATAATGAGAGTACTAAGTGCATTTATTATTTTAAGGATATATAGGGAAGAACTTTAATTGAACAACAATAATAATAATAATAACAATAATATCTCTTAGGACCTTTTCCGTGGCTTAACTTTAGTACCTTTTTTTTTTTTTGCTGTTGTTGTATAGGTGAATTCAAACTGATAATTAGTATTAATCAGTTGGTGATAAATTCACCACGGGGACCCTAGAATCATGGGACCCTTGGACAACTGCCCAGTGTTCCCATGCATTAAGATGCTACTGCTAAAGGATGGCCTATTTTTTTAACTCTTGAAGCTTTATTTATTTTTATTTTTTTTTAATAGAACAGTTATTGAATTGATATTAAAACTATCGAATCTTGAGAACCATCTTTCAATCGAATACAGTTTTAACCAAGAAAACAGTGATAAATGAAACGAATTGGAGAAACGTTAAGGGAACTATAATATGTTATATAATTAACTATTAGCAAAAGACTGAAAAAAAAGAGAGAGAAAAGATTGATCTTCTAGTTTTATATTTCTTCTTCTTCAAAAAATTGAAATTTGATACTTTTTTGATTTTTTTGTTAGTTTTATCTTTTTTTTTTATTTCTGCTCATGCAACTCCTAAGTCCAGAAGGGCAAAACATTTGTCCAAGTTAAAATTAGTATTTTATTTACATTCAATAATTATCTTCATGCATGGTTACTATTAGTTTATGGTAAGTATATTTTTAATCATTTTGTTTCCAAATGTAGATGCCGTAGACATTTTGGTTGACTTAATTCATTTACAATCTTAAGTACTTTTAAAAATTCAATCAGATTTGTGATTCGTATTTATCGGAAGTCAGTGGACGACCCAGCATCGAAGATTTTAAACAAATAAGTTTAAAATTGTAAAGATATTTCGTTTTGTTTTGCAGTTTTTTTTCAAAATTTACAAACGAAATCTTTAATAATATGTTACAAAATTCGTTTAAATGTATTACGATGTTAATGTTAACGGTTTCATTTTTACGTTTATTATACCACAAAGTAATTTGGTTTATAATTCAGTTAACCAAATATATTCCTCATACAAATATGATTCTTATGTATTGTCCTGTACTCACTTTTCAAAAAGAAACCTTTTCTTTCTTACATTCTAATTGTTATTACTAAGGACAGTTGCTTAGCGATATGGATTCCATCCTTAAGGATTTCTCTTATATTGCGGGTGAAGTCCAAAATGCTTATTTGAATACAAATAATGAATGTTTAATTGAAATTTAATGAATTTTCTATTTTCTCTGCGAACCGGACTTCAAAAGTACATTTCCTTGGGATCCAAGTAAGTCTTAACCCAAAGCAGCAATGTTTTGGGGAGATGCCCGTGTTTTTAAGAAATAAAAAACAGATAGATTACTGATATTTGAAATATATTGTCAGAATGTCGCCTATTGATTGTTAAACGATAAAAATAGAAAGTATAGTTACAGTTCAAATGATTTTTTTTTTTTTTTTTTTTTTTTCAAAATGGTAAAAATAAAAAAAGTTAAATTCTATGTTGTAACCAACGTAGTTAGATAAAGCATTTTTACTCACATTTAGCTTTGTTTTACAAATGCAAACAAAATAAGTGAGTCAATTTTTTCTCGTTTCATATCAAAATATTGTTTAATATCTATTTTCTTAAGAACCCAAAGTTTGCACAATAAAGCCAGGGCCCCAAAAACTGCAAATTTATTCCTGATAGAAATGCGGTTCGTTTTTTGTGTGACTGTTGTCAGTTTTTGCATTAGTACGCATTCAACTACAGTAAAGCCTCTGAAATTCAGCCTAATATGGTGCCCAGTAGGCCGGATTTCAGAAAAGCCGGACTATCGAGTCTGTTCTTAAAATAACTCAATAGCTCAATTTTTGTGAAGACATAATGCCAGGTTTAATTAATTTAACCTCATTTTTATAATTTTGCACTCATATATTTATTAAAAACAATACGTTTTATTAAAAATGTATTAAAAACGTTAATGTCGTCCCCTCCATCAATACCGGCAATTAACACTGAACATTTTGCGGCGATATTTACGTTTGAGTGTTTCCAGGACTCTCTGGTCCAAAGGTTGGCAAATAGAAATTACATTAGGTGGTAAAAATAAACGCGCCGGCCGAGTTGACCCAAAATAGGGAAACGAATTTAGTTATTAAAAAAAAAAATACATATTCAGAACCAGGCCGGATTACCGAGGGCCGGATTTGAGAGGTTTTACTGTATTTAATGAGCTCAAATACGAATGAAAAAAGAACATCACCTAAGGCTTCTCTGATATTCGAACCCTGATCCTAACAACTAAGAACCTCAAGTGTTAGACGAATTTCATGAAAAACGGTTTATATTCATTCTTTAGATTCTGTGATTTTCATTAAAATTCTGTCATGTCCACACTCCTATTACCGTACACAGAAAACCCTTTTTCAAATTTTCATTAAATTATTAAAAGTACTGAACGCACAAAATTCTAAAAAATAAGAAAAAAAAAACAGATTCTTATTATGGTTCAATGTTATATTTAGATAAAATAAAAAAAAATATAAAACAGCAATTTCATTCTGTTGAACTAATACAAATGAATGATTTCCTCGTGTTTCACGCTCAGACTTAGTTTCCAACTAAAAAAAATTATTTTATTTTTATAAAACCCGATGCCAATACCCGTTCGTAAATCTGTTGTTTACTATGACGTAAGAAGAGTGAACAGAATATTGTTCCGGTAATGCATTACATATATAACTACAGTATATATTTAGTAAACGGAAAATACTATAACATTTGAAAACTAAATCATGTGTCAGTGTTAAATCTTAAGTGAATTATAAACAAGGAATCAAAACCAACATAGACTTCATATGAAAGAAACGGAGTTTATAATCACTGCAATTAAATAGTTACCAGTTCCTCTTTTAAATGGAAACCATTGAATATGTATATGTTCGTATAGCAAAACGTACACTGAAAATTAACCAGTCAAATAAATTAATAATCATTAACAAAGATAAGAAATTGTAAAGTTATTGCCTTAATAATATAGTTTGGTCCTGAAGGAGGAGTGAGACATGATACTGTCTGTAGGTCCTTTTTTTGAGAGATTTCCTCACTCCGGAGTGAGATATTATCTCGATATTTCGGCCCCGTGCCTTAATAATTTATCACCAACAAATCCATTTCTATGTTTACCTTCTTTTCTTTTTAGTTGAATTAAAATGCTTAAATTTTCTCTTTCTTTTTTTTTTTTTTTTTGGAATTATAAGAGATCTTTGTAATTTTAAGTTAATCATAATCTTCCTAATATAGAATAATTGGAAAAATGCTGAATTGAAATTTTTTGTTTAATTATTCTTGTTGATTTGTTGTATTTTCTGTTTTGTTAACTTTTGTTAACCAACTTTGAATGAATAATTCAATTTTGCAGATGTTAATCTAAAGTTAATCCCAATAAGTTGCTTTAAATCCACAATAGATTAATCGCTATTACGGTTTTATTTTATTGTTCTTTATCCTTACAGATGACTGTTTCTTTGAATTTCCTTTTTATTATCAATTTTCTATTCGTTGGCTTGAAGATTTCGGCTCAGGAAGAAGGTAAACTATTTACTTTTATTTTCTTTATCTTTTACTAGCTAATTGTAATTCTTATTTGATACTGTTTTAAGAAATTCAAAACAAATAAACAGATCTACTAGTTTTATTTTGGAATTAAATCTTTTTTAGCGGCCCCTAGGTTACAGCTTACCTGTAAAACATATTGAACCGCTCTTGGTTTTACGCTTGCTGGATGTCACACTCTGTAGTGGCCAAACGGTTAGAGATATTAGAATGAAACCTTCACCATTGTGTTCAGCATCAAAAAGTAGGTGACTACGTCCAAAAACTCAGACCTCTAGGATCACTCCCTGACCGGAAATTAGGGGTCAAAAGTGGTCGCGTCCGATAAAATTTTGTTTATAAAATTTTGTTTATTGATGTTGAAATGGCTAAAAGATGTCTGTTAAAATACTTTTCCAAGTTATTCCAAAGCTTAAGAATGTGAATTAATTATAGAGAGTAAATTCGTTATAAATGTGCAATTTTGGATTGAGAAACCAATTGATAATGAAAGTAATCTTAATTTAAGTTTGGTTTATAAAAATAGGTTTGTATCATTAAATACAGACATCGTTTTTGTTTTGTTTTTCTGAACATCTCTGGCGATTAGATAGAAAAATTATGTAAATTCAAGTCTTCTTATCTGTTACATCAAAGTAAAAAAATCAATAAGTAAAGAACTTCATTTTTTTAAAAACTTGGTAAATCCACGTACTTTTTACTTTTTTCTCTTGAAATAATGTTTAATATTTTTTTTTATTCAGTCACAAGTTTCAATTTTAATAGAAACTGAAGTTTCAAATAGTTTTGACGTCCAAAACTAAGTATTCGATACTAAGGGTGGTCATTTTATTTGATTCGAGAGATAAGGGATAAATATTAAGAACTACCTTCTTATCTGAACGTCTCTTGTTAAATCATAAAATATCAGACTTAGAGAATTTGAAAGTCAAATGGTAATAACATAGACAGTGAATTGAAAATTGCACCATTAAGGTTTCAAAATTGAAAGGCAAATGAACGAATTATTGATAATGTGAATACTGGACAGATAATCAAAATTTCAATCATTAGTAATCGTTTTATTAAATACATGAAAAAAATAATAATTAATAATAAAGATAAGTAATAAATAATAATAAGTAATAAATACTTTTACAATAAGTTAAAAATACTGCAGGATTAATAAATATTAAAATTATAAGAAGACAATCAAAAGTACATTAATGATTAGAGCACGATTATTTTAAAATTATTCTTCATTCCTAATCGGCGGTTTTTGTATTTTCGAAAGAATTTACGTTTATTTTAAAAGACCTTTCAATGACTCATTGTAAAAGAACATGGAAAACTAAGATCCTCAAATTTGGTCATTAGCACCAAGGAAATAACAGTGAAGAAGAAAACAATTTATAAAAAATATTATTTATTTAAATATAAAACTTAAAAATATCTTAAAATACTAACGAACATTGCTAATGTAATAAATTAAAGCAAGTAAAAATGATTGAAACCATTTTGAGTGTTTCTCCGCTGTTTTGAACCATATTCATTAATTCGTTATAGTGTTCGAAATAAGTTTGGTATTTCACTCTTATTTGCTAAGCTAGTTCAGAAAGAGCAGTTGTGCTTTTTTCTAAGAATAGTTGTCGATAAATTGAATCATTTTTTTCTTAACTAACTTTTTTAACTCGATCTTGGGTGCTTAAATTATTGATATCAAAAAATCCGATCTAATTTATAACTTTGAACTTTTAATTTTTCGTTTCGTTTTTGTGCTATAAATGGAATTTTAGACACTGGGTTATTCGTATCCCAAGATCACTGCCATCGAGACAGGGTGAAGGTAGGGAAATCAGACCCTCGCCCGCTTTAATATCTATGAATTATCAATATATTAAAGGACCAAAAACTTAGAAACAATTTTAAATGGTTGTAGTCTAAATTGCTGTGGAATCTTCTAAAAGATTTGCTTGAAAAAAAGACTTTTCGGGTAAAATCAATTTTTGGAACGACACAAAAATGACAATTTCTCTGGTTTCTTGGTTGCAAATAAAAGACAACGATTTCATTGTTATAAAAACATAACATTGTCTGAAAAATACCAATCAACATTTTACACTTAAGTAATTCCTTTTCTTTTTTTTTTTTTCCACAGATGGCCCAAGTCTTTCGAAACCTGATCTTCCTTGTTTAACAAAGAATTGTGTTATTGCAGGTACTAAAGTTTAGAAATCCCAATTTGCTCTATTATCCAGAGTGTAATAAAACATGGAGATTCTATAATTATTTATATTTAATATATATACAATTTAACTTCACGTGAAAAAAATTTCTAAAAGTTTAGATGTGAATGATGGAATTAGAAAAGTATAATGTCAATACAGGAAATTAAATTCATGGTAAATAAATTGTCTATTGAACACTTTAATAATTAGTTTTATTTTTATCAGTTGTTAGATTCTATTTTCTGATAACTTAGTTTAAAATATTAAAGTTTAATTTTGATAATCACCATTTGTAAATTTATTATAATGAAAAAACTAGAATGACATTGAATGAAATATGGAAAAACCTGAGAATTTTCTTATATTCAATCAAAATAGCTATATCATTACCACATTAGAGGATTACCATGTATAACTCTTTTTATTCTCCCAATATTAACATTAATTTGTAAGTGTTTACACTTACAAGATCGTAACTTTTAATTAATAATATTTTTTTGGTTATTTTCTCATTAGCTGCACATATATTAGATAAAGCTGACTTCTCTGCTAATCCTTGTACTGACTTCTATCAATTCGCTTGTGGAAAGTTTTTGGAACAAACAGCGGCAACCGAAGAAAGAACCACAATTAACCAATTTACAATGATGAGCGATGTTAGTCATGCCATGGTCAAGTGTAAGTAAGCTACTGAATCATCAAGTGAAACAATTAATTATATTCTGTTATGATTTTCCTGTCATCTCTTGTATACCTTTAATACTGGGTTTCTTCATCTGACGAAGATCCAAGTTTTTTTATCTGGGTCATTGAACTTGGAATAATGAACTTTATAATTGAAAGGAAAGGACGACAGTTTAGTTAGAGGTTAGTGAGAATTTCATCTGCAGTTTCAGTAACCTCTAACTAAACTTTCGTCCTTTTCTTGCAATTATAAATGTAGGTAAAAAATCACAATATTAGTATCAAGAGAAATCGCAGTTATTTTCATATCATATTAAAAATATCTCGAAATACACTTACGTTCGTCACTTCTTCAAAATGTCTGTAATTATTAGATCAGCCCCTAGACATTTTTAAAAACATATTCCTAAAGAGGAGGGGTCCTTAGACTTTCCAGACTGCGAAAGAAGTCTATGGCAGAAAAGCCCATGCTCGAGACAAATACAGTGGCTCAGTGTCAAACAATAATCGTGAAATATGTGGTAAGTTTATATGAAGACTATTTTCGTTAAAACTTTGGAAGTGAATAGATCCATGTGTCTTAGTACCAAACAGAACTACTGATTACTAAATATTTGATAATGTTTAAAATAGCATACAACTCTCTTTGTCATCACATTTACATCATTGTAAAAATGAAGGACTACATATATAAATAGTTAAACTTGGATAATTCGAAGTTGAAGGGACCAGAGAAAAAGTTCGAAATATCCAAAAATTCGAATTACATATATTCTCTCAAACAGAAGAGATAAATAAAAAAGATTAACTCCACGATCAAAGATTTAACAAATAAACTTTATCTAAGAATACTGCTATATTTTTTTCATTAACTCAAACATTTTTTACTCGCTTAAATTTTTATTCATCACTTAAAAAAAAAAAGGCAGATATTTTTAATTGCTTCATTGAGTAAATGATGTATCTTCGCTGAGAAAAGTCTCAGTAACAATTTTTACCGTAATATTTTAAGGATAATCGTACGAAAAATTCGAATTATCCAAAATAAAATTCGAATTATCCACAATTTTTTAACATTATTTTAATAGAGAATTCTAGGGACCGAGCAAAAAATTCGAATTATCCAGAATTTCGAATTAAACACGTTCGAATTATCCTAGTTTTACTGTATTTCTTAATGTAAGCTTTTGAAACACTCCAATTAGTAGACACTACTAAATTTTATTTTACTCTTATTGTTTCAGACATTTTTGATGAATCACGTAAGATGTCAGAACCGGTATCATTTTGGAAAACAAAAGACTTTTTTCGTTCTTGTATGAATCACAGTTAGTATCTCATTCATTTTCATTTAATTTTACAAACTAACAATATAAAATACAATCTATTCACCGTCACTTTTTTGCCCAATGGTTCTGTCGTTGGTAAGTTTAACTAAGTCACAAATTTCGTGCGTTCCTCTTCAATGAATATTCCTATTCTTTCTTTGGCAGAATATGATCCTCAACAGTTGATGGATATGTTCGAGAGATTCGGTGGTTGGCCTGTTTGGGAAGGAAGTTACTGGAGACAGTCTCAGTTCGATTGGCAAGGTCTTTTAGCCAGACTCAATCCTAACGCTGTAGTGATAACAGTGCAAGAAAAAGGACCGGAGAATGTCACTATAGGCTCTGATATTCTTCCACAAACTTTTCACGTAAGTTATTTATTGAAATTTATAAAGTTTTATTTTTTTTAAGCCTTAATATAGGAGACAAGTAATGTTTAGAAAGATCTTAAAATGTTCAAAATAATGAAATAAAGAATGCTTAAAAATGTTCTTCATAATAATCTTTGTTTCTCAGAAATGAACAGATCATCTGCTTACAATACTTTTACTATATTTTATTCAGTAAATTATCGTTATTCGTTTGGTAACTGCTGAGCTTATAGGAATGGATAACATAAAATTATCATTGTTTCATTTAATATTCTTCAAACAATAAGTAACGTGATTTTAAAATTAATATATGCAATTATTATTAATAAAAATCAAGGTAATTATTAGTACATTATAAAAAGATTTTTGTTAAACTTTTTTATATATATATATATTAGTTTATCAGAACTTAAGGTAACATGTGATTATGTATTTCTGAATGAAGATAATTATAAATAATAACACACAGTCTTTCAAAGTTTCATTAATATATGTATTGAAAACAAATATATCCTTGCTTTACATTCAAAAATAAAGATTAAAACTCACACTGACTTAAGTGTGTTGGATAAAACAAAAGTTATTTCTAGATTCTTAACTGTGTTCAATTTAATGAACTCTCTTCACTTATTTCACTTGTGTTGAATAAATAAATACTTTGATTTCTAATAAACTATAAGTTCTTTAATCTTCATATACTAGTCTCTTTAAAAGTTTATAACTGATATTCACTTTACTTCTAGTCAGGGCCGCCCAGAGGGGGGGGGGAGAGGAGGGCAAAAGGGGCAGATTGCCCAGGGGCCCCAGAAAAAGAGGGGCCACATGAGGCCTGAGGGGCCCCGCCTTATTGGATTGTCCTGTTTTTTTTTGGTTGGTAAAATAGGATTGTCCTTTTTTTTTTGGTTGGTAAAATAGGATTGTCTTTTTTTCGGGATGGTGGTGGGGGGGGCACAAATCCAAATGTTGCCCCGGGGCCACCACTAGTCTCTGGGCGGCCCTGCTTCTAGTTGAGTTAACAGTCTATTCACATATCACAAATTATCTCTCTTTTCGAAGTTAACGTTGTAGATTCTTTCTTGTAACTTTAATACTAAAATATTTATAAGTTGATTCTTCCTTCTCACGCGAAGAATGTAATACTGTCTTTGTCTTGAGTAGAAAAGAAAAAGTTCACTTACTTTAAATGCTGTGCACTTCATATTCGAACATACCAGTGAACGATAGGACTTTATTCCGTGAGGCGTATCCAATCCAAATATTCTTTGTACTCTTCATTCCGTTGCAGGATCATATTCCTTTCATATGAACGGTTCTCTTGACTGTCCATATTTGAATTGTCCTCCTATATAAATTCCAAATTCCCGAGGAAAACGATGCCTCTTCACACATTTTCTACTTCCATTTCTATCTCTATTTCTTCTTCTTTCCCTAACAAAACTCACGTTTTCGGTATCCCATTGCTTTATTATTTCATTCTTGTTACAATAATCCACCTTTTTATAAACAATTGCTCTTAACACAATAGAATTAACATACATCTATAAGAATAGTTTATCACGAAGAATTTCACTACTTATTCACAATACACATCTTATTATAAGTGAGTTTTACATTGCCGCTATTGTTTTATACTTATACAAAACAACAATTTTAAAATTGATGTTGTAAATAATGACGTAATGTGTGAATAAACTATAAGGTTACACATTTATTTATTTTTTTTTATCTTGCAATGCAAAATAATTAATTTGGTTTTATCAATAATAATTTAAATATATATGAATTTTAAAGTCACATTTCTAAATATTTCAAGAATGTAAATGCATCATTGTGTATTTTTGTAATTTTTTGTCAACTATTTAAGAACAGCAGGACTAAGAAGATATAACGAAATTATTTCGCATATTTGCTAAATAAAGAATATTGAAACTATTAGAATATTGAAACAAAAGATTTTTTCATTTTATTGAGAATTTTCGACTTAAGTTTTAATGTACTGTAATTTACACCATTAGTCCACACTTGTATTTTTCAGCAGCATTTCTTTTGTAAAAATATCTTTGTATTTGCTCAATTTTCTATTTTTTTTTAAATATTACTAATCAGAATTACATTCGTATATTGTTGGACTGTAACTTACTAAATGTCTTTTAATTTAGCTCTATGTAAATCCATTAACATATGAAGAGATGCTTCGAGATGGTTTTAATTCCAGTTGGATCGAAAGATACGAAAGCTACATGATTAATTTTACTAAAACATTGGAAGCTGTTCGACCTGAAGAGGAAATGAGACAAGTTTTGGAAGTTTTGGTTTTGCTTGCAGAAGTAAGTAGAAAGGGATTAATAAATAAATTATTAGTAAGTATTTGTATTTTCTAATATTAAAGCAATAATTCTAACTTCACTGTCTTGGAGACATTAAGAGAGAAAGTGGCGTCATTAATTTATTTACTTTAGATCCAGAACACTTATCTTTGATGGCGCGAATGTTTCTGTTATGGAAAGAGCTTGATGTTATTTCCAATATATTAATCAACTAAGTCTTAAAATAATAGTAAGAATCGTCAAATGTCTGTACAATCGATCGTCAGTTATTCAGAGATTCAAAATTTATTATAGATTTTAAGCATTTTTGAATTTGATTGCTTGTAGAATATCGTCTCGTATTTTATCGTAATTAAAAAATAAAAATATATAAATGAATAAGTGTTTTTTAATGGAAAAAAAAGATAACTAAATATTTTGGTTAAGTTCAGAAATTAAAAAAAAACAAAACATTATTGTTATTACATAAATTTTCCTACACTTGGGTTTCCCCAGCAAAGACAACATAGCAGGTCAAGGACCAACGTACATGTTGCGAAGTGTAAAAAAGTGTGAAAGGAGGATGAGGGATTTTAGGGATGGGTGCTTGTGTCCATTAATTTTCTAACTATGTGTGTTGTGTTGAGTACCACAGCCTTCTGGAATTGTGCATAAGTGTTTTTGTGAAGTTCTAGTGTGCTGAGGCTGTGGTGCAATGTGTGAGGCACCAGACCAGTGGCGGACAGGACGATGGGTACAACACGTACTCGGTCCTGCCTCCACTGCTTCTGGAGCTCGTGTGCTAGATCGGTGTATTTACTGATCTTGTCTGCATGAGTTTTTTGCATGTTCTTGCTGACAGGCCTGCAATATCAACGAGATAGATGTGTTTGTTGACCTTATCAACAAGTGTGATGTCAGGTCCGTTTTGATGTATAGTTTTGTCTGTGTGAATGGGGCGGTCCCAGTACAGCTTATGTATGGGTGACTCTAACAAGCTTTGTGGTATGTACTTATAGTACGGGATCGTGTTCTTAATAAGTGAGTGTTTGTGTGCTAGTTGTTGATGAACGACCGACGCTACCTGATTGTGTCAGAGGAGTGGTAGCATGTTCGGAACAGAAGGGTACAGCCGTGGTCGATCATTTCATGTGTCGTTTGCACTTCCTATATGTGTCGCAGTGTGTGTTTGCGTCGTGTAGAATGTGTTTCTTGTAGTTGGGTGTTGGGACGACTTGGTCATGCATCGCCATCTTGAACCCTTCTGTCTCCCCAACAGCTTACCTCTCGTCAGCTGTCTGTTCAGTGCTTCCATGTTGACATGAAGCCGGCTGAGTTCGTGGCGATGTCTGCCGTGGAGTTCCTTACGAGCCCATGATTTACAAAACTGCTGGCTGTAGGTGTCGGAGGTGGTGAGTGTTGAGAAAGCGTTTTCGAGGTCCACATAGGGTAAACGGAGTGAGGAGTGTTGTGCTCTCTGGTGGAAGTGTTTCATAAGTGTTAACTTGTTTTTCGTGTAGGGTTGATGAGTCCTCGGTCTGCCTCCTTGCGAGGTAGGATTTTGAGGTGTTGTATGCTGTGTTTCGCGAATGTAGTGTGTGTTGTGCGTTGTAGTGCTTCGAATTCGGTGTTTTTCCATACTGTGTTTGGATGTTGTGAACGTAAGAATTGTATATGTTCTTGAGTTCACTTATTATTATTATTATTATTATTGTTGTTGTTGTTATTTTATTTTTATTATTTTTGTAACAGAATGCTCCTTATCCTGAAACAAGCACTTATCAATTAATGACCATTAAGGATCTCAGAGAAAACATAACTAAAGTAAGAAACCTTTCTTAAAATGTCTTATTTAAAATACGAAATATCATTTGTTTATATCATTTTTTAATAATAAAAATGAGTTAGAAACTAAAGTTTTTTTTGCAGAAGTAATTAATCAATTTATTTCTAATAGAATTTATAATTATGCATTATTAAAATAAACAAGAATCATAATAATATCATCAGATTTAAATATTTCCTGAAAAATTTATTATGTTTTTATGTTTCGAGTCATAAAATTCTTGTTCAAAATAAAATTGGCATTTTTCTCTTTTCATTTCTTTACATTTCTTTCTGCGCCATTTTACAATTTGTCCACGCTCAACTATAAATGAGTTCAGAAATTATAAAAACTGGATACTTATTTCAGTTTTATCAGTTTGTTGAGATGTGCTTTTTTTTTTTTTGTTCTCTTCTTAGCACTTTCTATTTTAAAAGCACCAACAGCATTTAATTAGCAGGTTTCAAATTTCAGTTTCTTTCGCTAGTTTCTCTAATTCTTGTTCTGGAATTTTTTTTGGCTTAATGTACGATAGCAGATTAATGTTTCATCTTAAAAAACAAAACAAAAAACAATCTTAAAATTTATCACATAGTAATGTACATGATCTCAGTTTAGGTCCATTTTGTCTATTTTATCTTTTTACCAGAATGTAATGATTGTCTTACTTATAAAATATTTGCTTTTTACTTCATTTTTTCAAGTAAAGCGGGAATTTAACTATTGTTATTTATTATTATTTTTCTTTTATCTCTCATAGATTGATTGGCTGAGATTTTTCAATGAGATTTTTCAAGATAAAATTACTGATGATTTTCAAATCGTTGTTCACAATCCCGAATACCTAAAATTTGTTATTGACATTATATCTTCTTTACCAAGACGGTGAGTTTAGTTTATTAATAATTTTGATTAGAATTAATAAGAATAAGAATTAATGTTAAAGTTTCAAAATGTTGACAAATGCTAATATATGTCATTTATCTTAAAGTCCTTCGAACCTTTTGGTGAAACGAATTAAAAATATGAAAACTTCATAAACGAAGTTCAAAGTAATAAAATATAAAAATAAATAAAAATATTTTAAAATAATAAATATCCGTTTGTGATTATTTTAAAATAGTTATTGTTTTAACAAGTAATTTTGGTTCTGAAGTGACTCCTTTCTCCCGCCTTTTCTGTGTTGTTATCTATTGGGAGGTGGAGGATACTGGAAGGAAACACTATGGGATGAACAACTTAAGCTACCGGTTGATTAAACTTAGCTGATTAATTGGTAATAGCGAATAAAAAAAATGCTTTTTATAGATCAAAAAGTTTTAGCTGCAGGGTTTTTACTATTAGATAATAAAAATAGCAAAAAAAAAAAAAAAAAATAGTAAAATATGGAAAAAGTTTCTTACGATTTCATAAAAGAGCATGCTTAAAAATATAATTTTTTTTAATTTCATGATTGCTTCAATAATACACGACAAAAATTTTTTTTTTTTTTTTACTTTAAAAACAAAAAAATTCAAAATCATCAGATTTTATGACCTTCCCACTAACAATTCTCAATAGTCCATTGAGTATTTAACTTTTTTCATTTTTAATTAGTTAGCTAAAATAATTTCGAAAACATTGTTTTTGTAATATTTGTAAAATATCTTTTTTAAATCTGCAATACTATCTTTTATAACCTTTTTATAATGAAGTTCTCAACTAAGAAGACTTATTCCTTTTTCCATTATCGAATTATTTATATTATATTTAAAGTTTAACTTGGGTTGTAGTTATAAGTAATAGGATGTTAAAAAAATATTCGTTTGAAAAATGTTGTAATCATTTTTGATCATTTTGTGTTATGTTACAGATTTTCATTAGATATTATACGTAACTTCATCTATTTTTTTACACATGCTCATAATAGGTTTAAATATTTTGGTTTATTTATACCATTTATTGTCCTCTTTTTTTTTTTTTTTAAGGTTTGACTAATGGTAATTAATGGCTCATTTTTACTTAAATTCGATGGTAATTCCAGTAAAAATTTAAAAATTCAGTATTTTTGATAACCAAATATTAGATAGTTGAGCTTAACATCGCTTGTGAGTACAAAGCCAGGGTTTTTCTTCTCCATTTGTTTTTGTTTCTCATACAGAGTGATCTGTAAGTATTAAGTAATAGCATTGCGTTGTTTCTTTCTTAGGACAGCAGCGAATTTAATCATTTGGGAATTAATTCAGAAAGTTATGCCAATGTTAGAGTTGAACATTCCAGCAGAATATGAAGAATTCGACTTGCAAGAGAAAGATAAAGTAAAAAGGTAAGAAAAACGATAGAAAAAGAAATAAACATTGTTCAACAATCTTCAAAAATGTAATTCTTAATCATTTACATTGTTTTGATTGTCTAATTTACTTTAGAGTAGTAAAATGCATAGAAGAAACCTTATCTCACTTTTCTGATGTTGCCTTTTCGATGTATGTTCGGAAATATTTGCAAGAAGAAGATAAACAAGCTGTAAGTGAAGATTTGATATTCATGTTATTTATTAAAAAGAAAGAAAAAAAATACATGTAAAGGAAACGAGATGTAATGAAGTTGTAGGTCTTTATACAAAGTTACATAAATAATTAAATAATAACAAAATATATTTATTAATTTTATTAATAAAATCTTATAATAAGATTATTTATAAATAAATCAGATGCGGTGGACCATTGTTAGGTAGCAGACAATTGTCTGAAAGCATGTCCTCTATATTCTGTAGCAACGAATAATGATGTACGCAATTCCTTTGTAGTAAAGAAAGAATATATCAGTGTCATTGTTAATCATGTAATAATGGTTTAAGACTTTTCAAACAGACTTTAGTAGCCAGGGATCATATAGAAATATAGTTTATATTAAAAGTAATTCAACGCTAAAACAGCCAAAAGAGAACATTTTTATACAAAATGTAATTTTTATTTTACTCCAATATTTTAAAAATCGACTTATCCCAACCATTTCAAGTTTAATATCAAGAAAAATAAAATAAAGTTAATAATAAAGTCTGCTGTTATTACGTTAGCAATTCTCAAAATACCATCATCGAAAAAGAAAGCAAGAATTAGAAAATGTAGGCGATTAAGAAGTCAAGAATTATATGAATTAAAGAAAAAGGATGGAATGCAATTTAATTTAGGACTTTTAACATAAATAAATATATGCCAATTTAGAAATCACACCAGCCATTCAGTCGAATAGGCTTGAAAGTTGGAAAAGAAGTTTTTTAATGAAGTTAAATTTTGAAAAAAGAAAGGAAAAATGAAACTGTTGAACTACAGTCAAAGAAATAATGACAAAAGTCAGATTCAACATAAAAATCCAAAAAATTGATATATTTGATTCCAATTTTTAGGTTCATAAATTACATAAATACCTTTCAAAGGAAATTAGCAGATATTTTGCAGAAGAAGGATTAACTAAAGCTAAAGAAAAAGTAAGTAATTAAATTTCGTAGATTAGTAACTGATTTTATGAATGATAAATTGTGCATTTTTATAAGACCTTGTTTTAAAAGATAATTGTTATAAGTAATCGCAAAAAGTTATTATCAAGAATGAATATATAAATAAAGTAACCTTTGATGAGGGAATTCGATATTTCGGCTCTATTACTTGAGCCTTCATCAGTAGACGTTTGAGATTTAATTTCACCCGGAGTGGGAAATCTTTCATCAAAGATTACTTTATTTGTATATTCAATTCTCCTCCTTCAGATTCATGTTATATATAAAGATATATTTGAAAATAAACACCCAATCTTTTACAATTGTTTTGATTCTGTAAAATAGTTTTCATTTGCATTCCTTTCTAGATTCACAGTCTTAAAGTTCATGCAGGATATCCAGAAGATATTTCTGAAGATAAGTATCTGGAAACTTCTTATGGTTGTGTAAGTTTCTTTGAGAAATGACTCGAAGTTTCACCCCGAACATCAAATATAATTTGATAGCATTTAGGCATCGGTAATTTATTATAATTATTATTATTGTTACTTTCTTCAGTTCTCGGTGTGATGCGGCCGAAATACTTGCATTTAGCTGAGAATCCCATTGGGAATTGTCTTGTGAACATTGTTATTTGAGATTTTTGTTTCTGTTTATCATCAAGAATATTTTCATGTATCTGTGAATCACTTGATATTGTGATGGTGTTTATGAGGCTGTCGATTAGACTGAAGTGAAATGCTTTAGCCTAGATTTATTCAATTAACAAACCCGGATTTTTTTATACGCTTTTACAGCAGTTTTGATTGGTTAAATAAAAATAAATAAATAATGATTGGGAAAATTCATAAGTTAAATGAAATGACTGATTTAACGGATACAACGGTAAAGAATTTAAAAATAAACTGAACATCAATAATTAGGAAATGAAAAAAAATAATATTTTAAATAAATAACGGTAAAAGATAAAAATGAGTAAAAATACAGATAAATACAGCTAATTCCTAAAAAATGTTTTATATCCAGATTGTTACATTAATATTACATTATCATTAAGATGCTCAGAATATAAGCAATGGGATTTTGCCAAATATTTTTATTGCATACAGTGTATTGTAACTGTTAATAATTACTCGTTTATGTCACGAGAAATTATTGTAAATAGTTATTATTTAATAACAATTGATGTTTTACTGAATTTCTTCTTTATTTTTCAGTTGTCTATCAGTCGATTGGATCATATTTACAATCTTTGGAATTTGGCCAAATTTTCGGCAGAAAAAATGATTCATAAACAAAATACATTTTCATTTCATGAACCGTAAGTGTTTCTTATTTTATGTAAAATGTTTACATTGACGATCTAACAACTTGTTTCGTTTTTTTTTTTTTTTTTCCCTTTAGCATGTCGTACGAATTGAAAAATTAAAACATACAAGACTATTTGTAATAAAAATTATTAAATATACGGATTCTCTTAGAAAATACTGTTTTTTTAAATCATTAAATTTATAATAATATTTATTTTTATTTTACAGTTGGGATCATACTTGGATATCAGGATCTCCATACATGATACATAAACCAGGAATGTCCCATTTTAGTAAGTTTTCCAATTTTGGGAACTGAAATCCTTATAGTACTTTATAGTACAACACTAATTTTAGAAAGAAAACCTTTATTAATTAAATTGGTAAGTAAAAGATGAATTGTGTTGTTGCATCGAAGAACTTTGGAGACGACGAACGAAAGAAGATGAAGATGGAAAGGAATTATTTCTTAAATGTATATTGACACATAATTTTTGTTTTTGTAATTTCAAGTTTAAAGATTCTACATTCTTTATAAACTTATATTCATTATATGATTTGGTTCTTGTACAAATAGGATTTATAATAATAAAAGTTATCTTAGCACATTTCTTACCAAACGTTTTCAAAGTGACATTCATCGTATCTTAAAATGCTTTATATCATATTTATCTTTAATGTGTTTCCTTTTAATTTTTCTTAGTAATTCCACCGACTTTGCTTCGCTGTGCAGTATTTGACAATGAAAGACCTCAGTCACTTAATTTTGGTGCTCTTGGACAGGATATGGCTAAAACATTGATAACAGAACTATCCAAGACAAGTGAGCAGCAAAGATTTTTTTTTAATGGACTTACAAAATTATGTATTCAAGGAAGTTAATTTATTATTGTGTTAAGAATGCAGTTTCGAGGTACTTAACTCTGACTGAACTTACTTTAAAATTATCTAACCTTTGCCTATAGAATATTCTTTTTACAATTTAATCCGTTTCTCTTCTAAATTTTCATCTTCGAATAGTTTCCCACAAAATGTTCGTGCATTCTCATCATTTGGATTGATCATTTAGATAAGAAAAAACATGTGTCATCAACGTTTTGTAATTGATAATTTTATTTTGTTTTTAATTACACTTCTGCATTTTTAAACGAATTCCGAATTACATTCTTATCCTGTTCCTTGCATTTGTTCATTTTTGGTACTCATTAAAATTTATTTGGTTTTAGGTTCTGATTCCAATGTGAGAAGAACACGGAAGCAGAAACTGTTTTCTTCTTCTTCCAAACATGTAAGCATGTTTGTATTTCTTATTACATACGACAGAGGTTCTAAAGCTGATTCTTAAAAGTAATTAAAATTATTGATGAGGACAGACTATAGAAAAGATGCTATTTATAAAAACTATACTTTCACATGTGTTTAATTATGATTTTATGTTTATTTATTTGTTAGAAGAATGTTACTGATGACCAGCAAGAAATAACTTCCCTTGATCTTTCTTATAAGGTGAATCCATCCCATTTATTTTGCCTAGTAATAGTGTTATTAAGTTTAATTTTTTCAATGTTTATTCGATTTTCATTAGTCTAAAAGGATTAAAATTAAAATAGCTACTTCTGGAGATGATAGTTAATAATTCTGTCGTCATTTCGCTATGTCTTGTTTTTTTTTTCTTAGGCCTTTCAAGATTGGACAGCTGTTCACAAAGATGAAAAGATACTTCCCAGTATTCCTTTAACTTCAAATCAACTCTTTTGGATGGCTTACGGAAATGTGAGTTTTGAATTATATCTTCTGTTCTTCTTTGGTCTGTTTTCTTTAGGGGAAGGATTTGTATTCCTCATCATAATTAACATTATGGAATTTGCTGGCCTTAGTTCATCAACCATTGCGAAGTAGTTATCAAAGAATGGAGAGGACGAAGGAGGAAAAGGTACAATTCTCACAAAATTTAGGAGATATTCCGAAATGAGTATATTACACTCAAAAAACAGAGGCATTTGAGTTTATTTAATAAAGATCATCATCAGAGAAGCAAATGATACGAAAATGGAAATTGTCTGATTATGCAAATGAGGTGCAGAATCCATTTATCGGGATTGAGCAGGATATGACACATGGTCGGGGTTAACATTCGCATTTCAAACGTGAAAAATGTGTCAGATATTGACTGTTCAGTAGGGTATATGTTCACCTGAGACTGCTACAGCACACTGACAGCGATGAGGCATGGAGAGGATCAAATTGTTCAGCAGTTCCTGTGGGATTCGTGCCCACTCGCGCACTAGGTTAACTTCCATCAGAGAAAGTGTTATGGGAAGTGATTGGTGAGTGGCAATACGTCATTCTAGTGAATCCCAAGCGTGTTCGATGGAATTCAGGTCTGGACAACGTGAAGGCCAGTCCTAGCGCTCGATTCCAGCCTCTTGCAGCATGTTGTTAACGAGACAGTGGGGGCGTGTATTATCGTTTATAAAAAGACAATTGGCCCCAACTGCTCAAGCGTAGGGTATCACTATAGGCTGTAGAATTTCATCCCGATATCTTACAGCATTCACCGTTCTATTTGTAATGGAGATCATCAATGCTGTTGCCTGCCCACACCATGATTCCACCTCCACCAAAGGAATGTCTTTCTTAAACGGAACGTGGATTCTACCGTGTTCCAGATCAGGGCACGACGATTATCAGGCTGCAGGCTGAATCTTGACTCATCACTGAAGCGAACCGTGGACCACTCTTCACGGGTCCAAGGAAGATGCATTTCAGCCCATCTTCTGCGGGTTCTGCGATGTTCGGCAGTTAACGGAATGCATACCATTGGTCGACGGGCATACAGTCCACCTTGAAGGAGTCGATTTCGCACGGTCTGAGTATACACCTGTTGTCCAGTAACAGCGAGAAACTGTCTCCGCAGCTCAGTCACATTGCTTCGCCGGTTCCTTCATGCTATTAGCGTCAAGTAGTGATTATCTCTTGCAGTTGTGGCACGTGGGCGGACCAGCCCTGGTCTTCTTCGTACAGAGCCAGTCTCTCTGAAGCGATTCTAGAGTCTGATAATCACGCTTTTGGAGGTTCTAACCGCTGCTGCCCCTGTCATCTGTGTTTGCCAGCTTCAAGACGTCCTATGACTCTCCATGCTTCAGATTCGGGTAAATCACGTTGCAGGGGCATTTTCAGGTGACATTCAACGATTATGCCGCTTATTGTTGATCCAGGAAAGTGAAGATAACCCAGCAGCGCCAGCAGGGTTGTGAGCAAACATGCAAATTAACGTTTTGCATCACATTTGCATATTCAGATAACTTCCATTTTCGTGTCATTTGCTTCTCTGATGATGTTCTTTAATAAATAAACTCAAATGCCTCTGTTTTTTAGGTGTATTTTATTCATTTCGCAATATCCCCTAAATTTTGTAGTTTGTAAATAAAAGGAATGTGAAAGTCTCTGGCCTCTAGGCAACTGTTCCTCAACTTATTTCAAGATTTATCAATACAATATTCTATTTGCTTTTATCTCCGATTCATCAGACAGAGAAGAACAAAAATCAATGATTGATCTGTTAATGTATTAATTACAATTAGAGAAAATATATTTCAGAGCTCGAAATTTAAGCAATTACGAAATACTTCTTTTTTTTTTTACTTTCAATTTTCAACCTCTTCCTCTTAACGCTTTGAGTGTAGAGATATACAAAAGAAAATTGAGGGTTGTTTTTTTTAAGCATATTTGGTTTCTCCTTTTGTAATTTATTTATACATTTCAAAACTACAATATCTACGACTAGAAAATTTTTACTTAGTCTACAGATTAATAAATGACGTAATGCATTTGGAGAGAATTACTTTCTTTTATTTCATTGTAGAAACCAAGCTTGGTAAAAGAAGTGAAATCAACAGGAATAAACAAATCAACATGAACGGAACAATTTTTATTTAAAATGATTTTTTCGGCCGGATTATATGTTAACTTATATTATAATTCTTTCCGGTGAAAATTTGAATTAAAATATCAGTAGGATTTGATTAATAGCCAGTGTCCAAAATGATGCAAGAAAGTAAGATGACAACTTTAATTTAAAATTATTCATGATTTTATAGGTTTGGTTTTTTCATAATTAACTTTTATATTTCTAATTCTAGAAAAAGTGCACAGTCAGTTTTGAACAGAAGAATATGAGGCAGATAGAACAAGATAGAAGAAAAAGGTAAGACTTTTCAACGCGGTCTGTAAGTTGACTAATTCCTTAGACCTTTCTTTAACTCTGAAGATAGTAAATATCTGATCATAATTTTGTGATTTTTATCAAGTCCTATAAAAGACTGATTGTTATGCCTTGGTCTAATAGCAATAGCTACGAAATTCATCACATTACTTAATATTAATTGATCTTCTGTTTAAGTTTAAATTCTATTAGTTACAAATGTACCTGAATTAAGCAATCATTGTTAATTCAGATTTCAAGTTAGATAAATGAAGTTTATCAGTAATTGTAAAAATCAAGCAAATAAAATTTTAAAATTGATAAAATAAAATTAAACGAAGTCATTCGTGTTTTGATGGGTTTGTTAAAATCAATTTCAAATGGGCAAAATAACGCTTATTTTTATTTGTTATTCATTAATTTCTTTATATTTCATTAATTTCTGTTACAGTGTCTTGCATTAACAATATTTCTGTTGCTTATTTTGATGCTTTTTCATACTTTAATAAGAAATTCATTATTTAATTTCTTAATTTGTATTCATTATTTTTTTATGTTATTAACACTTAGAGTTATTATCTTGTTATTTTTTTAAGTTTTTGATTTCATTTTGTGATTTTTTTTCAGTTTATTATTTTGAATTAAATTTGAAATTTTTGTTGAATTATTAAGATTGCCTAATTTTCTATGAATTATTTGCTTTAATTGATTTGATAAATTTGGTTTACTTATTATATTTTATTCTTTTTTTTAATTCATTTTTATTTAAAAATATGATGGGATTTACTAGGATCTAAAAACGAAAAATTTATATATTGATAAATAAAAACAAGATTTAGTTCTTTCATTATTTTTCGTATTACTGTTTTAATATTCTTTATTAAATTGAAAAAAAAGATCATATTTATTTATTTATTTATTTATTTATTTATTTATTTATCTTATTTTTCAGCCTTCAGACTATTCTTCGTGCCAGTGGGGATTTCATGAAAGATTTTAATTGCGTCTAAAATTGCAATAAAATCTATAAAAAAAGAAAACGAAATGTTCTTGATTTCAGTTTACTTCATTTTTTTGTAAAAAAAACCCTGAAACTCCTACTGATTTTGAGAGAGCACTTCATTATTGTAATGAATAAAACATCCTGCCTATACTTAGTTACTTACAAATGGTTTATTTCTCTTTTAGTACCTATGATGATTAAAAGTACTTTAAATAAACAATTGCAGTAATTTATTTCTTAGAAAGTTCTTAGGAAACAGTTACAAAAACATAAAGCTTTAAAAAGGGATAAAAAGGAATTTTATTTTATTTCTGTGTCTTTGATGTCTCGACTGGTTTTGGTCTTATCTGAGGAGCAGCTTCATTCTTCGGCAGATCCTAGGGTTACTCATTCTTCTGTCAAATAAGCATCTCAACGGAAGGGTTGAAATCAGAGGACCTTTGGACTAGCATTCCAACTACAACTTCGTTCCAGTGTATGTATTGTACTATATTCTTTGTAAATGAAATTTTATCTCTCTGTAAGAGATATTATTTGCAATTTTATAAATGGAAGATTTAACGGCTATCGTTGGAAAACAGGCGTTTGCTTGTTACTGCAAGTTACTGATACATTCAGATAATAAAAGATTATTTTTTTTAAAACAAGAATTTACTTACTACTTACATAATCGGAAATAAATATTCCTTTAATAATTATTCAACGCTCCCTCCCACTTTATACTAGTGTTTTATGGAACTAAACCCTTATTTTAAATTATAATAAACGAGAATTTTTGTTTTGTTTTGTTGATTTTTTTTGTATTTCAGTGGCACGCAACTACTGTTATTGCTGATGGTCATTCATTCAAATAACAAGGTTGGATGTCGTGTGTTTTACCGTTGTTGGGCTTTCAGTATTCACAAGAATGAAGGGAATTTAGAATTCGAGGAAACCTCTTATGTTCGGGTGGATTTTAGAGAACAAAGAAATCTGTATAAAAAATAAAAACAATACTAAAAAAAGCTTTTGTTTGCTAATAGTAGTCTACTTCTAAATAACAAATGGTGAATCACTTTATCCTTAGAAATGTTTTACATTCCCAAGAAGCAGTCGATGGTGGATCCGCTAACAAACACAGAAGAAGATAAAACGAGATTTAGATAAGGAATAACAAAATACTTTACCAACTTTGGAATTCCCTCATGAGCCCAAAAACCCAGTTGTCCAGTAGCGAAAAAAAGGCGCTGGAGGCAACCGAGAATGGAGAAGGAAAGCCAAAAAGCAGATAGTTCAAGGATTCAGTGAGAAGATGTAGAAAATAGAAAGAATTTACTAGAGACGCGAATTGTAAAGATTTCGTGGAATTGGATTTGAATACCAGCCTAGTTTGATGGTTTTGCAGCTCCATACATTTTGATTTCATACGTACTAAAATCAATAGATTCTTTATTCCTTCTTTTGAATTTCATCTTTCTTTCTTTTTTATATTGAAACTGAGAAAACTGGTCACAATAATAATAAGCAACATAATAAAGTTTTGTTTTCGATATTTGAAAATGTTCTGATTTTAGAAAAGGTTTTAAGTGAAGCAATTGATGATTCTTCAGCAGAAACTAAGAGATAGAAAAACCCATATGTACCTATCAAGTAGAGCCGGAAAGGTTTTTAATATTTTAATATTAGGTAGATTGATATTTCTTGATCAATCTACTTAAAAAACATCGGATTCTACAATCATATAATTTTCAATGCTTGTAAAGTATTTATTTTTGCTGGGTAATTCTTGCCACTAAAAATCATCTTCTCGTGTTGCCAAAAAGAATTAATTTGTCAAGTGGTTCAAATTCTGTTTATTAATTTCATTTGTCAATATTTTATGATAAAGCACGTGATAGCTCAGTAAGCTATGTTAGTCTAAAAGTATCCTTCACTAATAGAAGAATCCTTGCTGTACAGAAGTCATGACTTTGCTTCATATGCTCAAGATATTCCTCGAATCCTCGTTAACTGTTGGATGGACATGAGTTATTTTTAAAAGAGCATCGGCTTAATTTCTCATCAAAGTCGTGTCTACATGAATAAGAACTCTTGTTTTATGGTTCGTTGATTGTTTCTTGTTGCAGCGTATTTCACTAGGCGGTACGAAGACTATGTAATTATATTGACTTCAAGAGAGACCGCATGTTAACCTTATTCTATTTTGTAACTGACCTCAGAAAACACTGGGAATGTTAATGATGCATCATGGGAGCATCCCTTTCATATTGCAATGATAAGATATCATGCATTTTAATATTATTACAAGATAATAACTAATAAGAGAAGTTAAGATGTCTTTTTAAATTAATTAATTAAATTATGTTCCATTTTCCCCCATTTCATTTCCTAGCCGAGAAACACTTGACACCCTTTTTTTTTTTGTGCATTTTTTTTTTAATTTATTGACTTATTTCCTTAATCATGTATTTGTTGGAGTATCGTTTCACGAAGAAGAGATGTTGTCTCCGTGTTAACTTTCTTTAAGAATTACTGTTCATTTGCTAACGATTCCCTATTGTTTTACAAGATAATATTTTTATGTAAAATTTTAATGATATATTTAATCAAAATGATGAGAAATAGAAGGAAATTCTCGTAATACGACTTCCCAGTGTATTTTATAACGTCAAGTGATCGTAATATAACGTCAAGTGATCTCTTAACATATGGAAAGCTTTACGTGTTCAGGAGTTCATTGAAATTATTGATAAATCCGTACACCTGAATATGTTTGCACAAAGATAATTTATACAAAAATTAAATACACAAATTTGACTAGTTTGTCCGTCGAATAAAACCGTCTTGATAATACCGTCTCTCGACAGAGAAACTAGTCAAATTTGTGTATTTAATTTTTGTATAAATTATCTTTATGCAACATATTCAGGTGTAAGGCTTTATCAACGATTTCAATGATCTCTTAACACTTCCACCACTATTTTCTTCAAGTGGATGGAAATGTTTTAAAACCTATTTTTTACATAAAACTGCAAAAAAAAAAAAAAAAAAAAAAAGACGGCAACTTACATTTTGTAATTTCAAGATACATCTACAAATTATGATGTTAGTTATCTCTTTAAACTCCAAATTTCAGATGTACGTACTTAATTAATTGAAACTGAATCAGGGCACTCATGTTTATTCAACCTTAAAAATAAGTGAACTAGTTTTACTTTTTTATTTATTTTATTAATTATTATTCTTTTTTTTTTAGTTTTATCCATCAGCCAATTTTATTGTTTTTCGAAAATTTTGGATTAAAATTAACTATACTGTTAATATTTTTATTCTTACATTGTTTTTGAATATTAATTCAAGATTAGGTTATCAAATACATAGTTGTTTTCTTTTTTGCATTGTTTTAACAATAGTCTTACTTGTCGTTCAGTTTATATGTTTCAGTTTTGATTTCTTGATTGACAAATATTGAAAGAATTGATTATCCATAAAAACCAAATGTTACCAAAATTTGTGATTATTCTATTAATTGAGAAGACCCATATTTAATTTGTGAACTATTCACTGTAAGTTTCCCTTCCTTTAAACTTTCACTCATGAAATAAAGAAATAAAGCTTTGTAGTCCATCAATAAAGCGTAAGAAAATATAAATAATAAATGAATAAAAGTATATTCTTTATAAATCTAAAAATATATTAATAATTAAAAAATATAAATAATAAAATAAAGTTTCACAGAGAAGACATAGGTATTATATTGAGAAAGAGAGAATATGTTACATACTTTCCGATATTATTAAAATTTATAATTGACATTTTAAAAATAAATGTTAACTTATTTCTTTCTGGAAATATTATTTCTATGAACGCCAAATCAATACAGTAAACATCTGTATCCTTTAGTAAAAATTAAAAAAAAAAAAATTAAAATTAAGTAAATAAATTTCATTATTTTTAATAATAATTTATGTAAATAATATTTGAATTCAAAATAAATTGAATATTATATTAAATTTCCATAATTATTATATTAATTGAAATAAAAAGATATGTAAATATAAAATGTTATTTACATAATGTTTAATAAATCTATATTTATCAAAAGCTTACAACTTTTTATTTCTTCTAAAGATTATATATCCAAAGAAGTTTATTTAGTTAAGAGAAGTACAGAAGGCATAAAGTTTGAATTCATAAATAAAAAAGCAAGAAGGTTGCGTGTTCAATAATTTCACCAATTGAATGGACGAAGTTTCCATTTTATAATAGGAATAAGCTTTTATTGTCAGATAAGAAATATATCTAAAAACATAACCACATAATAGCAAAGGTATTTGTAGAAGTTACAGACTGTTTTGATGATATTTTATTTCCACTCGAATCGATTTCGTATATTTTATCATATATATTTTTAAATGTCAGGATTTGTAGTATCTATATTACAATAGAATGAGAATGTAGGATCTCTGAAAAGAACAGGAAACACTGAGCATTTCCACCCACAGACAATACAAACGCATAGAGGAAATCAATGTCCAGCAGGAATTGAGCCATTGGCCGTAGCCGCCATTGCTTCAGTGACAGAAAAATCTTCATTGACATCTGACTAGAAATTAATAATGATCTCCGACTCTAAAGATGCTCTACATAATAGAAGTCAGACTACATTCAGGTAAGTTCTTCCAAATATTTTAATATAGGAAATTAATTAAAAGTGAAGATATTGAATTAACAGGTAACAGAGTGATCTGTTTGTGTAAACTTCATGTATCTCGAGTTTTTTTTTTTAAAAAAAGGGAAATAGTAAAGGGTAAAAGAATTTTCTAGATTCCATTTCAATTCAATTCAAATTTGTTGTTTAATTTTCATTAAAATTTCAATTTTAGTTAACAGTTTTAGAATTTTTGTTTTGTTTAATATTCATACTTTAATAAAATACATATGATGCAAATTCAATGATTATAAATACAAAAATAATTTTTCACTAAACTTTAAAATATAGATATAATTTCATACTGTGGACTTTTCTTTCAAATTGTGATGTGATTTTCCCTCATAGACAAATTATTCTTAGAAATACATTTTAATAAATATGCAGAAGGATTTGCAGTATTTTTTTGAAATGATTTCCTCAAATTTTGCAAATTTTATAATGATTAACTTGTTTACAAAAATTTAAACAATTTAAGATTTTATTTTTATTTTCTATTTAAAAGTTTGCAGATTATGTTATTAAGCTGTTATTATCTTTTGGAGTCTTAGGAAATATTATTTATATTTTTGTTTTTTTTTTATCTCAAACATTGTAGTCATTACGATTTTTCAAAGCAAAGGCTATTCCAAATTCACAAAAATTACTTAATTTTTTTAATGAGCGTTATCGTTTGATTATTATTCTATTTTTTTATACAGTTCACAACTTCTGACTTATTCTTCTAAAGATGAAATTTAAAAAAAAAATAAATTATTTTTTGAACAAGTTAATAAAATACCGATGTATTTTTTTTTTCTTTCCTAAAAATTTGTTTCAAAACATTGGCGCATCTCTCATATGCCGAATATATAATTTTTTTCAATATAATAATTTTTTCATCCAAAAAATGCCCCAGAAAACGGATGTGTCTTATATCCCGACAAATATGCGTAAGTGATTTAAAAATAGCTAAGCCAGATCAAATGTTTTTTTTTTATAAAAAAAAATTAAAATTTCCTTAAATTTCGCGAATAATAATTTTAGTTATATTCCGCAATAAATGCTAAAATGGATTGAGAACATTCTCTACATAATATGTTAAACTACGTCCGAATTCTTTGTAATAATTCAGCAGACAGTCAATAAAATAACTCTAATTAAAAAAAAAAAAAAAAAATAAGAATTAAGTTTTAAAGCTTTAAATAAGTTTTACGATTGATATAATGTTTTCAATATAATCAGTTACTCTAAAATTTCTAAATAGCTTATTAGTAAAAATTCTAATATCAAATCATTTTTAACATAAGAATATTGACTATAAAGTGTCTATTAACAATCTTCAACAGAAGTACTACAAAAAAGAAATATATTTATGACTAATTTAGGGAAGAAATGGGGTTTTGTTTATGCAGATTATTTCATTTCCCTAAAGCCATGAATTATCCTTGAACCTGGTGGCAAGGCACTGAAGTGCGGATGAAGGAGGAGGTTTCAGTTCCCGACGGAAGTGTGGGATTTTTTCATTAGATGTTTCTTCTCCAGACGGATCCTAGGGTTCACCCAGCCGTCTGTTAAATGGGAATCAGGTTTATTTTCCGAGGGTTTTCAAAGAGGCAGGCATTGGGATGATCATCCTATCTCAATTCTATTAGTCATGGAGAAGCCTTACCTCCCCCGACCCCCAAAAGCCACATAGGCTTGTAGTGAAATGCTCTAACTTAACATGAATTAATAATAATAATAATAATAATCATTTTGTGTTTGGAGCATGTTTACTTTCTCTATTTTTCAGGATTTCTTTTTTCTTTTTTCAGAATACAGCATTTTCATAAAGAAACTGTTAACACCATCCGTAGCAAATATGAACTCTCTCTTTTAATTTTATAGTATTTCCCAGCAATATCTGCTACAGTGAATTTTAGAAAAAAGTTGTTTTTGTCAATAGAGAAAATATTTAACTGTTCACATAAAGATGAGTTAATAGATTTAAAATTGAATGTTACCTTTACATATTCAATATAATGCTTAACCCTCCTTAGTATTATAAAGAACTGATATTGCTTTTCTAGGTGAAGTGTTAATTCCTTTTCTCCTTCACAGCATCACCTGGTGGGGAAAAAGAACCAAACTTGAAAGAAAGCTTTGTTGGGCCACCAGTCTAATAGCTGTCATCCTTGTTTCTTTAAGTTGTATTCTAGGATGGGTTTATTTCACTTGCAAAGCAGTCCAAAAGAAACATGTACTCGAAGGTAAGAAATTGTAATTCAATATGGAAATCAGACTTTTATTTCTTTATTAATAAGATTTTCCATTCGGCCATGGTTGAATGGTCAGGGAGGAGCCGGATTCAAATCCCGGAGATGTCCTATGGGTGTTTTAAGGCTTGTTCTGTATTTGATCCCTTGTTCTTGGAACAGCTTTTTCTTTGTCGCCTTTATGACAACATTAAATAAAATTGCACAATGAAATATGTGCATCATCAATCAAACAACTTTTTTTAAAGATATGTTTTTATGTTAAACATATAAAATCCTTTAAACAAATGACGCAGACCAATGTGCACAATAAAAGTTACATATTTAATAAAAAACAGTTATAATAATGACATGTTTTCAAATTACTGTAAATTATTGGAATTTGATAACGAGTAGCGACCAGCTCCTCGAAACATGTCATTATTATAACTATTTTTTATTAAATGTTTAATTCTTATTGTGCACATTGGTCTGTGTCGTTTGTTTATTGTAATAACTTCTCGTTAAAAATGAGTGAATATGGTATCCTTTATTTATATAGAAGAAAAATTTAAAACCATGAAAATAAATAATTATAAGTATATTTCTGAGTCAAAATAATGATATATATAATTAATGTATAATATATCGAATTATTGCTGTAACAAACATGAATGAAACTACAACAGGATGTTCAATAAGTCTGTCTATATTTCCGACTCTCCAAAGCATACGAATAAACATGATATATTTTATATTCGTGTTGATTTCTCTAAATTCGATTTCAGTTACAATTGAAAGCCTTTTTCGATTACAAGACATTATCAAAAATCTTATGTCTAAATATTAATGACAAAACAAATTAATTATTATTGAGCTGAAAATAATATATGTGTCAATTAATAAAACTTTTTAAAATTCACTGAAATTCAAACTCCAAATACAACTTAGAAATATAACTTGATCAATTAGAGAAATTATTTAACTGCTTATAACTAACCATCACATTTTATTCTACAATATCACATTTTAATATTTAATCTTTAATTAATTTTCAATTAATCAACTTTTATTAAAGATAAAAACGTTGAAAAATGAAATCATATAAAGAATCACAGCAAATACTTCGTGGTAATGAATTCCTTTTCTAACCTTTGATGACAAACTCAATAATTATTTCAGATCTCATTATTTACTTTACATTTACTTTATTTTAAACATAGAAGGTTTACTGTATTTAAGCATTATTAAAATGAATCAAAACAATTCAGAAAAAGACTGACTTTAGATAATCCCTGTTCTTGTCCTAGATACAATCAATGCCACCCTCGTTGCATCAGAAGGAAATACTGTAACAACTTCTGTAAAAGCACAGGAAAATGTATGTTTGACTAAAGGCTGCATTGAAGCAGGTTAGTTATCAACAGACACCCTCCATTGACACGTATTCCTTCTTACCTTCACATTTATCTCTTTCTTTCTTCCTTTTTGCTTTCAATCGTAATTTTTATATATTGCTGTTTTATATATAGCTGCTGAAACGTTCGAACATTTGTAAATCTTTTATTTTCCGTATGTTCTGGTATTTTTTATTGTGTTATTGTTGGATTTTAAAAATAAAACAAATTAAATTATTTTATTTATTTTTTTGTATTTGAAACTAAAATTAAGAATAACTTACCTCCATTTATCGTTTTTATGTTTTAAGATTATTAACTTTATCTATAGACATTTTAATCTTTGTATCTTTTTAGCGCAGATCCTTTTGTCTAACGGTGACTTCACTCAGAATCCGTGTAATGACTTCTATCAGTTTGCTTGTGGAGGCTACCAGAACAGAATGGTGATTCCAGATGATGAAACAGCCGTTGGACAAATCCTACTGTTAAGAACGAACTTAGAACAACAACTTAGAAGTAAGAGAATCTTCGAATGATTAATAGCGTTTACTGTTTTACCCCAAACATTCATGAATTCAGCACAAATTTAACCAAATTGCCTCTCTGGTTCGATTATCGGGAAGGAATCGGGAACGACCTTTTCGTCCTACAGGGGATCACTGCCAGGTGTGACGGTGGCCTTCAGATAAGATCTTGCCTTTCTGGGTCTTTTATCGGGGAAGGCGGAGATCGGGCTGATGAGTCCCCTGTAGGACGAAACGGCCGTTTCCGATTCCTTCCCGATAATCGAATCAGAAAGGCAATTTGGTTAAATTTGTGCTGAATTCATTTCTTGTCTTATTTAATTTAAAATAAAAAGTTTTGTTGATACAAAAATGAAAACAGACTTTCCAATTGCTGTTTTCCATAGTATTGGCAAAAACAATATTAATTGCACAATAGTCACAGAATGTTAGTAGAGTAATAAAGAGTCTTACATTGTTCCATTCTTTCATGAGCATGGAGAGTTTCTTTCAACATCTTGTAATGCTTTACTCGCCGCGCTGGTGTGGTCGAGCGGTCTCAGGCGTCGGTCTGTCGTGAGATCAATGTGCCAGCGTCCGGGTTCAAATCCCGGTAGCGAGCATGGATGTTTCAAAAATTTCCTTTCCTGTGTTGTAGCCTCTTCTTCACTTTCTCTTCGGTCTGACGTCATTCCTTAATGGCGTCCTGGGGAAGGCCACGGGAAACCACCCCAGTATCTTTCCCTTGTAATTCTAGGGAGTCTGCTAGGGGTTCGCCATCTTGGGAACACTAGCGCTCCCTGGAGCACGGATGCTTCGGCAACGAAGCTCGCACTTCGGTGCGAACCGACCACACACACAATGCTTTACTCAGACTATTATCAGATTAGGTTTGTCGCAACTACACTTTAGTTTTTAATTCATATTTTATATATATGTACATAAGATTCAGTTCAAATCTCTTATGAAAAACTAAATTTATGACTAATATCAAAAACGCTCCACGTGAAGTGGACATTAACACTAATAAAATTGCCGGAGTAAAGGAATTTAAATAGTTAGGTGAATGAATCACAGAAAATTGCAACGAAAATAAATCTGTAACATCAAGAATTCACAAAATGGAAGTTGCTTTTCAACACAAAGGATGTTTAGAACAAATAATGCTTGTCCTGGAACAGTAAAATTCGCCATTACTTAACAGTGATTAAACCTGAAGCTCTCTATACATCAGAAACTATCCATGCAATCTTCAATATAAGACATTAAAAGAACAATTAGAGATTAAGGAAAGGAAAATTATGAGAAAGATTCTAGGACCTAGAATTAAAAATGGAATTCATTACCCCAAACCCAACTCTGAAATTTATAAATACATTTTTAAACTTACTGACTCAATGAGAATGCGACGAATTCAATTTTTAGGTCATTTGGAAAGAATGAATCATTCCAGACAGACTAATCGTATCCACAACTTTTTACAAAACAAAAGTACCAGACCAAAGTGGTACAAACAATTAGAAAAGGACCTCATTGAGTTAGCATCTCCAAATTTGCAGGATAGAAATGTGGTCAGGCATATTGTCCACACAAGGGGATTTAAGGAAGATGTGAAGAAACCAACACATGGGCATGGCCGGAGGAGCAGAAATTGCATAAGTCCATCTAAATGAAGAAGTATTGGGCAAGGAAGAAGACTCAAAATGTGTTGATTCCGCGTGGTCCTAAGTGGCCCATTCGCGAAGAAGAAGAATTCAGTTCTTAAACTGTAGTTCAGTGGTTAAAATGAGTGTGAGCGGATTTGAGGTTGGATTTTCAATTACAAAAATTTAATATAGAATTACAGTAAGGAAACAGCAATATTCACATATTAAGCTAGGCGAACAGCAGGTATCATTTATAGTGCAGTTGCATTGGAATGTACTGCATATAACCAGGAGGATAGAATAGGATCCAGCGAAATGCTTTCCTTTCAACCTGCCGTCCGCGAATCCAATCAATTATAGAATGAAAAATTGAAACATCAACCGTGAAATCATCCGTACTCCGCTGAACATTCAACTGGACTGAAAATCGTTATATATTTATTATTACAGTAATAAGATCATCATTCGAAAGGAAACAATCTTTGCATTGAAATATGTTAATTTTATGCATCAATATAGACTACGTCATAAAGCAATTTGAAGAAACAATTTCGAACGATAGTGAGTGATATACAGTGCCTGTTTCAACTCCGTAAATCAATCAGCGAAAAGATTTTTAAAGTTTTGAATTTAATAATTATTTAAATTCTTTAATATGACAAAATTCACATTCAGAAATTAAGAGAAATTTAATAAGATCCATCCTGAGGCATTTTATTTTTGCGTTTCTTCCTTTTTACTGAACTGGCGAGCGATAGACGATCCCAGAATTCCATACGGCCGATGCTATGAAATTTTGAAAAAATATCTTAGTTTTTTTTTTTTTTTTTATGTATCAGAGAATATTCTGTTGCATTAAATTGATATATTTACATGTAAATTTTTATCCCCTTTCGAAAGATAATCTCATTACTGTAATAATAATTTGGCAATTGTTCTTCGTCCAACTGAAATGAAGATGAAGAGCATTAAATGTTGAATTTGGAGAATTTACATGACGTCACAATGACGTGTTCCAATGCTTTACTCTACTTGGTTGTTAGGGTTGGTCGGATCCAACTGTTGGCTGAAAACAAAACATTTACAACCGACCTATGGCGAACATGCCCGACTGAGGGCATTTTCCAATAGCATTTCGTGTGCGACTGTCGAATGCAACCAATGTTAGCGCGACAAGTGTATTTTGCCTCGTCGTGTTCGCAGAGCTTCAGAGATCACTAATACTTCGTAGCATTTTGACATGTTAACGAGTATATTTTTATTTGTAGAATTATAATAAAATTATTGAATTTGATCACCAGTGAGACACGGCTTGAGTATTACCCTTACTGAACTCTAAAACAATGATTTAAATTTTAAGTATCTGTTATGTTCTGCATTATCCAAATCTCAAGCACAAACCTTTATGTTGGGGGAGAGGAAAAGTTAGACTGCGAAGTGCTCCATACCTCGGTTTATTTATTATTAATACATTCTTCCATTAAAGAAATTTATGTATATTTTGAGGATTCCAACTTGACTGCTTCTAATATTGAAATTTATTTCAAAAATCAATTGAAAAAAATTAATTAATTGGTGAGAAATAAGAATTAAGAATGTATCCGTTTTTTGAAAGTTATTAAAAATATATTTAGGTTATAATTAAATTATTCATTTTGAGATATTTTATCAATACGTATTTCTGATTCAAATAATACTGTATTATTGACTTATTTTAAAAAGTTGAATCATTTTAGTGGTAAAGAAATTAAAAAGAATTATCTCATACTAAAATAATGTGCTTATAAAAATTTCATAAGCAAATAAAAATTCTAATTAATAAACAAGTTCTACTGCTTCTAGGTTTGTTAGAAGATCCACGAAAATCCAGTTCTGACTGTCAGGCAATGACATTGGCCAAGGATTTTTACAACTCTTGTGCAAATATTGGTATTCAGATTTCTATTTTAGATATATATTCTTAACGTTTTCCTGTCTAATATCTGGTATTTTTCAACATAAATATGATTTAGCTGCTGAAATAATATTTGAATAAAATTGTTAATTCCTTAAACTACTTCTAGGAAATTAGTAGTTTTATATTTGAAATTATTTTATCCAAATTCTCTGCAGCATCTGGCAAATCCATTCCGCTGTTTTCCTTTAATATTTCTTTGAGATTTCACTTTGTTAAATTGCCAACATTTTTAACCAATGGCGTAGCTAAGCTTTTTGGCGACTGATCAAAATGCCTTTTGTTGGGAAGATGTAATGTTCCAAAAAATAAAAACAAACGGGACCCTGTTTTCCGCACCCTTCCATAATGCCAAAGCCCCCCCCCTCCCACGTTCCAATGGTTTAAGCCAGTGGTGCACAACCCGCGGTCCGCCGGTATATTCACTGCGGCCCGATAGTGTCAAACTTTAAATTAAAATTGAGACTTTACACTGCTGCCGACAGCTACATTGAAAATGTCATAACTTGTAATAGCTCAGACTTTACTATTGGAATGTTGGTATGAAATGCAACTAGCGCATTATCTGATAACTTGAAGTTTATGTAAATTACATTTATCATTAATTATTATTATAAATGGCACTGTCAAATCATTAATTCATAAGACATTTATGTAAATTCATGTACTATTAATAATTATTGTTATAAATTACATTATCAAATCATTATAAGTAAGGTGTAGTAAGGGTTAGGGGAGGGGAGTTGCAGAATGGGACACTCCATCAGTACTTTTATAAAAATATTGGCTCTTAGACTTCTTAAGGTTGTGCAGCCCTGGTCTAAGTAGTTAGTTTCATGATATTTTTAATTCAATGAAGAATATTTCATATACCTGTTTGATACGTTTTTGTCCCTTTTTTATCAGAAAATGTTGTTGGATTATTCAAAGAGAACGTTTCAAATGTGCAGATAAAACATTTCGAAGTATTGATTTTATAAATTGAATCTCGAAATAAGTTTTGCAATGAAGTAAAATATAATTGTAATATATCTTAAATATGCTATTTACGATCTTTTATCTTATATCGTTATTGTGAATACTGCATGAAATATATGTAGAAATATATATATTTATCAAAGGCTACTTTCTATCAAACGGGCAATTTAAAGTAGATGACATAAAACGATTAAAACATATCACTAACAACGAAATATAAGTGAAAAATCTATTCATTGCTTTAGAATAAAGTATCCACTTCTTATTTTCCTTTCAAATCATAAATATTGTGATTTATTACTCTGTCATCTTCTAATACTAAAGGAAGATAGGCCTTCTCTCAGAAAACTTCTTTGTAAACAAAACAAAAAAAAGAATTAAAAAAGATGCTATAAAAACCTATTATAGATTTATTTGTATATTTTACGGCATTTGGATATTTTATTAATGTTATACGTAGATGTCGAAATGGACGATGGGAATAGCTTCAGTTAACTGGATTTGATGATCTACAGGGCTTGCCGAACGGTCTGATATCTTCAAGTTATGTTGTTTGTTGAGTTGTATATGATGGTATATCTTATACAAAACATACTATCGACACTAAATTCTTTATGATGTATAAGGAAAACGTCTTCTTCCGGCAATTGTCTCTCGGTCTGACAAATTGCATGTGGCCACGATGAACTTATACACTATATTTCGTTTCAAATAAACATCTATTTCCGTGTAGATCCAAAGTAAAATAAAAATATTTTTCTTTTTGTAAAAGAAAATATACTATATTAATTGAGATTTATTTACATTATTATTTTTTTTTTCTGTAGCATTGGTTAGGAAGGCTGGATTGACACCAGTTCATAGAATCCTGGAGACAGCAGGAGGTTTACCAGTTCTTATGGGAGATAACTGGAATGACCAGAACTTCACTTGGGAAGAATTGGTTCATAAAATGAAATTTGCTAATCTTTCTGCGGATGATTTCATTACTCTTCACATTTTAGAAGATTTCAAAAACAATTCAAGGATGATTATAGGGGTGATTTCTTTTTCTTCTTTTATAATATAAGTTACTTTTCCATTCTGATACAACTAAACTTAGCCTTGTTATTCACAACAGATTTGAGATTATAGAGTATCATTTATATTTTTATTTTTTATTTCTATCAAATTCAGTCTTACAAAAATCAAGTTATTTATCACTGTTGTCACAAATGTCATATTTAACATCAAATTATTATATTTTTTTTTATCTTCTTAGACAAGTGCACCATTTCTTGGAGTTCAAGTCGCTGCTTTGAAAGAAGGAATGAGTAATCCGATGGTGGAATCTTATCTCCACTATTTAATCGACGCCATGGTTCTTTTAGGTGCTGATAAAGACAGAGCCCAGAAAGAAATGACGGATGTGATTAACCTAGAGATGAAACTTGCTCATGTAAGGAACTTCAAATGATTGTGTTCTGTACATTTAAAGATTTAAGAAATGCATTTAATAAAAAGTTTCTTTTTATTTATTTTTTTTACAGATTAGTCCAGATTCCACAGAAAAGCGAGATATATCCAGCCTTTACACTCTGAAGAATATTTCCACTCTTCAACAGATGGTTCCAGAAGTAAGTCCAATGTTATGTTGTAGTAATAGTAATAGAAAATGTTGTGTTTTCAAAAGTAGTAAATTATAAAACTCACAATTCTAGGCAGGAATACAGAAATGAATTGTCATCGAATATCTTAATCCAAAGAATTACTTCTGAGAAAAGAAAAAAAAAAAAGAAGAAACGAACTGAAGTTCTTAAATGATTATAAAACTCTAGGCATCCTAATTTTGCTAAGTAACATACAATGCGTTACAGATATATTACGTCATATAATGAAACGAAACTTTATTAAAAATGTGAATTATTCCACTATTTTTCTGTATTCTGATAATGTTTAATTTTTTTAGCTATTTGAGACTTTGTGTAAGCTCTTTTCAATAACTTATCTTTTATTATACGGTATGCGCCAAAATATACAGTACTGAAACTCGCGCATCTCGAACACGTGGTTGCGTTTGTCGACGGGGTATAGCTCCAGCTGCACGTGTTCGCAGTAGTGAAAAGGAAGTTGTGTTGTGCAGTTGTTGTTGGAAATGGGTCTCTCGACGGAGGAAAAAAATAGTTGAGCATTATTTCCGCTCATACGGAAGCGGTCGTGAAGGTGGACTGAGTTTGAAAAAGGTGGCAGAACAATTCCAAGAGGAGTTTAATAAGACGGCACCAAGTAACACAGTTATGCTGTCTATTGTTACGAAATTTCGCTGTTCTGGTAGTGTACAGTGTCAACAAGGGATGTAGTGATCGAGCCATTTCTTCAGGATTTGAGAAGGTTCTGTCGTGCAAGGAACATTCAGATGAATAGACAGTGGTATCAACAGGACGGGGCGATCAGCCATACCGCTCGAGCATCTCTAGCCATGCTGCAGGAAAACTTTCCAGGACCAATCATTTCTCGTGGTACTGACTTCCCATACCCGTCCCCCGATGTTACACCACCTGATGCCTACTTGTGGGGAATGTTAAAGGAGAGTGTGTTCAACTGTGAAGATCCACCAAGAACTGTGCCTGCATTACGTGAGCAAATCATCTCCTTTTGCAGGCGTCTGCAGCAACCTTTGTTTCAGGATATGTTTGCGAATCTGCGTGAACGATATGAACACTGTCTATAGCGAGGCGGTGCGCACTTTGAACACTTACATTACGCATACCGTCGTAAATCAACACGCTAATAGTGTGTATATGTATGTGTGTAGTGTGTATGTTAATTTCTTTTGAGGAGAAATAAACTCCTCACAGATGACAATAATGTAATTTTGTTCATCTTTTCATTTCAGTAATGTATATTTTCGCGCATACTGTACTATTTTTAATTGTATCAGTCCTAAGGCTGATATTCTTTATTCCTTTCTCTTCGTTTGTCCTTCCTCGTCATTTTCCATCATTCTCAGTCTTACGTTACTTGGTTTTTGCTTTTTTCTAGATCATTCTCACTTCTTTTATTCGTTAGATCTTAATGTCTTAGAATATGAATTATCTATCTTCTTCTTTCTTTATTTTTCACTTTTTTCAAAGTTTTATGAATAAAAATTGATTTTCGAATTCCTTTTAGATTCCTCAATTTGCGGATTTACTGATCTTTTATAATTCAATCAAAGCATTTTGTGTCTCTGACACTGTTTCAATTTCCCATTTTTTTTTCCTGAGTGTCGAGAACCATCACAAAGTGCTTACTGACATTTGCTGTTATAGGAAGATATTTAATAAGCTCATATTGGAATAAAATTTATTTATTTATTATAAAATAATATTAAATTTGGAATGCAACAATCCCTAAAAATGTAGGCTGAAGTAATTTCAGAATAATTAATTACTTCTTTTGCGAGATTTTAATGAAAACAAAAAATTTCTTTAGAAAGCATGCATCTATGTCTTTGTGAAATTTCGTTTTCTAAAACACGTATGGAGCAGTTTTGCGAGAAAATTTGTCACAGGGAATAATCCTCTTCAGTTTATCATTATCTTATATTATCTAGAATAATGAAATTTATACTGTCCGATAATGTTTTAAAACAACCAGATAAAACAGTAAACTTTTTTACTTAAACTATCCCCTCCCCCCGTCTCCCCTTGGTAAGTATGCGATACGCCAAGAAGACTCGATTCCAAGCGGTTATGGTACAAAGTGATATTCATTTGAATGTAGTCCCAGTGGCCTAATGGATAAGACGTCTGACTGCGGCTCAAACGGTTACAGGTTCGATTCCCGTTGTCCACCTCGATACTACTTCTTATGGCTGCTTCTTTCAGTGTCATCCATGAAGTTCCGGGAATCGGTTCCATATTTAGTTTATGTTATTTGATGAATTAGTTGAGGAAATCTATTTATTACTGAAATCTTTAGTATTATTTTATTATTATATTTTATTCCTTTTGACGTGCACTCCTCTATTATTTTATTATTATATGATGCATCTGAATTATTTAAAAATTATTAGACTTTAATTTATTTTTAATTTATTTTTTATTTCCTCGCAACAATGCCTTGTCCATTGTTGAACTGCCCCGACAGACAGCAACGATTATTGTGGAACTTCGGACAGACGGAAAAGATTTTAAATATAATATAGATTTATTTCTTAGGATTTATGATAATAATTTTCTAAATTTTGTTTTGTTTTTTGATTAGGTTAATTGGCTGAAGTATTTTCAAATGCTTCTTACTTTTCCTGTGGATGAATCCGAACCTGTGATAATTATGGATATAAATTACACACAAAACTTTGTTTCAATCTTAAAAGAAACCAGTCCAAGGTAAGCTTTCGAATGGAAGACTTATTAAAATATACTTGTTTAAAGAATTTTTAAATGTTTTTTTTTTTAATTGGAGAGATAAATTCGCCAACCGGACTGTAATTAACAATTTTCTATCTTTGTAAAATAACAAAATAATAGAAGTTCATTTTCTTCAAAAAGAAGACTACTCTATTTTTATATAATTAATTTTCAAAGACCTGAAAAATTAAACATCACATTCGTCTATTTAGGATTTACGATTAAACTCTCAAAAATTGTTTACTTAAGTCTTTTTATTTACATGAAAATTGGAATCGCTTTAAATTCCGATGATTTCTTCATTATAATTTATTTATGTCATTCTATCTATTTTCTACATTATACAAGATGTTGATAATTCAAGTTCAATTTGTTGATAATTTCGAAAGTCTGTAACTGGAGAACCAATCAGCAGAATGACTTCATATTTCACATGAGGACGTTCGTGTCAATGGAATTTTGTCTGGTATAAAAAAAAAAAAAATACTTTCAAAGGTGGCCACTACGGCGATGTATGGCGCTGCAATACAGTAGTGGATAAAGTCACTGTATGGTCTTTGTGTCCAAAGACAAGTATGGACATCTCTCCGTACGGCGCCATTTTCGCGACAACGCACTGCCGTGAGTCGCGCAAAGCGTTAACGACGTTCTCCGTTTAATTTGTTTTTTCATTGTATTTGAAGGAATTTTATAGTAATATCATTATAAACCTTATCTACAATGTTTATTTAATGTCAAAATCGTTGATTTATTATAGTTAGCTCATTATAAACGAAGTCTTTTACTTTCATATCAAAACTTATGTTAGTAGTTAAAATGAGTAAAAAGAAAAAAAAATTGTAATAAATCATGAAAAAAAATAAAATAATATAAATATTATAGTAGCATTCTTGCTAATTTATTTTTATTGGCTTACGAATATCAATTTGTATTAATTCCCCTTTTCATTTTAAAATTTATAGATATGTAGATGATTTGATTATTTTTAATACTAACTTTACAATTGATTATATAGAAGACAAAATTTATAAAAATATTATTAAGTTACAACAAACTAATAATAAATAAAACTTGAAAAGGCCAAACGATTCATTTTATTTTAGTAATTACTTAGTTATTTTTTTTTTTAAAAAAGATTTTAAAAACATAAAATTTATTATTTAAAAAAAAATTATTTAAGATATTTATATTATTAAAATATAGAAAAGATAACTTACTGCTAAATTCATCCTGCTCATATTCACTAACAAATTATTGCACACAGATGCATTTAGGTATATATTCATGTAATATATGTTGAGAATTTCAGTTTAAAATTTTTAAGTTATAGTTCTAAACTTTTTTACTGAATTTCCAAAAAAAAAAAAATTAAAATATGTTGTGTAAGAAACATAATTAAGTCCAGTAAATTGCATTACTTTTCTTGCTATGGATATGAAACAATATTAATCATTTTGTTAAGAGCATGATGTTCATAGATATAACAATATCTTCATAAAAAATAGTAATAATAATAATAATAATAGCATGTTGATTTTGGAAGCATCATTTTAGTAATGAATTCAACGAAACGTAAAATATTTATTCAAATTACTGTTATTTCTTTAGTATTATTTTTCGTCTAATTTTAAACCACTGAACAGCAATTACACGAAATCTACTTTTCAAAAAATTATATTTTATATGCATACACAAATCAATATATATATATATATATAGGCAATTTAGTTAATTTTTGACTTATAAAATGATTATTAAATACTGAGATTTCTTAACAGTAACTTACCTTTCTCCTTTACAAATGAATGTGATTCCAGTACAGGTCTAGTTATTAAGAGAATTCTTTTTCAGTACGCACGAGAACGTTTTATTTTGTTTACGTTAATATCAAATAATTCATGAAAATAAATGAGGAAATATAATCTATGTACTGGCCATATCTTCTTAATAACAGTGATACAGCAATAATCACAAATTTCTTGATGATGTCTTCCATACCTAGAAAAAACATTTTTTTTTTTTACTTTATTTAAATAATCATCAAAATGGTTTCTCTTCCATATAAATTTTTGGTCCTGAAAAGGACCTTTTTGATAGCAACCCTTCTTTCTTCTCTTCGTTTTTCCTCAGGACGATGGACGAAAATCGTGGGCACAGCATTTGGTTTTAATTTTCGTTTACCGTCAGCACGATGTTTTTCAAATTGATCTTCTGTGAAATGCTTCTGTAATTACAGGAAAACAACAATTATTGTTTTAAAAACAGAGGTTATTTTTTTGTAAATAATAAATGTATTCTAGAAGAAAATAAATACTTACTTCACAGAGTCTTGCATATTTATACACAAAATCTTTCCTGCCAACGTTGTGTAGCTAGCATTTCAAACGAAGTTTATTTCGTTCTTCCGTCGGAAAGCAAAACAAAAGCCCTGTTCTGTTGCTACACCCGAAGGCAGCACAACCAGGCATTCTATTTTACACACAAAAAAAATGATAAAAAGTATGAGCAAGTGATGTAGTCGCCTCGCAAAATCAGCGTCTAATGTATTGTCGTCGACACAAGTTAAGCGATGTCGCGAAAATGGCGGACATGGGGTCACGTGGCGGTCTTCAGCCAATCGCGTATTCGCATTGTCGGCAAATGCCGAGATCAATCGCTTTCCGTACTTGTCTATGGACACAAAGACCATACAGTGACTTTAGTAGTGGATAAAGTCACTGTATGGTCTTTGCGTCCAAAGACAAGTATGGACATCTCTCCGTACAGCGCCATTTTCGAGACAACCGCGAGACAACGCACTGACATGAGTCGCGCAAAGCGCTAACGACGTTTTCCGTTTAATTTGTTTTTTCATTGTATTTGAAGGAACTTTATAGTAATATCATTATAAACCTTATCTACAATGTTTATTTAATGTCAAAAATCGTTGATTTATGGTAGTTAGCTCATTATAGACAAAGTCTTTTACTTTCATATCAAAACTTATGTTAGTAGTTAAAATGAGTAAAAATAAAAAAAAAATTGTGATAAATCATTTTGTCTTTGATACTAATAACATTTCGTTTCCTACCTTTCGTTGATAATGTTGATACAAATGCTGCGTAGAAATTGCGAAACAAATGTGGATTCTAAAAATTAATACAACTAAAGAGTAATTTTTATTATTCAAAACTACAAGTAACACGAGTAAAATTTTCAAGCAAAACAAATTAGTCTATGTGTTTTAACGTATATTATTGTGTGAATATTAAGTTAGTTCGTCTAATTGTACATACTATATTTATGCAAATTTCCTGAGTAAATTAGGTACCTGAAGGTTGTTAATTTTTAATTAATTGTAACGTAGTGGATTGTCGATCATAAACATTATTAACGAAAAAACCGTTTTAATTGGATTCGTCTTGAATTATGGAACTAAATTTATTTAATATTTACTTAAATGAATCCAAAGAATAAAATACAGTTAAAGAATTTCTAACCTACTTATGTTTATTTATTTTTACTAGTATTCACATAATGAAATTTTTTACAGAAGAATATATAAACAATATATAAACCAATGAAATAAATACATATTTATTGAACAAGATAAAACATTAAGCGTAAATATATAAGGAAACAAACATACTAAAATATAATATAATAGAAAATACATAAGTGCCAATTTCAGTTCTATGTTTTGAAGGCCATGCTGCTCCCATAACAGTTCCTTTTCAATTTCTGTTGAATATTAATTTTACTGATCATAAAATAAAGTCTTGTTTTAAAATACTGGTCTCTTAGTTTTGTGATAACATCGTGGCAAACTGGAAAATTTTCAGCAGCTTCACACACAGGACGATGGACGAAAATCCTGGGCACAGCAATTGGTTTTAATTTTCGTTTCCCGTCAGCACGGTGTTTTTCAAATTGATCTTCTGTGAAATGTTTCTGTAAATTACAGGAAAACAACAATTATTGTTTTAAAAATAGAGGTTATTTTTTTATAAATAATAAATGTATTCTAGAAGAAAATAAATACTTACTTCACAGAGTCTTGCATTTTTATACACAAAATCTTTCCTGCCAACGTTGTGTAGCCAGCATTTCAAACGAAGTTTCTTTCGCTCTCCCGTCGGAAAGCAAAACAAAAGCCCTGTTCTGTTGCTACACCCGAAGGCAGCACAACCAGGCATTCTATTTTACAAAAAAAAAATGATAAAAAGTATGAGCAAGTGATGTAGTCGCCTCGCAAAATCAGCGTCTAATGTAATGTCGTCGAGCACAAGTTAAGCGATGTCTCGAAAATGGCGGACATGGGTTCATGTGGCGGTCTTCAGCCAATCGCGTATTCGCATTGTCGGCAAATGCCAAGATCAATCGCTTTCCATACTTGTCTATGGACACAAAGACCATACAGTGACTTTAGTAGTGGATACGCGTGACTGTTGTGTATTACACAAAGCCATGTTCGATATGGTTTCCTTTGGTATCGGAAACGTTCTGACAACGCAACATCACATGCTCTACCACAGCAAGTAGAGTAATGTTGTGAAGATGGCGGGTAATGATGGTCTTCAGGTCCCCTAAGTTGGTTAGGTTTTCACGATAGACAAGGTCTTTGAGATGCCCCCAAAAACCAAAAGTCGCAGGGATTGAGATCCGGTTAATGTGCTAGCCAAAATGGCTGCTGATGAATCTATCGTCGGTAAAACAAGCCCGAAGCAATCGCTTGACAGGGATGGCAATGTGCTGTGGAGCCAGTTTTTAGTCCCTTTATTGTCCTAAACTTTTGGAATGCTGTTAAGGCACAACTGTTATTTTGATAAAATAGCTTTACACAACAAGTTCGCGATCCTTTGGTAACATTGTCTTTATGCAATGAAGTGACGCATTCCTTATCTGTCTGCTTTTATAGCAGCTTTCGATCATGTGTCATGACATGTGCCTTTGTCATTTGCATTATCCACTACAGTATTGCAGCGCCATATATCGCCCTAGCAGCCACCTTCGGAAGTAATACTTCTTTTTTGCGCCAAAACAAAATTCCGTCGCCAGGGACGTCTTTATGTGAAATATGAAGACGTTCCGCTGTTTGGTTCTCTAGTTACAGCTTTTTAAAATGTGAATTTTAATTATGAACACCTTACACTTGTCATCTGATATTGGGAATTTGGATACTAAGAGAAATCTTGAGAAGAACAGCGGTAATTAGCTTTTAAACAGAAAGAAAGAACGAAAGAATCGTAAACTTATAATTGTAAAAGGCAAATGATAACAATTAAGAAACAAATTACAACTCTGAAAGGCTTCAAATGCTACAGCAAAAGCTCTTATGAACAGAAAGCATATATACCTTTTTATTAATATACCTTTTTACATGTACCTTTTTATTAATCTTATTTCTTTCTTTTTCTTTTAGAACTCTTGCTAATTATGCTTTAGGCAGAGAAGCAATAACCATGAGTTCTATCGTAGACAAGAGATTCTCCAGACTTCGCTTTAGTGCCTTTCAAAGACATTTAGGATTAAAAGAAGATGTTCCCAGATGGAAGAAATGCATGACTTATACACGAATGTACTTTGCTGAGCCTCTCAGCGCTGCCTATATTAAAAAATATTTCGCAACAAAGGACAAAATGATGGTAGGATTCTTTAAGTGATAATTTTCAAGCTTCATATTTCCTATTATCAAACTCATGGAAGTTGACGATCCCGTATTTTCGTGATTTCACGTAATTTACGCGAGAATAGTCTCTATCCATGTCTTCTCACAAAATATTGAAATATTTAAATGAATTATAATACGGGGAAATGCATGAGACTTTTACTACATTTTAATACAGTTTTAATAAATTGAAATCAATCAATAAACAAACAATAAATTCATTATGTAGCATTTTCCTAGTGACAGACATTAAAAATACTAAATTTCTTGAGACCTGCTGAAGAGGCTAATGGCGAGATCTCGAGATTTTCGTAATTCTCGCGCAAACGTGATCGTCAAAATAAATGTGTTAGACAGTAGTTAATAAACTGCATTTGGGTCATTCAATATGTACTCTTAAATGAAGCAAATTACAACTGAATTCTGTTGATGTATAATTATTCATTAATAATTGATTCAAAGGCTATGAATAAGTCACTACTTCTTTTAAAAGATTGAAATAACGGTTATTCTGTTAGTTTGAATTCAAAATCTGACATTCCATAGATATAGCAAAATTATTTTTTAAGTGCTTAGTATGGTACTGGCCGCACCGGCGTGGTCGTGCGGTCTCAGGCGTCGGTCTGCCGTGAGGCCAGTGTGCCGGTGCCCGGGTTCAAATCCCGGTCGTGAGCATGGATGTTTCAATTTCCTTTCCTGTGTTGTCAGCCTCTTCTTCACTTTCTCTAACGGTCTGACGTCATTCCGTAATGGCGTCCTGGAGAAGGCAACGGGAATCCACTCTAGTATCTGTTCCCAAGAATAAGTTACGGCTTCTCCTAGGGGTCGCCCTTCGGGGGTCACTAGGGTTCCGTAGACTTCTAACCAATCTTCGGATTGTACTACCTTAATTAATTAAGTATGGTACTAAATCTTCAACAGTCACGACTTCATCATTTGCTGAATTTGTAGATTCAAGAAGTATTCTAATATATTCAACCTTACATCCACGAACTGTTGGTTGCGAAATCTATCGTAATCACAGCAAGACGATTTTCTGTTGAAAAAATAAAAGTCTCTAATAATGGCTGTAAGGCAATGAGAATTCTTTTTTTTTTTTTTTTTTTCAAAGTTAAAACGAACTGGAAACAAATCATCATCCATTGGGTTTTTGTTTTTTCGGTACAAATCGTCTGTCTCATTAATGTGATTCATCATCAATTATCTTTTTTGGAAGGTTCACAATATTAGAGTGCAATAATATTACTTTAATACCTTTTCATTCAGTAAATCTAATGCTATAATTAATCCAATTTCAGTTTTCTCTTTGAATTACGATCTTACGATTCACGAATTTCCGGGAGTTTACTTAAACACTGGTGGAGTATTTCTTAAACTTAATGCAGTATACTGAATACAGTTCTTTTTATTCCATGAAGCCGTTCCGGCATGGCCTTGTGGTCTAGACGGCGGTCTGCAATGAGGCAGATATGTCGGAATCAGGGTTCAAATCCCGGTTCGGGACTTGGATGTTTCATTCTTTCTTCTTCAGTGTTTCATCCGTTTCCACGGGTGTAAAAGCTAGTTTGCCACCTTTGGTGCATCCTGGGTTATGTTAAAGAACTAGCAATTCTGGCAACCAGACAATCGACTCCATCTCCTGGCTAATGAATGTCATTACAATAAATAAATAAATATTCCATTAGAATAACTTTTTCGTTTATTCTATTAATTATTATTATTAAACGTTAACTCTTCTATAAATTTTAAAGAAAAGCGCATTATATAAATTTCTTCTTTCTTTTAATGATATTTTCTGAATTGATTTAGGTAACAGAACTTGTCGAACTAATTCGAAGTGAATTTCGAAGTATTTTGAATGAGAGTAAATGGCTGGATGAAGAAACCAAACGTTTAGCACAAGCTAAGGTAATTTCAAATAAAAAGGTTTTATTATGTACAATTCTTTCTTATAATTTGTTTTGTTACTTTGAACGACCTAACAACCATCACAAAGGCAATAAAAATATTATATTACATAACACATAATACTCCAGTATAAATGTACATTAAACTTTTGATTACTTAGTTTTAACTGAGTTAATTCACGATTTTCGAAAATGATAATTTTGTTTTCAAAAAAGGTAACGTATTAATTGTAAACAATATCATGTAATCATGGGAAAATAATGGGAAGGTTCCATAATTGATTATTCTTTTGTTTTCTTCAGTTAGCTAAAATGGAACCTCGTATTGCTTATCCTAACGAGCTTCTGAATAATTCTGCTGTAGATGAGCTCTTCGAAGGTGTAAGTGTTCTTATTAAATTTAATAATAATAATAATAATAATTAAAGATAAATTTTTAACTTTTTAGAAATCTCTTATTTTTTTTTAATTCAATTCAAATATTATTTTTCTTCTTTTTTAGGTAATTTTAAAATGTGTAAAAAAAGTAGTAATAAAGAATAAA
>JAFIDM010000005.1:34621305-34637073 GCA_023159025.1 Thereuonema tuberculata
TTTTTTCAATTTTATTTATGTTTTTTATACCTATTTTATTAATTATGTCCTGCAAAATTTTTTTCATGTTACATTCTCCATAACTATTATATATTTGCGGATAATCAAGTCTAAAATTTAAGTCATTCCTAAAATTGTACAATTTACCATCTCGATTATACAGATAGATGTATTTATAATAATTTATCAGAATAAGATTGTACAGAAATTTTTGTTCAGGTGTAAAAATTTTATATTTAATTAAATCTTCAATTGTAATTTTCTTTTTTTTGCTAAAATTAGTTTGAAAATATTTTTTATAATTTTTTTTTGTAACTTATTGATATTGACCAGATTAATGTTCTTGGTATTTGACCAAATAATATTTCCGTAGTTTATATAGGAATCAAAAAAAGCTGAGTAGATTAATAATTTATATTTAACTGGTAAAATATTTTTAGTATGATAAAAAATATAAGCTAAACTGCTTAGTTTTTTATATAGATTTTGGATGTGGGTATCCCATGTAAATGTGTCATTTATCGTAATACCCAAATATTTAAAATGATTAACCAATTTATTTTCGTACAATTATCACATATAGCAACAATAATAAGAATATATAGCAACAGTTCGGAAGAGTCACTGTAGCATGCTCGTGGTCTCAACACCTCACGCGCAGAAATAAAAAGTAAGATAATAAATAATAATAATAAATAAAAATAATAAATAAATAAATAAATAAATAAATAAATAAATAAAATAACTTTTTGGGTAACAACAAAAGTGATGATTGGGTAACAACAAAAGCTCATGTCGAGGAATTGCAGTCAGCGTTCAAGGCCATGGAGTGTATAACATGTCTCAGTGCATTTCCTTCACTCACACCTGTACTTCTTCCCTGAAAATTTAGGAGCAGTTTCGGATGAACATGGGGAACGGTTCCATCAAGTCATCAATAAGTTCGAGAGGAGATTTTCATGGAAGTGGAATGTGAGCATGTTGGCAGAGTACTGCTGGTTTTTGGTGCGAGAAACTTCTATCTCAGGGTACAAAAGGAAAGCAAGCTACCAAATGAAGATACTTATTTATTTATTATTCTTTACATTTGTTACTTTTTACATTTATTATTTTACATTTAATATTTTACTTTTTATTTCTGTGCGTGAGCTATTGAGACCACGAGCGTGCTACAGTGACTCTTCCGAACTGTTGCTATATATTTTTATTATTGTTGCTAGAAATTTTTATTGTTGTTGCTATATATTGACCATATATATTTTCATTATTTTTGGGGAGGATGAGGGGGGCTGGAAGCTGAAATATGTAGAAAATAAGTGAAAAATTGGCGAAAAAAATACAGGAAGAATAGATCATTTTAATGACTTTTTTACAATTTAAGGGGGCAACCCCCCCCCCCCTCCAATCTACCTCATTGCTACAAATGTTATGTTTTAGAACTTTTCACCTCTCCAGCCCCTCAGAAGACATGTAAAGGCTAAAATAATCCTTTTAATCCCTCCAAATTATCGAAAAGTGATAAAAATTGGGGGGGGGGGGCGGCCCCCGACAACGGTGAGTGATGGGGGAAAACGGAGGTTATATTCGGATTCAGGAGGTCATTTTACATAAGAATCAACAGGAATGGTGTCAGCGACAATTTTCATGCCGTCCAGTGTTATATATTATTTCAATCATATCTATGAACGATCATCCTCAGGTATGACTGTTACAAATTCGTTAACTTTGAATTAATTTTGAATTAACAATATATAACAATATCATCAATTATCATGTTGGCAACTTCTATTTTGGCTTACAAATATTCTCATAAGTACAATCGAAATATTTTATAATCGAAGAAGAAAGAAAGATTAATTGAAATTAAGGAATTTCATTTGAAATTTTTTAATTATTTTAAATTTGATGCAATACTTAAAATTGTCAAAGGCAACGTTGAAAGGCAAAGTTTCGGAAGTTAAATTTAAATTGGAAAAAAAAAAGTTTTATTCTAAAATTTGAATTGTTAAATTTCTATAAAAAAATACAATCAAATTTTTTTTATGTAGAATTTTTATGAAAAGTGGAATTTTTAAATTTTTTTTAATTAATTTGTAATAAAATATTGTAATATTTGTAATGTATATCTTACAAATGTATTATCTTACTTTTGTATTAAGGCTACTTCTAGTTTTCTGTTCACAAGATTTCCCATGAGCTCAAGCGAGTCATTATTCCATATCCTAAATACAACAGAATCATCTGCATTAGGCTTCTGGTAACATCGCAATGTAAGATTGGCATATCCACCACTCAGAATCTAACAAGAATATTAAAAGATTGTTTAAATGGGTTATGTTGAAATGATAAAAGATCTATAAAATAAAAATGCTGCAAGGAAAGTTTAATTGTTAATATGTTAAAGAAAAGTTCCGCAATGTGTATACAAGGTGGCTGTAATTAAAGTGACACTACTCAGCAGTGGCGGCTATTCAGGGGAAGTAGGTGAAGTGGCACTTTACCAATTATTTATAATACAATATTATTTATTTATAGTATAACAATTATTATAAGGAAAAATTTATTTTCCTTATCACGTATGTTGGTTTTAATAGAAACGTGTTTTTGTATTTTGTAAGTCCCGCAGCAACGGCGAGACACCGAGCCAAGTGAAGTTTTCTCAACCTCAGCTTTCTCTACCTCAGGGGCGGAGTTTAGTTGTATAAACGAAGCAATGGTTGCTATGACAACCATGACGTCACCCGTTGTATAGCATCAATATAAGTGAAGTTATAACTGAGAAATACGCTGTCTTCTTCCAATGTGAAATTCTTTCGGATCGCTCCTGTTTCGCAGTGATTTGCTGTTTTAAACATGAATCCTGTTTAAGATATAGTGTGTGTTTTATTAGAAGCATCATTTTCACGTTGGAAAGACGAAGATAAGAAGAAAGTTATTATAATATTTTATATATTATAATATATATTATATATAATAAATGTAATTTAATATATATATATATTTTCATAGAAATACGATCTCCCAATTTTAATCTTTGACTTGAAACAAAGTGAGAGTCGTCCCCTCTGTTTTATCTTTGGTTTTTTGTCAGTTTGGTTTCATAGTCTTCCTTGTTATTAAATTTCCAGAAGTGTATATATGTATACATAGGGTGATCATAATTAAAGAGAAGGTGTTTAGTGCGCGATCACCAAAACCCTCTTGGCCGAAACTCCACCAAATGTAGTGTTAACACTATTTAGACCAATGGGTTTTAATTTCTAAAGAAAAAAAAAGTTCAAACTTCAGCTAGCAGGGGAAGAAATAGTGCTGGAAGCTACATGTGTAGAGAAAATGGGGCGAAAATAAATTAAAAAAGCTTACAGTCGATAGTGATTTTTTGGGCATCATTTTTAGATGTGATTCAATATGTTTTCCTTACAGCTGTTCCAATTCCTGCATTCTATGAACAGCATTTCCTACAGCAGACCGCAATAGATCTCCAGTGATTTGCCTCACGTACAGCGTTATTCGGTCCTTTGACGTTACTAAGTTACCTCACCTCCCTGGTACACCAAGCTTTTTAAATACCGCCATAATCAAAAGTCACAGGGAGTCAGATCAGGCTAACAGTCTGGCCAACTAACTAGGAAATGCTCGACTAATTATTTTGTCTTCTGTGAAATACTTGTTGTGCATCCAATCCAATATCAGAGGATGCTCCATCCTGAATAATATGATGGATCCTAGGCATCCATGCTGTTGAAGTTGCGGAATAACAAAAGCCTGCAGCGTTCGTTGATTACCACACAGCATTGACGGAGCAAGTCATGAGACTGTTTGGTGTTATTTCTAAAAAAGTAGGGACCAAGTATGAAAGAACCAATGAAGCCACACCACACTGTGTTTCGATGAGTGCAAAGGAATCTGCTGAGACACGAGGATTCTCTAACGCCCAGATGCGGTAATCCTGTATGTTTACAATTCCATTATGACGAAAATGTGCCTCAACAAGGCGAAAATACTTAGAATTTCAAAATCTTGTAATATATTACAAACAATTTATTAATTCGATAATGAAACTCTTTTTTTTTTTTAATAGCTGTAGGAAAACAAAACTACAAATTTATACTGATTTTTTCATTTATATTTCCTTTTATGATTTTGCATTTTTTCAGTAGATTATTTCACTAGATCTCGGAAATCTCTCTGTGGCTATTGCTTTTCTTATTCGTTCAATTTTCAATTATTATTAAAATCATAAAAAAATACCCAATATCATGAGCAAGTAGATAAAAACACAAATAAATGACTTAGTTGCAACTTTGTAAGTTAATAATACAAATAAATATGTAAATAAATAATTATGAATAAATAAATGGAACCTTAATTATTACCAACAAAACAATAATTGTCGTATTAAATAAATCATCATGGATTTTAATCAATAAACTTAAAATCAATTCGCAAATTTTCTGATTTTCTTGAAATTCATTCCTATAATAAGTATGGTTACAGATTATATAATCTTCTAATAAATGTAATAAATATCTTTATTTCTATTTATCTACATCGATATAAAAGAAGTATTTTATTAAAAAAGACGAAAGATCGATGTAGATAAAGGATCACTTGAGATAAAAATATTTATTACATTTCTGTTAATTACTTTTGATATTAATAAAATTGAAGACAATGATTTGTAAAGATAAAAAAGCTATTAAAAATCGATTAGGTACAGTTACTGTTTAATAATAGCAACATTATTTTCGAGACTAATTATAGTTTAATTTAGATTTCCATTCAAGTCTCAATTACAAAGAGATATTTGGAATACATAAAAATAATAATAATAAAACACAGCTGCAACATCTGATAAATAAATAAATAAAAAAGAAACAAAACGGGGGACAGTTTGACGATTCCTTTTATATCTGGTTATCTTCATATTAAAAATGTAAATAATGATTATTTACTTTTGTAATCTAAATCTTTTACGATTTCAAAATGTTTCGGTAGTGAAAAAAAAAAAAATACTTTCAACAAAAGTAGAAAATAAAATTAAAAACTTTTAGATAAAAAAAGCCATCGATAATCCGTAAATTCTTTGTTCACAATCTTCTTCTTGAAAAAAATTCAGTTTTTTTAGTAGTCTTATTGAATAAAAGTTTCAAAATAGAACTGATAAAATTGTCTACAAAATTGACTATATTCTTTCATTACTTTTAAGACAAGATAATGAATACTTTTCTTCTTACTTAAATCATTACTTATATAACCTACCGTGCAAATCAAATCTGTTGTGTTCCAATTAGGCTTTAAACGCTTTAAAACTTTAAAAAGTTCTTCTTTGTTGATATCATCCTGTGTAACTTCAATTCTACAATCTAAATATAAGACTTCTTCTTGTGGTTCCATGGTGCTTCTGATAGAAATAAATTTCTTTTCTCTTTAAAACTGAAAACCTCAATGAGATGGCACCACCACTGCTTGGGAATCAGTTATGCAATAGCTGATAACAGAGATTAGATGTGTGTCCTATCACTCTCAAACGGATATTTCCTTTTTATTGTTTTTTCAACTGGAAACTTAATACATGCTTAATACTATAGGTTTTAGAGTCATGTATTAATTTTGTAATCAAACTATTGGCACTGTAAATAATAACCTAGATTATCTTTTCCCATAATCTGTTAATTGTTGCAATAAAATTCTAAGTCATTTAAAGAGGACAGAACATGAACATATGTACATAGAAACGATATTTACAATATAATAAAAATAATAATAACAATAATAATTCATAGAGTTAATTAATAATTTACAATTTTGTGTTCAGTAGATTATTTGCTTTAATTTCTCTCTGATGTAAAAACCTTTTAAAAATATCATACCATACATCGTTAGTGAGATGACATTCGTGAATTAATCTCATAAAAAATTATAAACTGTTTCGCTTTTTTTCACAGGAATTATTAATGATGTCACATATTGCTCCATCTTTTAATTATAACTCTTGTAAGATTTGCTGTCTTTTATTTCGCTATAAGCAAATTCAAACTTTTAGTAATGTAATTACATGGTCATTCATTTTTTTCCCTAAAACTGAATCCTTTACCTGCTGTAAATTTAGATTATATTCCTGTCCATAGAACATCACAAAAATACAGTGTTTCTAATGTTTTTTTAGTAAAACGCAGTTTTGATTCTTTATTTTGTAGGCTTTGCTTGTACTTTAATTCGAAATACAAATAAAAATTTTTTTGATTAATTCATCGGACTTCAGAAAGCCAAGAAAGAAGAAAGAAGTGTATACATTGTTGATATAATTATTAGTATATATAGTATTGTTATTTTAATTTGCGAAACTTGAAAAAGCAGAACGATAGCTTCTATGAAATATCGTTGTAGCGAATTTGAAATTGATGGAATTTGAAGAAATATTCAATTCAATTCAATTCAATTTATTGCCAATAAAATATTACATGATAAGAGTTTACATGACATTTTGACAACCCAGTCGTCTTAAGGGGGGGTCCCGTCGAGAAGACAAGTGGGCGTCTTGAGTAGGCAATTAACAAAGGAAATTAACAAAGGGAATATATAACACAACAATGAGGGAAAATATTTACAAAAGAGAAAATAACTGAAAATTTAGCAAATATTTACATGTTTATTTTTGACAGAAAGAACATATTTATGTATTATGGATACGTGGAATAAAGGGAACAGGAAGAGAGTAGGAATAGAGTGAGGAATTTGGCGAATACAGAAGAGATAAGATATGAGAGAAAGAGGAGGGTGATAGGTGGAAAGGGATTCGGATCGAAATTTCAGCCTAACTTCAATAGTAGGTGGAGTATTAGTAAATTAATAAGGTTGAAATGTGTTTTTTAATTTTTCTTTGAATTGGGTAAGAAAAGGACTTTGACGGATCTCTTTAGGTATTTCATTCCAAAGTTGAGGCGAAGCATAACTAATAACTTTTCTTTGATAGTTAGACTTAGTTTTCGGAATGGATAGTAACAGGTGGGTAACAGATCTGGTATCATAGAAATGGGTGTGAGGGTTAATGGTTAGTAGGATACAGGGATAGAGTTTTTTATTAATTACTTAATAGGTGAAAACCGCTAATTGTAGTTTATAGATGTGGGGGAAAGAGATTGTATTATATTTAGGCCAGAGGGATCTTAGAAAATATTTCTGAACTTTGAGTAGCATGTTTTCATAAAATTTAGAAGGGTTGCCCCATACTACAACTCCGTAACAAAGATTTGAATGAATGAGTGACCAATATAGATTTAGTAGAATTTGAGCTGGGAGAAAGTTTTATTTTCTGATAACGTCTAGGTTTCTGGAGACTTTATAAGCAATTTTTTGGGCATGTAAGTTCCAAGAAAGATCATTGGAAAGATAGATTCCTAAGTATTTGAAGGAGGAGACCTCTTGTATTGGTGAGTTGTTGTAAGTAATAGAGAAGTTTTTACGTGAAAGTGTTTTATTCCGTTGAAAGAAGAACATGTATACTGTTTTGGATATATTTAGTGAGAGATCATTTGCAGAAAGCCAAGATTTAAGATGGAACAGAGAAAGTTGGGCATCTTGTTTCAGATTTTCAATATTTTTGTTGGCAAAAAGAAAAGTTCCGTCGTCTGCATAGAAGATGCAATTGGAGGCAGATGATGTTAAGATAAGATCATTTATAAATAGGTTGAAGAGAAGGGGTGATAGGATGGACCCTTGAGGTAAGCCTTTTGGGGTGGAGTACCAGGAAGAAGAATATCCATTTAGAATAAGCTGATACTGCCGGTCGGAGAGATATGAGGATAGCCAAGATAGGGGAGGACCTCTAACGCCTTGATGCTCTAATTTTTTAAGTAGAATTTCAACATTAACTGAATCAAAAGCTTTTTTGAAATCAAGGAAGAGTCCTAATACAATTTTATTAGAGGCCATGTTCTCTGTAACAAATTCAGTAAGTTCAATCAGAGCCGTTTCTGTGTTTTTTCTTTTCATGAAGCCGTGTTGTTGCTGTGCAATGAGATTCTTTTGATAGAAGTATTGGGAGAGTTTAGTGTGAAATAGTTTTTCAAATACTTTTGAGAAAGTGTTAATAATAGAGATCGGGCGATAGTTCCCTAAATCATCAACATCTCCTGCTTTCCAGATTGGAATAATTTTAGCTCGTTTAAAGGAGGAGGAAAAGACGCCTTCACATATGGAAATATTAAATATGTGAGATAGAGGAAGTGAAATTTCGTCATTGATTTGTTTAAGAAGATTTGGAGAGACCTCGTCAGGTCCAGAAGATAGTTTGTTGCAGAGAGATGTAATAACTTGTTTAACCTCTAAAGAGAAAGTCGGAGATAGAAAAAAGGAGAGAGGAGCTGGGTTCTTAAGGAATTGTTCAGTATTTTTGTGTGGATTAGTGGTAGGATTAATTGGGAGTAGAATTTTTAGAAATTTATCAAGATGTTGTTTCGTCTCTTTTGGATTATTTCGTACTATAATATTGTATACAGGACCAGTGAAGCATTCAGGAGCGTGAGGGTTTTCTTACCTTTGTTCTGTTTGATTTAATCCTATTAATTCAGTAATTTGTTATCATTTAGTGGACATTTCTCATATAGTCGATAGCCTATGTTATGACTTCTTATATTCTACTCTGTCGTTTTGCATATTGATACTAACTTAATCCGATAGATGTTCAGACTTACTGAGACTATCCCTGCAAAACAGACCCTATACCATCTCATCATCACCAATGTATTATTTGCCAAAGTGACTCATTTTTCTTTCATCAAATTCTGATTTTTCAATCAGTATGATATGCGAGTAGATTATTTTGTCTATTTTTTGTTTCAGTCCTCAACTGCCCAGTTGTTTCTAAGAGTTGCGTGTCCTGTTCTTCACAACATCGACATTCAACTTAATCGCTAGTTATTCTAGTCTAGAGATACAAGCAAACTCTACCTCTTTGAAAACACAAGCCAGTCTAGATCCAATTTCCCCTGGGGCAACAGTCAGCTAGATGCCCCCGACCCTCTTTACAAACTTAGGTTGTAATTAAATTTATTAAATAAAAAGAGTCACTATCATTCAAACAAATGATAATTTGCTTCACATAAAAAAAACATTTTAAATTTTAATAGATGTCAACAATCATTAGAATAATCATTTATTATTCACCAGAAGAACATGAAAGATAGATTCTTTTATTCATCGTATCAGCACGACATGTACAGTTGTTTTAACATGTGTATAAGTAATATATACAAGAACATCTAGTCAATAATCATTCACCGATCGATCAGCACCGCTAATATAAGAAGAACTGACAATTAACTTAATGGTTGCATTGTTATATAGTTTAAATATCAGATGATACAGAAAATCACATGTCATTTACTTTAAAATTATACTTTTCGATTTTTTTTGGCAGCAAATGTTGCAATCACATCATCGTAAGGCACTTTCAATGCTACTTCATGCTCAATATTCATGACGCTTAGATTCGTTAGCCTTTCTTATCCTGTTTTATTTGAGAAAGTAAGTTTTTACTAGCTTATATTTCATTTGAAGCAGAAGTCACAGATATTGTGGGATAGATTTTAAGAGCCACAATAATATTGGAATATGTATCTTGGAATATATTTTTATAAATAAAATTCAAAAGTTCAGCGGGATTGGCATTTTTTAGATTGGAGTCAAAATTTAAAGCATGGTATTTAAAACTTTCAACTTCAAGAAGAATCTCATTCTTATTCAATGTTTATAAACCTTCGCCATTCTGTAGTTTGTACCTCGAGATCATCAACTGACAGGTTCTAAGTAATTCCCGAGTAGAAACTTGAATTTAACATCAATAGTGGACGTTGCCTGAAATCTTTCTCTTAGATTCAAAAGTATTCGAAAGACGATTCGTAGAAGAGATATTCTAAGTTTATCTTCGGATACCAACATACTTTCATCTTCACAAAGTTCTTCAAATATTATCTTTTTCTTTTGGCTGTCTTACTTATTTACAACATGGTTCCACACCATACTTTTGACACCATCTTGTGCTTCTCTTTCTACATCAGTTTAAGTAACTGATCTTGTTGATTCCAAAAGAGTTACGAGAACATGAATGTACTTTACAGCGAAATCAATGCTAATGTTTATCTTCTGAAGGACTTTATTTATCCTATCCATGTGGCTTAGAATTTTGTACCAAAACATGCTATACTAGTAACTATACTATAAACTTACTATGCTATACCTAATAATAAACAAAATTGAAACATTTAATAAAAGAGAGATTTTGATTCTTCATTTTATTGGAGTAGGAGTTTTGAGATAGGGCAATCATATTTTTTTTCTAGCTGCAGGTAATCTGCTCTTATAGCTTTCGTTTTTGCTGACCATCTGGTCTGACTCACTGCCTTTAGACTGATTGTCAGATCACTTTGCATCTGAAGTTACATGCAGAAAAAAAGAAGTGCTCAAAAAGTTTCTATTGTCGGCGAAATTGCTTAGCATGAATTCCAATTAAATTTAGAAATATGCAACATCTAGTACTTCACTATCGCGGAAATGTATGGTGTTTCATCTTTTTTTCAAACCTACTTGTTATATTTAGTTAGTGTTCGGCACCTCTGCAATTCTGCCGCCCAGGGCTCTTGCCCCGGCTGCCCCCAACCTAGATCCGGCTCTGATACAAGCACGTTTGTCTTTCTCTCTTAAACCCAAGATTTTTTTCTCGACATCCGCCATGTATTAATGCATAATATGGGAATGGTTTTTAGTAAGAAAATTTTAATACACAGCTATACTATATTTGAATAGAATATTACGTAAATTACGTAACTAGCCTTCTTTTTTTTTATTTATATGCATTTAATATTACGATATTTTATTATGCATTTGTGTTAAATCAGACTTAGAAATTAAGATCTCTGAGTATAAAAAAATGAACAATTTTATACTTAAAGTATTTCTCTATTTAACCCAAAATTGTAAATTTCAAAGTAATACTGATTAATCATTTAATACGATCTGTTTTTATATTTTTAAGTACAAAATTAATTTTATAGTTGATATTATAAGAATTTTTATAATGAATAATTTCAGTAATGATCAACTATTTATTATGTTTCATTCGAATACTTTTTAAACACAACAATTGCATTTAAGTAATAAAATATTATTTTACTTTATAAAATAAAATGTTATATATTCAACTCATGAAATCAGCCAGTTCGCATTTCCTGGCAAATTTCAAATGAAAAAGAATTTCAAAGGAAAACAATAACATAATTAACAATAATATTTTTATTTGTACAACAACTGAATATATTTTACAATATATATTTTTTTTTAACTTTAAAAATTTAATTATTCAGGAACTTTCAGTGACGTGTAATACTCCTTTTTCTCAAAATAAGTTTGCAAAAACTTCTTTCCCAAACTAAAATAAAGTGAAATAAAAAGTACAATTATATTTAAAACGTCAGAATTAGAAATTTAGCATAAACATTAAAACTGTTAAAGCATGAAAGTTAAACAGTCTGATTTTCTTAATTATCTATATACATAACTCCTAAGACTCAATGAAAATGTTAATAAATTAGCATTGCTGCGAATTTTCGGGTCACAAAACATCAGTATTCCTTCTTCAAGCTCCACAATCTCAGAATCGTCCTCTCTTTGAGATCATAAGGGATTTGAATGAACTTTTTGTCATTAAAGAACAATTTAATAACTGGAGGAAGAAATTGGGCTCAGTTGTAATTAATTGCATTTCTAATTTGGGATCATCTTTATCTGAACGAAAATATTTTTTTTTCGTAGATGCAGCGATTTCGATGTCAGATTGAGAAGATGGGTGGATGTCAACTACGTTTAACAATGCATTGAATTAATGTATTCTCAATATTCACAAAACAAATATAGATTCATCAGGAAACTGAATTTGAGGATCTGATTACAATTGCTGAGAAATTATCCTTGTTTTGGGAAAGAATTTATCACAAAACAAGAATATTTGATTAAGGATTTTAGGACGATGCTAAAATGAATTTTTGTTTTATTACTTTGATATCTCAGTACTATTAATGTTAATTGGTTTATTTGGTACCATTTTTGTTAAACGTAATTACAATTGAGTAAAATTTTGTGATCTCGTAGGTGAGCAACTGTGTTGAATGTCTGTTTTATTATCTATTAAAATTAATCTGTTCTTGGAATTAAGTTAAAATGTTATTGCTTAGTTTGAATGCGTTAATGAATATGATAACAAGACTTAATTATTCAAATTCACAATAATGATTATCATGAAAGGAAGAGTAAAAGGAAAAAGTCCTAAAAAGGATGACTAAAAAAAATTTAATAAATAATTAGGCTTTAACAGAAGATTTCGATATTCGCCAGAGTGTAATCTGGGATTGAAAATAAGTACAGATGATTATCAAGTACAACTAATGAAAATTAGCAAAACTAGTTAAAATTAGAAGTCGTACAAGAGATACTAATATTCGTAGAACTTCGATACTTTTCAGCTCGAAAAAAAAATTTCAAAAACGAATTTAAGGTCTGAACTATTAATAGCATTAATAAATTTTAATTAGGAAAAATTCTTAAACAATAAAAAATAATTAGCATAATATTTATTAACTAACCTTATCCAATCCGTGGTTTGTATTTGTTCAGGAAAATTAGTTTTCGGAATTTCAGTGAATTTTAAGAATATTATTGCACTAAAGAAGTAGGTGAACTGAAATAGAAGAAAAGAAAACGAACTTAAATGGAATTTCAAAATAAGATAAATAATTCACAACATTATCAATAAAACCATTGCTAAATGCTAATTGTTTAAATACGAAACAAAATTTGTTTAAATTCTATGAAATCGACGGTAATGGAGAGAACTCAGAAAAGGTTTGTTAATTACCATTACAAAATACATATTTGAGCATACTTAAAAGAAGATTACCAGCATGTATTTGTTGACTTGAAAATATAACTTATCTACATCTTTTTCTGTTACGTCATTACTATTTCTTCCTGTTATTTCAAACCACTCCTCTAAATACCATCTCAAGAATTTCTTCTGATACTCTTCATTTGGGATATCTTTTTCATTAAACCCTTTGGTAAAATCATCAAAGTCTGAAAAATGAAAAAAAATAGTAAGAAAAAATAAAGATAAAATCGCACACATCTAAAGATTAACTGTTATTTTGGAATTTTCGTACCGGGAATCCAAAACAGATTGTTTCTTAATAATCAATCATTTCCGTTGCATTTTACAACTAAAACACGCTCATGCTCTGCCAATCCCATAACTTTTGTTTCGGACCCTTCCAGACATGAAGCTATCATCAAACTTGGGTAGAAATGCGCAAAGTCTACTAACACAAAAGGTAAAGATAGTAGGAAAGCTGCGGGTTAAAGATGTCCTAGTATATGTTCCAGCCCCATCCCACTGCCGAGTATGTGTAGGGGGTATGTGAGCCTAATATTGTGTCATCATTAAACCGGTCGGGATCGACGATGTTGTAAGACCTTATCTGCTCCTGGGTTCTCTCGAGATGTGGACACATCGGAATTATTTTCCAAGCTTTAATATCTGTAATTTTCAATAGCATGTATGAAATTTTTGGATTGTAAATGTGGCAAAAGCACAAAATTATATAGGTCACTTCGCAACTGCTCATGTCAGATTGTTTAATCATATTAAATAATTTTCTCCACAAAAACAAAAAACTAATGATGTTTAAAGCTTTTGTAGCTTCCTTGTTTTGATATTGAATCTTGGGATTTTCTTAAATAAAAAGCAACTAAATAATATAAATAGAAAACGAAAAGAAACCAAGAGCATGAAGGAAATCGCCTTTCTGATTCGTTTATGGAGAAGGAATTCGGAACGGTCGTTTCGTCCTTCTGCGGACTCATCAGCCCAAGCCCCGCATTCCCCGATAAAGGAATCAGAAAGGTGAGATCCCCTTAGTGAAGGACACCACCAACTTGGCAGTGACCTCACAAACAAGACAAAACAAGAAAATTAAAGGGTGCGTCTCTAGACGCTAACCCAAAGCCTTTTCCTACAACTAGTAGGCAAAAAGGCATTATTTAAAAGGAACAGAAGTTCACAAAAGAAAATTACAAAGTGCTGTAAATAATTATTAAACGAAAAGGAAACAAGAGCAGCACCTAAGTAAACGAAGGAAGGAAATCGCCTTTCTGATTCGTTTATGGGGAAGGAATCCGTTTATGGAAAAGAAAAAAAATGGTATATACAGTCGGACCTCTATTTAACGAACCTCTATTTTGCGAATTTCTCTATTTTGCGAACTTTTCTTTGGAACCAAGAACATTTTGCTAATTTCTTCGTAAAATAACCTCCAAATAGCGAAGTGCATTTTCTATTTAACGAACTTTTTCGAGGATTAAGCTGAGGGAAAAAGAAGAAATTAACGATGATGTGCTGATTGATGATTATCTTTCACTTGATTTTGAAGTTGAGACCTCGGAAAAACTAACTGAATCGGATATTTTGGACAATGTGAAAAATAAAACAATACAGCAATGAATTGCGATGAAGATGAAGATGATGAAAATGGAAATGATCTTGATGAAGAAATGAAAAAAAAAGCCATCGTATGATGAAATGCTAAAATCATTTGAAACAATCCGACGCGGATTACAATTTGAAGAAAATACGCCTGAAGTGATTTTGGTGCATTCAAAGATCCGAAACATACTATGAGCGAAAACACTTTAAAAAAAAACAGACAAAATTAACAGACTTTTTTAGTAAAATTTAAGTACGCATGTGGAAATGTATGCTTTAGTCATTAAAATTATTACTTTTTTAATAATATTTATTGTTTACGTATTTTAAATCTGTTTTATGTAGTTTAAGTAATTTTAAAAGGTAAATCTCTATTTAACGAATTTTCCATATAACGAACTTTTTTTCGGGATTTAGCGATTTCGTTAAATAGAGGTCCGACTGTATTTATATTTTAAATTTTTGTTTCGTAAATCAAACCTTTTTCTAAACATCATAATCTCTAATAATACAAGAAATATTTGGAATAAAATTTTCCCATTTGATTTTTCTAAGAATAATTATGGCGTGAGAGATCATGACAGAATTTTAAATAAAACTTTTTACCAATAATCCACTTAATAGACAAAAGTTGTACGATCTTTGTAAATTTTTAGTTTTGTAAATTTGTAATTTGAAATAACCAATCACAGTGCAGCGTTGGAACACGTCAGGCATGACGTCACGCCCATGTGTAAAGATGGCGTCTCTACTTTTTCTCCACTTCACTACGACGAATCGCGATTACATAATTACCATCAGCGTATTGAGATTTTCTTTCCCACATAAATGAAGTTTACACTGAAATGCATGAAGTTCATGCGTCAAAATTGATCACAGAGTTTGTAAAACCTCGGTTTTTACATAATTTCGGCTGTGTCGCCGCTCTCTCAATACTCACGACACTGAGGGACACTGACGATGCACGTGCCCTCATTGTAGCCCCGAGATGATTATTGGTATTGGCTGTTGGACATTCGTTGTTGTTATTGTTGAAATTGGTAAATCAATTTTTTATTTTCTTTTATTTTAACAAAATTTGGCTTAGTCATTCAAATTATATGTGGGCTGTTGCGGAAGTCATGGCTTTTAAAAAATGAGCTTATAACATCTTTTTCAATCTTGTGTTTTTCAAAAATTTCAGGGTATTTCAAAAATGTGGCATTTATTTTACTTCCGTTAATATTGCCTCAATT
>JAFIDM010000005.1:34638501-34659017 GCA_023159025.1 Thereuonema tuberculata
TTGGTTATTGAACCTGGAGATTCGGTGTATTTTTTTTTTTTTTTGGTTGTTGAATAGGAGATTTTTTTTTTTTTTTTTTGATTGTTGAATAGGAGATTCCGCCCCGCGAGATTCACAGCAAAGTCAATTATGCCCGCATATTACAAAAGGTTGGGCACCACTGGTTTGAAAGGTTTGGTGGTCTTGTACAAAAAAACAATATACACTTTGTTGCTGTAATTTATATAGCTAATTTTCTTTACTACATAAAATACAGCAGCAAAGTGTATATTGTTTCTTTGTACAAGACCACCAAACGTTTCAAACCATTTCCCCAATAATTTGGTTGTTGAGGGTTAGGCTAGTATGGCTTAAAACCCTCAATTTAAAGGTTATGAAATATTTCTGTGCTTTCAAGCTTGAAATGAAGTTATTAGATAAGTTGTTGTTCTTTCACGTGTCTGAAATGACCGTGCTGATTGGATCTGTATGGTTGCAGCCATCATGGCGAACCCCTAAAAGAAACCATTGAACATATACTGAGATGGTCCCTTCCTCAGGAAGCCATTAAGAAATGACTCAAGGTATGAAGAGACAGATGAAGAAGCAGAAAGGAATTTTTTTTCCAACATCCATGCCGACGCGGCGATTCGAACCCCCAATTCCACACATCTGCCTCAAGGAAGGCCGCTGCCTAAACCACTAGGCTATGTCGGAAACTAAATAGTCTGTGTTAAATCAGCTAAACTAATGAAATTTGATTTTTTTTAAAGGAAAGATACTGTCAAGCTTTGTCATGAAATGAAATATACATTATATAATTATTGGATCTTTGATTGCAGTGTATTATTCATCTTAAAATTATTTGGTTAAGAAATCATTTTGGCAAATACCAACATTATTCGAGTATAAATAAACTACTACAGAGAGAAATACAATATCCGATTGCTTACTGTACCTACGTTCACAAATTTAAACAATTTATATATTTGATTTATTTCAAGTAGATTAATTATGGCAACGAAAAAGACTCAAAATATTCTTTTCTAAAATCGGTAAAAATTTTTATCTATTTCGCTCAAATAGAACAGGATAGCATTTCATAAGAAATGTTTTGTAATTGTAATCGTTCTTTTAATTTTTGATCTCATTTATATAATTCAGAGAATACCGTTAATAATCTTCGTAAATAAAAATGACGAAGTTTCAGTAATTTTAAATTTTAGCATTTTTGAATTTTAAATTTAGCTTTCATTAGCATTAATAGATTTCATATTTATTAATTTCGAGTCAATTGACTGGAGAAGGAACGTTGAATGTTAATCCGTATTTCAATTGGTGATGAAAACTTGTTAAAAGTAATGCATAATTTTTACTGAAGATAAAATAAGTGAAATTCATTAATTTAGATAAGAAAACTTAGTAACCTAATTAAAAGTTGAATGAATGCTTAAGTCCACCTGAATAATTTAAATAGTTAGTAAAATGAATAGTTTTCTTTTTAAATTTTTCATGTGTTACTAAATATCGTGTTAGTATCCGCCTATAGTTTTAATATATATATATATATATATATATATATATAGATTTTTTTTTTTTTTTTTAATTTTTGCTTAACCTGAATTTTTGTTATTACTATCTTTTAATTTATTCACACATTACAGTAGGTGATTACAGCTATTAGTTTCTATATCTGAACTTCTTTAATAACTTAAAAACTCACTAAAAACACTCGCCATTACGATATTACTGAGAGCCTCAACGGCCTCTCCTTTTTCAAGTAACACCAAAACAAAACGGCAAAAGAAATCTACCATCTCTTCTTCCCAAATTATAAAAAATAAATAACTAAAACAACAATTATGAATAAGAGTTCCAATAGAACAAACATAAAAAATGTGACATGTTCCGCGTAACACTTTACACACGAAGCATTATTACATTTCACTAACATCAATAATAAATGTTCAATTTCAGAAATAAAGATAAAATGTCCAATTTCAGAAATTAAAGGATAAATTTCAGAGTTACGTTGTGGATCTTTTATTTCAAAAATTGGACATTTTTATTATTTATATTAAAGGATAAACTTCTAAAGAGAAAAGTTTTATTTTCTACGAAATCTTTAAAAAAAATGGCTGAAATTGGGCATTTTTATTAAAGGAAAAAAACTTTTATTTCTACGAAATTAAAATATAAAACCTCCAAAATTTGTAATACTAATGGGTGAACTTCAAAGGTAAGAAATTTTATTTTTGAAATTGAACATTTATTATTGATGTTAGTGAAATGTAATAATGCTTCGTGTGTAGCGTTACGCGGAACATGTCATATTTTTTATGTTTGTTCTATTGGAACTCTTATTCATAATTGTTGTTTTAGTTATTTATTTTTTATAATTTGGGAAGAAGAGATGGTAGATTTCTTTTCCCGTTTTGTTTTGGTGTTACTTGAAAAAGGAGAGGCCGTTGAGGCTCTCAGTAATATCGTAATGACGAGTGTTTTTAGTGAGTTTTTGTTAAGTTAATAAAGAAGTTAAGTATGATATCACTATGTAGTTTTGTTTATAGTTTCTATTTCACTTGCATGGAAGAGAAATTACAGCAGTATTTCCGTACATTTCACAGTGATACTTTGTCATTGCAAAAATAATGAATTTCGCATTTTGGTGTCATTTTATTGCAGATTAAAAATCTATTGAAAATTAATACTTGTGAAATACGAAACGGGAAAATGTAGATTTCTGAAACCATTTCCTATTTATTACTGTTAGGAACCATCATTACAATAAATATTCATTAAATGATTCTTTCAATCAAATCACTGTTGAAAAGCAAATGGCTGGTTTCAGTTTCTTTTCTGTTTTCCTTCCATTTCTCACCTGTTTTCTTATTGTACATCATATTCTGTGCATGAGCATCTCCATGACATTGAACCACGGTGCAATTGAGATCTTTAAGATATCCTTCCAGAAACTTCATTTCTTCTTTGAGTTCTTTCTTCGAAGGGATCTTCTCAAATCTAAAAGATTAAAATTATTATTATATTTTTATAAAAAGATTTAACATGTATTACAATGAAATAGTTCCAAAAATACTGTTTAAATATTATGTGTATCTCGTCTTTTTGGAACTATTCTATTAATTTTACACACGTAAAAATTAGCATGTTTACAATGAGAAAAAAAAAAAAAAACAGCTCATTCTTTTAGACTTTGATACTAAGTACCATAAATGCTCTATTTAATTAAAAAAGAACATCGGTTTCTATAAACGTTATTATCATTATTTCATTGACAAGTCTTACCTTGATTCTTTAACTTCGTAGTTAAACAATTCTGAATCTCATTTTATTTTAAACGAAAATAATAACTTAAGCAATGCAGATCTTTAAAACAGTGACAAATAAATATTTAATACTTAACCTTTCGTTTTTGTCAGAGTGAGAGTTTACCAATCCATCATTATCACAATACGAATTTGGAAATACAAAAGTTTGTAGCTCTGTACTAGCGCCATCTGCTTTTATTCCATGAATTCGTGCAAAATGCTTTGCAATAGTCCTACAATCAAACAATTTGAAGAAAATTAAAACTTAATCAAAATATTTCTTTTCTTTTAATTTACAAGTGAAAAATGTTTTTTGAAAGATTGTTGTAATTTTGTATTCATTAAATTAATTTTTATTTTAGTTTTTGTAAATTTAAAAGTAAATCAGTAATTTGGCGTTTGATGTAAGTGGCTGTTCTTAATTGTAAGGGGAACAATTTTGTTTTTGGTTTTAGAATATTTTTTGTGTATTTTCATTTCCGTTGCGAAGTTTAAATATGTTGTCATTGATTTCTTTATAAATGAAATCTTCCAGGTCTAAACCTTCAGATGAAAATTCAACATAGTAATACTTAACTATAATAGAAGGAAAGGTTGGGGAAAAAAAATTAGTAAAGAATGAATTGAGCAAAATGGGTAAAAATGATGCAAATTTCTAATAAAATTATTTTAATAATAATAATAATCCATCCGTCATTTGACTGGAAGATATTCACATCACTGCCCTAATCGAGGATGATTTGGTTTCAAATTTAAAGCATTTTAGATTCATCTCTTTCTATATTCAACAATTTAGCAAAGGCGAAAAAAACTGGAAGTTTAAAGATTGAACTGAAATTGGATGTTTCAGTTGAAAAGTAAAAGCGTATTATTGTTTCAAAAAAAATCAGAAATGCACAAGAGTTAAATTTTAGTAATAGTTAATAATATGCGCATTAAATTTTATTTCTGTTATTATTTCTTTAATCATTTTTTTTTTATTTAAATCTTCAACACTGTACAACACTTAAACATTATATTTTTTCAAAAAAACCTTTTTATTTGTTTTTTAGGAAAACATTTTCATAAACTCGAATTTTATTTTTTATTACATCACTATACAGTTTTTTTTTACGTTATTTTTCATTAATCGACGGGATTTTATTAATGTATATAGATTTCATCAAATGTTAATCAACGTTAGTAAGATTAATTAGGAGCTCTGAGTAAATTAATTAAAATAAAAAAAAAAAATACTTTGTTAGGAAAGGGAAAATAAAACAACCTTAATTAACATGCGCCAAAACAATTAAAATAAAATAGCTATATATATATATAGTGTTTAGAGTTTTTCGTTGTTAATAATAATGATAATATTAATATTATCGTCATCATCTTTATCTGATATATTAACAAAATGAACACGGGATAAGTGAATAAAATTACTTTGCCATTTCATCTGTTCTGCAGAGAGCAGTCGTCAGTTTTTCTCCATCAAAAAATTCATAAACAATCCCGTTGGTAAAAGATGCAAATAACTTAGGAGAAACTCCTTTCTCGCCAAGCCTACAATTAAATATTAAGATAGAATGAATTTTAATAACTTCAATAAAACATTTATTAATTTACTTTAACCAAAACATAAAATAAAATAAATAAAAATAAATAAAACAGACATGGAAAACCCAAATATTTTTTACTTGAATTCTCTGTATTAATAAAAAGTCTAATAACGACATCTTTTCGACTAATTTCATTTATTTTCGGATGACTTAAAAGAAATTAAATGTGTTGATTTAACAAAGCACTGAACTGGTGAGCAAAAAAATAACAAACAAACGGGTAACCAGTAATTCCACCCCAAGAGTTAAAGAATAAAAAAATTACAAAATTTAAAATGGCCTTCGCAAATTTTTTATTTAATTTTGTATTTTTTTTTTGTTATTGTTAGCAATAATTCCAAAATTCCCTCTTTCGTCGGCTTTGGAATGTAGTTCATCAGTAAGAAAATACTTAAAATTTGTTAACAATATTTAGACTTACAAAAAAAAAAAAAAATACTTTTTTTTTTTTTTTTCAATATAAAAATAGCTTTGCTTTTTAATACTTATTTAAAAATGTTTATTATAATTTAATGTTTATATTTAATAATATAAACATTATTTAATAATAATTTAATATTATTATTTAATGTTTATTATAATAAACTCGTGTATAATAAACTCGTGGAAGAAAGAAGGAAACAACATGGAGAAAGAATGAAAGAATACTGGAAGAGAAGAAAGAAGTTAGAAAAATAATCATGAGTTATTTCACGTGGTCCATAGTCGGTCAAATTCGAAGAAAGAAGAAGAAGAAACTCGTGTAATTTTGAAGAAAAGATTAATTTAAATTGTATAATTTAGACAAGTTGCTACACATGCAAATAAATTAGAATGAATCTGTATAATAATTACAAAAAAAACCCAGATTAACAAAAGTAGAATGGCTAAAAATTATATTCTAATGATATCAACAAATCACTAACTCTTCATATCATTAACATATCTATATATTTCTTCTTGTTTAATATTTCGATTAGGCTTTTGAAAATCTTTCTTAACTGATTTTCATTACAAATTCGTTATAAAAATACAACGTCTTATGAAAAACAATGATAACAATTTTAATGTTCTTTTTAAGGTGTTCAAAAATTTTAAAATTCAGGAGATCACACAATTTTAACATTTAAAAAGTTAACATATTAAAAACTTTAAAAAACTGCATTACGTTTCTGAATTCCAATCTGAATTCTTTCATTAGATGCCATTGGAATCTTGATTGTATCTGACTGGAATTCCAACACGTAATGCAGTTTTTAAAAGTTTTTATTTGTGTTAACTTTTTACATGTTATTGGTGTTCTTGTTGTTCTGTGGTTCATGAAATAATAATCATATACAGGGAGATCATATAAACCGATTAATTTTTGAGGCTTTTCTCAATTAAACAGAGTAATCATTTAATTCCATCCCTTTGTCTTTATTTATACAATTAAAGCTGTTAATGTTCATCTGCTTGTATATGATTGTTATTTCATTATACAATGAATATCATTGTCATTGTTTTTCCTAAGACGTTGTATATTTTTATAATGAATTTGTAATGGAAACCAAACGTGAGACCGATTAACAAACCACTAATCGAAATATTGTACTGTATTAAAGAATAAGAAATATATAGATATATTCCAATGACTTTTTATTAATGATATCTTTCTGTAAAGTTAGTAATTAGAATAAATCTTTTAAATTAAGTACGGTAATTGCCAAAAATTTTGAAAAAAATAAATAAAAGAGCTTTGATTTTTCTAAAGTAAATGTTTTAATAATTTTTGATTGTTTTACTTACTGTTGTATTAAGTTTTTCTCTAAGCGTCTGTTAATGAGGTCTCCCCATACTTCGGATGTACTTTGATTCCAAATCCTAAATACAACAGAATCATCTGGATTTGATCTCATAAAACAATGGAGACTTAGATTGATGCGACCTCCTTGCAAAAACTAAAAAAGCAAGTGAAAAATTAGAAGAAAACAGAAAAACAAATAGAATTCAAAAATATCTAACAATTTGTAAATTCTTATTTTAGTTGCTTATTTGAACAATATTAATTTATAGGGAACTTTGACTAGCCTTGGTCAAATATGAAAAGCAGGTTTGTTGTTTTTTTGTTTTGGCGTCCAGGATGGAATTTTAAAAATGATCGAAGAGTCTTTCTTGCACAGACACAAACAAACAAACAAATAAAACAACATTAACCCCACTTGATCCTTGCTACGCTATTGTTCACAAAAGCGCAATTTAGATGTTAACTTTAAATGTCGAAATATATTAGCATTGAATAAATGGAAACAAAATTGATAGTTCAATGACCAGATAAAAGAATAAGACTTTTTCATTTGAATTGAATAATAACATTTTATTGAAATGAATCATTGAAATAAAATGACCTTTGATTAAATTCTCCAAAATTAGGAGATCCCGATTATATTTTATAGAAGCCATTGTGCAAAGGAAGTAAACACACGTTTGTTGTAACTAGGTCTGAATGCAGACACTTACTGTAAATTTCCGGAGGGTAAAAATTTTTGAATTGCAAAGAAATATTAACAATGCGTTGCTCTCCTAATACCAGAGCTACGGAGATAACGTTTTTCCGACTCCAGCATGTATTCCATGACTGCTCTTATATTGTTCTGTAATCATATTTTTTCTTTTCCGATTATAACTCGAGTAATTTACTAAATGTGACTTCACAGTCCTGCCTAATACTATACTAAAATTTATAATTTTGAAGTAGAATTTCAAGGATAACATTCCATTTTCTACTTATATTCCTGTATAGATTAAAAATAATATATTAAATATATTAAAAATTTTCCTTTAAGTATAAACTTGAAGGAGTCCTATTAAAATATTTTTTCTAAGTATTTTCCGTTTCAAAGTAAACAATTTGTACTACATATATAATTAATGGAGAATAAGAATAATAAAAAATATAGACTGATCTAAATTTTAAAATGTTTGCAGAAATACTTTTATAATTATTTTCAATAAGTATAGAATGAAAATTATTTATAAGCTACTTACAAATAATATTTCAGATTTAAAATAGTAAAGAAATAATATTATAAAAATATTATTATTTACAATATATTATTTATTTTCTAATTTCAGTCTATAACAATGTTTGATGCAGGATCGTATGTAAAAATAAATTGTTTATTTTGATAAGGTTTTAATTTATTAAAATAAATAGGCTACATTTTTCAAATAGATAAACATGTCAATAGCATAAAATTATATAATTTATCTATTGATGATAATGAATACAAAAAATTGATAAAAAAAAAAGTTAAATTGATTAAAAAAAAAAAGGTAAATTGATAAAAAAAAAAAGGTAAATTGATAAAAAAAAAAGGTAAATTACGAGTGCGAAATTATTACTTTTAACCTACGTTTCTACGGGAAAACATTAGCAATAACTCCGGCAATATGTTAGGATGCTTATTTATAATATATTATAAGTGCATCTAAATCCCATCGATCTATTGATAGCATACGTGACACAATTTATAAATTATATGCTATCTTCACATGAAATATCAACCTAATTGCGGTTATTATATAATTTCATATAAACTACATTGATGAGTAGTCTAGAAAAAAAAAATACTTTACTTCCTACCTTGCATATTAAATCGCTGTCGTTCCATGTTGGTTTTAAATGCTTCAAAACTTTAAATAGTTCCTCTTTGTTAACATTATCCTCGGTAATCTGAACTGTGCAGTCTAAATTTAAGACTTCTCCTTCCATGATCCTCTCCACGACAGACATGAGAGACTGTTTTCACCTAACCGCTTGGTTTTACAAAACAGTGTGATTGCACCATTCAATGAAACAGGAAGACGCCTTCCCCTGGTGCTGAAATGGACTCTCCTCTGACTCTCGAATGCGATTGGTTCTGCCTTGCGCATCGCTCATTGGCCTGTTTGAACTCGTGCTTCCTCATTCTCTTTTCAAATTAAATACCTATTGTTTTGTAATTAACGACCTGATGAACAGGAGTGAGCTGAACTCCAGGAAATCGATTGTATTTTTTTTTATAAATAGAATTATTTTTTCCTAATTAATTATGTATGCTGACTTATTTTATTGATAAGTTTTGAATTACAAGATCCAGATTAAAGCTTCCTCAACATCAAAACAAACACTTAGGTTATTCTCATAATAACTAGATAACAGGGAGGTCGAAGCTTTTTCGTGAGATTGGAAGGGGGAGGGGGGGGCGCAGAAATACTTACAATAATTAATTAATTAATAGTTATAATTAATCATAAGCCACTAAATTTAATTTTTATTAATTAATAAAACCAGCAAGATAAAGAACACTATGAAAATTTATACAATACTGGAATAATATGCAGTATAGTTAAAATGTAGGGATTTCGGGGGGGGGGAGGGGGTGTATTACGGATATACGGGAAAGACATTAATAGAAAGGGTAAATGAACCTGTTCGTGTCTCTAAGAAAAAAAAAAATAGTAGAAATCTGTCAGAATGGGCTGAACATAATCCAGACCCAATAATACAAATTTTATATAAGATAAAAGATGATAGAGAACGCAAGCACTAGTAATAAACAGTTTCAAATGTATAAATAAAGATAAAGGCATTAAACTAAGTGATTATTCATTATGCTTATTTAAGAAAAAATTAAAAAATATAGGAAGGTTTTTAATAGTACTTTGTTAATTCAAAGATATTTTTAAGTTGAGAACAATTTGAAAACTATATGTATTATTTTAAAAACAATTTAAATGTAATATGGAATTACCATTATTAATTCCAAGAATATTATCCTTATTATTGAAAAAGAATTTAATTATAATATCAATTATATGCAAATAATTTAACCATTATTAATACCACATATGAAATTGACGTTGTTGACATTGTTAATTTAAAAATAACGGATTTGTAAAGTCACACCCGAAGAAGATCGCCAAAGGTTTTCGATCGAAATATTGTAAATAGTAAAATAGAAGAAGAAAGAATGAATGAATGAATGAAAGATTTATAATTATTATTATGAAGAGATTTGTGTAGTCGATTATATACACATTCACTTTTTTTATATTGACAAGTGGAACTCATATTTATTTACATATTTATTTTAGACATAGTTTATTGGGGGGGGGGGGGGGAAAGATAATTTCTTCCCTCATTCAGAAAAATGGAGGGGAAATTCGCGCCCCTCCCCCCGTTCCGACAACCCTATTAAATAATAAATACCAAAGTAGGCTGAGAGAAGCGTAGTTTTCTTGTAATATTATTTATGTAATTCGTTGTAATATTTCAAAAAAAAGTTTATATTTGTAAATTATATATAAATATATAATTTAGAAAAATTCAAAAACATTAAATACATAAAAAAATCAGTTAATATCCGATGTAATTGATGAAAATCTTAATCTTAATAATCTTAATCTTATAAATAACCACATCTTACACCAATAAAATATATTAAATAAAATACATTTATTAAATACATTTAATATCCGCAAATTTTCGGAAAGAGAAATCTTCTTTCCTAGCCTATTTCAAACAATTTCCGATTGTAACAAATCATTAACCTGAGCAAGAAACATACTTAAAACATGAAATATTGTTAAAAAATTTTAATAATCCTCAGTGTCAAAATCATTATTGATACCAACAACCCAATAACATTAAAAACTTAATATAAAAAAAAACGGAAAGAAGATTTCTCTTTCCGAAAATTTGCGAATATTAAATATATTTATACACTGATGTATTTTATTGGTGTAAGATGTGGTTATTTATAACAATATGACGACTAGAAGAGAAGAGATTAGGAGGAAATATGGACTTAACTCTTTACCTTAATTTAATATCAAACTATCAGCACCTACATCACGGGTATTCTTAATATAAGTATATCTAATAGGGATAATAAACATTAAAGAAAAATAAAAATAAAAATATTATCTACCAAATAACAATCTCCAAGATTTTGAGTTTCTAGAACGTTATTTAAATCCGCAAAGTAGGGTAAATTGCCAAAATCCAATTAATTTTAATCCTATGATAGCACACTCATGAGATTAAGTTTATTAAATTAACTACTTATTTATTAACAAGCATTGTTAGAAATTGATTGTTTGCTTCTAAAGCTTCGAGTACACTTATGCATTCAGAACAGATTCGATCAGAATCTGTAACTTTGGAACACTTCCAAAGGCTGCGATGAAATTAAAGCTTAACGCCCACTTCTACGTAAAGAACAGATCCGATCAGAATAAATTAGAAAACTGGCCGGAACCGATACCAAAAACACAATGCTCATTTCTTTTCACACAAGAGTATTAAATAGTTCGGACGAAGATGTTTATTGGCAGATGGAAATACAGCGATGGAGAGGAAAACGAAGAAAATATCATAAAATATTCAATATAATATGCAAAATATTTTATAACTTTTAAATAATATTATTTTAACAAATAATTTGTGTTATCAATATTAAATAAATTTAATATTCAAAACTGTGGGGATTTATATAATATTACTACTATTCATTTCGGGTTAAAAATGAACCAAGACACCAAATAAAGATTCTTAGCCTCTCATCTTTTGTTCTCCTGTTTCCTATTTTATCAAATAAAATCATCAAAATAATACAAAGTTTCGTTTTGTTTTTAAATTATAACAAATTATCTGCTGTACATGAATTTAAATCCGATTGGTTTTTATTCTATTAAATCTTAATAAAAGACAGGTCCATTGTTTAAGATATCGAATAAAATGCAGTGTTTCGCTTCAAAGCTTTTCGTAGCTTTGTAACCTTGACAAGCTTTTGCCTGGATAAGACATTATTTCATATATTTTTCTTTCATTAATTTTAATTCAAGATTCTTCTTTACATTTTTTGAATATGAAAGTGAGTGGAATGTTGAAACCTATAGAGATTTAGGAATCTTTGTAATGACAGTTCCTATGGCAACAGATTTCCTTCAGTGGTAAAATCGGACTTATCTTACAAGATAAGTACAACAATCTGACAGATTTGTTTCACATTTTCAAAATAAGTTTAGACCAATGTCTAAAACATAACCCTGCCAGCGTTTCATTCGCAAATATGCGCATGCGCAGTTATTCATGTCTTACGTTTCGTCAAAATTGTCATTGTTTTCTATTATAGTTATCTAAAACCCTGTCTTATTTTATATTCGTTTCAGCTCAGTCACAAAAATGTCGTTGCTTTTCTATTACAGAAAACGTATGTATGAGTAACAAGAAAGAAGTTAAATGTGTTACATGGAGCAAACAAATGAGACATCAAAAATAAAGACATCATCAACTTTACAAAATATATTTAATGAAAAAAAAAGAATTTTCGGAAAATATTTCTTTTTTCCTTTTTCAAGTTTGTTATCATAAACAATAATTATCGAGGTGTTACATTTCGTATACACTTCCTAGACATAGTTGGAGACAATTGTACCCAATCTTCTTTATTTATGCAAGTCAATAGGAAAGAGTTAAGGAAGAAGTATGGAATCGAGACATCAAAAAATTGAAGTGGACAGTAATTGAAAGATGCATTTATTATATTCATGGAAATGATAACGATATGATAGAATAAAATTATTCAAACCAGCGAATATAGAACAGTATACATATCTTATAAAGAAACTGAAGTAGAACCTTCCACATAGCATTCTTGCAAACCAATATTGAAAAAAAGCTGATTAACACTTTTCAAAAGCTTTGAAAACTTGTTATGTCTGTGATGTTGAATAACCATGTATTAGATTATTAATGATGATACAATAATTGATTGTGTTAATGTTATTTCGTTAATTGGAAATAATATATGATTGTTTTTAATAATGACATGATAGTATGTCAATATTATGCATGATTGTATCAGTATTAAGTCATGTATTGGAAGACAGTAACTCAGTGTTATTATTAGATATGGTTTGAAAAAGCGGAATGATGTAGTTCCGCGAAATATTAAAGGAAGTACGTTAAGGTGATGTGGTTTTTAAATAAACTGATTTTTTTGCCAGGCAAGCATTCTCATGTGTTTAAAAGCAGGGACTGAAATAGTTTGTCAAATGCACTTTCATGATAAATAATCGATCACTTAATTTAATGTTTGTTTCGATTGCCAAAACTTTGGTCCTCACAATTTTGTTCAGTTCTTCTTTACATTATCTTAGATTGTCTAAAGAAATTAAACATCAAGTGGTTGGCAAAAGTTTATTGTTTTTGGAGATATAACGTTAATAAGGAGATTTGAGGGTTTGCATAAATAACTTGGTCCTTCTGTCCTGTCCATGAGTCGAGCAATAAAAGTTCTTCCCATGAAGATCAGGTTGTAAAACATGATTCAGGCATTTAACATGAACTTTAGTCAATTTGTCAGAACTATTTCGTATTAATTGTGTAACATTTTGGGGTTTGTTACTACCAATAGTTTCTACAACCCGAGGTCCAAATTCTCCGCCTATTTCTTGAAAGCAAATTAGAAGTTTCGAGTCAAGAGTTCCATTACATGACTTACTCAGTTGAATTGTATAGGAATGTCTTACAGCCCTGTTTCCCAACGTGGGGCGCACGCCCCACAGGGGGCAATTTGATTGTTAAGGGGGGCAATTGGAAAATGGATAATTGTTTTTTTTTTTTACAATTGTGTGGTTGTAAAAGTTAAAAAGTCGTTTTTTTTTTTTGGTGGGCATAGTATACTTTAGATACTTTAGGTGGGGCATAGCACAAAAAAGGTTGAGAAACACTGTGTTACAGCATTTGAAGGTTAAACAACTGCTATTGTATCATGTTCACATTTTTCTGCAAATATCCTGGTAGATGTCATTTCGTACTCGAACTTTGACTGGTCTGTAGTCCATATATGACATGTTTCTATATCATGAGCAGATACTGTTCGTTTCACAAATGGAACTGCCTTTGGCTTCAGAGCTTGCTCTTCAACTATCTCCTTGTTTGTAGCAGATCCGTCTTGATTTGATCTTACGATATGATTACGTTTAAAGTCACTTAATAAATTTGTAGACGCGCTGATTTTAATGCAGCTTCTGCTTCCAATAATGATTAACTTCTGCTTTCGACCTCTTTCTCAAAATTTGCTCGCATGAATTCTCTTACTTTACAACAATTTTTCGTCACGTCCTCCTTTGTTCTTTACATATATACTGTAGCCTACGGCTGATTTTGTCGCTTTCAGTTTTTTCATTACAGCTGCAACACCTTTACCTTCACTGATGGCGGAGTTATAAATTATTTGTCTTGTGTCATGTTATGCATCAATATCGTGCTATGTCAATTCTCTTTTTCATTTCCCCTATTCAAGTGAACTTGGTACATAATCGCTTGAAGACTAGCTGGCTTCTTGGCTCTATTCTTCATCACTATCACTGATAAAATCTAAGTTTTCTTTGATCACAATTTCGGTGCTTGCATTGAATTTATCATTAATGATATCACAGATAACAACACTTGGAAATGCTTCATCTTTGATCCCATTATCTATTATAGACTTTTCATTACATAATTCCTTCATTTTTCTTTCTACAATTTTAATTAAATTGAATGGATTAATCGAACTAGCCATTTTCTACTATCTGTAAAGGTCAAAATTGAGTAATTGCTAGAATTTGACCATTTAAAAGGCTTCCCAGTCAGAGGACTTGTAAACACAAAAAATATTTCTACCCACAGCACAGTCAAATTCAAGGAAACTTATTGGCAAATTAATACTCAAAAACGTTTGTTAACAAGAGGAATCGTAGAACACAACTGCCGTGAGTTCCTCTACTCACTACTGTACTGACTCTGCTTGCTACACTCTCTCTTTTCACAGCCATTTTCCTTGGCAAGCATGAGTAACTGCGCATGCGTGTATTTTCGAATGTAAAGTAGACAGGGTGCTATTTTAGACATCCAAAAGAAAAACAACAACTCTGACGAAACGTAAAACATGAATAATTGAGCATCGCGCATTTATGAAAGCCGGCAGGGTCAAACATTGGTCTAAAGTTATTTCGAAAATTTGAGACAAAACGGTGAGATCTTTGTCAGATGCTTACCTTGTAAATATCACACAAAGGATTTCGTTAACTTAAAACGTAAGAAATGTAACAACGAAAACAACCAATGATTGATATTTTGTTCAGAACATTGTATTTATAAAATTAAACGGAAATGATATTCATATATGAGGTCACAAAATCTCATGAAAATTCTGTGGTGATTTGCCAAAAGGGGGTAAGTCCACAATTGGCCATTTTGAGTTAACATGTTCAATCAGTCGATATTAAAATCGGAAGCAAAGTTAACTTGGAAGTCAGATAAATACTGTAGATTGTGAACCTAGCTAACCTCCTTACAGAATGCAAAGTTTTATTTATTAAACAACTCTGAACTTTATTTTTCATTTTCCCAGAAATATTGTTCAGGGAAAGGACTTAACTCCTTTTGGCAAATAACATCAGAATTACAAATACGCATTCCAATACTCAAGAAATATAGTTCAAGATATCAAAGTGAGAAACATGAGATTCAATAAATTAATTTATTTACACATTTATTCGTTTTCATGTTGAAAATCTTATTACATCAATTATTATTATTAATTATTAATTTCGATCTAAATACAAAAGTTACAGTCCCGTTAGGAATGACAAATTACTATCAACAGGTTCTGAATGTAGGTATACTACAATTATGTAATTTATTTTGAATACAAATATTTTTAATACAATGTTAAAAAGCAGTAAACGACTTACATCAATATATAGTTTTTTAACTGATTTTTGTCAAAAGACGGCGAAGTGCTCATTTCCCAAATTTTATATTAGGCAGAACATAATTTAAGAGTAAAACTTATTTTTAATTTAATTCTCTGTATGTTTGTACCCTTGTATAACAGTTTCTCATGTTTAGCTTATTTTTATCGAATAAAGTAAGAATTAATGATAATAAATAAAAATACATTGGAAGTGTACAAAATTAAACAAAACAATTAAGTAAGTTATAACATATTGAATTTACAATAACATTGATAATAATTAAACAACAAAGTTCATCCTAATCACATATTATCAGCCACTTTCTTAATAGTTTCTTCAGATTGGATATGCTTCCATTTTTTATTTAAATTTCTTCTTCATCTACATTGTTGATTAATTATTAAAATGAAAATAATTAGAAATGTTTATTTTTTTATTTTTATTAATTTTTTTAATAAAATAAAAAAAAAATAATTACTGTATCAATGAAAAATTTAAATGAATAAAACATGTAAAGGTGTTACGGAATTATTGTATGGTGTTGTATTTATTATATTAACTGATTCCCAAGGCTTATTTAATTGAAAGTCACTGTTATTGAAAAAATAATGATAGAATTATTTATATGTCTTTAATATTATTGTAATATTGCCTCTTAAAAACTTATATAATTGACAATATTTCTTGCAAGAAAAGAAAAAGTTACATTTTTTTTCACAAAATTAAAATACATTTTAAATTCCTTCAACATTAGTTTATTATTCAGGAACTTTGATGGATAAACACAATTCCTTCATCTCAAAATAGGCTTGTAAACTCTTCAGTCCCAATCTAAAAATAAAAATAAATTAAAATAATATGTAATTAAAAAAATTAAAACCTTTCATTAGAATATCTTTCCAGTTTAAGTGGAATTACTGAACTTACGCTTTTAAGATAACAGTAGATAAAATTGAAGAAGACTACACTACAGTATAAAATAATAATTAGAGAATTCTATTGAACTGACCCTGCCCAATCGATGGCTTGTAATTGTTCATGAAACCCCTCTTTGTTCTCAATGGCACTGAATCTGAAGAAAAGCATTGCGAAGTTGAAGTTGGTGAACTGAAAGAAAGAAATAAAGCGTTTAGTTTACAGTTGGTGTAAAATGCAAATAAAATAATACTGCTGTTTTTTGGCTCAACACTTAATGTTCACTATTGAACCTAAAGTTCAAGTAGGTTGGTTTTATTAAAGTTTACAATTTGGAAGTTATCTTCTAGAGCAGTTTCTTCTTAATTTTCATGTTCAAGAAATTTTCAAAATGTTTTAAAAGTAATTTTTTAATATATCTTCATTAAAAAATCATAAAAGTTAATTTGTAATTAATTATGCATCACCCCCCCCCAAAAAAAAAATGCTCACTAAAAATTTCCCATAAAAAGAAAAAAGTAGAAAATATTCTTGAAGCAAAACTTATTTCTAATAAATTATTTATTTATCATTTTCTTACCTGGAAATTCTTAGTACATATGTATTAAAATTTATTAAGTTCTAATATACAGGGTGATTATAAGTAAAGTTCAACTTTCAAAATGCTGTAAAAAAAAGAGCCACTGCTCAGAATGACTTGACATTTGCACTGCAGAATGGTACAAGACGGGTCATGCGCACGACCCATTGCATTTGTTTCAAAAACGCGGGGTACATGGCATTTTCCTCATATTGCTTCTGAGAAGCTCGCTGTAACTCTCTCAATGAAAGATTGCGCTCTGCTTGTGAAACTCTGTGCGCCAGTAGCTCTTCAGAAGTTCCGGACAGTAAAGGGTATGAAAAAAATGCTGTGGTCCGATGTCTGCCAATGGTCTGGAGAAAATGATACAGAATTCGAAGAGACAGGTTTTTTTGAAGTGAAATCTGGCAGAGGGAGGAAACCAATTGCTTCGACGTCAATAGAAGATCAGGCCACAGCAGTGCAGGAAGAGACGAGGAATGGTGTCCAAATGTGCAGTACACTGGGAATTGCCCGAACTTTGGACCTGCCTGTGAGCACGGTGCGTAAAATTGCACGAAACATCCTGTATTGCTATCCATACAAAATTACCCATGTCAGGAGTTGCCTTCTGCTGGTCTGCCAATAAGGGAAAAGTTTGCTCTAGAATTTCTTGCTCGCATGGAAGTGGACAATGAATGGCCAAGGAACATTTTGTGGACAGACAAAGCGCATTTCCATCCCCTAGGACATGTCAATACTCAGAATTGCCGAATATGGGCAACGGAATATCCGTTCGCACATGAACCAGTACCTCTTCATTCTGCAAAGTTAAATGTATGGTGTGATTGACGCTAGAGTTTATCGTAGGGCCATTTTTTTTCGAGATGGAACGTGCGGGTCCTGTTACTTGTATCGTCAATGATAAACGCTATGAGAGTCTTTTGCGCAACCACGTCATTCCAGCACTTCAACAGCGTGCAAGTGTGGGTAGCATCATTTTTTATGCAAGATGGAGCTCCTCCGCACATTGCAAAGCCAGTGAAGCAACTGCTCAAGAGACATTTCGGAAATGATAAAATCATCAGCCGTCATTTTCCAACAGCCTGGCCGTCAAGATCACCTGATCTTAATCCTTGGGACTTGTGGCTGTGCGGTTATCTGAAAAATGTTGTGTTTAGTGGTTGAACTGCAAACTTAGCTGACTTGACGGCACGCATTACGCAACACATTCACAACGTGACCCCTGAGACACTCCGATCTGTTGTGGAACATGTTCCTCCGTTTCAACTTGTGGCAGAAAACGGTGGATAGCATATTGAACATGTCTTGCGCAAGTCTCGCGATAATTAAATCCGATTTCCTATTTGCTTTTTATGCGGTTTTGGCCTCAGGATAATTAAAAAACGATTTTTCCCATCCGATGTGGTACGACCTTGCCGTGGTGGATTGGCTTTAAATTAACAGTGCCAGAACTGTTGAATTACTTCGAAATCATTTCTTCAGTAAAACCCGGTACAGTCATGCACATTTAAAGTGCAATTAATAGTAATGTGGTTTAATGTGCAATTCATGCCATAGCCGTCGTATTGCGATTCAAATGTCACTTGTAGCCGAACCCATTTACAGTACGTTAGGACGCTTAAAGCGCCATCTATTGCTAACATTTGGAACTTTTTTTCTTATGCGATATCATTTCTCCTTTCTTCGCTTATATTCAGCTCAAATTTCAGATTATTGATGAGCAGTGGTTCTTTTCTTACAACATGTTGAAAGTTGAACTTTAATTTTAATCACCCTGTTCATATACTAATTACAACATACATGTATGTATGTAACTTATTATATTAAGACTGATTTAAAAAGGTAAAGAAAAAAAACACTTGGAAAATATCCAGTTTCCTCTTAAAATTGCTTATATTTTTCTTTTCATCGAATATCAATATTATCATTATCATTTCCATTAAATATCAAATTATCAAAGAATAATTTTTTGTTTGTTTTTTTCTATCCGCTACTCCTACGCTACTGACCATAAGACACAGAAATACAAATAAGGTGTCAAATGTTAGATGTAATATTGAGGATGGCTACATTTTATTTTTCATCTACTTGGATCAACCGGAAGTCACGTGACTTACGGTCAACTTCTGAACCGTTCATTTTAAATGACCAAAATCTAAAGATTAGCTATTCCCTCATTGAGATGAATTTTTTACAGGTAGTCCGGTCGTGGATAGAGGTCACGTGACAGAGTCCAAGGATCACTAAAACTTTTACGGGCTTGTTAGTATTTATTAACAAGTTTCAACGCTCATGTAAAGAACTAGAAAAACACGTCCAAATGTATCTTTGTCATTCCATTTTACTGTCTTTTGGTTATCTATATGTTCCCAATAACTTCAATGTGTGCCTTAGGAGTTAGGATTTGATATTATAGTGATTTCTCTATCGTTGGAGGAGGGCGAAGATATTCCGGGAACGAGAGCAAAATCCACAGCATTTAACGCTTTCTGGTAAACGTGGCTGATGAGTCCTAACAAGGAGGAAATCATCATTCGTATTGATGATTTTTTTTTTCATTATTTCAAACATTTAAATTCTCAAATACTAACAATTTTCAGCAAAAGTTGTTGTTTTATTGCAATGAGGTTTCCATTACACAAAGACAATGAAATATATCAATATCTTAAGAAAAACTAAAATGCAACATGCTTAAATAAGTATAAGCAATAACTCAAAAAATGCACAAATGAAATAAATATATAATCTCGCACCCTGAGCCATCATCAGAGACTACTCTTTTAGCCTTATTAAGCTTCATCAGCTAGATTTATCTTTGATGAAAGGCTCAGGTGCCTCCCAGGGTGCGGAGAGGGCGTCCTTACTTTATCACGCGCAGTGAGCTTATCATCTGGCTGTTGAAGCCTAAAAGCTATCCCTATTTCCCGAGATGATTGTTCTAGTGCGAGAGCCTGTATTTTCTTCATTTGTGCATTTTTTGAGTTTATATGTCTGTAATATTTTTTTGATATATTTTGTTATAATATATAGGCAGTTTTCAAAAAGCAGTTCATTTATTCACGTGGTCCAATCAGAATTCGTGTTGCAGTTCAATTTGGTTACAAATGCAAAACTTCAAAAACCAAAATTGAAAATTAAAAAATAAATTTAATGTTACCAGCATGTATTTGTTCACTTGGGCAACTAATCTGTCAACATCTTTTTCTGTAATATCGTTACTATTTCTTCCAGTAATTTCAAACCATTCTTCTAAATACCACCTTATGAATTTCTTTTGATATTCTTCCTTCGGAAATCTATCTTCATGGGCATTTTCAAAATCGTCAAAATCTATTTTATTGAAAACAATCAAATTAA
>JAFIDM010000005.1:34669121-34680165 GCA_023159025.1 Thereuonema tuberculata
ATATGAATGTGTGTGTTAGTTCATTCGTCATCAAAATATACATGTTTATTTATTATATCAACTTTTTTGTATCAATAAGAAACGAAGAAGTTCGTTCGAAAGACAATAAGAAAATTACAGTGAATATCATCTATTCCATCCAATTTCGAAGGAATAAGCTGTATTTACAAATGTTATTTTGTTTAAATTTTTTTTTAGGGTACGTAAATTCAGATAAAATATGTTCTTAAGTAATTTACATTCAAACCCGGTCGTTTCTAAAACATAATCTGTTTTAACATCTGTTCTATCGAGCTGAACATCTTCTTTCTTTGTTTGAATGTCAATAAGTTTCTAACAGTGTAATTTTAGACTTAAGTTATTTTGTGATTATTTTAAGTTTTTTTTTTTCATCTTTATTTTAGTTCACCTACTTCTTTTACGCAATGATTTTCATAAAGATGGGTACAATGAAGAATAAATCTGATTCTCACGAACAAATACAAGCCGTAGACTGGTTAAGGTTAGTAAAGTTATTCGAGTTTTAAAATATAAATAAATAAGAATCAACTAAAACAGTTATTAATTTAAATACTGTACTTTTAATCTTAAGTACCGTAGTCAACCAAATCAAATCACCAAAATTTAGAAATTTACGGTAAAATATTAAATATTAAAATTTTTAATTATAAAATTCAATAAATTTTATATAATTTATCAGTTTTGCAAATCAGTTTATGATATATTGTTTTGATTGCTTATATTCACAAAAATTTTCCACCTAGGCGTTACACATAAGCACATTGTTGTATTTTTTCTTTTATTATTTAATCAATCGTCGCTAGACTGTTGCTGACAATTCTGTATAAGTTACTAAATCTATTCAAATTTAAACTTAAACGATACTGTTATATAGATGGGTCCCATATTTGCAATTCATTTCTCTTTTATAATCAGGATTTAACATTTTCTTTTTTAAATTACTTTCCTATTTGCTTGATGAATTCTTTCCACGATTTTCAAAGGATATTTTCACTATTCTTGAAATATGTAAAGTTGACTTTTTTCTCCAAAATATTGAAAAAAAAAAAACAAAAAAAAAAATTATTTAAATTTTTCATAACCACACATTATCCTTAAAATTCTTTATATACGTGATATTTCGCAATCTTTTATCAAGATTGCTTCGACGGACGTTAGGTATAAGTTTCAAAAACTCATTCCCTAAGATACAGAATTCACAACAATGATAGAATTTACAGTTTTTAAAACTTATACCTAATGTCCGACGAAGCAATCTTGATAAAAGATTGCGAAATATCACGTATATAAAAATTTTTTAAGATAATGTGTGGTTATGAAAAATTTTTATAATATTCAGTGAAATTCAATTTTTTAAAATTTATTTAACTTTTTATTTAAAATTTCTTTTAAACTAAATTTGAAATTAACTTTACCTTGTCTTTCAATATAAAGATTTCAAATTTAAATCTATATCTATATATAAATCTATATATATTATAAAAGGTAAAATTTGCATTAAGATTGGAAATAGATGTTAAATGAAAAAGAAAATGAAAAATGTGCTACTATTTGTTGAAACTCAGATTAGAATTTATATAACATCACATTTGGGAATAATTAACTTAAGGGATGTGACCTATGTCAGCGGAATCAACTACTACTAATAATAATAATAATTTACAAGGGATTATTTCTAACGAATATGAAAAATCGATAACCTAAGTTGTCTTTTATCTCACATTTATTTTCATTATCCTTCAGTCACTTATAATAAAACCCAATACAATAGAATAGATGGCAGTATATTTGTTACATAACCTGAATTCACTTATAATAACAGAAATCTGGAGTTGGATTTAAATAATTCCAACCGTTATAAACAATATTAAAGCAATACTTCGATAAAAATAAATGATTTTTTTCATTGTTTCCGAAATTGTTCACCGTCTTCAAATAATTACCGTAAGTCACTATTTGTGAATTTATTTAGAACATTGTCACTTTTCTATATTACAAGTAAATAACAAATAATAAAGAGAAATTAGAGATAAATGAGAAAGTAATAATAGATTAGATTATTTTATACTTAATTTCTATTAATAGAAAAACATTGTCACATTAATTAATTTACTTTTAAAAATCATACGATCAATTGTCCTGTGTTCTAAAATTCTTGATCTGATTTATTTAAAGATAATTTTGTTTCAAAATAACACAACATAATTATTTGAAACTTAGATGATGTTAAATTGAAAGAGACCACAAAATACTTTATTTATTCCAATAGGTTGGAAATAGTGAAGCAGATTCACTAAGTGCTCGACTTCCCTAAAGCTTTTGAGCAATTTGAAAACCCTTGAAATCGATTTTGACACCTTTGCACCTTTCCAAGGAGAACTGAATAGGTTCTGTTTCTCAAAAGAAAACGTTGAAACAATGAAAGTTTATTCAGAATCTTATCGAATACATTCAAAATGTCGCCTGATAGATGGCGTTATTAGTTGTAAGTCGAAGTATTAGGAAATGGAGTACTTGGAATCCATGTAAATCAGAACTTAATTTTATTTTGATGAACTTTTTTCAGCATTTCTGGAAGCAAACGTTGCAGTTTGTTGTTTTGCAACTTCCACCATATTTAAGTAAGCCCGTTTTGTGTTAGATTATCAGCACAGTTTTCATATTATTGTTAGTACTCTACGAATTGATCTTTATAAATCAACTTATATCGTTAAAAATCTCCATTTTTATTATTTGCATATAAATACCCTTTAAAGGAAAGTAAATTGACTACAGAACGTATTATCAGTTTCTCGATCGTTATACTAACGTTCATATTCGTTTAATGAATAAACTGCAAACTGGCTGCTTTTAAAAATACTAATTATATTTATATTTATTTTTTGTATTTTAGTTTGGGCTTGAAGAGAAATGAATCCTATTTAACCAAAAAGGAATACTACATGTCTCTGCAATTATCTGAATGAAGCATTTTTATTCATAACTTATTTTTTTTTATATAATATTAGTAAAATGATTTTTGTAATTATTTTCTCAAACTCGACATTTATAAATATCATGTAATTGAAAAGATAAAAAAAAAAATACTGGTGTTTAACAATGCACTATGAATATTAAAATTGTATTTTTTACTGGATTATTAAAACCGAAGTTCCAGATAACATTCATGATTTTAAATAATAAAAACTGTGAAACGTTTATCGAGTCTTTGTTGCAATACAACTGAACGTAAAAATTGCCTTCGAAAGCTTAGGGTGAACTATATTTTGCATTTAAAAGTTAAAGTGTCCCACTAGAGGCCATTGTGACCCTCGGGGTGGCGGGAGGTAAGGCACCCGGCGTTTCGTGACCGACTTGAGGTCGGGTGGTCAGCCCAACGCCAGCCCGACTTTAACCCCCGGGAAAGAAACCCGATACCCATTCTACAGAAAGCTGGGTAGATCCCAGAACCCGTTTGGAAGAGAAATGAGCGTAGAAAGATTCCCGCCCTCTGCCAAGCTGGGGAGAGTACCGGACACTTCCAACTCACAGGCAACCGCCCTTCCAATTTGGCTACCGGGCCCACAACTTACATATTTAGAAAAATGTATTGATTTAATATTATAATAACAATATATTTATATACAGTCAAATCTACCTGTACGTCTGTAAAGGACTGGCTTTATTTCTTAGAAATGATCTCTTACATTCCAAAGGGAGAAGTTCATTAACTTCAGCAAAATTATATTTCATGAAACAAATAAATTGATTTACTTCGCTGAAATAATTTCTATTGGACCGAAGAAAGACGACAGTTACTAAAAAATAAAATAGCGCTATCGACTAAATACAAATATAATTGACTGCAACCCATGAAGAGAAATGGATGGCACCCCTTCGCCAACCAGACTGAGGTCACTAGGATCTGCTAACAGATCCGAAGACTAAACAATGGCCATAGACAGCCGGAGTGAGAGAAGGAGAAGAAGAAGGCAACAAACATAGAAAAGCAAGGAAAAAGCCATGCCCACCAACGAATTCAAATTCATCATCCAATTAGTATGTCATAATTCTTCCAAACGTCTCTTAATAATTAATCAATTAAATGTAAACTTGCCTTATATATTAATGTATTTATGCTCATGATGTAAAGTTAACATGATCTTAGAGATTTCTGTGTAAAAACATAAACCACAATACATTGGTCTCGTAGTATTGAACTCCACTATAGTTTTCATTTCACAGAGGATTTGATAAGATATTAATGGATTTTTATATTTTTAAATGATTGAGTCAAGACCAAAATAATCGTATTTCAAGTTGGTCCTTTAATATGAATCGTACCAAACTCTTATTAACAGAAAATGGTTTTCTGTTAATAAAATCAGTTATGAGTATACAACCACATATTAACAAATAGGAAATCTAAACGTTGAACATTTTTTTTCTTCTAATGTTCGGACCCTTGGCAATTACGAGTTTTGGCCTCTACAAGAGGAACATTCTGTGAATTATTTAATCGAAGTATAGTTGCCCAGGAAAATCGAAATAGTTCACATTCTACTCGCAAAAACAAAATAACAAAGGAGAAAGATACAGCCATGTCTACTCGGTGATTCGAACCCGAGAATCAGCTTCGTGGCAATTCATCGCGTTGATCACAAAGTCTAATACAAAAGAAAGTTGAAAAGTGAGTCTTTGTATATTCAGTCACTAAATTAAAAATTAAATTTAAGAATCTAAATTTTTAATATAACATCTTTTAGGTATCCTGTCAACAATGTCCAATTGCAAATGTACAATCGGGCTTCTTGTAAAGGAAGAGTATCTTATTTATCAAATTAGGTTAAGTTTTACAGATCCCTCGAAATCAAAAATTACTTATTAAAGCAATGAAGTTATTTTGTAATACAGTGGAAGATATTTTTTTCAGGATTATACATATTTCTGTAGAAAAGGATGAATTTGATGCTGACATAGAGGTATTACCTCGATACTTTAGTAGTCAATTAAATCAGTGTAATAAGTAATCTGTATAATTAGGATAATCTATAAGTTACCTGTCAGATTTAATTAGTACAGTATAAATTCAAGACAATATAGTTTTTGAAAAAAAAAACTGTTAAGAATACAATATATCTAAAAGAATATCTAACGAATATTTGAAATTAATAGAAGTGAAGCACAGTTGAGTCACCCAATGATCACTGTTCATTTATAAAACAAAACTAAAGCTTTTAATGTAGAACTTTGGACTTCCTTATAGCTTATTTTTATCTAAGAATTTGCGATAAATCTTTTATCGAGGCATCAGAATATTGGATAACATTGTATGCTTTTATTAACTCTTCCACCTTCTTCCTTAGATAAACTTTTATCTCGTAATAAATGATATCTAATGACAAAGAAAAAGGAATGAATAAAAAAATAAATTTAATTAATCCAATAGATTTTAATGAAAATAAATAAATAAAAATTGTGATTGATTTTTAAAGATTTTTAGAACTCGATTCAAAGTGAAATGGCTTTCTCGGCAATACTGTTGTCATACAATGATAAATGTTCTTTTTTGATATCTTTTTTAGAATATCTTTAAAGCAAAGGTGACGAAAAAGCTCTTAACTGTATTGTAAAAGAAAAAAAAGTATCCTAATTGCGACATATAAATAAGAAAAACAGCTTTACTTCTGTTAAATTACGTAACTACATAGTTAATAAATTATTATTATTTAATTGGTTCACACAACTATCTTTTCTGATCTCTTCAAATCCTATCTAGATAAGTAATTTTCTCAATTAAATTAAGCGGTAATTAATTGCAATGATGACAGTTTGTTTACAAATTCCGAAGCCTCTACATGTTTTATGGTTTATTGTTAATATAGAAAGGAATAATAATAAAAGGGAAATGCCTATAAAATGAAAATTACAGGGTTTCAGATGGATGCTTTCAGCCATTCATTTATCTAATCTATTGTATTGTCAGCTGATCTTATGTAATTGTGATTCTCGCGCAGTGGGGGAGCTGTCTTATTTAGGTTTCAGTTTGAAAGAAGAAAAACACTCGTTTCTCAAAAGACGTACGATGGAACCACAAGAAGAAGTCTTACATTTAGATTGTAGAATTGAAGTCACAAAGGATGATATCAACAAAGAGGAACTTTTTAAACTTTTGAAGCATTTAAAACCTAATTGGAACACAAAAGATTTGATTTGCACGGTAAGAAATAGTTAGATAACTAATTATATAGTTAAAACAATTGCATTCGTTGTCTTGTTGTCTCCGGGAAGGAAAAATTAAAACTGATGAAAAATTTCAATAAATAACGTTAACTGACTATTTTCTCTAAAATCACAACAATTATAGGGAAAAGATAATATATGGGATTTTGGGAACTATGAAATGCCAAAAAGCTTTTAGATACTTATGGGTATTATAAACTTTAACCTATACGACGTCTCAGCAATGGATAAAGCAGATTCAATCAATAGAAGTAGTTATATTTACGTAATAATAAAATTTAACGTACTTTGCGAGCAATAACATCAAAATATAAAACGTAAACGTACAGAACCACAGATTCACTGAGCTGTTTTTTGGAAATTGTGATTCAAGACAGAAACAGGCTGTCTTGAATCACCGGTATCATAATTTTAAAAAAACAGTTCAGTGAATCTTTATTTCTATAGCGTTCATATTTTATATTTTGATATTATACTTTGAAGTTATATTTACAATTAAACTATTTCCAAATGAGTGAATCTCCTCGCTTCATTGCTTTTAGTTTTCTTAACCATTTCCTCGTTAGAACGAGGAATAGAACTCAGCCGCCACTGAGTTTTCTCCTCACAGAAATGCTTCTTAGTAACTTAAAAGATTATAATAATTAAAGATACATGATATTCAAATCTTGCTCACGTGTGCAAATGTATCATACTTTACTTTCTTATAAATATTGAACTTTTTAAATCAAAATGTGAAGGCGACAAAAATTAAACCAGTAAGAAGAAGTTACTGAAAGAACTGAAGGGTTATTTCTCTTAAAATTATTTCGATTTTTTTTTTTTATTTATATTTTTTTTAAATAATGAAATTAAATAAAATTTTAAAATTGATAAATTAAAATTGCAGCAAAAAAATTAAAAGGTTAAAAAATTAAATATAAAAATTAAAACCAACAGTTTCGATGGCTAACCAGTTATCATTATCAAGTGAACAATATACACAAGAATAAAACATTTAGAAGATCAAGAAAACGAACAATAAACTTTTGGTTTCTAAATGTTTTGTCGTTGTGGACATTGCTCGCCTTTATAATATTGAATTGACAGTCATCGAAACTATTGATTTTAACTTTTATTTTTAAACATTTTAATTTTTCTTGTGCAAATTTATTTAATTTATTAAATCAAAATTAACGTGCGGACCAAGTTAAAACTTCAAAGAAAACAATACAAAATCGCGCAATAACTAAACAACAACAAAAATCACTGAGCTTATTTTTGGATATTTTGCTGGGAATGGGAGACGGCGCCGTTTCGGGTTTCAACACCCTCTTCAGCCCGATCCCGCCCAGCATAACTCAGCTCAGTGAAAAGGGACAATACACCAAATGGACAAACAATTAAAACAATGACCCCTCAGTTCAAATACATCAACAATCAAATTAACAATAAAAGAGGGTAAAAACAAATTCACGCCAGCAACTCGCTTAGACTAATAAGAATTTCTGTATTGCGGGTTTATCTTTCAAAAGGGTCTTTATCTTTCAACTTTAAGTAATCTTTACTTGTATGTTAAGCTTTTTTTTATTCATATAAATGAAAATTTTCTATTTATTTAAATTATTATAACTGTTGAATAAAAGTAACAGAATTTTTCCATTTAAAAAAAAAAATAATATCTGCATTACTTATCTTGAATATTTATTGTAAATTATCTAAATGCAATTAATTTGAATCCTATCAAAGCACGTGCAAATCAGTTGATTACTAAAAAGATTAATAAGGATTGTTAAGATATCGATAAAAATCCAAGGTTTCTATTGTAATGAGTTTCTATGGGAAATTTGACCTTCAAATTTAAAATCAAGCTTTAAATTTAGAAAGAAAAGCAGGAACTCGTTGAATATTATTAATCTACAAATTATGTTTTAAGTTACTTTTCAATTGTCTCAACTGCTGTAACTTCTCAGAACTTAAAATGCGGTCAAAGTTGAACCTAAAATATCAATGATGAAGTAAACATGTTTACTAGATGATTAGTTGCGACCGTCTTTCAGTATCTTGGCAGTTCTAATAAATCCAGCTCACTACCGAAATTTCGGAAATTTCGAAAATTCCGAAATAAGTAAAATTTTTCGATAACTAATTTGTACAACAGATAATTTTCAATACAGATACCCTATTTAAATCCATCGATACAAGTTGTGCGGTCAGTCATTATCATTTCTCTGCGCTTTTCGCATTTATTCACTATTATTGTTACTAACCTGAATTTTATCTGAAAAGTTTTGTAAACTATTAAATTATGTAAACAATGACTTCAAGAAAGTTAGGTGTTAGTTAGGACGAGTGTCCGGCCTCTCACCTCTGAGTACCGGGTTCGGTTCTCATGTGGGTTTCGTGATGGTAGACGATCCGCGCTGGGCAGGTTTTCTCGGAGTTCTCCCGTTTCCCCTGCACTTCTCTCACCATACTTTCTCAGTCTTTCTCTCCATTTCTCCATATTTCCGTGGGATACTACAATAGACCAATAGATAGTACAAAGTGCTTGGCTTCTCTGCCACCCACATTCACTACATAGGACGAGTGTCCATTAAGATTTTATAATGACGTAGATTGTTTTTGCTTTAATATTGATTTTTCAAATAAAGACTATTTTTGAATATAGTCGAACTCCGCTTTTACACTTTTCAAGGGACTGAAAAAATGGTGTAAATTGAGGGAAAGTGTAAATTTTGGGAAATGGTTTCCTCATACCAAGCACATTAAGGATACAATGTTCAATACATAGAATGACTTGTAGTCAATGTTTGGAACTTTTACAACAGACAGGACTATATTAAATACTACAATTATTAAATATTTAATTTAGAAAAGCAAATTATCATTAAAGTACGTTATTTTAATCATTTTAAAATCTGAAAATATAATGCCTACCCACACATTTCAAACGAAATAAGACACTAGTTCTTTTACAAAAGAAGTCTGATATTTTAGATTGTTTCCATCTTTTATGTCTCAAGTTTTCTATTTGTTTCTCTAGTTGATACAGTTTATCAAAAAACTGAATCATTTTCTTCTGTAAGAAGAAAGATAACTCCTTAGATTACATTTGACCGGAAAGGTGCACTTTAGTTTTGAGTAAATACGGTAGTTTGTCCAGATGCCATTGGATCTGCATAAATTGATCGTATTTTGCCGAAACTTATGTTGGTAGTCGCCATTTTATGTTTAATTTTTCGCCTGGACGCCATCTTTTTCTTTTACTCCGTTTGGGGGAAACAACGTAAATTGCGGGAAGTTTGACAATACGACAACAGATGAAAACTATTTTTATAATAATAGGAAAATTGAAGAGGCCGAGAAAACAATGTGGTAAATGACGGGAACCGTTTTTTGCGGGAATGTAAAAGGGGGTTCGACTGTATCTGCAAAAATTACTATAGAAGTGTTTGCTTTAGAAACGCTATTTACCGTGATATAGTTTCGTGAAGGGTTAAATTTCAAATTCGAATTGTATATATGCATAATCGCAGGGTCTCTTTATCTGTAGTCCCTCTTTTTGCTACGACTTCATATTTTATAAATCTTTGTAATAATGAATAATTACCTAGATATTTTATTGAGAGAATGTTGCTATCTCTTGCTTTCTCAGCGTAAGCATTGTAAATATCATCGAATGTGGAAAGTTTGGCTTCTGGTGATGGAAAGTATATGAATCTGTCAGTTTTGTTTTGAATCAAGGAATTAATTGCACATGTTTTTGTTGTTTTTTTTCCTTACGTTAAGTCTCTTTTAATTAGGGACAATCTCTTTTAATTAGTAGAACTACAAATAACTTAAGAACATCGTAGAAATACTTACTTTATATTACTGTAGTAGCGGTTGCTCCAAGATTAGGCGACAAAATGAGCGGCAGTTGAGGAACATTGCATTGTAAGAAATTATGTTCTTTGGTTGGCTGTTAGGCAGTGAAATCAAAATCGGGCCAAGCATTGCTAAGGCCAGCCCTGTTGACAATATTAGCTCTGTATAATAAACAAAATCTACTTATACCAATGATTTTCTTGACTTCTTGCAAAATGAGTTTTATTCTTATAACTTGTGCAAAGGGAGCGATGACATATCTTTTTTCAAAAAAGTTATAAGGATAAGTCATCGCTCCCTTTGTTTGCGAACTCATTAAGAGGATTTATGAAGAAGAAGCAACTTTTTCGATTCAATTTTACACAATGAAGTTTTTTTTTCCCCAACGATTCAAAAAATTACCACGATTTTTTTTTCTTCTTCTTGAAAATATATTTACAAGAAACTTTTAAGTTTTTTTCCCCAAAGTCGTCTATGTTGGTGTTAATTCACACAAATAAAAATTGCGTTTACTTCATTCAAAGCTCAATTAAAATCTTACTTAATTTCCTACCGGGTTTTCCTATGGTCGTTTTACATTTTGTTTTAGTGGGATATGACTTCATGAACTGTTAAATTTAAAATAAGAATCATTTCTTCATCATCGAAGGAAGGGTCTCTTTATCTACCGTCCCTCTTTTCTTTTCTATTTGTGTTTTCTTTCTTTATCATATTTTTTTCTTATTAACAATGTCATTGGATATTTTGAAGATAGCGAAACCTGAATAACGAAATGTTTAAAAAAAACAAACAAGCACATGCAACTGAAACAGATTCAAAGATCAAAGAAATAGAGGGAATCCTTCTTATCTGACATCATTCCAGATACAAAGGTTAAACTAGAGATTGTATTTTAAGCTAATGTAAGTCATCAGTTTGTAGACTGGCTCGAACGATAACTGTTATCAACTAA
>JAFIDM010000005.1:34722589-34817142 GCA_023159025.1 Thereuonema tuberculata
TAGGTTTTTTATTGTTATTTAATTTGGGACGCTAAACTCCACGATTATCTACATTAGTAATATTCTGCATCGGTTTTTTTACATTCTAAAATGTGTTATGTACGATTCAATTATATCAATTAAAAGGATTTTTTTTTTTCGTCTCTGTGTAAATAGGGACTCGGCAGAATTCAGTTTTTTAATTCCTGAACTCCATTTTCGTAATGAGATTGCTGACTGCTGAAACAAAGGACAACTGTTGAAAACAATCCAATGGGTTGATTTCCCGCAACGAAAGACAAATCTTGTAACCAATCAGGAATCAGCTTTGAACGCAAGACGTACTTCCGCTTCTATGAACCAAGATCACAGAACCTCAGTTCAGTTGTGCCTGCTGTAGCTTGGTGCAATAAGGCTGAACTTCGATTTGAGGTTCAAGCTGAACTCGGTTCATGGAAACCGTAGTTAAACGTTACTTTGGTGCAACCGGGCATGAGTAGATCACAGTATCTTGCCTTTACCTATTGAATACATTTTATTTCTGTCAGCTTAGAGTTGATATTGTCTTTTAAACTGAAGTAGTTTAAAGCTTGTAAATCTTTCTCAAGAATTCTGTCGCTCATCAACTTAAATATCTTAGTTATGGTCTTTGAAAGGATTTTTCACAATATTCAGTCAGGGAACACTAGAATGTCTTACTTTCTCCTTTTCTTTCATCTGTATCTTTTGCATAATAATTAAAAGAAAAGTTAACATTTTTTTTTTTCATGCTCTTTAATCTAGAAAATTATTCCTTGACATGATGACAGTAATTACATTCTTTCTGTTGGATGTGCAGGAGGAATATTAGCCCTTCTTTCCACTGGTTCTCAGTAGAAGGCTTTCAAGAAGTATACTTTTGTTATACTTGTATTTTTGGGTTTTTCATTTTTTTTAATAAAAGGTGCTAATTTCCTAAAATTTGTTTTGATTTCTTTTTTGTTTTTACATTATATATAAATGTGACAATTAAATGTTTTATGTGAACAATATTGTAACCTACATTTTTGCTATATATTGGAACTGGTAAAACAATTAAAAAAGAAATTGTATTTGAAGCCTAAAGTGACAACAGCTAACAAAGTAGAGGCAGATTTTATTCAAAACTATAATTAAATAAGCGTGAAATAAGTGATAATTTTAGTGTTTGTAAGATTTGATCTTTGGGGAGGATAATTCCTAAAATTTGTTATTTAAATAAATGCGAACAATGATTTTAGAATGCCTGGTGGGCTTTTTTTTATCGATAAATATCCGAATTTGTGAGTCGAAAGTTGGCTTGAGCCACGCCCACCAGAAACGCTTGGCTGCCATATCGCTTGCTTCAGCTATGATGTCACAACTGATGAAAGTTTCACTTGTGCTGTTGAGTGCTATTGAAACGGTGGTGGTTCACTAAATTAACATAATCAATGGAAATAAATTTTAAAGGTGAAAATTCACAATGTTACAGATACTGTATTGTAACATTTTGTAAATGTCAACAAATTGCTACACCGCAAAATATATATATCGTCTGGCTATATATATATGTATATATATATATATAAAGATATTATTAGTCGAGACAAATTTTCAGCCCGAAATCTACTGTTTGTATGTCAGGATCATTTTAATGTAAGCAAAATGGATAACTACGTGTTTAAATATGTTAATAAGTAATTTTTGTTTAATTATTAGCATATTTAATAAAAACTAATTGTTAAGAAATCTCAGGTTTCTGAGGCCGACGTGTTGTCGTTGGCATTGTAGAAACTCTTAACTGTATTGTGACATTACATGTTAATAAGTGAAATATTTAGATATATAATCAAAGATATATGTAGTTCAGAGTGTTGCTTTGGAGGTTTTTTTTTTGGTTGAACAGATTGGTTTGGAGGTTTTTTTTTTTTTGGTTGAACAGATCAGGGAATTATCAGGGAATTTTAAAAGAAATTGTTCATGAAATCAGGGAAAAAAATCAGGGAATTTTTTTATTCAGATTTTGTAGACACCCTGTAGTTATATCAACATACATCTTCAGTCGAATATTTGACAACTGATAATAATCTTAAAAGTTAGCATTATTTAATGTTGGGCATTAAGGCAAAAAAAAAATGTTCAGTATTAATAAGCAAAGAAGTTAAATGTTTAAAATTCTTATTTATATATATATTTATTCCAAATTAATGTGATCTGGTTGTAAATTTATATATACATATATATATATATATACTCCACCTCCCTCCGGTTTAATTACGTCTTTTTTTTTTTTTTTTGCCTTTAAACAAATGATTTTGATCAAATGGGTTGGTAACGCTGTCATTTCCCCTGAAATTTTTTAAATTTTAATATAATTTTTGTAATTTCTTTCTTGCAAGAAATACAAAAGAAAAAAAGTTAAGCCTCATGAGTGCTCCACACTTGATTTTTTTTTATTTTTTAAAAAAATAATAATCAAGAAGTATAATATTGATGCATAAAAATTTCAGAAGGCAGTAGAATTGCTGCCGAATAGGTCTTGTATAAAAAAATATTACAATATACTAAATATAAAATTAAACTTAGCAAATTATCAGAATTTAATATTGCCCAACTAAAAAAAATATAGTTTTGTAGACAGTTATAAAGTTTAGGAGATAATTTACTTTTAACATGAAGAAAAGATGAGTACAGATTAAAGTAAAACACCAAATCAAGTTCTCTAGAAATCAAATTCAGGTCCAAGTTTGTCAGTTGAGTTGCTTGACTAATTGTTGATATAAACTGAATAATTTCTGGATGGTTCATCAATCTCATCATTTGGAGTTATTACGGAAAGGATATAGTAATTCATGCATGATAATTGAAATTGTAAAATTTGAAAGGAATAAAGCAATGAAATTTATGTACAAAGACTGACTAAAGCATCAAAGCAATGGTTAGGATCCAGTAGAGGAAGAGGCAATGCCAGAATCACGAGAACTTCAGCTGAACTGTGCAGATCCACTAAAAAAGACAAGGTACTGAAATTTGCATTTTTTCATCTTCAGTTGTTTGTGATAGGTTATAGACTTTCAGCTGGATGTTGAATGATTCCACAAGGAGGCAATGGGATATATTTTACAAGTAAGTGTGTTTCACTTTCATTTTTCTCTTTATTTTAATACATGCTTGTTAAACCTTCAAATTATAAAAAATTGTTACTCAGTTTTGTCCACCCTTCTGGACTGCCCCTATGAGTTGCTGTAGTTCCTTTACAAGAGTAAATTAAGAATTAGACATCATTTTCAGCTGCTTCTCATCTAAACAAAAGCATGATAGAATTGCAGTATTTTTTGGTGGTGGTTAGAATTGCATTTAGCTGAATATAAGAGCTTCAATATTACTTGTATAGCACGAATCAATAATTTTTCAATGCTTTAAATATCTAGAAAGAAACTATTTTTTTATCTACAAATCATCCTTGCAGTCTTATTTAATTAGATTTGTGGCCGATTGTCTTAGAAATTTAGAGGACTTATAAATATTGTCTTAACTTTGTAAAGCTTTTAATTTTTATCAAATGTCTTTAACTTACATTAATATTTTTTTCAAAATTATTGATCTCTTAATCTGCATATCTTAATGTGAAAAACAGTTAAATCTTTATTGCTACATCCCTTAATGAAATAACTTTTGATTCAAATGATCTAGAAACAAATTGTAATCAATTTCAATTAGGAGTGAAGCAGCTAAGAAAACTCTTGGAAAATACCGTTATACCAATAAATCCTGGATCTCACCTAATATTTTATCTGTTTGTGAATGAAGCAATTTTTTTACCATCTTTTTACAATTTATTTAAATGGAGAAAAATATATAGAACATAAAAATCTGCCATTATTTCATTGATCTGCGGAGAGCCAGTGACTGTGTCTGACATGATGCTCTTTGGGAAATTTTACAATATTATAGGGTTAATGGCAAAATAATATGACTAATGACAACCTTACATTCTTCCTCGGAAATGGTTGTTGAAATAAAGGTAGACATAAAACTCTACCAATGGAACGTGAAGTTAGCCACCGTTGTAAACTCTCGCCACTATTATTTAATTGCTTTCTCGAATTTGTGGTTAATAAAACTTTGGAAAATTATAATTTTGGTTTTGAATAACTTGAAATTTGCGGACGACATTGATCTTTGGCAGAGAGCAAAGCTGATCTTCAAATCATTACTGACAAAATACATTGAACTTTTAAGGAATATAAACTGATGACATAATACCCAAAAGTCTAAAATATTGACCCAGTTCCTCTGTTGGTATGAGCATAGTTTCCAGTGAGAGAGAACCAAGATTGCAAGGGAAGAATTGAAGAAGCTAAATAATTTACCTACCTTATTAATGTTACATAGAAATGGAAGTTCTGGTTCAGATGTGAGAACAGAAATTGCAAAAGAAACAACAGTTCAAAAATTAAAAACATTATGGACATGAAAAAATGAAAATTAACACAAGGCTTCGACTTATTGATTCACATAAGTCTTATAAGGTCTGTACTCCTTCATGGCTGCGAAGCATGGATACTATTGAACATGGCGAACGAACACTACTTGCCTTTGAAATGAGATCTAATAGAAGGCTATTAAAAGATACCATACACTGACCATGTCAGAAATGAGGAAGTAATAAAAAAGAATATGTGATCTTAGGAGTCCACGTGAAAATATCATCAGAAGGATTACAAGAAAACATCGTCAATTGCTGGTCAAATTGGGAAAAAAAAAATACCCTTCCAAATCCATCTTTGGGGTGCTTTACCTCAGGCCAAAAGGGAAGAGGAAGACCCAGAATAATCTGGATGGATATCATTAAAAAATGGATTAAGTTTTTTGCAGAACTTAAGGTCAGGTATCTCAGCAGGAGGAATTGGAGGTACTTAGTTAGAACTATCTCCTATGATCTGTCCCAAAGGTCCTAGTAAGGACTGGGTTGAAGAAGATTTCGATGCCATATTTGAAAGAGATATCTGGCTGCAAATTTTTTAATTAATTGCATAAACATTTTTTTTAAAAACAATTTTTACAAACTATCTATAATTTTCTATCTGCAGCCAATTGTCAGTTCTCCAAATAAGAACAGCTGCTGTAAATAGTAAAAGTACTTTTAAAGCTAAAAAATGTTTCTCTGATGCAAGTACAATACTACTTTATTCTTATTTATTCGCTAAAGTAAAGTAGAAAGATAAGAAAGTTTACATTATCTATTGGTAATTAAGACAGTGTCTATATCTTCCATTGACTGTATTTCAAATTCAAACCAATATCTTAACCCAAAAAGAAATAATTTGGAAACATTTTTTTTTTTTTAAATAAGTTTTTTCATAAAAGTAAGCCCCCCCTTTTTTTTAAAAAACTTAGAAATTTTAATAAGTTAAAAAAAAAAAAAAATACTTCTTTCACTCTTTTGTGTATATTTTTATTGCAGTCAATGACTTGTTCTCATTTCACACCTTGCTCCTTTTAAAAAAGGAATTGCAAACTAAAATATGTGTGTGATCAAAGAAACGAACAACTGTAAAAGAACTCGTTTGGAACAGAAAAGGCACAAGAACACTATTGAATTTGAGATAGTTCATTCAAGTGTTCATAGATGGCGCCACTGTTCCAATTAATCATCTAAATATTCACAGAACAGATTTCCGAAATTAACTCCCCCCCCCTCCTTTTATGTCAATATTGCTTCAGATTGTTTAAAATATATGAATAGAAGAATTAGATTTGCAATAAGTAAAATTACAACATCGTAGATTTATAACCGTATTGATATATACCAGACATGGGCATACATGAGGTCAATGAGAGTCACATTCTGGATTTTCATATATGTAAAGAGCCACACTATAGTCACGTACCATAGTATTAAACACACAAATTCAAATTTAATTACATTTCTATACAAATCTTAATTGCTATATAAAGTTTAAAAAATACATAAATAAGAAAATAAAAGAAAGAAAACACAAAATAATTAGTTCAAAATTTTATATTGAATAAAAATAAAATGTAATAAAAAGTTTATTTATCATTTTTAGCTAAATCTCTAAAATTTGGTGTAAAATTTGTTTCAGCCGTTCAGCAAATCTGTCAAATGCTCGTTTGTTAGCTGTGAACGCTGCTTTGATTTTACAAAGTTCATAGAGGAGTATAACGATTCACAACTATACGTTGTACCGAAAATGGAAAATAATCGGCAAGCAGCTTTTTTTTTAATTAGAATATTTGAATTCTGGCACAAGTTTCCAAAATTCAATTATGGTATTTGAGTTGTGGTGCATTAGTAATGCCTGATCTTCTTTCAATTCTAATTACTCTAATTCCGCAGCTCCTCTTTCAGCAAGTATTAATAATTCAGACAATGGAAAGTCATTTTCAAAAATATCAAAAATAAATGGGTTTACAAAAGATGCAAATGTAGGTTTCAAACTTTAAAATATTCAAACCTATGTTTGAAGTCTATTTGTAATTCCTTTAATTTTTGTTTATATTCTTCCAACTTTTCTTCTTTAATATTAATCCTATTTTCTTTCACTCGCAGAAAATGATTTAATGTCGTGAACAAAAAGCTGCAGTTTTGTTTCAAAACTAAACATAGTTTGGGACAATTCTACGATATTTTTATCTTTTCCTTATAATGACAAATTTAGTTTTTGCAAATGTTTTAACATATCTGTGAGGAACATTAAATCAGAAAGCCACGTTTTATTTTCTAGTTCAGGAAATGTTTTTCCTTTTTCTTTTGTAAATGCTATGATAGGATTTAAGAGTTCCACAAAACGGCTCAAAACATTGTAGGTTGAAAGCCATCTCACAACACACCAAAGCGATAAGTTATTGGGCATTTCGTGTGTATCTTCATTCATTTGTAACTCTTTTATCAGATATGTATAAAGGGAAAAGAAAATACCTATATTTTTATCAAGAGATATTGGGAGCCGCACTTTACCCAACGAAGAGCCGCATTTGCCCACGTGTGATATATACTACTCAAACTCGATATTCAAGACTGTTGCAAATGCACTACTAAAAATGTAGGCTAAAGAAACAAACTGGAATAACTAAGATAAAATATACAATTAAAAATATTGCATGAAAAGAGTTAAAACAAGAGGTGCGGATGTTGATGTTTGGAGAGACGATGAACTTATTTGTTATAAGTTAACTGCGTACCATTCAACTGATAAAGTTGACATAACACCTAAGTAAACTATCAAGGATGCTATAAGTAAAGAAGGATGGACAACTCTCAAAAACCTAATGCCTTGATGGCATCCTAAGAAATGGTGGTTCATGATGAAGATCCTATAGTTCAATGTGCTTATTTCCTTTGGAGGATTTCATAAGCTTGCCAAAAAGAAAAATGACATGTCTTTAAGAAAGTCGAGACCTTTTTTTTAAAGATAATATCCTCAACTTTGCTTACTTGCCCTTGTATAGATTTCTTCATTGGTCCTGGTTCCGAGTATTTCTGACTCTACTGCAGTTGTAAGTAGAGACTTCCATTTATCAAAGCCACAATTTGATGCCGTTCACCAAAGTTCCTGTTTGAATTCATGTCATTCCAGATAGAAATAGGTCTTCACCAGATAGATTAGGTAAGGACTGTATATGTATTCTTTCTCTTCACATTTAATCTCTTGCTTTTCAAGTTTTTATTTCCATTGGTAACCGTGATTGATGAATTTGTGTGTACTATGTTTTATCTAATGGAAAAGATTACAGACATTGACTTTACATATAAGGCATCTCTTCTCTTGAAGACTTTGTCATTCGTAATATGAATCTAAATTGGTTGGATGTTTCTTGCCACTAGAAGGACGCTTTAACAAACTCTCAGTGATTTACAATAAAATGATTTGCCAATAAATTTCCTTTTTTAGTATGTTATGTTATTTTATTATGTAGTGAATCTGGGTGGCAGAGAAGCCAAGCACTGCGACCGGAGGTCTATTGTACTATCCCACGGAAATAAGGACAGATGGAGAGAAAGACTGAGAAAGTATGGTGGGAGAAGTGCAGGGGAAACGGGAGAATCCCGAGAAAACCTGCCCAGCGCGGATCGTCCACCATCACGAAACCCACATGAGAAGCGAACCCCGGTACTCAGAGTTGAGAGGCCGATGTCACAGCGACAACGCCAACCGCGCGGCCTCCTTTTTTAGTAAGTAATTAGTGTTAATTTATCGAATTTCTGTCAATATCAACAGAAAGATCACGTTTCATAATTTTTTTTTTTGTCAAAGGAGAATTATTCATTAAAAAATTACAGGAAAGTGTAAATCAAGTCGTTGTCGCATAAAAAAAATAATAATTGGCTTTAGTATTCAAAAAATTATCTCCATTCTGTTTTTCTGCTTTCTCAAAATATCTGATGCTGATTTAGATTAGCTAATCCCTTGTAAATACCTTGTTTTTTTAATTTATTCCTAATTTTCTAATAAATCAGTTTTTAGTTTTGTTTTCTTGTCTTATAAATTTCTCTGTTGAAAAGAAAACTTAAGCATTTGAAATTCATAAAAATAAAATAAAATATTAATAATTCCAATTATAAAAATTGGTTGTCCGTAGTTCACAAATGCTGACTAGACGAGATATTTAAATCGTTTTAAATTCATTGTTCCTATTGTTTCTCTTTGTTTAGCAATTGAAATTTACTACTGTAATCTATAATTTCTATCTGACACACTTTATACTATTTCAACAATAGTGTATGAATATCATTTGACGTCTTGCTTGGTAAATTATGGCAATTGTTTCATTAATACTATTTCTTTTATTTTGAAATGTCTGAAAAACTGCCTTGAAGTCCCGGAAATATTTGATTGATTTTTATTTCTATAAATTAAAACATAATGTAAACTTCAAACTGTGGTAAGTGTTGTTTCAAATAATCCTTATATTCTTATTATTAACTAATTTTAAAAATTTAAACACTGAGAATTGATTTTGGAAAATTAGGCTTTTTTATTTCACGGAAGTTCAGTTGAAGATTTTTAACTTAAGACTTTGTCTTTATTTGGGAATAATCAAATGTCTAGTAATTTTTTTTATTTTTTTATTTGTGGTCTAGTACAAAACTAGATACAGCATTAGAGTAAGATACGAGAATTTCTTCTATTTTTACAACATTATGCCATAGAATGAATTGAACTATATAAGAATTGCTACAATTTTTGTGTTACGCTTCTTGTTTTTTTTTTTTTAAAATACACAAATTGAAGTTTTTGTAATCTTATCTAAAATCCAGGAAGCATTTTATTTGCTAGTCGTTTTGAATATATCTTTTGTTCGAGAGCTGCAACAGTTCGTTGATTTAATTTTATACGCTATAGTTTCTTTTACAATATGATGTATATCTCTCCACAAATACAATACAAATCATTGCTTCCAATAAGCAAAGAACAATGATTTATGTTGCATTAATTACTTCGTTTTATCAATCTAGAAAATTATTGTTGACCACTCTGCTTTGGCATAGAATTGATATCTACATGATGAATAGCCTTTTTTTTTTTAATTCAGTTTTAGATAAGGAATGTTTAAGATTCAAGATTGTATTTGTATACTATAAGTTACTTTTTATTATTATTTTTATTTCATTATGACATGTCATGCAGAGCATCCACTTAAGAGGCCATGAATATGCTAACGATATAATAAATTTCCTAAGAATTTTATTATAAGACAAATAACAATCTTTTTATAATAATTTATACTAGTTGACCCGTGCGAATAATTCGCATGATATCTTTCATGGTATTTGAATGGTAATATAATAATGTTGAAATAAGTAAATGCAATTATTTATTATTGAAAGGTATTTTTATTTTGAAGAATAGTAATTTAGTTGTGATGAGAAACGTTATCATATTGTGTACCGACAAAAAACAAAAAAACAAACCAACTTTGAGAAATAATAAACAACTCTAATAGCTGTCGTGCATATTAGTTCAACAGATTGTCAATAGATGGCGCCGTCTACATTTTTATAAAAAGGTTTTTGAAATAAAGTTTTTTAATGAAAACAATAATTTTAAACAATTTGTTTATTTTTCGTCATTAGCGGTGAACGTAATCTTCAAAATGATGTCTCAATCATTAATTTTGATGAAGTATTAAGAGAGATATTACAAACCGACAAAAAATACACCTTTGAGAAATAATATCTAGTGATAATCAATCAGATGTTTCAGACAATTTCAAAATTCTTAATTTCTGTTTCATCGTTTGGGTTTGCATTTTTTTATAATTTCTAATTCATATAATGTTATTAGCAATAGATATAACAGCAAATTGCTTATTTAGTGTTTTATATTCACAATTATTCACAAATATCACAATGCTTTCCTTTGAAGTGTTTATTTTAACTTGACAAATAATGCGGGGAAAACCAGCAAAGTTGCAATATAGGAAATACCTGAATAAAACTTACTTTAGCAGTTCATGTAAATCAGTGAAAAAAGGTGAGAATTATAAGATTATGTTTCAGTCTTACAGAATTACATGCTTATTTTATCAGCAAATAAGTTGATAGATAATGCATAACAGCAATAACATTAGTCAATTATATAAAATGTTTGATATTCATCAGGATAAAAAAAATAGGATAAAAAATGAAAAAAATCATGGAAGTGCTCAGGAGAGAAGCATTAAGATCTTTTTACGATATAGAACCTGTTAGTGTTTCAATTTTGTTAGATTATTTTTTTCAGATTTATGACAACTTTTTATCCGATAATTTTTTGGATAGTTCTTTTTAGGTTGAATGACAACTCTTTAATAGAACTTGGAAAATACCAATTAGAGAATCGTAATTTCCAACAAAGACCATGATGCTCGTTAGCTCAAATAAATCCATTTTCTTCTTCAACTGGAATAAATCCCCACAATTGGTAATGTTTCTGTGTTATCAGAACTGAAGGCAAATTCCTTTCATTGTTTTTTGTTGTTTTCAAATCAGTAGTTTATATGCTGGAATTTTTTCTTTGTCATATTTGCCATAATATTTAAGACATATTCACAATTAAATCAGTTATAGAATTGACGGAATACATGAATAGCATTCTACATAACTCACTTTTGGGAAAAGAAAGACTTAAAGATTTCTTTGTAGATAAAATTTATTAATAAACTTAACTAGAAGGAAAACTAATACTTTACTAACTCCAAATTAACAGTGCAGTTCAGAGAAAACGAATGAAATGAATTTAATATCGAATTTACATTCTTCTAACTCTTTTGACTGCTTCTAAAGATTTATTGATTCGTTTCAAATCAATATTTGTTATCAAATAATACCAAGTTCTTATTTATTTTTACTATAAAACAATTCGCTGTCAATTGCGTAGTTAATTGGAAATACTTTTTGTGCATTCTTTCAGTTACATTCGAACTCCCTCCAATATCAGTGAAAATGCTTTCCGTTGTGTTCAAATTATTCGTCGTTATTTGTCTGGGACATATTATTATAATAAAAAGTAAGTCCAAAATTTTGCTCTCATTTTATAAATCGCTTTCTAAACGTAATAAAATTGATAAGAATTGTATTTCATTATTAGAAGTTTAACCGTATTTTATGGAAAGCAAAGGTGATAAATCTTGAATGGATTCATCTCCAATGAAGAAGGAGAATATGGAGATAGTTGTAAATAATCGTTCAAAGAAATGAAGAAAGAGTCCCAGATATAAAAGCATAAGAAAGCATCAATATGAGGATTAGTAGATTCATTTTGTGTAAAATGATGTAGTAGACTACAGATAGCATTGGGAATACTTCCATGTAGAAATAAAAATATATATATTTTACTACAGCTGATCTATTCATTCACGAGAGTACATTGAAGGTAAGGCTTTATAACATTGGTTACATTCGCTTGTTTCGTATTCTGTATACTGAAGTTGCTCGAAGTGTTGTTATTCCAGTTGCCATTGTTATATTCCATCATATTGCTACCGGCCGTTTGGGACTCGGTCGGTGGCGGGGGGTAACGGAATGCGACGAGAGCCAGAGCTTTAAAACCAAAGTGTCTTTTATTAAATAATAGTCAGTGAAGTGATACAGATAAATTCGAATAACGAAAATGTCCTTCGGATAGGCTGACTTCTCCTAGTCTTCTGACGCTCAGCGGACGACTCAGGATTCTTCCGGGGACAGGTACTGTGATGCCGGCGTCGGTTGTCTTCCACGATGCCTTTCGAACGTTTGGCGGTCGCCTCAGGGTTCTACGGGGAACGGGTGCTCGGATTGGGCATCGGTTGTCTTCCACGATGCCCTTCTAACGATCTGCGGTCACCTCAGGGTTCTACGGGGAACGGGTTCTCGGATTGGGCGTCGGTTGTCTTCCACGATGCCCCTCTAACGATCTGCGATCACCTCCGGATTCTAACAGACTTCACTCGAGGTCGGTTGCCTAACGAACCTCTTCTGCTTCTCTTCTATCTCCTGGCCGGAGATCCTCTAGTGGCTGGGATCCACCAAACTGTAACTTCCCTCTAGCTTCGAGTAGCTACCTTTTTCCAGATCTTCTGTCCACGACCTGTTCTTGAACGACCTGCTCCAATTGGAGATCTTCCTAGCTGGGCGGTTGCCCACAGTTGAATTATCAAACGATTCCCTCCTTTCTCCGGGACCGGAGTCTCTTCTGTGGCCTTCGCCACCCGACTGACTGCAAAACGTACTCCTCTTATCTTCGGGACTGGAGATAGTGTCGTGGCTCCTGCCACCCGACCAACTGTCAGACTTCCTTCTAATTTCTCCGAGACTGGAGAACCTGTTGTGGCCTCTGCCACCCGACTGTCAGACTTCCTTCTAATTTCTCCGAGACTGGAGAACCTGTTGTGGCCTCTGCCACCCGACTGACTGACTTTCCACAGCTCTGCTGCTTGTTTTAAGGCCGTCAGCTGCCTCGTTCCAACCTCCGGACTGGTTAACTTCGAACAGGGGAGCCGGGTTGGACGAGGCGATTCTGGACGCGGGGGAGTGACCAAATCGAACGGTAACAATATCTCATAACTTCTCGAAACGTATTGGAATTTTCTGACTTGTAAAGAACAAAAATTCTTATTTTATTTTTGATTCTATGAAAACTACTACATATTTACTAATTTTATATATCTGAAATTATTAAATTATTTTAGTGACTTATATTTTCAGATCCTTGCGATATCTGGCAATGGCGTTTCAAAGCCAAGCCCAAAGGTGATTCAGTCATTGGTAAGAATTTTATTATTCTGTCTTCTGTTAATTCATGGGTGCAATTGATTATTTGATTTATGTTTTTCCATCTCGACTTATTTTGCAAAGTAATTAGTTGACTTTAATAATGGATCTCAATAAATTAAATGAATTAAAAAAAATATTAAATTTATGAAATTATTAAAGAAGAATGTATAAGTATGATTAATATTGAGAAGTAAAGATCCTTATAACTACTACTAATGTTATTTTCTTTTAGCTCCGATCGTAAGTAACATTGATCGATCTCAGAATCCTTGTGATGATTTTTATCAATTTGTTTGTGGGTCTTTTCATCCAAAGAAAAGGATTTCGGCAGCCACATCGGATTTGACTCAGTTTGTTTTGACATCAGGGCAAGTTATGCAACAACTAAAAGGTCTGTATTAGAAATGTGGATACCAAACTAATTTAATAAAATAAGATATTAGCACTTGTAGGTTTAACGTGTGTTTATATAATATTAATAATAAGGATGAAATTAAGGCCACCACACTTGGATGATTGAAAAAAAAATATATACAAATTAAAAATTACACGAGATCTTTCGGGGTGGTCGACACCCCCTCCTCAGGTGAACTAATACTATTGTAACTATTGTAGTTAGTCTGTAACTATTGTATTAGCTCACCTGAGGAGGGGGTGTCAACCACCCCGAAAGATCTCGTGTAATTTTTAATTTGTATATAAATTTTTTTCAATCATCGAAGTGTGGTGGCCTTAATTTCATCCTTATTAAAGATATTAGCACTGTCCTATAATTTTTTTCAAATTAAACTTTTAACGAACTTCACCCTAAAACCCAAAATAAGTTACAGAATATAACGATTGAGATAGAGGAAGTAAAATTAATGATGCATCTGATTGGTGAAAAAAGATATGTTGATAATAACAATTTGTTTTTAAAATAATACAATTTAGAATAATTTTTTCCATGGAATCCATTGCAAGCTAGATTTTTATAGTTTAAATGTAGTTTTATAGTTGTAAAATATATAACTTTAGTTTTATAGCTTATAGTTATAGGGTGTTTTTTTTCTTCAAAATTTTAAAATGTGGTGGAAAATAATTCCGCAAATTTCTTTTGCCCAACTGAACAACTTTAACATTTATAAAGAAACCGCTACAAAAAATATGTTTAATCATGAGAAAAATAGTTTAACGTGCAGAGGAAATGTTAGAAAAAAGAAACTCTCCCATCATACACTAATACAAAAAAAAATAAAAAAAATAATCGGACAATTTACGTTATTTGTCAATTAGCGGATATTTCTATTCGTAAATCCGTATTCCATTTTATAAAATTTGATTATTAAAAATTCAAATGTTAATATGTTAATAGAGTTTGAAATGAATGTCAAGAGGATCATTAATGTTTCATCGTCATATAATCTTCAATAATACTGCTGTATAATGTAACATCAAAAATATATTTTTATCTTATTTAGAGAAATTAAAACAAATTTTACACCTTTATAATTTACTTTCAACCTCTTTTCTATACCGTAATCGAACTGTAAATATGTGAACTGACTGTCACTAATCCATCATTACATTTTTCAATTTTTTTAATAGAGAAATTCGAACGTGAAGAAGAACTTTCATACACAGATATGAAATTGAAAGTACTCTTCAAAGCCTGCATGAATTTAAGTAAGAATTGTTTTGAATAATTAATTGTAATAGTTAAAGCATAAACATTAATGCAGAACCCGTTGGCATCTAATTTTCTGACTTTTTTCAAGCTTTTAAATCTTTTAATGCATTGATCTCAAACTTCAGTCTAAAACTCAAAATAACAAGTTAGAGATTAGTCTATTGCGATTGAAATCTGAAGTTAAATTAATGATGCATCTGATAGTTGAAAGAAAAGATATGCTAATAATAAGAATTTGTTTTTAATATAATACAATTCCGATGACTTGTTCTTCTGGAATCCACTACAAGTTAGATAAGTTATATGATCGCTTATATTCAAGAACGTTTTTCTATTTTACCGTTGATGGTTCTCAGGAAAAATTCCAAACGGCATCTTTGTGTTGTTTTGGATGGTTGTAGGTCTATGTTGATTTTATATTGCGATAGTCTCTTATAGGTCAGGAAAATTCAGTTAGCTACCAAACTTAATCTAAAATATTGAAAGTCAATATCAATAATATTAATTCAATAATATTAGTTTTTTGTTTCTTTGTCAGGTGCCCTAAACCAAATGGATCATTTAGTGCTACGAAGGGATTTGAAAAAATTCGGTGACTGGCCAATATTAGTTGGTGACAATTGGGAAGCAGGAGGATTTCACTGGCCCAATGTTTTAATTCTTTTCCGTGAAGCTGGATTCAGTCCGCATTATTTCTTTGATATAAGCGTCATCTTGGATCCCAACGACACCACACAATACATTGTACAGGTGAACTTATTTTGTTAGGTAGAAACTTGACAAACACATTCATTAAATTTAATGTTCAGTGTAAATCAATAGTCTCAAACTAGAGGTTCCTAAAGGGCTTTTTGAAACCTGTCATTTCAATGTTAAATGCTTTGCAGTGTCATTTATTTTTCTTTCATATCCTATTTTTCTTTTTTATGCCTCTACTGAAAATTTATTGTAAATTTTGATCAGAAACACACGCAAAAAAAAATTATTATTATTACCCTAACTTGAGTTAATTTAGAAATTTATAATACTTAATTTGCATCAACAAAAGTTCTTTATATCTTCATCACTAACGACGAACTTAATTATTGTTTTCTATTTCTTACAGATTTCTCAGCCATCTACAACTCTTCCTTTGCCCATTCTTTTGCGACCACTCAATGATTCTATTGTTCGTGAATATTATGAGACTATGTACAAAGTGGCTTTATCCATGGGAGGAACAGATAAAAACGTACGACATGAACTACTGAGAACACTTCTCTTTGAACACAGATTAGCTGAGGTACTAACAAATAATTTATGTTTAAATCAAATTGAGATTTCAAAATGTATTTTAATGGTGTAGAACTTATAATTTCTGTCAGTGTCAATAGGAAACTATCACTACTCTATAAGAGACGAGCTGAAGTAGTTCAGTAAAATTGAGTTACTAACAAAAAAAAAAAAAGTCACTTTAAAGTTTGTCCGAGCTTTATCCAGATTTGTAGCTGGATTCGATATTACTGATGAAATCATACAATGCAAGTCAAATTACGATAAACCAGTAGCATTATGGCTGATTTGAGGCTTGGATCTGTCATTTTTTTATATCTACCATTTGCAACGAGTCTTTGGTTTCATTATTTCGATTTTGATGCTAAAGAGGATGTACTAGAACACATCTATCTTGATAATACATTAGTTAAAACAATTAGGGGAGCATGTGACTTTGGAGACATTATGTAAACCAAGAGTGAGACATCGAGGGATGACCCCTTATCTACTTGAACAGCCCGTCGGAGCAGGCGGCGAAATGCTACTCAGCTTCAGCGACAGTTTCTCGTGTCAAATCATACTATCGCCTTCAATAGCCAAGATGGCCTTTATGCACGTAATAATAATAAAAGTTGATAATAAAAGTATACAGTGGTATCTCGGGTTACGAACTTAATTCGTTCCAGAACTCGGTTCGTAACCTGAAACGTTCGTAACCCGAAACATTGAAATTAATGAAATAGAGACGATCCGTTTCAAGATGAAAGAATCGTTCTTTTTTATTAACATCCGGTCGTTTACCTGACAAAACGCAAAGAATATGTATACTTCACTTATTAAATAAAGAGAAAGAAAAGAACCAAATAAATTAAATGAACAATAATTACATTTAATAAATACCTTATAAAAATTAAATACATTACGATGTCTTATTTACATCGGAAAAAGAATCATGTGGGCGCGGAGAGATACTTTCAGATACTAGGTGAGACTCCTTTGATATGATTTGGCCCCATAATTATTTCAGTATTATCAGGTAAGATTTGCCCTGACTGTAGGCTAGCGCTAAGCGATGTCGGTACTGCGTGGCCTTCGTTTGTACAGAACGCGATCGTTTGTCTCCAAAGTTAAACCTTGCTCTCTCTCTCTCTCTCTCTCTCTCTCTCTCACCTTCGTTCGTAACCCGAGGCACTGTTCGTTATCCGAGACAAACATTTTCGAAGTTGTTGTTCGTAACCCGAATTGTTCTGGACTTGAGTCGTTAGTAACCCGAGGTTTCACTGTATAAGAAAAAATATAATTTATAGATTTTGAGAGGAATCAAAACTTAGTCATGGCAATTATTTCCTTTTACGCAGGTGATGATACCAGCACGTGAATTGCGTGATGTACAAAGACAATTAAATAGAAAGACACTGAATGAAATGAACATTGAATACCCTTTTGTAAGTTACAATAGCATTTAAAAATAATTCTAAAATAACTTGAATCTCTCGACTGATGTTATTGTCGATAAATTTGTTATTTATTATCAAAGTTCTGGTCGAAAGAAAAGTTTATTCTACCATAATTTGTCGGTTTCTTTTTTTAATTTCAAAAGCCTCTAAGAAATGTTCTAACATTACGTAATGTGAATCGTAAGATTAAATGTCTTGATTAATTCTATTTTTGTCGGTCCCTTAGCATTAATTACATGAAATGATCTACGTAATTTTCAGGTAGCATTTTTTTAAATCTTTTAGTGATAATATTGAGTTCAACATTGAATTAATAAAAAGAAGTTATTCAAAACTTTTAGAAGCTACTGTAAGTGATTGAGTATAAAAAAAGAAAAAAAGAAATAAATGTAGAAATTAAAATAATAAGAACCGTTCATAAATCAAAAACTGCTTTATCAAATTGATACGTATTTGCTAGATTCAGAAATGAATTTAATTTGAAGTAAGTTTATAAGAATTGTTGATATTCACGTTATATTTAGATAAATATTTTAATAAGGTTACTTATTTTACATTTCTGGGTTTTTTAGAATATAAATTCTCTTGGGTTTTTAAAATACAAAATTCTAAATAATTGTGGTTGATCGACAGTCAAAACCAGAATCGAATTAAAACGCCTTTCGAGCTGTGATTTCTGTTTGTTAGATAAGTTAAATTTTTATGATTAAAATAAAGATATAGAGAAGAATCCTATAGACAAAGACGACTTAAGTACGATCGATGGAAAAATGCTTATATACATAATTAACGAAATAAATAATAAAGAAACTAAACATTCCATTTTTTTTAAAGTATATAATAAAAAATATTTTTTTATTGCTTTTAATAGCTTGATTGGATATATTTCCTACAGAAGATAATGGGTAAAGATGCAGAGATTGATGCTTCTCGAATAGTTCTTGTAACTGCACCCTCATACCTTGCAAACTTAACTGATATCTTATACTCCAATCCAAGAACGTAAGACCTTGCTTTCAAAACCTTTGTTTTTAGTGACGTATAAGTATTGTCTTTGATTTTAAGCGTAATGCTGCTGTATTGTAAGACCTTTCTTCTCCTTTTGTCAGAACTTTAGCTAACTTCTTAATGTGGCGTATTGTGTGGGATAACATGATTTACTTTGACGAAAGGCTCCTGAATATGAAATTACATTTGTTGAGTTTAATTAATGGAGAAAAGAAGGAAGTTCCAAGGTCAGTTAATGAAGGATTTCATTGAGAATTGATTTTAATTCCAAGATGATTGATTGCATGTATAAACAGATTTACTATTAATGTTTTTATAAGTTAACTTACAGACTTAACAATAAGTTTAGTCCAGATGTAAATAAATACAGGCTCCTATGTGATGAGCTACTGAATTCAATTGTACTATTTGCAAAGAAAAGTGTTTTGAATTTCAATTCCTTATTCAAATGGTGAAGATTTTCCCCGGTCTGAGAAAGTTTCTTTTTGATAGAACTACTGCTGCAAATATAACCACTGAAGATAGAATTGAAATAAAAATTATATTTATAAGTACTAGTCGGCTACCCGTCGCTTCGCTCCGGAAGCCTCGCGTATGTAACGGAAAACAACATTTTATTTCTTAAAACACACACACACACACACACAAATTACATCAACTAAACTAAAACTTAAAATTTTTTAAAAGTTTTTTTTTTAATTTAAGTTTTGATGTCTATATTCTCTCAATGCACGACTGCTTTTAGAACCAGCGTGTGAATCATACATCGATGATATATTTTTATTTTTTATAGAGATTAGAATGTAGTCCTCGTGGTCTAATGGCTAAGACGTCTAACTTCGGAGCAGAAGGATGCATGTTCAATTCCCGTAGCGAACTTGTAGAAATTATTTCTATTTCCACAAAATACAACAATTGCACCAGACAGACATAGAAATAATTATTTTTAGTAATATAGATATACTTTTCAGTGATTTTTGAGTTACAAATAGGATTGGTTTTTAAGTTACAAATAGGATTGGTTTTTAAGTTACAAATAGTGATTTTTCAGTATTCTACTATTAGAAATAGTGCTTCTTTCTTTCTTGAATCTTTTTTTAATTACAATTGATACTTTTCAGTAGTTTTTGAGTTTGAAATAGTGATGGTTTTGAGCTAAAAATAGTGATTTTTCAGTATTCTACCTATTAGAAATAGTGCTTCTTTCTTTCTTGAATCTCTTTTTTTAATTACAGTTGATACCTTTCAGTGGTGTTTGCGTTACAAATAGTGACTTTTCAGTATTCTAACTAATTGAAATACTGCTTCTTTTATTCTTGATTATCTTTTTTTTATTCCAATTCATACTTTTCAGTGGATTTTGAGTTACAAATAATGATTTTTCAGTATTCTAACTAATAGAAATAGTGCTTCATTTTAGTATCTTTATTCCAATTGATACTTTTCAGTGTTTTTTTTTAGTTACAAACAGTGACGGTTTTAAAGTTACAAATAGTGATTTTTCTGTAATCTACCTAATAGAAAATAATGCTTCTTTAATTCTTCACTCTCTTATTTTAATTCCAATGGATTCTGTTAAGTTGTTTTTGAGTTACTAATAGTGATGTTTCAGTAATCTACCTAATAGAAATAGGCTTCTTTAATTCTTGACTATCTTGGTTTTATTCCAATTGATATGTTTCAGTGGTTTTTAAGTTAGAAATAGTGATGGTTTTTGAGTTACAAATAGTGATTTTTTCAGTATTCTACCTAATAGAAATAGAGCTTCTTTCTTTCTTGACTCTCTTTTTTGTATTCCAACATCTCCAGTGTACACGCGCTTGTTTTTCAATATCACTTACAAGGGAACCACTCGAACCGGATAAACGAAGTTTGTAATGAAACTTTGCAGAATGAATCATTAGATTGTGTTAAGTAAATAACATGAATCTTAGGTGCCCAATCAATCGCTAAGGGGGTAAATTTTTGTCGAAAAATTGGGTCGTTTTACCGTCAGCCGCCAGATGGCGATAGGAGTCTTCAAATAACGGAGATACAGTAGAGTTTCCATCTATATAAGTATATGGCGCCATCTACTGAAAAGTTCTGATATAACCTTATTTTTCCGAAAATCAATGATGAAATTTGAATGTTGATTCGGAAAGATTATTCAACTTATTCTAAATGGAATAGAAGCAGATACAAGGGAAACTACATGAGTTCTACATTTTGTATATAATATAAAGACACTAATGATATTTATTTATTTATCGATTAGGCGTCGTAAAATCATAAAAAAAAACCCACACCGCTTGTGAATTTTAATGCATTTTTATTGTTTTAAAAGTACGGATGGATTACTTAATAAAATATTTTATATATTTGGTCCATTATTAAAAAATGTTCTCGTTATTTATTTTGGTATTATTTTTTATTTCTTTAATAGCTTAAAAATGAGAAGTGCATAGTTTTGACAGCTTATAACTTACCTTCGAAATCACGAATCAAATCCGTGGAAAGGATTTTATTTTTATAATAAGTATTATTTTCTCGTATTTTCTTTTTTTAAAAATTCAAATTTATAAATGATGATAATAATAAAAGTCGTTTTATAAATAATATTTCGAAAGCAACGGTTTAGTGAAGATTTTAATTATTAAGCTGGATATTTAAGTTTACCAAAAGATGTTCGTTTATAAAAACAACATGCTTTAAATATAAAATCATAACATATAATTCTCATGTTTGTTTTCGATTGAAGGCTGGATGTAATTTGTAATTTCATCTTTCATTGATCTAATGAAACAATATAAGTTTTATACATTAATAAATTGTGCAGAAACGGAAAAATGCAAATAAAGGCGTGACCAGAAGTTATGCTGGGGAGGGGGAAGTTTTATTGAACAATGTGATCGGGATGGGGGTTACTAAGCATAATAAACCATACAATTGCAACTTAACTACATCTGCATAATACTCTAAATAAAATACTGGAATGACTTATAATTTTAACTATTATGGTTACTTTTTAACTTTTCCTTCAGTATTTTGTAAATCAGTTGTACTGAGTTGTTTGGGGAGTAACAATTCCGGAAACCTTTGCTTATGTCATCATTCATAAAATGATAATTTACCGATTCTAATAGATCCTAATACAAGCGACTAAAGTGCTGTAAGTCATAAAGAATTCTTTATGATCAAAATCAGGAAGCAAATACGTTTTTTGATAATTTGTATTTTTCTTCAGTTATTTTTCTTTGGTAATCCCCCCTCCTTTTCTGTTTATTAAACTGTTCTTTAAACAAACAATTTGTCTTTACATTTTCTCTCTCATACGTGAACCATGGCTTCTGTTTCTAGGTGGTCGTTCTGTATGGATATAATTTCTTCTAAACTCCGTACTGCAATTGGATCAATGTACGTCAGGAAGCTGTTTGAGAAGAGTGAGAGAACTGAGGTACTACAATTAAAAACAAAGTACATAATTTTAAAATCTGAATTAATTTCCTTTTTTTTCCTTCGTAATATTGTTGGTGCTAGTTCCTAAGTATCTATATTATCTATGAGCATCTGATACTACATCTCTTTGTTTCTACAGTGTTTATATTTTGAGAACATTTTGTATGTTTATTAAATTATGTAATACTATTTTAATTTTCCAATAAGACTAATTAATTAAATGCATGCTATATATTTTGATAAGAACAATCAAAGTGTTAATAAAATTGTTTATTATTTTGTTTTTCAGGCAGAATCTATCATGAAGGATATAGTGACTGAATTTCACAAAAGCCTCACAACTAATAAGTGGATGGATTCTAATACTAGTGAAGCAGCTCAAAACAAAGTAATAAGTTTTATGAATTATAATTATTCAAAGAATAGCAATTTTTACTCCATCTTTATTAATTTTAATACAGCTTTTTCTGTAATTTTAAAAATGCTATAGGAGATTTTGACTTAATGGTGTCACGATAATTAACCAAAGTCGTTATTCATTGGTTAAATAAAAATGAATTAATTGTATTAGTGTAGCATACTTTTATAATGCATGATTATTTAATGTTACAGTATTGTAATTGTCAAAGTGCTTTTTTTCAATGTCATTTCAAAGCAGCTTTTGCATTAACATACGACATTATGTTACTTCTTTTAACTATGCCTTCTTTTAACAGTAACTTTTATCAGAAACTACTTTTCCGTTCCAAGTCTGTGAAACCAACAGCAAATTGCGCTATTTAACTTCTAGGACAAGGGGAAAAAATATAAACATTCTTTTTTCATGAACTTTATAAAAAAAATTCTAAATTATTCTTTCTTTTAGAAAATTTAGGACTTTTGTATTACTCTGTGCTTTAATTACTTTTGTAAAGTAGTTGAAAGAATATTTCAGAGACAGTTTTCAGCATTTTTCTTATTTTTTCAGTTGAATGCAATGCAGTATGTAATTGGAAGTCCTGTGGAATTGGAAAATGTAGAACTAATAGATTCCTATTATAAGCCAGTAAGTAGAAAGTGTATTGAAACATACTGACGTGAAAAATGCAGTAGTTCTTTTAAAAGTTATTAATTTTATATCTGAACTGCATTTTTTAATATTTTATTTCTTACTTCATTTTATACTTTACAGTGGATAGCTTCCACACGAAGCCTGTTTCAAAATATTCTGAGGATACGATTTCTTAATATGCAGAAGCAGTTTAGCTTATTGAATGAACCAACGGATGTAAGAAGGTAAATCTTTCTATTTTGTAATATTCTTTTGTAAATTAAGATGAGTGTCTATAACAACATGCTATATCAAGATTATCTGCCTCTTAAATTTCTAGATTGTCTTTCATATAATTACTAGATCACAGTTCTGCTTCACGAACTGACTTTGTTACATTTATTTCATATTATAAACTAGCGAACTACCTGTGCTTCGCGCGGGTTAAAAAACGAGTTCTCCTGATGTGGAGAAGAAAGATCACTTCGAACAGTTGGTAAAAATGAATGTTAAATTCGTATTTTGTAACCCGTAGATACCAAATTTCATCGAAATCGGAGGACAAGAACTTTCTGCCCTTTTCCATCCCTTTAGGGAAAATAATTGTCAAACCCTAAGAAAACGTTTCTAGTTAAGTAGTTTCCGAGATAGACGGATCTTTCAAGAAAGTTTGCCCCCCCCCCCTCCCCGTTTACACCTCGTAGGGCGCGAATATTGAAAATTCGTTGAATGCGTAGTTTTTCGATTTTTCATAGAACACTCCAGTCAAATTTTGTGTTTCCAATTCAAACGGTTTCCGCAATTGGCAAACCCTTCAAGAAAGTTGCCCCCTCTTCCTCCGTTTGCACCCTTTTGGGGGAGGTCTTCCTTAGTGAGCGCAGAAAGGAACCCATCCCTAAAATTTCAAGTTCCTAGGTTCAGGGGTTGATGAATGAGTGAGTAGGTTTTTTTCTTTTATATATTAAGATTGAACTCCATCTATGCGCATTATAATGAAATAATGCTGAGTCTTCTGTTGACATTAAATTTTCTAATGCTATGTTTAAATTACAGTTCAATACAAATATTAATTATATTTTTTATTGTTGTTTTTATATATTTTCTCTTAGATGGGTTCGTTTCAGTTCAGCAACATCTGTCAATGCCTTCTTCTATCAATTGGAGAACACTGTTTGTATGTTTAAAATTTAAATATATAATCAATAAAAATATACTAAAGATATATATTTTAATGTTCTTTATTTCTTTAAAAGATTATCTTTCCTAAGTATTTTATTGATTACCAGAATAATTTTGCCCTTCGAGATAAATATCTGCTTACTTAAAAAAATGAATAAAATATTCTTAGTCAAAACTTCTCCATCATATTTATAAAAACCCTCAGAGAAATTTCCATCAACATATTTATTATTATTATTTTTTCTAGTACTGTTTTGTTCCTGAGTTAACAGAAAATTGTGTAATATAGTAATAATCTTTATCAATGCATTTTTAGTTGTAGAAAATCTTTTAAGATATTTTAGACATTCTTAAATTGTCAGATTAAAGAGTTTTTTTATAAATAGTTTTAAAATCTAAAATAAAAAATAAAAATATTATTTATTTTTTATATTATTATTATGGTTTTTTTTGTAATTTTTATAACTACATATAAAATATAAAAATAAAAGCTTTTCATGCAATTAATTTAGCTTTACACTAAATTTCTTAAATAGCTACAAGCTGAATTAATTTTTTTTTTAAATTGGCATGGCCATCTTTATCAAATAGAAAAACAATCTATGTTGTAATTGTTTTACCAAGTGCTGCTCTAAACATAATGGAATACGCCCCTAAAAATAAAATACAGTTATTAAACTTGTCTACTTTCTGATCTTTCAAAATATCTCCTGTTCTGCTGAATGCAGTAATTTCCATTTTTGAATATTGTTGAGCATCTCTTCTCATTTTATTCAATGTAATAAATTAGTATCTTTTATTTTATTCTTCAAAACAACAACGTCTTTTATCAGTTTCTACATGAAACCTAGTTGGACTTAAATCCTCAACTATATAATGAAGCCAAGGTGATGTTGCTAGCTAAGGAATGCATTGTCTCAAGCATTGAGTACAAGTATCATTTAAACTGATTGAATTCCCAGTGTTATGAATCTTCTGAAATAAAATACTAACTAGTTTTCCCAAATAATCATTACCATAAATAAATTAGAAACTACAAGGTAACTATAAGCGATTCCTTTCGAATTAAATCAAATAGCCATTAGTCAGTTTCTATTGCATACAGAATTTTCTAGATACTTGCTGGTTTTCTTAACCAAAGTTGGATCCTCTGATAATAGAAATCAGATAGAAGTGAATATTTTTTGACTCTGTTGAACGTAAATGATGTTTCCTTCTAAATATCGATCATTGTTATAATCGCTGGGCCAATTTATAACATGCCTCTTACAATTTTATAAAACAATATTCATAGTAATCTTTTTGTTTTTGTTTTTCAGTTTTCTAAATGTTGTTTTAGTTGTTTTGCAATTTTTACGATCTTATTTGTATAATACCGTATTTATTATGGTGTTCATCATTCAAGGTAGTTTTTTTTTGTCTTCTAATTTTAGTTATTCCTGCTGCTCTGCTTCATGGTCCCTTTTACAACAGCAAACGACCAGCCTTCATCAATTATGGAAGCCTTGGATCTATAATAGGTCATGAAGTAATTCATGCATTCGATGATAATGGTAATTAATTCGCTTCTTAAATTCTAACTAAACTCCTTCATTCTCTTATTTCTACTGTCAGTCGATTGACGAAGATATGTAAGTAAGTTATAGAAGCTCGAGGAGGTTTTTAATCCGTTATTTCAAAAGAGGAATTCTTAAAGAGTTTAGACTTTTGGAAAAAGTTTAGTTAAATCAAATTGGGGAGAGAGAGTTAATACTTAATATATCTCTTGTCAGTTGATTTCTTTGTGGCAGTTCTGCAATTTTTTTAAAATTTTCCAAATATTTACATATATTGTCAGGATTCTGGTATTTGATGACTATTTTTTATCCATAGGAAGATAATAAGAGTGTTTATGAATTAATAAAGAAAGTTGACATCTATTAACTATTCCAATTGACGATCTATACAATGCAGATTAATAAGAGTAAATTTGACAAGACAACAGATGCCAGATCGAGTGAAACAATAACAATTTGATAACAATATTATGAGTGCACAAAAGAGTTATTTTTTTTTTAGTTTTCCTTAAATAAAATTCAGATATTTTCGTTTAATTAATAAAAATAAATAATATCAAACTCAAAAGAATCGAGACGAAAACAGGATAGAGATTCACCTACTGTGGAAATAGAAATTAGAGTTTAAATTATATGCTACAGAACGGCATTAGGCCATTTTCTTATACTTAATATTTAAAATAAAGTTTAGAAAACTAAGGACAATGCAATGATCTGAGAAGAGGGAAGGATATTTACTTTAAAGCGAAAGACAGTTTTACTGGATTATATAGAAAACTAGGCATTAACTAGAAATTACGGAGAGAGCAGTAAACAATAAACAAAGAATGCTAGAAGGCAATAAAAAAGAAAACTACTTGTTTACTTGACAATGTGAGGAATGCGATCAACGAATGAACTTTTCAAAAATATTATAAATTTACAGGATTGGATACGACACATTGTCCAATTGAAAAGTCATCATCATCATCATGATGTGCGATCTTCGTATATACGAAGTTACGCCGTCTACGGAACCTAGTGACCCCCGAAGGGCGAACCCCTAGGAGAAGCCGTAGATAAACTAGGGAACAGATACTGGGGGTGGTTTCCCGTTGCCTTCCCCCAGGACGCCATTAAGGAATGACGTCAGACCAGAGAGAAAGTGAAGAAGAGGCTGGACAACACAGGAAAGGAAATTGAAACAGCCATGCCCTTGCCGGGATTCGAACCAAGGAACTGGCGCACTGGACGCCACGGCTGGCCGCCGCCGAGACCGCACGACCACGCCAGCACGGCTAATTGAAAAGTAGGGGATAGGAATCCCGAAGAAGAACTAGGGAGAGATGAAAAAAGTGCGTCGCAGTGGAAACAACTATGACTTTATTTGTCGAGTACTTTTGTTCCGCATCAGAGAACGACGTTCTCATCCAAAGGTGCCATCACAATCAATGAATGAATATTCGTCTCTTAAATGCATCTCTGTCAGATGCAGCATATGTGAACAACCGGAAATACAGAGAGTTTTACATTTGCAAGTCTGTTTCTTTTCTCTTCTGGTATAGGCTTAGTCAAATTGGCGACTGCCGATGTTTTTCATCCGCCCAACTCTATATCGTCGGTCGATCTTCTTAAGATTACGAATGTAATCTTGTTTAATAGAAGGAATGGACCTTCGAACACGATCTATAGCAATGATTATAACTTCATCCCCTGACCTTATCAAGTCAAAAGGAGTGTCTTTAGTAAGAGAAAATATGTCAGACAATCTGAAATGTTTTGCAATGTGAATGTAACTCCTATTCTTTCTGAAAATTTATCTCACATTTATTTTATCAGCCGCTGAATCCAGTGCTTCTACTGAGGCCATCTCTTTAACCCAAATCTCTGAACGTTGAAAAATCTCATTCGTACGTATATTTTAGTCTACATTCGAAGGGTCGTTGTAAGTTCTCTTCCTATAGTTGATAAGTGGATCCAACAGAAATTCCATAGTCTTTTGAGTGTTAGCAATCAACTTGTAGGGGAAAGTTGTCCAAAATGGGGACGCATCTTCTTTAACTTTAATTTAACGAAATCTAGGAAATAAAACAGTATTATAAACCATTAGTCATTTACTTAGGTCCTTTAGCTATAATAAAATGGTGCAGAAAAGTAAAAAAATTCCTTTTTTACATATTTTAATTCTAAGTGTTTTATTGCGTAATACCCCATTTTGGACAACCGATCGGACAAAACGGGGTACCCATAAGAAACAATGTAAAACTTTGTTTAATTTATACTTTAATGACATTAAATAACATTAGGAATATTGTAAATGATCATTAAACTGGTCTAAGCACAGTAATCACAAATGAATGTTTGATCATCTTCCTCAGCGTTCCAACATTCGAATTTCGTCCCCATTTTGAACAACCACCAGTGTCCCCGTTTGACCCGACCGTGAATTACATTACAAAAAATCGCTTTTCTCGTCACATAAACGACTCAGGAGATTAAAGGACATGCCAAAACACTAACTAATAGATAAGGAAATGAAATATGTACTCGCCCAATATTTATAATCAGTAATATGCGAAACTAACACATCAAAAAAGGTTGCAAAAATTGAAAACTTTTCACTTCAAAACTAAAAATCCCAGTAAAACTCAAGGAAGCGTCATCCAACCTTCACTACTCAACTCAAACTATTGCTATGGCATCCAGAAACAGTAGTACTATGGTTTCTCGTCGATAGCAGCACTAATCAATGAGAACTTGAATGTCCCCGTTGGACCCGCCGTCACCATTTTGTACAACTTTCCCATACCATTAAACTTCTCACGGTTTAATCTTTTAACATTACATTCTTAATTTTTCATTTACTTATTTAAACTAATATCTCATATCTTTTAAGTATCAGATCAAAAGGGATATTTTTTATAATTAATAATTTTTCCCTTTCTGCTCCTATACAGTTTTTTCTTTCCAACACATAATGCAGTAACCCCTAATCAGGAGTTTAATTTATTGAGATGATTATTAAGACAATTTAATATCTTTTTTTTCTTTAGTTAAAATTACTACATTTCATACAAACATCGGGAATTAAAATGCTGCTTTGCATGCTCAAACATCATGTTCGCAACCAACCTGTGTTCGCATATTTTTTCTAATTCGCTATAACCCTTTTAACATTTAAATATATTTACCTTTTTAAATTCAATAGCTATTTTATAGTATATTTGAAAAATATATTTTAAAGGCAAAAGATATTTTTAAATGTACCAAACGAAATCTGTTTTTCTCTTCATAGGTCGTCATTATGACGAACATGGAAATTTACGGAACTGGTGGGAACCGGAAAGTGAAAAAGAATTTTTAGAAAAAGCGCAGTGTTTTATTGATCAATATAATTCCTACATAATCCCAGAAGTTTCCAAACAGGTAATGAACAACCCTCTTTCTATTTTGTGATCTTTTTCAATAGCATCCGACTGATTGCAGTGTTAAAAAATATTTTAAGATATCCCCTTAAAATATCTCTAAAGTATTTGAAATTGAGACAATTAGAATAACAAGGTTAAAGATGGACACTATTCCTACCTAATTCATTAAGTATTTTCCTTTCCTTTTATAATATTTCTAGCACATATTTTTGGAATCTCTTATTATTTAAATAGCATTACCATAATACATCGATAAAACAAAGGACTTCCATCTTTTATTTATTTATTAAAAATAAAGCAATTTATTTTTATTTATTGCCTTTGGACTCGAAAGTAACTTATAACTTATAAATTTCATTTGCTTGCGAAATATCTTTTATATGTTTGCTAAATACTGAGTAAATCATTTGATAACTTGTAGAGATAAGTATTGAATAGTTACCATAACACTGATCTTTTCGATTTGAATTATATTGTCCTCTAATAGCATCTACAGGGGAACCTGTATTCACAACTTCTGGTTTACTGATTTCTCATTTCGTTTTATTGAGAATTATCAAAACTTTGTCATAGCCTGTTGAAATGCAGTGTTTTAACGTTCATAGTGAATTGATGAAGAAGAATGAGAATTATGTTTTTGTAAATTTCTATTTAATCGAAGATTTAACCCAACGCAAATTACAACTTTACCTAAAGATTTACAAAAAATGATTGGTGGTTTGAGTTAACTAGAAAAAAAGACTAAAGGAAGCTGTTGTTGTTCCATTTATATATAAAAGTAGTAATAGGAAACTCAGATTTGAAATAGATTTCAAATATCCATGCTTACTTTCCATCAAAGGAGATTGATTAACTTGTCCATTAACTTGATCTCAAGAAAAATTAATATTTTTAAATTAACAGTTTTTGTATAGTAATCAATTACAACTAGGAAAATTGTGCAGTCATATACCAATTTAATAAGTAATAAATCCGTATCACACTTCCACGGTAATCCATTTCAGTCTATAGTCAATCTAACAACAGAAATCTTTAACTTTAATTACTGTATTGGCAGGAACGTTCTGGTTTTTAACAAATTTTTTTTTTTTTTTTTAAGTAGATTATTTGAACAGTCAAAATTGATAATTATTTATTGCTCATCCTAATCCTGTATATATCCGTTTGGTAGCTAGGCATTCATGTAAGATTTATTTTTTGGTAGGTTGATGGAAAATTTTGTCTAGGAGAAAATATAGCTGATAATGGTGGAGTAAAATTAGCTTACCAGGTAAGGATAAAAGAAAAGAAATTGTATTTCATAAAATAAGAATAAACAGCTAAGCTTATTGACAATTATTTAGATGCTTTTCAAAGATATTTTTGAATTGACTGAAAAGTAAATGGATCTATTGCAACAATGCCATGTTTCAGATCTTCCGGTAAATACTTAAGATATGTCTGCTATTTATTTTTGATCAAATTCTTTTTATTAGTAAATAGGATTATAAATTATAGTTTTATTTTATTAATCTAACTTCGAAACTAACCTTAATCTAAATTTCGCATTGATTTATTTTAATGACAGCCAGTATTCGAAGGCTTTCCACAGATTGTGATTTGTGAAGCCCAACCTTCATTTTACTATCCTGTTTTGTGAAATTGTAATTTTGTATTCAGTTCATAGGAATGTTTGCAGGTTCACAAATAAGAAGTTACCGCGGATTCACCGTTGTTGATAGAACGGTGGCTTATTTTTATAGTTAGTTTTTGAATGACAGATGGAATCCTCATGTTAATTGTGATGAGTTTATAGAATGTTAGAAAACAATGAACGGTAATCATTGGAGTGACTCGTTTTGAATTAAGCCTACTGATTAATCAAGATGCAAATTAGAATAAAAGAAAATTATAATTGTAGAATGTAATTTCTGACGCATAGAGGGAGAATATCCGTCAATCGATTTTTGTATAGCGCAGATAGTATTATGCCTTTTTCCTTGGGTGAATAGTGTAGCGTTTTTCAGACATTTAGTAAGTTTTAATGTGTGATTGTAGAAGAACAACGATTTTTACTTGAATATTTCCTTAATGTTCAGTCCTTGAAATTAATCAATCTTGAATTTACTGATATTATCTGAGAGCTTAAGGTTTGTCCAAAAAATAAAATATTCTTATTTTTGTTATTATTTAAACAAGAGAATAACTGTCAGCTTAAATTCACATTTTTTGCACTCATAATACCTTGTATTCTGATTCTTTTTTTTATAGAAGAATATTAGTTTATAAGAACTTGATAAGTTGATATTGGTTTTAGACATTCAGTTTCTTTAAGAATTTATCTTTTAGTTATGAAATTACTTAGAATAAGAAAAGTAAAGATTTCTTTCTTCAAATTGTAACTGAAATATTTACTATTCAATTGATGTGAGTGTTTTCTGTTAATTCACCGAAATCAACAAAATTATTTTGTGTTATTTTCGAAAGGCTTATCTCTCCTTTTTAAGAGAAACAACAAATGGGTTATTATGTGAACTTATATACATTGTCTTTCCTTGGATTTTGCAAATCCATGTACTACGATGCTAAGATATTTTTCTAATACTTAAATTTGTAAACAAAATTGTCTAACCATCATCGGAGCTTCCAAAGCTTAAAGAAACAATAAAAAACTCACCAAAATAAATTCCACCGGCCTCTTATGAATTTTTTAGCGCATAGAAAGACTAAAAAACCGCATGTAAATATTAATAAACATCAATGTTGATATTTATTAAAATTGTCTAACTATTTCATTTAATTCGCTTAACAATTTCATTCCATGTTTTTGGCATTCTGTGTAGGCATACTGGAGTCATCATAAATCTCCAGATAGTGAAGAAAAATTTTCTAATTTGGACTATACAACTGGTCAGATGTTTTGGATTAGTGCTGCAAATGTAAGTTAAATAAATATTTTAGATAAGAAATCGTTTGAGTTTTTACATTACATCATTTTATTTTTGGAAAATACCTACTACTAGTTATAATAATTTTTTATCATTCTTTGTTATTCAAATGTGATATTTTATTCATTCAAATATGGTTTACAATTTTCTTAGATTTGGTGTGGAAAAGAAAGCAAAGAAATGATGTTATTAAAAGTACAAAATGACGAACATAGTCCTAGAAGATTTAGGTACGTCCTGTATTAATTTTTTGTTGAAGTTCCTTTTATTTCTTATCTATTGGGGCTATCCATAAATGATACCATGTTATCCTTAATATTTGTTTCTTCATGAATTGTTAAGGGAGCTTTATGTGATGTCTTGCTTTTAATTTCTTTCAATAGAATAAAATGAAATAGAATTCTTATGTATTATTATTATTATTGCTTAGTTTGATAGAAACTGTTTTGCCTTAATCGGATAGGATAATGTTATTTTGTATTAAAAAAAGTAAATAATGACTCAAATTTCTATAAATGAAATGAAGTAATATCCAAATACCGGGTATTTTTTTTTATTGTTATTGAAACATGCCACTTTGTTTAAAGTACTATTGTCTTCAGTAATCGCATGAAATTAGAGAAGGTAATGTGGCAGAACCTCTTCCTTCTCCATAAAATCTCAGATTTCCGAAAGTAATAGAATTCAAGGAATTGAAAGAGAATCCTTCTTCAGAAAATTCCTTGAGTAGACTGATAGTGAAAAAATCACCAAATTTTCAACTCGCAACGTAATCCAGAGATACCATCTGTTCGAAATTACGAAAGATAGTTTTTTAATAATCATTTAAAATCAAGGCATTTTTTGATTTTTTAACACGTTTTTATTAGCACGCTTTCTTCTCTTGTCTGTCTGTTCGGTACAAATTTTGCGATTAATTTTAAACTAACTTCCCGATGAGCTAGCGACTTGAAACTTTTAACATAGCTCAGAAATGGGTGACAATGCAATATTAACTCGCTTTATTGTCTGTCTGTTCGTTAGGGAACCTAATTCTTCGGATAACAGGTCAGTGCCGCACGGAGCGTCTGCTGTCAGTGTTTCTGCAAATGGCCGCATGGCGCTGAGATGCCGTGCATTGCAAGGCAACAATTTTACAATGCAAGGCAGCGGCTTTTTTTTTTCTTTTAACATTAACACGTCTTTTATCGTGTTTAAAATTTAAATTCGTGTTAAATGTTTAAAATCGATTGAAAAATTTCATACACACAAGACTACAAAGCAGAAACTAATTATTTAAAAAAATATTTTTTTTAATATACCACGTTTTTAAGACGGACTAAAAAGTATAAAATAATTAGTATAAAAAGTATAACGAAAAACATAGGGCGCAAGATAATATACACTCCATCCATACCATCTCAATTATCGTTTTTCGTTATACTTTTTAGTCCGTCTTAAAAATGTGATACGGTATATTAAAAAAATATCTTTTTTAAATAATTAGTTGTATTGAATTTCAAGCAAGATGTCAGGGCCTAGAACTGAGTTCTATAAATAAATTAAAACCTGTCCTTCTAAATAGGCATCATTTATGAATGACCAATTTTATTTCCATCATATTGTTAAGTATAAGATTGATAATAGTGGTTTTAGGAACTTTTGAAAGATTATGTTTACATTTTCTGTGATTTACATCCAGTTTTCTTTATCTTGATTATCCTCTTCTAAATTCTTCCATATACAGCGAGTATCAGTTGGACCTGGTTAATTTTGCATACAGTAGAAAGAAACAAATTATCTGGTCAATTTTTCATCGGCGATGATATGTTGGTTCTCTTCGGTAATGATGTAGTGTGTGACATTATGCAGCATGTTTTGTTGCAACAGAACCAATGTCTTCAAATTTTGTCCTGATTGCAGTCATTGTTTCACGTTTCGGAGAAAAACTATATTTCTCATTAAATAAACGTCTTTGCTGCAGAGATATTCCCCTTCGACTCATAAATAAGCTTAATGACAGACATACGTTGTTTTAACGTCAACCGGAACACACCACTTTTCCTGCCTTCCATTGTGAATTATCACATGGTTACTAATGCGCGTTCAATGCCACGAGGTGCTCGTACTGACGTCAGGTGCAAGCCCACTGTTGTAAACCGGTGAGGCATTCCGGTGCCCGCCTTGTATTAGGATACTGTTATTCTTGTGGAAACGTATAAACTGCTCTGGAAAATGGATCCCAGGAAGAAGTTACCAGGTTGAACGGTCCAACTGATACACCCTGCATTATAAGATTTCGCCATCAAGTTTAATTAAATCTTACAACTCCTTATTGGGATAGAGACTGAAAACGAGAATTATAAAAAAAATACTGTAGCTGATATGTACAAACCAACTTTATACGAGGACTGTTCAGTAAGAATTCGTCTGAGGTGCATCTGTCACACATTATGTATGACGAATTATGATTAAAAGGACCTGAGATCATCTCTGTTTAGTTCAGATTAATTTAAAAAGAAAGGAACTCGTTATCGAGAGCAGGGATATTCAATAGGTATTTTATTATCAATAACGATTAATGAATCCGTCCAAATAAGAACAATGTGAGGTTTATCCAATTTTACGTGTAAGCCATGCATGAAAATGCCTGCTTAGGATGTAGCACGGTTAAACACTGGTGCAGGACGTTGAATCAAACATAATATCTATTGATCTCTTGATTGTGGTCAGATCCATATTGAGTGGATTTAACATCCTCAAATATGCATTATTAATAAACATCATCACCATTACGTGAAAATGTTTATGATTAGCTTCAGCATCTGTTTATTCACAGCATTTAGATCTTTGAACACAAGTTGGTGAAGTTTTCTTATTTAAGAGTGTGATTGGATACGAACCTATGTCAAATTATGCACCAGAAAGAATAAGGAGTGACTTACAATATTGAGCAAAACAAACAGTAGTGAAACATTCCATCCCATGAGATAATAGGGCGTGTTTTTGTCTTTCACTACTGTTTGGTTTGTCCAATACTGTCTAATGGAAGCATATAATTTCAACGAAGAAGTTAAAGAAGTCCAGTGTCTGTCGGGAAGGTTTTGCTGGCATTCTTTCTCCAGAATGAAAGAGGCCTAACAGTTGCTTATACTTCTGTCAAAAAAATCGTTTAATATAATTCTTTAAGAATTGGAAATAGGTAAAATGTAGTTGAAAGCATTTCTTTCATTCATAGCAATTTCATATTTTCAGTTATTTCGTAACGAGATCAATTACTTTAGTGGATAGCAATTGAATAGATGGTTCCTTTTCAGTGGATTATTGATAGGTGGCTAATAACGATATGCTGCTGAATGTCTTCTTTGAATTAAAATGGCTGCAACACAATGACTAGTACTAAATTAAATTGATTGCTACATTTATCTAACAGAAAGACAGCATTATTACATACAAGAAAACAAACGTTCATAACTAAACAAAACTTCACTGAGCTAATTTTTGTTTAGTTATGTGCCTTTCTAATTTCTGTTATGTAATAATCTCGTACGCATGTTGAATTTAATATAGAAAGACAGCATGTATGAATATGTTTGTTAGTCACCTAACAATTGTCAAATCAACCTAAAACGAGCTGTAGTGTATCTTTTAGTTGATCTATTTTAATTTTATTTTTTAGGGTCAATGGTGTTGTGGCCAATTTTCCTGAATTTTCTACAGCTTTTCACTGTAAGGAACGGATTAATTCATCAAAAATTTGTGAAATTTGGTAAAATTTTGATAATTTATTAAAAACACGAAAATGTTCAGAATGAAAGAACTTTGTAAAATTTTAATAGCTAAATGTGTAACAGGTGAGATAATAAATGTGGCACTGAGGCTAACAAATACAGTTTATTTTCCTGGATTAATTTGTAACTTATTTGCTGTCGTTCTTTATCTTCAAAGTAACATAGAATACAAAGGAAATGACATGTTTGATCTTAACATCCTTCATAGGCATAAAAGCAGAAACAGAGTAGAACAAAACAGGTTTAGAATTACTGTTTGAAACGAAATAACGTTTCAAGCCGTACAAACTTTCAAATATTCGCATCCGAAAACAGTTGTTGTAGATTTACCACCTTTCACCATCTTGTAAACTTTCACCTTTTCTTTATAATTTCGTGTTTGAGTGATGGTTTATTTAACATGTGGATTATGGTATATTTTCCTTTTATATCCTCGCCTGTGAGTCCAATTTCCAAAATCAACAGAATGTTTGCAATCGATAATATTCACCTAGCATTAAAATTTCAGATTTCTAACATAAATATTTTTGTAACTTTTGGCCTTAGTCCTTATCTTTACATTCGATTTACATCAAAAGTAGCAAATCCGGAAAATTTTTAGTGATCAAGTGACCTTGGATTCTGAGATCATTTTCTCAGTCACGTGACTTTGATCGTGACCTGACTACCTGTAAAAAGTCCATCTCGAAGAAAGGAAGAACTTGTCTAGATTTCGGTCATCTAAAATGAACAGTTTAGAAGTTAACCTTAAGTCACGTGACTTCCGGGTAACCCAAGTAGATGAAAAATAAAAAGTAGCCATCCAATGTTATACCTAACATTTGATACATTATTTGTATTTCTGTATCTATGGTTTCGAAGAAGTACCGGGCAGGAAAAACCAATGTTTTCTTAAAATCTATCTCTCTTGACAGATGCAAATTTAGGGATATTAAAAACAATATCAAATTTGATCACTCTTTGATAACTATACTTACCATGTGATTATCAAAATAAATTCAATGTCAGATGTACAGAATGAAAACATTATTAGTGTTCTGAATTTATTTCAAGAAAAAATTTAGAAATAAAAACCAAAATAAGCAAAAAAAAAAAAAAAATTCTTGATTTCTTGTTCATTTCCTTCTGAATACGTTTTGATGTTGCATTTTCTACTACTATATGGTATCTCTTTGTGTTGTGAAATACAAAATTGTCTTTTGCTAGAGTTAAATAAAACTTTGTACAAAACAAATTAATACTTAGTGGTTTTTACCACAAAGAGCACTTTTCTTCTGGGTTCATCAGTGATCCTTTTGGACATCGAAAATCGTAAGCAAATTCGGGTAAGTTAGATAAAACTCCGTTAATCCTGAAATTGGAAATTATTTTGAGTTTGAATTAAAATGTTAATTATAACGAACCTAATCAAATAAATTTCAGAGCAACAATTTATTCCTACAATAAGTTATGACAAGTTATTCATCCTTTCTTGTAGAATCTGACGATACGTACATTTTAGTATTTTAAGGTAAAGGTACAAGTTGCGTTAAAAAAGCAATAGAATTTAAACTAAGCTACCAACATTGAAGAATGTTCCCCAAGGCAGAGGTTCCTAATCTTTTTCGATTAGTGAGTCCACATCTGACATTACAGTTTCATCGCGAACCCTTCTCCCCTCTGACCAAAAAATGGAAATGAAATTCACAGAAGATGAAAATAAGACTATTACAGAATTTTTCTGTGACCACGAAATGTTTAACGCTGGCCTAAGACCTTAGATGACAAATTGTGATAGAAGTATATATAGAAAAAGATAATCGTACTTTTATACAGGGTGGCTGAGAAGTTCCCGGCCACCCTGCATAACTTTTAAGTGTAGGAATTGATTTTTTTTTTCAATTTTTTATTTATAAAATGAGTATGTTTGTGGTACTGCTTTTATTTTCGATATTAACTTTTATTTTTAACTATTTTTCAATTAAACTAAATAATAATAAATGATAACCTGAATTCTCCTGGACTATGAGCTCCAATCATTATTTGATAAATTAAAGCCTCAGTTCGACTGGTCTCACACCAAATCTAAAAACAAAATAATCAACACTAAAGAACATTTATTTATAAAAATAAATTATAAAAAAGTAGTTACATTTCTAATTTAAATATATTAATCCTTTATTCTGATTTTCGTGAGGCATTCTTATTACTTTGTTATGAAAATTTCCTAACGTCTTTAATACCAACAATCTTGAAAATACTAATTAAACGGCTTACATTGGCTGCACTTATCCAGAACATCTGTCGTGGGTTGAATGGTAAATTAGGCAAAGTCCTTTCTGGATCATTCTTCCTCGACCAACGAACATACGCCTGATAATAAGTTATATTTTTCAAGTTAAATTACTATCTGTTACAATTTAATAAATAAGCTTTTAACAAGTTACTACCAATATCTTGTAAAAATTCAGACTAAGAGTTAATATTAACTTTACTGGAATTGAGGTAAAGGGTTTTCGTTTTATTGCGTTAACGGAATCCAAATTTAACAATAAGAACTTTTTACTTTTTTTATAATTCGAGTTGATCTTTTCCTGCAAAACATTTTCTTTTGGGTCGTTTTCAAAGATAAACATTGTTTTCTCCAAAATTATATTCAGTAAAGGAATATTTCTAAATCTATCTCTTTGGTTCAAAAGGAACTTAGTATCTGTTTTATTCTCTTTTGTGCTAAATGTAAACTGACCAAAGTTTAAGGGTGTCAAGTTTATTCTAATTCTTTGAATTCGCTGGACCTTAAACATCTTGTTTTTTCTGTTTTAATCCTTCCTATCCTGTGCCTCCTATCGGTTGTGTTTGGATAAATCGTCAGCTTATTTCTTAATATATCCATGGCTATAATTTCTGTCTTTCCCTAATTTTCCTTTTTTTGTTGTCTTCTATTTCATAAATAATTACGTCTTTTTATTCTATCTTCCATTTTAATTTAAATCTATCATTTGTAACTTTATTATTTCCTAAATAATCTGTTAGCTCTCTTAAAGAGAAAGAAATTGTACGAATTACATTAATTATGAAAATTCCGGGAGGGGGGGGGAGTGATTTTGGTGCCCCCCCCCCTCTTTTTCCCTTATGTGCGGACGCCCATTTTCTGTGCAATTCAGATGAGAAAAACTATCATTAATGCGATAGAATTTGTTTAAAAAGCAGTAATAGTTAAGGATTATTTTCTGACGCGCAATAATAAACCGAATTCGATACTGTAGTCGTTTCAATTCTATTCAGAAGCATTGACTTGAAATTTAGTTACTGAGTGGAAATTAATACGACACATTTTACTCTAAGCATTACCATTGATATAACCGTCATTATGTATCACAAGAAGAAGCTACAAATTATTACTACTGGCTAAAACGTAACGATATCACTTTGTTGCAGATGAAATGTAGGAAGATGAATAGAAACTTAAAACACCCGCAACTCTGTGCGAAATGAAGTTTATCAATCAAAATATTCACTGCCAGCAATGAAATGTTTCTTAATGCTGTCGTGAATAAAACTCGATCTACGGGACGCGACAAACACTGAGAATGCGATTTAATGTTGAATGGGTAACATTCTACTTTTTAGAAAGGTGTCCAGGTGCTTTAAGTCCAAAAGGATAAATCTGATGAATAAAGCGGATGAGATTACATTTCATTACTCAACTAGTGCAACTTCTGGATCGTCTGGGTTCCAACGTAGGGTCTCGCCTTTTCGTGGAGAAGTATGGACCCATCACAATTGACTAATGCCGGCTGTTTGAGCGAGAATTTTCTGTGCAATGTAAAACCTATTTGCCTTTATTGTTTGATTCGGTGGCAAGAAGGAGAAGTGAATCACAATAGCTGCGGACCAACCAACTCTAACCATTGTTTTCCTGGGATGAGTACGTTCTTCGCAATGTGTTTCGGGGCTTCATCGTGGACGAAGCATTTCACTGAATGTCGACTATTGTCATACATTATCCATTTCTCATCACACGTGACGATGCGCTTCAATATGTCGTTCGTTTGGTTGCAGAGAAGACCAGACATCCACTCATCGTGTTCAGTGCTGTTTGCCAACTCATGTGGGACCATTTATCCATCTTCTTCACTTTGTCTACAGCCGCTGAATAACGGGAAACTTTGCTCAGTTTACTCCCAGTTTCTGTGCAAGTTCTCGAACTGTTTGCAAATATCGGATTCGTTCAAGTCCTTCAACTTGCTATCATCGATAACTCCTTGTGATCTACCGTGGGATTCATTTACAACATTAAAGTTACTGGACCGGGATTTCGCAAACCAACGTTGTGTCATGCGTTCATTCAGTGTGCCTTCCCTAAATACTCTATTAATGCTGCGAGCTGCCTCTGTTGCATGGTACCACAGTTTACACTCATGTAGGAAAATGACATGAAGTTGACTCGCATCCATCGTCGACTTCTAAGGACTAAACTGCACCGGGAACTGATGCCTCCTTAGTAACACGTTTGTCGCTTTAAATTTGCATATCTCCAACTGTATCTGGCGATGTATTAATCCCTCAAAAATACGTACCAATTGTTAGACGTTACAAAACCGACATTTCGTCTGCAACAACACGATATTTTGTATCATTACCCGATAAGCCTGTTTGACACCACCATTGTCAGCAATATTTTCTCCTTGAGTAACGATTCCATTTAACTATAGAGAAAAAAAAAAAAAAAATTCTGAAATTCAATTAAAAAAGAATTAAGTACGATTTAGAAATCTTGTCAAGTTTTTAGAGTTAATATAAGTCAGTGTTGTTCGTTATCACTTACGTTTAAACCTCCAACGGAATAGTTTCCATATTGATAAATAAAACATTTCACTTTATCTTTGAACATTCGATCTGTTTTAGGAAGCCACCAATCTCTTAGATTACCATTCTTATCATACAGATGACCTACAATATAAGAAAAGAAGTAGAAAACAAAAGACAACAAATCTGTTTCATTTGATCAGTTTGAAATAGGTATTCCTGGGCCTTAACTTATTCTAATTACTTTGTTTTTATCATTTCATTTCGAATTCTTATATCATATTGATTACTGCGATATATAATTTCTTTTTGCATTTACCGAGATATTTCAAACATATTGAGAATACAACTTAACCAAATATATCTATTAAATTAATTAAAATTTAAGAAAATTCGTATGACAATAGTAAATAGTTCGGAATACCATCAAGTATTTCATCACTTCTTTTATTTTCGTTTATACTTCATTATTTGAAAGGATTTCAATAGTTAATAATAGGAAGGAAAGATTAAGAACACTTTACCATTTTACTATGAAATTGATTGCATTCTCGTCTCTTTTTTTCCTTACCTTGATCATCAAACCCATGCATAAATTCGTGTGCAATTACATAACCAATGGCCCCAAAGTTCAAATACCACGGTCGATCGCTTTGAAAGAAAATACTTTGAAGAATCCCAGCATTGATTTCTGAAATAATTGTAAAAAAAAAATAGTAACTAACATGTAAATAAGGCTCATGGATTGCCAATCTTTTAAACATTCCAGGATAGATCTGTTTCGAGGTATAAAGGCTTAAACGCATTGGCAACGTATTCCGTATCGACAGCGAAACGTCACCGCTTACCGTTAACGCGCATTGTGTTCCCCGTCTTCCCGTTGTTAAACCGGAACAGGAAATGAACATTTCTCATAATTCAACTGTTTTCATTTTGTAATTTTTGGAACCAACAGCATAAAGCTCTGGATAGTTTCGAACTAACGAAATAAGCGCCTCTTTGAAATTGGAAGTCATCTTGGAATGAAGACACAATGAGAATTTCCCGCCAAAGCGCGCAGCTGCGTTGTGATTGGTTCCCGTTGTAACAAAAGAAACATTCTGATTGGTGACGTAGCGATCGTCGGATACGAAATACGGGAATCTTCAAGCTTGTTCAAGATTCCCGTATAGTGGCGGAATACATTCGTTTGACGTCACAAATCGACGGACAAGAATCCCGTATCATACGGAATAACGTCATTTCACCGATTTACGAATACGTGGTTCCCAATGCGCGTTCGGCTTTACTTCCTAAGGAATGAACGTGGGAGTTTCTAATCTTTTGAATTATTCTCTTGGCGTGAGATGTTGCCTTCAAACATTTAAAAATGTTAATCTTTTTGGGATGTTTAAAATTGTAAATCTGCAACACTTGTAACTTAATAAATATGGGAAGAAAGTACCGCAATAAAACAATGCTGGAAGAGTCTAAGCATTTGATGAGTTAATTAGGTTTGAAACCTCCAGAAGAACCACAGTGAGGTTTAATAGAATTATTCTTGATTGAAATAATGTTAGAAATGACTTTTAATAATTCCAAATTAGGATAAGATAAATGTAGAAATCAAAACATACTCTCTAAGCAGTAATAAATAGCAATAAACATAAATTTTAAGAAAATAAATTAAACAAACCCAAGGCATTTTCAAGTGGCAAATACATGGCATTAACATCAGCAACTTTACTGTGTCCGACCCAACTATAAAAATATTTGGAAAAAAAAGAATTAAAAGAATTGATTTCAAAAAAGACATTTAACTCCTTTCAATATCTTAATTTTTAACAGTCAAGTAAACTTAGCTTTTCTGATTTAGATTTATGAATTACAATTTTCAAATGTAGAGCACAGCCTATTATTATCTTACAGATTACGAATTTTAATATCGTTTTGTGACGCAGTTTTCGGTTTTTAAAAGGCAAAAATTACATTTCTATTCGTTTCAAAACATCTTGAATATCTTTGAAGTAATTAAGGTACAAATTGGCACAGAAATACTTCAGTAATGGAAATAATATATAAAAGTGAGAAGTGTAGTAAGATAGAATTATGATTTTGCTTTTTATTTTACTGGCTGTATTATCAAATTCAAAGTACACCTAATAAAATATGTCGAAGTATAGGTCTCGCCAGTCGAGAAGAAACTAGTTGTATTTTTAATATGTTTAAATGTTTGTTTTTTTATCCAGTCCTGTGTGTTTGCCGCAGTATTTTAACTTATACGTTTTTCACACATGTTAAATAATTGACTTAAAGTTCTTGGCCTTTTTAACTAAAAAAAAATAATTAATTAAATGTGTCTTTGTTGACAAGTTTGCTAGTTAAGATCTTGAACGATGCTTGAAAGCCTTTTGTTGTAAGATGGACACTGAGTAAATGAGAGTTGAAGATCTTATGCTTAGAGAGGAATGGCAAATGCAATAACATCTGCAAATTATTTTAAGAGCTTTAATCAAAATGTCTGAAATACAACGAGTGAAAAAAATGAATAAATAAAACTGCACATAAATAGACTTAAGTTCTCGCACCCTGAGCTATCATGTAGGGAATCTTCGGCAGGTGTTTCAGTCTTATTAGGCTTCTTCAGCCAGATTTACCCTTGATAGTAGCCCAGAGTGCGAGACAAATAGCAGGAACCATTTCAGCTCCCGAAATGGCCCTCCAATAAAATCAACGCAACAATGATAAATAACCGTGCACCGCACGGCCTCAAATCTTTGTTCCAGCAACCGCCGGTCTCAAAAGAATTTAAGCAAAAACATATTGTTTATATAAATAATTATATAAATAAATAAGTATTGTGTGCTTGGTCCTTTTTTAAATAAATAAATAAATAAATAAATAAATAAATAAATAAATAAATAAATAAATAAGCTTAACATGCAGGCATATTATTTAGTGGAAAAAAACTGCACGTTCAGCTTACTTATTGAAATACGACTAACTTAATAAATAGAAAATTTACACTATTTGCTCTATTATTTACAACAGTTGTTCGGAAAATCACAAACTACAGAAACATAGTAAGTTTACTATTATTTTCCCAGTAAAACATCATTATCAGTATTTTAGATGTAACCTTATGTACAATGATATATTTCACTAACCTCATTTCATCTGGAGATTGTTTCAATAATTCAAACTGTCGATTCATAGCGAATTTTTTAACATTAAGAATATTCTGAAAAAAGCGGTCACTTGTTATATTCAGCTGTAAAAAAAAATATTTATTAAAATATCAGAATTTTCAAGTAGAGTTTGTTAAATTAATCAATTTTATCAATTTGCTCTGGTAATTCTATCCATAACACATACATTGAAATCCATACACACATACTAACAAGCGTAATACACAAAGGAATGCTTTTTGAATTATTTTTATAATAAAACTAATACAATAACTCAATTAGCAAAGTTCTAAAAACTTCCCAAATTTATTGAAATTATGCTAATAAGAATAACATAAAAGAAAACTCTTCTGAAATTATATTAATTGATTTTTTTCCCTTCATTATTAAGTATAATTAAAATTTAATCTTAAATGAGTTCATCATTCTGGAAAAAAAAAACATAAAAAAAAAAAAAAAAAGAGTTTTATATTAGTTAATTACGCTTTGGATAAGAATTCCGTCTTTATCTGGGGGCACGGCAGTGCCCCCGCCAAGACGAGCCGAAGGCAGGAAGGGCACTACGTACCTTTTCTGGAAGTGTTTCGTCGTATTTTCGAACCCTTATAGCTTCGGCCTGGATAATACTAAAGAGCTCAAATTTTCAGGATGAGATGCAGTTAGCAGACTAATGAAATACGCTAAGTTTCATTTATTTAGCTTTTATACTTTGGATTTTATTAATACCTAAAAAACGTCGATTCCGTCACTGACTCACTGACTCATGATCATCAAAACCTCTAGGGTACTTCCTGAAGTCCTAGAAAGCTGAAATTTGGTATGCAGGTTAGGATTAGCACACAAACAACAAAAAAATTAAGAAATCCGAAACTTTCACCCTCCAACCCCTCATAAAGGGGGGGTCTGGTTAGGTATTAACGAACCCTCATAGCTTCGGCCTGGATAATACTAGAGAGCTCAAATTTTCAGGATAAGATGCAGTTACCATACTAATCAAATACGCTAAGTTTCATTTATCTAGCATTTATACTTTGGATTTTATTAAGATCTGAAATACATCGTACCGTCAATGCTTCGGCGTAAATAATACTGTGTAATAATGTGATTTCTTACAAAAGTGCAAACAGCTTGTATATACAAGTTGACCAATAGAAAAACAGAAAAGTAGGGTATTGAAAAAAAAATCCATTTTCTAAATAATCTTAAAACTAAATTTAGTTGCAATAGATAATCCCACCCAAAACATTTCATGTAAAATAAGTTGCCAAGACTCACCTGCTCATAACGCTTTCACTGTTAAAAAGTTATCAGATCTTCTTCTTACAAAAAGAAATGAAATCCCACCCAAAACATTTCATGTAAAATAAGTTGTCAAGATTCACATGCTCATAACGCTTTCACTGTTAAAAAGTTATCAGATCTCATCTTACAAAAAGAAATGAAATCCCACCCAAAACATTTCATGTAAAATAAGGGGTTGCCAAGACTCGCATGCTCATAACGCTTTCACTGTTAAAAAGTTATCAGATCTCATCCTACAAAAAGAAATGAAATCCCACCCAAAACACTTCGTGTAAAATAAGTTGCCAAGACTCACATGCTCATAATGCTTTCACTGTTAAAAAGATATGAGATCTCATGTAGAGCCAAGCCCCTAACTCTACGACTTATTTTACACGAAGTGTTTTGGGTGGGATAAATCATTTCTCCTTCATATAATATTTCCATGAAAGCATTTCTAAAATTTCATCTTAAAAATTTGTACAATACAATTTTGTACATCCTTAAAAGAAAAAACATAAATAAACCTGTCTTTTAAATGCGACAAATAAAACATAATCCATTACATTTCATTGTGTGATTTCTGTGAAAAAATAATTCCTTTGAGGATTAAAAAAAAAAAAGACTGTTTAAGTGAAATGAGATAAAATAAATTGGATTTTATGAAAGGATTTAGTTATTATATAGTAAAAAGAAGATTTTATTACAACTGATATGATTATATTTTGAGATTTGAAAACTTTAAAATAAGACATTGAATTCTAAAAGATATTTTTTATGTCTTTGAATATCTTTCCTTAAGGTATGCAATTAATCAAAAAATGGTTGAATTTTGAAAGCTTAGAACTTTTCGCGCATTCTAGGAAATATATATTTAATGATTGTTATCATTTATCAAATGGAAGATCTGAAAAGATTTAAAACTGTTGCTCAGGAGTGTAATGCTAAGATAGCTTTTATGGAAATACTGAAAAGATTGAAATTCAAGTGATTGAAAAATAAGTCCATTTAGGTTGATTTCAATGAAGCGACTTCGAGTTATGCAGTGTTAATAATATATGCTAGTATTTAATAGTATTTAATAAATATCAGCAGTCAATATTGCCTTGTATAATCATTTATTTATTTATTTATTCATAAAAATTGTATACATTTTCGTTATCCTGTCTAAATAAAATCTTTCATGTACATTACCATTTTTCGAATTTACAGTTATCTTTTATACGGAATTGTGACTATGACAGGAATTTTACTAAGGCAAAAGTGTAGGAAAGCTGAAGCTGAGCCGAAACTAATCCTTAACATTACTATTTAATGAAATGTTGTTGAAATAGGGAACGTCAAAAGGTTTAGAGCAACTGTGATCTTTTCTGATATGAAAGCGTAGTGTTTCTTCATTAGTATAATGGTAAGGTTAGCAATCTTTGCTGACAGGAAGCGTAATGGGAAACTGTAGAGCTTTCTCCTGCCTCCTCTTATTGTAGATTCGTAAATTCCTACAACAGCAAAGACAAGACACGGTTTGGACAGTTTCATAACCTCAGAAATCCTTTGTGTAATCGGATATAAATAGACTCATTGACCAAACGATTACGAACTTTATTAATACCAGTTTTACCTTAAAGATTCGTAATATTTTGACCACTGTATAGGTAAACACTTCATAATGACGGAGTCTACTTGTTGAATTCATTGACCAATAGTCATTCAACCATCTATGATTGCCATAAAAAGATTCGAAAAACACCAATCTCCACAGGGAATTGATTAGAACGGTTTCAGACCATTAACCCCATTGGTAGAAATATTAAGAATTTATTTACAGAAAACTTGTTGATTTTACTCACATCCTTGTGATAGTCCTCAAGCTTCTCTTCATCCATGAGCTCATCAGGGTAGCCTACAAATTTCTTAATAGCTTTCAACTGTTAGGAATTAAAAATGAATTTTTTTTAAAATTTTCATTTAAATTGATAGAAACCAAATATCCTTTTCATAGTTTTCTATTTAATAAGCACTATTTTTATTGTTGATTTACTTTTTAACTTCTCTGATAATTTTTTTGTTTACCCAAGTTTAATCTTGGCTTTGCCTTGTTATTTTTATATCATTTTTCAAATAGGTAAGCGACATGATATTTTATAAAAAGCATCAATTAAAACCCGGAATTACGTATTTGTTTTCTCTTAAAAACTGTAACACCCCCATCCTAAGCAACTTCCATCACTTTCCTTTTAACTCGATGATAAAAGTCCTATTGAATTTCGAAATTGCAAATGCACATCACATGTATCATGTGTATCATGCACTGATTGCATAATAATTACACATACGTTACTTAATCTACAGAAAACTTCTTTGTTAACTGCTACAGTTGTTTTTGAATATTGTGATTTATTGAATACAAGATTTCAAATGTAACAGCAAGTTATTTAGTTATACTTCAAGTTATTTATATTTCAATTTGTAAGTGTGAACATAAACATGAATTTAGTTAATTACTGAAATTACATAGCAATCATAAATACGTCTAGAAGAAAACTAAGATTGTTTTTCATATTTCAAAAACAGAACTCCGTATAGCAATGATATTTGTGTAGCAAATGACAATTTCCAGATGACTGTAATTTCAAAATAAATGTCAATCTGCCTAATAAATCACCCAAAGGTTTTTAATAAATGTTCTTATATTTCTTGCAACTAAAATAAAAATAAAAATCTTATATGAATTCAAATCTTCAGTCGGAATCTCCCCTACATAACTAGGATAAATCTCAAAATCTATGGGATATTTTCCTCTTCCATCGTTGAAGCTCATTTAGTATTTCGAGGTTTCTTCTCAAGCTCAAAGAAACTCTGTCCCTAAGTTCATTCTTGAATATACTAATGTCACTTTAGGTTCTGTATCTAAAGCTAAATGATTCTTTACTTCCACAGACTTTTATTATAACTTCTCTTTTTTATGTTGTTCCTTAGAGAGGTTTCAAAATAAAAATTAATTAAACTTTCAAAGTCAGTTGACCTGTAGTAACTCAAATAATAGGATTCATATTGTTCTATTTAATTATAGCAGACAATGTTGCTTCTATTAATAAAAATTATTTCTTAAACTATTTTGATATTGAATTCAGTGCCACCATCTTTCCCTTGCCAAAGCATTGTTTAATTTGATCTAAAAATATATATATAATATTCATAAGATAGAAATATAAAAATTTAAAGGTGAAATCATTTACTTGGAAATAAAATAAAGCTGCATAACTTGGCTCTTAACGACTGAGATCACAAAGAAAAGGAGAAGTATCACAAACTGAAAAGTGATTATTTAAAAGAAGTAGTTACCTTCTCTCTTGTTCTTTTTTTCGTTATGGGATCCATCCACTTGACCCTCTTTAGGCTAATGTCGAATTCATTCTGAATAGCACTTACCATCTGCGCTGCCTACAAAGGAAATACAAGGATACATTGAGAAGGAATGATAAATAGATAAAGAATGAAGGAATTAGAAATAACAAAGGAGTAATAGAATGACCGTAAATAAAGAGGAAAGATTTTTAAAGTCTAAATAATAAATAACAAAAAAATGACATGAAAGTAAATAAAGAAAAATAATAAAAAATGATTGTTACAACAGTAATAATTTATTTATTTCAGCTAAAAATAAACATTATAGTCCTACGTATATTTCTTATCACTGTTTACTCTTGAAAATAATTAAATACGAAAAATATAAAATACCAATTCATCAAAAAGAAGAAAAGCAAAACCTAGATCCCAATGCGTTTAATTAAACAAACAGAATCAGTAAAAAATCAGAAGTTAACTTAGATAACGCATAATGTTATAGCGATATTATTGAACATTATTGGTGTATTGATTATATATTTATTATTTATTTATTTATTAGACATTCACAATTTAAAATAGTGTTACTTCTAGTTATTTTTTACTGTTTTATCATCGAGAAACAATTCCTAATCCTTTTTTACTAATCGTTATTGGTAATGACTTCACAATTAAACTCAAAACATTCTAGCATCTAGGAAATTTCTGATTTATCGCTTTTTGTTGAACCTCATTTTTCAATGATACATATTTTCCTACATATATCTCATGAAACTCCAATTAAAAGCGGAGTTTTGCTCGAGAATTAGAAAGACTAAAAGACGATTTCTATGAAGTTTCTTTCATAAACTTTAGTTACATTGGGACATAACAGGTTTGATAAAAAGCTGTGAACTTGTAGATGGACAAACAAATTCAAGATGTACTGTATGCTACTGCAAGAATGTTTTCCCTCATTGTTTCTCTTCTAGACAGACCCTAGGGTCTACAAAACCTCTGAAACCTGGAGACAGGATTTCATTCGTCAAGTGGAAGGCGGTTGAACATCAGACTAGCCTTCCCACTTTTTGCTATTCTTGATTGACCAATTAAACTTTGAAGCCTATACTTCCTCCGTTCCCCCGTTACTTCCTAAGCCAAATAAGCTAGATATGAACTACACATCTATTTTAGGCAAAATACACTGCCTGCTCAATTGAAAGTGGCCACCTGTGATATGGAGTAGACGATTTATTTACAGTGTGTCTAATAGCGCGTACTGTGGCATTTCGTTCTAAGCACAGCATCCATACGCCGTGGCATGCTCTCCACCAGTTTGTGATAGCAAGCAACTGGTATTTTTGCCCATTCCTCCTTCAAAGTCTGCACAAGTTGAATGCGTGTTTGCGGTCGCATCGGACGCGCGCGAACCCGGCGCTCCAATTCATCCCACAGATGTTCAATAGGGTTGAGGTCCGGACTCTGGGCGGGACACTGAAGTTCTTGAACATTATTCTCCGCAAACCAGGCGCTGACAAAACGGGCTTTATGGCACGGTGCATTGTCGTGCTGGAACAGAAATGGCCCTTAAAGAACTGCGACCACAACATAGGAAGCATGGAATGTGTAGAACGTCCAGATACTGTGAGGATGCCGTGTTCCCCTCGATCACAACCGACGGACCACATCCAAACCTAGAGAAACACGACCACACCATGACACCACCACCGCCAAACTTCACTTTTGGGATGACACACTCAGGTAGCAGCTGTTCCCCTGGCACACGCCACACCCAGGTGCGCCCATCCGATCGATAGTGGGAGAAGCGTGATTCGTCGCTCCACGTGATGCTCTTCCAGGGTCCATCGACAAAAGACCATCGCTCCTTACACCAGGCCACACGACACTAGGCGTTTACAGGGGTGATGTTAGGCTTGTGGGCAGCAGCCCGACCGGTGTACCTTAAGGCATGGAGCTCCCGACGAATCGTCAGGGTACTGACAGTTGTTCCCGTTGCCTGCTGGAAGTCCTGCCACCGTTGTTCCGCTGGAACAGCCTTGTTCTGCCATACCAACCGCTTCAGGGTCCCCCGGTCTCTATCGGTCAGCATGCGGGCTCGCCACCTCCATGACGTCGTGTTTCCACTCCTTCACGTTTCCACTTCGATAATAGCATCCACGGTCGACTTTGTCAGGTTCAGTGCCACTCCTATGGCTCGCGCACACTGGCCACTAATGTGGCAGCCTATGACTACTCCACGTTGAAAATCGCTCAGTTGCTCTGATACTGGCATTTTACCTCAGCACGTGGTTACACACCAAATGACACAACTACACATGATCGTGTTGTTTTGTAACGAATATATTCAAATTATTGCCCGAATTTGCATGAGTTGTTCCACTACGGCAGGTGTCCACTTTCAATTGAGTAGTCAATATATACCCCTAACTACATGAATAACTTCGCAATCAAACGAAGAAACAAAAAGGACTATGGAAAGGACTGAAAGATGATGCTCTGACTTTAACCAATCTTCCACTATGATAAGAAATAGGAGAAAAATTAATAAAATTAGAATTGGAGGGTTGCTGTGAAGTTCGTATCTATGAGATACAAATAATATCTCTACTAGTATCTGCAATAAAAAAAAAAGCATAGACAATACTAATAATAATAACAAAAAGCTATTTACCAACTTACAGCTGTTTTAGCGTTCGGATTAAAATAAGTCTTGACATAGAAATGGGATAACATGACTGAAAGTCTCTTTTTAACATGTTTAATGCAGAAAATCGTCCTAGGAAGATTTTAAAAAATTAAAATAATAAATTAATATTCAATAAAATTGTTATCAAAATAACAACAACAATAGAAATACAAATTTTTGCGAATATAAACTTGAAACCTCAAAAATTAAATTAAGTTATCATTAGATTAACTTAAGTTAAAAATTAAAGATTAAATTAATAATTTATATATTGTACATAATTTGGATAAAGTTGAAAAAGATAATAAATAACATTGCAGGATTCTTATGTAATTGCTTTTATTATTATTGGCTAATATTTATAAGCTTTATTAGTATAAAGAAAAAGGAACAATAATACACTATCATTGGATTTTATTTTATTTATTTCTTTATTTTGTTTTCCATTTTTTTTTAACCACTTATAAAGCTGTGCTTCGATGACCGAGAAGAGCACGTGACTACAGGAGATTGGCAGGTCTCAGTCACTACCCTATCTTTTGAAAAATAAAAATGGACTTGAATTTAAGAAACAGGGTTCTTGATATTTCTTAGAAATAGCGACTGAGTTATTATTAATAATGAAGGTTCATAGAGCTATTTTGGTTGTAAATTCAATCGAAATATTTTGGGGATTTGCCAATTTCCGATTGGTTATGACGTCATCAGGCGCGGAGTTGAAACAGAAGAAATATGGCGGCTGTGCAGAAATGTGGAGGAGTGTTTTATGTCTCCGATCGTTTTTACTTCTGTTATTAATTGATGGACGTTAACAATTCAGTCAAAATGAGCAGGAGTAACAGACAAGTGAGAGCGTTTTGAATGCAGTCATTTAAAGCTGGAATCGCCTTCATTTCTGCAGTGAGAACTTCAATGGCTAAGAGATCATCGGAGATAGGATTGAACGACTTCAAAATCCGTAAGTGTTTCTTTTAATATTTCAAATATCTTTCTTAAGATTAAGAAAAACATTACCTTACTTCAGGGAAGGAGACATTTATAGAATAATAAGTTGGAGTAACTCAAATAGATCTATTTTGTTTTTAATCTAAGATATAGCTCATTTGAATTTTTAGTGCAGGTATCGCAGTCATTGTCCAAATTTCAAATCAAATTGAGAACATTTTCTTTATCAACAAAAATGTTATTTAAAGTAAAGAAATACTGTAGTGCTGGAATATTGTGCATGAAAGCAAAAGGGACTTTGATTTAGGAACCGTCTAATATTAGGTGACGGAACATCATTGAACCAAAAGATTATGCCAATGACACTGAAAGGATTATAGTGTTCATATAGTGGTATTTTCATTTTAAATCCTTTTTTTTTAAATATTACTGTTATTATTCTTATTAGCATGAAGTACACAAATCCGGCCTAATGTGGCGCCCAGTAGACCGGATTACAGAAAAGCCGGACTACAGAGAGTGTTCTTAAAATAACTCAATAGCTCAATTTTGGTGAAGACATAATGCCAGGTTTAATTAATTTAAAGTCCATTTCATAATTTTGCACTCAAAATGTTTATTAAAAACAATACAAAGAAATGGTGTGTATTATAATTATAGTAGTTTTATTTATTTTTGTGTACAGTATAATGATGCAAATGGGTTAAACTACATTTTAACAATATACGTATTGTAAAAAAAAAAAAAAAAGAAAAAAAATAAAACTAAAAAAAAAAAACATTTAGTTTATAATGTCTTTTTAATTTAGATTCAAGAAATAACTCTTGTGTTTAGTTATTAAAAAAAAAAAAAATTACTCAGGACCGGGCCGGATTACCGAGGGCCGGATTTGAGAGGTTTTACTATATTAGTTAAAGCATGTAATTAACCACTACAGCTATTGAATAGAGAACGATAGTAATTTCTGTTAAGATAGCAAAATAATTCTAAGTTGTAATTCGTAGGGCAAACATTATCTAATTACAAAGTTGTGATATTTTAATAATTAAGCATTTCAGTATGTCATGGAGATTATGAAAACATCTGTAGGGAATCTAGTGATAAAATGGATTGTGGTAGTGATTCAAAGTTATCGTAGATGATAGCGTAGCCGGAATTTTAATAAGAACTTTACTATGCACAAAAAAACAAATATATATATATTTCAATATATAAAACCATACTAAGAATAAATAATTAGTATAAATAAGCTTCAGAATACGTAGCGTTACGAAGTTGTCTGAAATTTTTTATTTCGATGGAGCGAAGTTATTATAGAAAACAATGCCTGAAAAAGAAAGATTGAATTTCTTTCGAAATTTTGTATAAAATGAATATTTTAGAAAGAATTATGAACTGGTTTATTTTACTAAATTCAACGAAGTTTGACGATTCTGAAACGTTTCTAGAATCCTTAAAACCGTCATATCGCGCGAGAAATTTTGATATCCCTCAAAGTAATTGTTTGGAATTCGAAGGAATGATTCAGTCACCACCCTTCCCCCATTTCCTATGTCAGAAGAAGATATCGGAAATCATTAGACAATTGACTTGGCTTTTTTAATTTTTTATATCTGTTTATTAATTTTTTTTGGTATATTCCAATGAGAGTTCAATTGTTGTGTTAGATATTTAGATAAAAATTTGTTAGCCAAGAATGCATTCATTAATATTTGGAAAAATACCTCTTGCTAGTTCGTAAAATTCTTTGTTAAGCGTTGGTGGTGTCCAACCGAAAACATTAACTGTTTCACGTTTTATATTTGTAATAATATAAATAAATATGTTGTATTGTTTTGGTTCTGGCTTTTTGAGAGAATATTGTTAGGGAATGGGAGGTTTAAATAGTTTTTGATATTATTAGGTATAATTCGCTATTGTGGGAGAATTGGAGAAGTGTGCCAAGACTCCCGCAAGGTGAGGGAGAAAATAGAATTGGCATGGTTTATTATTTGAATTTGCTCAAAGTTAGGAGTGTGGGAAGTTGTAATATTGTGCTAATATATTATGGATTTGTATTAATCCTTATTCTTATAATTTGTTTTGTGCTGTTTCAATCTTTTTTGCAAAGATTGAGTTGTGTAACCAATATATTTTTTATTACAGCCGGAACATGGGATGGCATAAACTGTTATTTTTGGTTTGAATATCCACTTTTTTGTTGGATTTGGGATAACTCAGTTTATTGTTGGTGTTGTTGATGACCCGGATATTGTGTTTTTTTAAAGTTGTTTAATATTTTGATTAATTCCTTGTATGTAAGGAATGACTGCATAATTGTGGAGGTTTTGTGTATTTAGGCTGTGGGTTTCAGATTTAAAGTGTTTAGCTTTGTTGTAACTTTTATCAATGAATATAATAGAATAACTAGACCAAGTGAAAATTTGATATAGGTAATTTATTTCTCTATTGAGTAGTTCCTTGAATGTGGATAGTTTAAAAGCTCTCTGAAAGTAATTAAATAGAATATTAGTTTAAGTGTGTTTCGGGATGTTTGAAAGGTAGTCCACTACATTATTGGCATGAGTAGGTTTTCTGTAAACAGATATTTGTAACTCATTATTGTTTCTAGTTATTTGGCAATCTAAAAAAGGGAGTGTGTTGTTATATTTCAAATTTCAGTCATTTAGGCTTTTGATATTTTCTATTATGTTCTGCAGGTTATGTTTATTTGCTACGACAAATGTCATCAGCGTATCTGTAGTATAGAGCAATGTGATTTTGGGAAGTTTCGATAAATTGGTATTCGATATGTTTCATGACATAGTCAGCTATTGAAGCAGAGGCCACTATGCCCAAGAAAACGCCTTTTTTTTAACTTGTAAATTTGTTCTTGGTACTTGAAACATTATTGTTTAGAAGAATGTCCACTAGTTGGATAAAGGATTGATATCAATTCTATGTTGTGTTATGAGGGCCTGATGGTTAATAAATTAAATTATAGCTTCTTTAATTAGTTGGTGGTCAAGGAAGCATATAGGTTAGTGACATCCAATGAGATGAGGATATATTCATTTCTGATGAGTTGCTGTAAAAGTTTTTGTTTGAATTCTTGGGAGTTTTTATGTTATAGTTGGGAAATTTTTGGTTGAAGCAGCTTTGGAGTATGTGGGAGATATATTTAGATATGCCCTTTATTGGAGCATTATTACAGTTAATGATGGGCCTGCCCGGATAGATGTCATCTTACTTTGGGTTTGTAGTTTTTTTTTGGTTTCATAGTAATGGTGGGAAAATAAGTTAGAAGTTTTAACTGTATAGTGTAGTCAATAAGCCTTTATTATAAAAGGCCTTAATACTATTGTTATTGCTCTATACTACACGCTGATACGCTGATGACATATTTGTCGTAGCCAATAAACCTACAGAACATAATAGAAATTATCAAAAGCCTAAATGACTGAAATTTGAAATATAACAACACACTCCCTTTTTTAGATTGCCAAATAACTAGAAACAATAATGAGTTACAAATATCTGTTTACAGAAAACCTACTCATGCCAATAATGTAGTGGACTACCATTCCAACATCCCGAAACACACTAAAGCTAATATTCTATTTAATTACTTTCACAGAGCTTTTAAACTATCCACATCCAAGAACTACTCAATAGAGAAATAAATGCCCTATATCAAATTTTCACTAGGTCTAGTTATTCTATTAAATTCATTGATAAAAGTTACAACAAAGCTAAACACTTTAAATCTAAAACCCACAGCCTAAACACACAAAAACTCCACAATTATGCAGTCATTCCTTACATACAAGGAATTAATCAAAATATTAAACAACTTTAAAAAAACACAATATCCGGGTCATCAACAACGCCAAAAATAAAATGAATTATCCCAAATCCAACAAAAAAGTGGATATTCAAACCAAAAATAAAATAGTTTATGCCATACCATGTTCCTGCTGTAATAAAAAAAAATATTGGTTACAAGACTCAATATTTGCAAAAAAGATTGAAACAGCACAAAACAAATTATAGGGATACGTATCAATACAAATCCATAATATATCAGCACAATTTTACAACTTCCCACACTCCTAACTTTGAGCAAATTCAAATAATAAACCATGCTAATTCTATTTTCTCCCTCACCTTGCGGGAGTCTTGGCACATCGCCAATTCTCCCATAATTAATAGCGAATTATCTAATAATATCATTAAAAACTATTTAAACCTCCCATTTCCTACCAATATGACAGTTGAGAAAAGCCTGCCGGCAGGCTGAAATGTTCTGACATTTTGTACTGTTTTTTTATACGACGCAAATTACACAAGTAATTTTAGTATTCATGTATTTTATAGGTATCTCACCAATTCTTTGGATTTTGTTAGATGTTAAAAATATCTTCAAGATTTTTTTAATGATATTTCAAAGTTGCAAGAAAATATTTGGGATTAGTTGTTATTACTGTCGTAGGATTAGTTAATGAGTGAATATTGGTGTCTTCCTCCTTCAGTATTTTTCCGTTTCTAGGCTTGCCGTGTGCTATCGCACTGGTCCATACCTAACTGTATGTATCCATTTAAAAGAAAGGTTTCCAAGTGCTTTTCTTATGTAAATACAAGGCGGATAATAAACATTGCGTTTAACTATTAATACTGAATATTTTAACCTCCACTCTTGCTCACAAAATACCCTTCTTTGCTTTCTAAGTAGTTGGTCGTAAACCTTAATCCTATGCCTACCCTGTTGTAGAGTGGAATATGCCTCTATCTTAAAATAGTAAGAATGGGAGATCTTTGTTACATCAATGACGGTAGGAGTATCTCTGAATAGAAACATGTAGATATTAAGAGAGAGGAAGTTTGAAACAAACTGTAGTGCTTCTGAAAGAATTAAACAACTATGTTTTGGTAAAATCAGAGACAATACTTATAAATTTCAATCGATGATTTCTCTTTCCTTAAGGAGTTTCTGATTTTCTCTTCTCTCGAAATACAAAACATTTGAAATTCTATTCGTAAATTTACAGAGCCATAGTTATTCGTATTTTATTTATTTTGAGTGAGGATTCGAAGTGCTTCTCTTCCATTTGAACATTTTCCCCGTTTGTTTTCGATAAAATGACTGACTGCTCCATTGATTCTTCATTTGTGGTCATGTTGTAAGTGGGATGATTATTATTAGTCAAAAAATTACTCCCGAAATCTGTTGCTTAAACGGTTGAATTGTTTTCTTTAAAACTAGGAAGGATGCTTATTTATGGTCAATTTTTAAATAGGAATCCGATTATTTTGTTCTTATTCTTATATCGTACTCCCTTTATTCTATGAATTACTTCATTCTGATTCCTCTGAAGCCAAACCTTTCTGAATTAATATATCACTCTATATTTTATTTTACTGTTCTATTTCCTTTTGTGTTTCCTTTTTTTATCCTTTAGCTCTTGTATATTACTTATTCTAAATATTTTGTTCTTTATCTTCGACCTGTTTAGTATTTTTCTGTATAACAATGTTTTCCTTTGGTTTGTTACAATTTTTGTTACTTTATATTTTTGTATTTTAAATGCTTTAGTTTTCTGAATTTTATATCTTTTTAGGTTATTTTCCTTACTTTTTTTTTCCTTTCCTGACTCCGCTCGCCCACTACTTTCGTCCATTAAACTCAAACATTTGACTAACCATTCCACTAAAGCGGAACAACTTTGTTCTGTGGTTTTCGACATAGTGTGGTTTTTTTTTTTTGAAAAGCTGACAATTTGTACTTAAATTCCAATGAATCAATTAAATAAAAACCTTATTCCATTAATTTTAAAAATATGTAAATTATAATAAACACGAACCTGTTTTCACTTTTCAGTTTTCCAGTAAATTTCGATTCATATTTTAGTTTGACTGTTCGAAAACTTTTATCCAAATAGGACAGTTGAGCCAAAACAATCCGCCATATTAAGTAATTAGCAACTACCCTGAAACATAAATATCAAAAAGAGAAGGTCAATCAAAGAAAAAAAATAAGAAATCTACAAAAACTAAGTAAACTATAAATAAATTTAATGTCAAAATGGTTAAAGTAATTCTTGTGCTAGCTTTCTCACTCGTTCTTACTTAAGCCACAAAATCTTAGTCAAATTTTTTTTCGTAGGGGTCTTTAATTTTATTTTGTAAACCGTATCGATTGAAAGTCAGTATTTGTCATAATTTTTATTTACCGATTCTTTCACCACTTTGAGGGATTAGCTTCTTTGCGTAATTCAGGGGAATAATATATTAATCTCAGATTCATTGCAAAGCAGAAGACAGACAGTGAATATAAGTTGCGAAGAAATCTTCAGCAATAAATCACTGATAACAAAAAGAGTTAAGGCAATTGAAATTACGATCATAATATGGAAGAAGAGGAGGAGAAATGTACGCATTCATAGTTACGTTATCAAACTGACTCCAGAACAGTCCTTTCGTGCAATTGCCGCTGAGTTATTCTGTAAATTACTGGTGGTTCAAGGGAGAATGCGACGACCTGTTTTCTTTTAGAATGATGACACCTATACCGTTTTTTTGTTGGCTGGTTGGGGTATGAGGATTATCAAAAGAAAATGCACGCTAGGCCGATTAGACATTTAAGAACGACTGCATTGAATGAGCAGCTGAGATGTTACAGCTCTCGATCAATAATGTATCAAAAATACAAAACAATGAACATTAATGCAATTAATTCACTATCCATTGTTGATCAACCATCTATTTTGCATTTCAATAATTTTAAGAAACAAAGGAGCTTTAAATAAAAAGGCTTCACCTGCGTAGATGTATCACGAAAGAAATGAATATAATTTCGTGATTGGAATGATTTCATAATCCCTTACACCCTTTGAGCTCTTTATTCAACTCTGGATGATGAGTATATTTAGCATGAAACGGTTCCCCTTACGGCTAATAAAAGGGTCATGTTCATTTCTATTTTTGTTTGATTCATAATTCAATAATAGACATTAAACATTTTTATTGATCGTAAACTTCAGGCCTTCGACTTTTAACGTTGAATACTAAGAACTTCATCTGTTTAATGATGTAGATTTTTGAAAGGTAAAATATGATGATGTCAGTCGACTTCCTTATGTTTAACGTTTCTTGTAACTCAAAATAAATTCTTTACTTCTGCATAGTTGATCTCAGAAATTACATTTAAGGACTTTTCGAGAAATGAATTTGGGATAAGAATAATTTTAAGACAAATCAAGGGTGTTACTGAAACAATCCATAGCTGCAATTTGTTTTATATGATTTATATTAGTTATATAAATAGTGATTTTTATGATTGAAATGATAATTGATTTATTAACATTTCAATCATAAAAATCACTTTTAAATTAAACCATCTGAGGTTTAATTCTTACCTTTGAGGAATTTCCTCTATCAATCGAAAGGCTTTAGCTAAATAGATAGGATTATAGACAATTACAGCCTCCTGATTATCCAGTGTTTGTTTAGCCATTGTGCTCAGATAATCCAACCAATTAACCTGAAAAGATTAATTACCTCTTCATGTTAATTTTTCCAGTTTTGGATTTTAAAATTGTATGCATTAAATAAATAAATCTATTGATAGAAACAGTGTTAAACTAGTGGACAACATTTAGATAAAAATGACTAAGTATAACAAATAATACAACATCTCCACAAAAAAAAAAAAAATATATTCACAGAATATATTTATTAAATAAATTTTCGGTAAGTACTCCTTCTTTCCTTTTTCAAGCTTTTTAAAAATTGAAATAATAACAGATGTCTACATAACACATCCACTCTCCTTGACATAGTTTAATATTACAATCATATGAACTACTTCCAAGGGAAGGTGTTATGATTAAGAACACTAAGGAATTTGAACAGAAATTAAAACATTTATATTTTAATAATAAGAAATTTTACTTATTCTCTTTGGATATTGATAACATGTACACGAACATCCCTTTTGAAGAGACTTTGCTGATTATGGAAAAACTGGCATATAAAAAATAAGGATTGGCTATTAAGTACCAGATCAACACTTTACAGTTAATGAAGTTGATTAGGTTAATAACATGTAATACTTTCTTTAAATATAGAAATGACATTAATAATGAGGTTAAATTATTATGCATGGAAAAAGACTCAAAAACGAAGTAAATAATAGAGAGCATAATTATAAGAAATACTATGGATAGTAATCTTAATCGTTAAGAGGGAATAAAGTTGATAAAGTACTGGTAAATTTAGCAGCAGAGATGGTAAAATCATGTGTTTATAACAGAAGGTTGATAAAATTTGAAGAATTGAAGTTAAAAATTAAAGTAAATATAGGAATTATTAGAAGTAATATTATTATTAGAAATAATAATAGTCATGGGTAAGTGATTGTTATATTAAACTATGTCCAGGAGAGTGTATGATATGTAGACATCTGTAATTAATTCAATTTTTAAAAAGCTTGAAAAAGAAATGAAGGAATACTTTCCGAAAATTTGTTGAATAAAATAAATTTTGTGAATATATTTTTTGTGGAGATTTTGTGTATTTGTTAATATGACAATAAGTAGAAAGGCGATAAGAAAGAAATATGGACTTAAAACAAATTACTGATTTTTTTTTTAAACTAATTCATAACATTTATTAAAAAAAGAATTGTATAGAAGTAAACTTTGTAATAAAATAAGGATATGTGACTAAAAATTATAAATAGCACATTATCGCTTGTCTAAGATTTAGCTCCTGATTCCCTCAAAATAAATGTCTCACAAGTCAGAAGTAAATCTTCATTCATGATATTAAATGAATATATTCAAGAGAATGAACTCACCTTATTTGTTATTCGATGAAGAGACATTAGCTTTATTTTATTGTATAGTTTCGCATGATTTCTTCGTTGTGATTTGGACATTGAATACTGAAACAAAAAGAAAATATCAGCAAGACTGAATTGAATGGCTCGTCTAAAATAACTCTCCATTCTATTACTCATAAGTAGAAAAAGTGCTAGATTTACTTGTGTTAAAAACAAGAAGTCCCTGACAGTGCCTGAAGCCTACCTCCCTTAAAACGTTGCCCCCCCCCCCCTTTCCCCGTTTTTATTTCCTAAAGTCAATAAACCAATGCAAACGAAAAGTCATCATTTATTTTTAAATTATATTTTTATATTATTATTTAAATTATGTATTTAATAAATGTATATTTTTTTCTTTTTGTGATAAAAATAAAGCTAAATTCTTAAGTTCCCCATATCCAATTAATTTTATTCGCATCAAAACAAGCGCAGAAATATTACTAACCAGATTAAAAGGAATTGTTAAGATGTCAAAAGACATCCATTGTTTAAAAATTGAATTTCACGTAAATGTTCTAAATATCTTCACATCAACACATTATCATCTCTAAAAAAAACTTTAATATCCGTGATGTTTCGCACTCTTTAATCAAGAGCACTTCAGACGGTTAGGAAGTTGTAATTTAGAAATAATGTGGTATTAACACAGCACCTCCATTGTATTAATGATGTATTACCTTCCCTTTGTTTTTTAACAAAAAATGTAATATATCACTATAAAATTCTATCATTCTATAAATTTCAATTCATTTGTAATGAATTCTCTGTATTAGGGAATAGGTTTATAAAGCTTATCCCTAACCGTCTGAAGAAGTGCTCTTGATTAAAGAGTACGAAATATAACGGATATTAAAGTTTTTAGAGATGATAATGTGTTGATGTGAAGATTTTTAGACATCCATTGTTTTGGTTCCACTGCTTTTCCGTGGGAATTTTTGGCACCCTCGACAAGATTCCTCTCGGAAAATATTTCTAATACTAAGTTATTAGGACGCTTCTTGTTTTTAAATATGCATGTCAAGATTCAAGAAGATGTAATTCAAAAGTTATTGGAAAAGGGGCAGACACACTGACTAATTTTAAGGGCCTCACTTTCATAGGAAAATATGTAAAGCAATGCTGACATATCTGTTCCAGTTAAAAAAAAGAAGTTAATTTAAGAAAATTACATTAGAGAAATTCATTCCAATCTATAGAACTTAAATTTACATCTGAAAATGTCTCTGAAAAGTGTTTACGTTTGCTAAAGTCATCTCAAACTGTAGGACTTCTTTCATTTCTCTTCTGGCTGCTTTTTTGCTGGCTCCCAACATAATGGCTACTGTAGTCATTGTATGATAGTAAGATTGAACAATGGAATTATGAAAACCCTTTATTAAAAAGCTTCTATCAGGCATTCCGAAATCAGGTTGATCTAACTAAAAGGAACAAAGGGAAAAATAAAATAAATTATTTTTTTCTAATAAATTTAGTTAAGATATCAAATTGCAAGAAGATATCAAATTCTGAAGGTTATGAAAAGCTCTGATAAACCATCTATATTCTCTGATTAACATTAAACTCTTTCTATAAGGTGTTGAATGGAAAAATGAATGTTGAATAGGTGTTCTTAGTGCCATTGTAATAGCAGCAAAATATAAATAAATTGTAAAGTTATGTATTATTTTAGAATTTATTTACCATTTTAAAAGTTATACTGAAAGGGATGCAAAGTGTGGGAGTCGAATAAACTCAGTTGATTCCCAAAATGTTACTGGTCTGAGATGCCGTTTCTTTTCCTGAGGTATGACATCCTTTAACTCTTTCAAGATTCCTGAGTTATTTTTATATATTTTCTCTTTTAACTAACTCCCAAAGGTAAAAGTCACAAAGCGACATTGCCTATCACTATCACAGATGAAAACAAAAACACTTGCAGGAAAATGTTCAGGCTTCCAAGCTGTCTATAAGATTTCGCTCATTACATGACCTGCTTGTTGCTGCTAAAACCCGGGCAAGGTTGCTACTTTTTCACGCGCCATCCTATGTTAAGGCATGGGCAAACTTTGTTGAAAGGTACTTCTACGGGGTTTTCGGGTTGCAAAATAAGAATATAATATTAATTTGTAATGATCACACGATGTTTAACCAGCTTGGTGAAGATTTGAAGTGATAGGGGTGTGGAGAAGGGCAGAAAAGTGTGAGAAGTCTTGTATTTTCAGACCTCGATATTAATTACATATCTAGGGATCTTGAGTTACAAAATACGGATATAACCTTACGCGTAAATTTTTTATCAACTGGAAAAGTTTCGAATTGATCTCACAATTTCAATTTCTTTTTCATCCACATCAAGACATCTAATGCATCCACAATGAAGTCCGTTATCTTAGCAGTTAAATGGAATGGGATTTTTTGACCGGTTGTCATCCGTACACGAATGACGAAATGATAGGGTTGTAAAATGCGATCAGCCCCTTCTCGATTGGCATTAAAATCTTCATCTTTTTATCAATTGCTATCGCTTTTCGAATGACTCGTAGACCTTTCTCTCTCTCTCTACTAGGGTCCAATTACTCAGCACCTCTTCTTTTTCTATATCGAGCGGTTTTCACCCACCTTCCTTTTAAATGACGACGTTTAGAAATAAATTGTGGGTTTGATGGAGTTCCTTAAATTTACCTTCTTGCTGTCTCCATTCCCGAAACCTTCGTTCATCTATACCAAGCTTGCGTCCAGCTGGTCGATTTCCAATTTCTTTGGCCAAATTAATTGCTTTTTGTTTCAAAGCAATGTCACAAGAACGTTTTGGCATTTTTCAAGCACACTAATCTTGCTTGAAAATCACACACTAATCTTGTGCTTCAGGCAGCCACAAAGTCTCTCAATAATTGAAAGTTTCAATATTTTTTAGTGCTTCACGTGCTGACTGAGAGAGGAAATCGATTGCAATTTGATGGGGGAAGAAAAGGAAGCCTACGACATCTCTCTACGAGCAATAAAAATGACTGTTCTTCCACATTAGTCGCCGCCCCCGGATAAACACTGCCCTTGAATAGATGCCGCCTCAAAAAATCGTTAAGTGCATTAAACGTCGCGGCGTTTATTCGATGAAATACGGTATATTGTATTACCGGTTGTTCCTTTAATTCTGTTAAATATTTTATTGGTTCTTTGGGATCTAGTAAGAACGAACCTGAGGTTTTTCTCATGAATTTAATTTCGGCCGCTATAATTCTTCGTTCATCTTCTTTCTTGATTGTCCAAGCTTCCAAATACAAATACTGGTCGTACTAAAGTTTTGCATATTCTAATACGGTTTTGTACTTTGAAGGTTTGAAAATCTGACCATTTGAAGACTATTAAAATTAATAATTTTAGATTTAACATTTTTTTTCGATGTAGGAAAGATGTTAACCTAGATACTTGATGGTGTTGACCTATTTTGTAGGCATATTACTTAGACACATTTCACTTCTTAAAAATTCTTTCCCTTTAAAAGGCGAGAACTTTGCGTTTTTTTTTCCAACACAAATTTCCATTTTAAAATTTGTAGCGATTAAATTTAAATGGCGAATGGAGTATTGAAGATCAGTTTTTGAAATTGCCAGGGTAATCTGCGAAGAATATTGAGTTAAGTTAGTATTACTGTTATATGGGATGAAGCTATGTACAGTGAGTCTCCAATGTTTTGATGATAGAATTAATATATATGTGACGTTATCGTCAAGAATGATGGCATTGGACAGCAGTTCCAAACGCTGGCAACGTACGGTGGACAATCTAAGAGATTACTTTGATGGGGTATTAGCAATATGTTAGCATTCCTATGTTCCTTTTTCTTCCTTGGCTACACTGCTTTGCCTTACTAAACGATGATTTCCAAATACGTATTTGCCACTTGCTCCCAAGACGTTCCCCCACTTACCCAGACCACGTTAGTGATGCAAATGAGCAACAAATCCAACAAGCTTCAAACGTGTATTCTGGAATTTCAGTGTTGCCCCATGTTTGGCAGATAAAAAATAATTGCCTTGACTTCCATAGCGGTCCACGTATATAAGAGCGTTGGAGATAGGTTCAGCCGTGCCTTACTGCTTGGTTCAGCGGTTCCCAACCTTTTTCAACTGGCGACCCATCTTTCCTTATCGGAATACCTCCACAAATATAGGAATAGAAGAATATAGAATAAAACCATATTTATATTGTATCCCTTCCTTTTATATGATCGATTTTCGATTTTTCTGATCTTTTCTGATGGTTTATTCGTTGGTTTCTGATAGTTTTAGGATCAAGTCGCGACCCACCGGTTGAGAATCGCTGGTTTGGTTTATGAGTCTGCAAGATGAGATTTTGCTGACGGAAGCCGGCACATGGATTCTCCTGTTTTATTTTTAATGTATTGTTTGTTTATTTTAATTTGTGGTGGTGCCATATTCATGTTGCCACCGAGAAAATGGTTTTCGATAGACAATAAAAGAAAAAAAAAATCTCTGCTACCACCTTGTCGCTGAGACAAGGAAAAAAATAATAAAAAAAAATAATTAAATGAAAAAAAATACCAAAGACAAGATTAAAATGGAAGCAAAATGACACGGATTTAATAATGCAAAAGATAAGGGAAATACAGATCAATAAAAAAAAGGAATTAAGGGGAATACATTAGTAAAACTCAAAATCACAAACAGATACAAAATCGCCGAAAGTTCAGTTAAAGTCTTTTACTTTCCTTCTTCTTTTTAGTGTTCGAAATAAAGGAGGGCTTGGATAAATTAAAAAAAAACAACAACACTAAAATGAAATTGACGTTTGTCGCAAGTTTTCTACCAAAAGAAATATCTCTTACTGTCGGCAGTTTTTCGTCAGCAGCGAAGAATTGTGATCCCAATTGACGTAGCACAAAATCACTCAAAACACTCAGAAGAAATTGAACACTTCACCAAAACACTGCACGTAAATCATTCAGTACGAAGTTCGTCGTTGTTTTCCGATGACCTGCGCTCTGGCACACGGTAGTTTATCCCCATCGCTCGGACTCTTGAATCGCTGTTTCCCGGTAACCTCCGCTATGGTACACGGCAGCTTCTTCGTTTAGATGGGACAGAATCCGCTCGGCACAGGAAATGTCAACAGTTATAAGAAAACGCATCGTTTCTCATTCACCAAGACGATATCGAATACTGGTGAACTTTTTAAGTAAATAAAAATCACAGTACACATTTTTTTTTTTTTTTCATGAAAATTAATCCACAAGTACAGTCTACAACAAAGGAGGGGGTGTTTAAGTTGCCACCTCTTAACTTCCTATTCCATTGATTCTCTTAAATATTACAGTAAAATCAAAAATCACAGGAATAGATAAACCGGAGACTGAAAATAAACATCTTCATCGCTCGACAGCTCCGATATCTATATTTATTATTCAAAAATAGAAAATGCAGCAAAACGATGAAAATCATGTGACAACAACAAATCAAAAGGGGAAGGATACAAAGTTGGAAGAAAAGACGATGTAAAGAATCACAACGGAAAAAAACTCATGGGAACAAGAAAAAAAAGAATAAAAGAAGAGAAATTAAAACAAACTACGAGAAAAAAAATAGCAAAACAAAGATGGGGAAAATGGAGGAATAAAAATAAACCAAAAGTTAAAAATAACCGTGACAATGTTCTTTATGAGATTTTGCCCTCTATTTGTTTTTACTGCTATTTGATGTGTCTATAAATGTTATAAATTGGTTTAATACAGCGATTTGGAACTTTATCATCTAACAATATGTCAAATAATGTATTGCGATTGAGCTTATCAAAAATTTTGCTATAGTCAATAGAAGGGGTTTAAGTTTTATATTCGAATTCTGTGTTTTTCTATCAGAATCTTTAAAGTGAAGTAGCTTCAACACAAGAGCGCTTTTTTCTAAAGCTATTTTGCTCTTCACGGCAGTTTATTACTTTCTCGTATCTGTTTTCGTTCATTTTATAAGAAATTGTCTTTTTTTTGTTTGCTATATATTTTATGTCCTGAATTTAGAAGACTAATTCCTCTATAATCATCGCAGTCTTTTGGGGATAATTATTGCTTTTTGTAACTTACTAGTGGTATATTACTATCCCCTCTTTGTTTAAAACTTGGAGAGTGTGAGTTTTCAGAATATTCCTTGCTTATTTAATTATTCCGTCTTCATCAGAAGTTTTATTATTTTTACAGTTTTTGAGAGTTAAAGCTTAATTCATCTGGTGTTATAAGATCAACAAATTAACTGTTATGAAATTTAGTAATTTCTAAATCTCGATTGTTAGTACCTCTGTTACTAGATCTGCTGATAATAATTTAACACTAGGTTTCTGATCGATGGGTGATAACTTTGCATTGTCAATCGTGTCTCTATTTAAATTATTAAGTAATTTAAAAGTTTTGCCCTGGGGATGTGAAATTTACAAATTCACAAAGGAAATTGTGCCAAGGCTCTCTTACTACACTGTTGCTCTGATATGCTTGTAAACTATAAGGTTATCTTGCGATCTCGTTATGTATTTCTTTAAAAGCATCTCTTTTGAAAATGGCTGAGACCAAATTGTTTACCAAGTGACATCCTGAAATAGTTGTTTAACGCTCTTTGGCGATCATCAGCCAGGAGCAGTCACCAGTAAACAACGAGGTATAATATGAATGATCGTCGGAAGCGCAGTGGTGCCTCAAAAGAAAAAATGAACAATGAAAACTCAATACGGAGACCTCGTTGTTTACTGGTGACTTCTCCTGGCTGATGATCGCCAAAGAGCGTGAAACAGCTGTTCCAAGATGACCCTTGGTAAACAATTTGGTCTGTTCCATTGTTGTTTATTAATAATTCAATGCGCAGATTGAATTTCTTATGCTTTAAAAAAATTCATTAAAGCCTGCGCACTGCTAGCACATGAATTTTCTCACTAATTTTTCATTATTCGGTTTTTCTTTTGAGGCACCACTGCGCTTCGACGAGCATCTCTTTTGACTTCAGTGATTTGGGAAATTTGACCGTCCTATCTTAATTGTCCCATTTTTTCTCTGCCATTTAAATCTCTTCTTTGTCTAGACATTCATGGCTGCTTTTATCAGTATTGTTTAATGTTGTTCAATTCTTTCTCTACTATATTACTGGGAGTAGATATTTTTGTTTTTTTCATTAATTCTATTTTCATAAAATCATCGAATACTTAAATCTCTAAGGAGGCCTGCCTTGAAAAAAGTTTTTATTATTTCTATATTGAGCTTTCTTTGTAAGCCACATAGATAGGAATATTAGAAAAAGAAGCTAATCTGGTATCGAGAATGAAATTAGTAAATTTAATATTGATTATTATATAATCTATTATTAGTTGGGTACCGCGTGCTGACCCAGATACACTTACGGCAATCTTAGTTTAAAAAAGAATTTAAAAGTCTACTCCATATTAAATGTTACTAAGTCCGTATTTTGTTCTTATTATTGCAGATGAATTCAAATATTTAAACTTTTACATTTACAGAGTATGGGAAAATGTAAGTCGATTCTATGAGAAGAAAAATTATTGAAATATTTCTCTCAATCCAATTAAAAAATGGGTAAAACTAGTTTTTAAAAAAATCACTTGAACGCCATAGGATTGATACAACGGAAAAGATTTATGAATTTGTCCATCAATGAAGATATATATGCAATAGATAAATATCTATCAGATCGACATCTCAATGTCGAACCGGTTTGCAAAAGTTGAATATATCAGTGTATAATTTTAATTAGGTCTCAGTTCTGATGTGAGAAACCCAATATCAAGATTGTTAAACTTCATAAAACTGGGAATTGAGATTTTCCATTATCCTTAATCGCAGCAGAGCTAAATCAATGCATATTATCAAAGATGGACAAAGATGGGACATGATCAGTCGGGATGTTCACTCTTCACAAATGACTAAAGATTTTCGTGACAAGAGGTAATTCCTCTGAAGGGTGATAAGCTTATGGAATAATTCTCTCATATCACAAAAGAGACAATTTTACAGATGCAGAAGGTAATAATGTGAACTAATTTATCAAGACTAATGGTCGTATTTTTTAGATAGTGAAATCTTAATTGCTCTCCGGAATCTAGAAGAGATCGTAGAATCGTAGTATCTGGTTTAAGCTAAAATTTGTTTTCGTGGACGACAGTGTCCGCACTCACAGTGCATAGCTTGTGGATAAATGTGGTATGTAAGTAAATAATGGGTCAAGCGCCAAAAACTGAAAATTTTAGTTATTGCTGAAATTCCGCTGTAAACGCCAAGGCCACTAACATATATTCTGACACAAGCGCCAGAACAGCGGGAAACAGTGTTTAATGCTGTCACAACATGGGCACTTTTATATAAAATTCGTGTAAGTGCTATACACATTTTTTTGATTATCTCTAAATCAGTTTTTTGGCGCTTGACCCATTATTTACTTACATGGCACAAATATGTTTAAAGGGATAATTCATTGACTGTCAGATCCTCAAACATGAATCCTTGAGAGTTTTGGGATGACGTGGCCCTTCCAGTACATTTTCTCTTGATTAAAATTTCTCTTGAGAATGGAATGGAAAGTTTGATCTCTTTACTCAAAAGACAAAACGATAACCCCCTAAACTGCCATATTAAAAGGATAAGGATTCATTAAGGATAATATAAAGGTGTTCATAATTATTTGATGATTCCCTGCGGACTCTGAAACACCGAGTTTTATTACTTCTAATAATTTCCTTTAATCCTTTTGAATTCCTTTTCCTTAATTTCTGCACACCTGTGCATTCTGTAGGAAACTATTTTATTTTTCTTAGTATCGAAGCTATTTTCAACAAACAAAACATCTTACCTGTATTAAATGCACAGCTGTGTTCTTTAAATCCGCAAACACTTGAATAGAAAACAAACTATCAATTTTAACTCCTTCTTCCCGAAATCTAACGTGTAGGCGTTGCCAGTCTAACGGTCTTTTATTCCAGGCTTTCCCTTCAACTACTGGCCACCCTCCAAGTCTTCTCAGAAGGTCAAGGATCGGTTGACTGCCTGCTTTATCAATCTCAGCTAAAAGAAAAGAAAATCAATTTATTGGTGGGAATTTATTAAAGTTATATTTTCAGGCATTCCATAAACTAGCTTTTGAAATACTTAGATATTTATCTCTTTTCTAATTAAGTCTTCTGAAAGTTATAATGTATTAGAAGTCTATTATATTTTTAAGTTTTCTTACGAAAATTAGTGTTTCATTAACACTAATCAATAAAAAAATATTAGATTCATTCTATTTATTTAAATTATTCGATACTTCGACAAAAAAGAATTCTATTATGAAATATATTTCTAAAAATTTAGATTACTTGAATAAATATCTTAAAAAAAACGGCAAGAAGAGAATCTTAATCAGGAACTACATAAAGCAACACAATTGGGACCGTTCGTTGGAATTAGTATGTTAGCTAAATTTTTGGTTTTATTGTGATAAATGAAACTGTATTACTTTTAATGAAACTGAATGCCACGTTAACCAACCTAAACTTACCTTCATCCGTGCAGGATTCATAAAATCTGTGCATTAGCCAATAGAGTTTTTCTTCTTTTCGTTCTGCCGCATTTTCAAGAAGATCTAAAAAAACAAATGCATGAGTACTTAGTTAATTGAAATATAGTTAATAATAATAACTCGTACATTAGTTACAGTTTATTGGGAAAATTGAGGTTCATTATGTCGTCAAATGATATAGAATTATAAATTATTTCAAATTAGCAGTGATTAAACATAGAAAACCTGTACCTAACTTGCAATATAGTTTGTATTATGAATCTAAAAAGTTTCTATTACAATTGCACACCGAAAGGCCATCTTGGCATGGTGTCAACGAGGTGCTGGAACTGTTCTGCCCACAGAGATGGTCGCCCACAAATCCTGTGGGTAGACCATAATTACGCTGCATTGGATGGGGCTGAATTCAGTGATCGTAGGCTCATTTCCATTGCGTCCCACAAATGCTCTAAGGAGTTCATATCGAGAGAGCATGGTGGCCAAATCAGGGTGGTGAAGTCCGATGAGTTCCTCTATCCATCTGATGGCAACAATAACCAGTGCCACAGCGCATTACCCTGTTGAAATACTCAATCACCATCAGGGAACTTGAAAACATGAAGGGTGCAGGTGACCTGCGAGAACGTACGCTCCAAACGGACGAGTGGACCTACTTCTGACCATGTGAACAAGCCCAAAAACATGACAGAGGCGCCTCCACCCTGAAAGTACCTTCGAGACAGGAAGGCTCATACTTCATGAGGTCTGCGCCACACACTAATGCGCCCGTCAGGCGTCAACGAAAAATAGCTGGAGCCTAACATGTGTGTTTCTTTCTCTCTAGGAACATCGCTATTATTATATATCCACATACTTTAATTACTTAAAATTCTGATATTTAAAAATATTCTGATTTCAACTTTTATTGATTCATATGTATTTTTATTTTAACATATAAAATATAACTTTCTTTAATCATAAGATACATTTCTAGGAAGCACGGATTGGGAGTTTTTTCTAACTGTAAAAGGAGAAACTAGGTTTTAGATTGGAGGGGGAAGGTTTTAGTTATCTTATTAACCATTTTATATATCTTTTCTTTATTTGAAATTTTATTTATTTATTTTTTTTCTTTTCTGGCATTCATTTATCATTGCATTTGAACAGTAGGTACACAGTTTAAACTAGATTTGTTTCCCGAAGTTTTAACAGTAAACATGGGCCCAGCGCTGTCAGATTAAAATTCCACTAGGGAACCAATATCTTTATTGTACTACTGTGCATGTGTATTGTTGCTTTTGTCACGGACGTCAACGGAATACCTGGGGAAAACACTCTGCAAACAACAGCCCCTTTAATCTCGAAAGACAACGTCCCACTGCGTAGAAAGGAATGTGTCGGCTACTGCAGGGCCATCCTGCAATTTCCATCCAATGCATTGGTTACGGGTACAACTAGGTACTTCGAATTTCACTGCTGTTTTCATGACTTTTGTCCTTTAGTGTATCTAAACACGTACTCAGGTCAATATAGTAACCATTAAAAAAAAAACCAACAACAATAATTTAGATTATTTGACCACCAAGAAAACTATTTGGAAATTTAATAGATTGTCAGCTGATTTTAATAGATTTAATGCTATCAATTGTAGACCTTACATTTTTATTAGCAAGTTGATAGATATCAGAAATGTTTTGAAAACAATTTAGCTAGAATAATTATTTCAAGATTGGTCAGTTGTTAAATTTCTCTTCAGTACCTACAGAGCTCTGCTGTATAGCAGACCCTAATGACTTGAGAGGAAGAATTAAATAACCTTTTTATTGTTAGGGCAAATAAAATATAAAAATATCAATTAAAGTTAAATGAAAAATGCTTACGTCGTATGTTGAAATTCAATTCATCGTCAAGGGTGTTGATTGCATTGATTAAGATTTTTTCATCTGGAATTAATGTTTTTCTAACGTAACCACCACAGGCGAATTTGTAGAAGTTATCACATGGGTCCACACTAAGATCCCAACTGTTTCGAATTCTTTCAGCTGAATGTTAAAAAAAAAAAAAAAAAAATCATTCGGAAGAAAAATAGCCACTATCAATAAATATTGTTGGGTTTTCTTTGTTTTGAAAAACTAATTAATTTTGAAAAACAAATCAAATTAATCTTAAACAAAATTTAATCAAAAAAGAATCTTAGTACTGTAGATCGAAAGATCCGAAGGCAGCTGAATTGTGACTTTTGGAATTCTACTACAGTAAAACCCCGTTATTACGCTCCCGCTTATAGCACTATCCCGTTCTTTACGCTCCTTTTATACGGTTCCTGGAATTTTCTATATAACTCTATACTCTTATCCTCTTACAACACTTCAAATCCCGCTTGTAGCACTTTTTTTATAGCCGAAATTTTGTATCGAAAAGAAATGTAACGCTGTAAAGATTGTTTTTTTTTTCCCTGATAGGAGGGAATCTTTGAACTCTGGAGTGCGGATCTGTGATACAGTAGTGCAAAATGTCGAAGCGGAAATCCCTTTTTATAAGTGAAAAATTGCAAATTCTCCTCAAGTACGACGAGAATTCTACACTAAGTCAGAAGGATTTCTCAGAATCTATAGGAATCCCCACATCCACTCTGATAACAATAATAAAAAATAGAGATGCAATTACCGATGCAGCGAAGGGTGGTTGCAAACGTAAAAAAGTAAGGAAAGGGTAACCGTTCTTGTTGCTGCAAATGCTGATGGATCTGAGAAATTGCCACTGGTAGTGTTGGGAAAGTCAACAAGGCTCCGATGTTTTAAAAACATTAAAAGACTGCCATGTGAATACAAGAATCAAGCACGTGCCTGGATGACGGGTGAGTTGTTTGTTTCTTGGCTGAAAGACCAAAAAATGATGAAAGCCAATCGCATGATTCTGCCTTTCATCGACAACTGTCCAGCTCACCCAAAAAATATGAATCTAAAAAATGTAGAACTTGCTTTCCTCCCTCCCAACACAACAAGTAAGATTCAACCAATGGATCAGGGAGTAATAAAAGTGCTAAAGCATTTCTACAGAGAGCGTGTTGTTTTGAGATATCTGCAGTGTATCGAGAGTAGAGACTCAAATCGCATCACCTTGCTGGATGCTATGAACTTCATCTCTGCTGCATTGAAAGGGATTGATGCTCAGACTACAACTGCTTCAGGAGAGCAGGATTCTTTAATGTAAGATTCTTAATATTGTTAAATTGGGTTATTATCTACCAATTGTGTCAAACTTTCTGTGCTTCGACAGGGGGTTAATTTTCTTTTTTTTTTTAATTTAGTAAGAGCATTATCTAGCACTCCCTGAAACAAATGCCAATTTAATGGATGATGACGAGGATTGGACTGCTGTATGGGAGAAGTTGGGGGATGTGAGTTTAGAGGATTTTGTGTCAATTGACAATAGCCTAGTGATCTCAGAAATCCGCGATGTCGACGACATGATTGCAAATCATGCTGCTGACCAGGATAAAGACAGTGATGCGGAGAAAACTGAATCTGCAGAGAAAAATGCTCCCACAAGAAATGAAGCCTTCAGTACACTAAATCTGCTCCGAAAATATATTAGTGTTGCTCCTAGTGGTGTATCAATTGATGTTAATAGTTAATTGAATCGCATTGAAAATGTCATAATCCATAACAGTAGCACACACACACACGGCAAACCACAATCAAAGATTTTTTCAATAGGAAATAAGCTCATATTTGCACTATATCTATTGCAGAGTCAAGTATGTCTCCTGTAAAATGGTGTCTAAATCTTTCCTCATCTCATAAATCATTTCCCGTCTACAGCGCTATCCCGCTTATTACGCTTGTAGGTCATGGTCCCTTGATGAGCGTAATAACGGGGTTTTACTGTATTAGTTTTACGTTGAATATAAGAGTGAACAGATACTTTTTTTTTTTTACCTACAATCATATAATTTTTGATGAAGATAATTAACATGCGGGAAATAACAATGATAATGCGATCAATACCGCACGATACATATAAAACAAATATTTAAAAAAAAAATGATATGTTTCGAGAAGCCCGAAGTAAACGGCTCTCTTCCTCAGACTACAGAACAACAAAGGAATAGGAAAAAATCAATCTTATATTATAAAAGCGATATTCTGTCTGTCATAAGACTTTACGTTTTTCCAATTTTGTGACCAAACTATAAAAGATAGATTGGTCATGCAAAATGGATAAAATTTAGATCTTTTTAAGACTAACAAACAGCTACAAAAATCTTTCGAAAAAAGTTTTTGGTTTCCAAGATGGCACCTTTTAAAGGTGACTAATTTTGACGTTTTCTCAATTTAAACGAAAAGCATAAAAGTTGGAAGAGAACATTATATTGAGAAAATGTTGGTATTTGAAAGTTCTATCGAACGATGTATCAGTCATTCATAAACTTTCTGCGTTTGGAAGATACATGCAAAAACGAAGTGGTTGGCGGCAACCCCCCGTGTGAGCGCCAACCCGCAATACACCTGAGTTAAACGGGCTGGGAAGTCGTACATTCTCCTATCTCAATATTAATTTGCTAAATAAATAAAGTTTTTTTTTTAATGCTCTATATCCAAGAGTTCCGGAGCGATGCTACAGTACCCGGCTATTGTATATTATAATTATTATTATTTTGTATATTACAAAAACGTTATTCTGTCTGTCATTTTGTCATAAGACTTTATATACCAGTCATTCACAAACGTTTCTGCGTTTGCAAGATACATGCAAAAATGTGAAACATTTCATTTTGGCTATTGTGAGAAGTTTCTGAATGCACGTAAAAAATCCTGTTTTAGACAGTCCTGTATTTTGATAATTTCTTAGTGAATCTAAAATAATGATTTCTAAGACCTGTCCGTCTATTGGTGCCTGTATTCCTCCTAATAGCCTTTGAATCCGTGTATGAGTCCTCTTGCAACTTGGGATGCCTAATTCCGATAAGAGACGATCTACCTATTGTATTTCAATTTTTTCTTTGAGCTTTGATATGATTAAAATTAATTTGATTTAGTCAACTTATGTAATTAATGCATACTAATTTTTAGAAACAAATTCAAAGATAGGCCTACATCTGCTGTATTCGTTTCCAGGTAGTTCAAATATCAACAACGAAGATGCTTTTCTACGATTTAAAAAAAAACAACAACCCCATTTTAAAGAAACTAGGTTCTCATTTTTTTTGAGGAAGTTCTTGCTTAGTCCACATATGTCATAAAACCGGCCCTTAGAACATATTGTATTTATTAGGTCAGAGAAAAAGTTCGTGCCGCTTAAAATTAAACTAGTTTTCTTATAATGTAAAAATGAATTTATTTAAACGAAAAATGCTCCATTATTATCGACAACGTTTCGCCATTTTTCGGGTAGGGCCATGATGCCATCGGTGAAGAACTTCTTTGGTTTCCGGTTGATAAACTGAATCAAGGGGTTTTCACAGGCTTCTTTTGAAAGCAGTTTTTTTCCATTGAGAGAGTTCTGCAGAGATCGGAACAACTGATAGTCAGAGGGTGCTATGTCTGGAGTATACGGTGGATGCATCAAAACTTCCCAACCAAGCTCTCGTAATTTTTGATGGGACATTAAGAAGAGTGTGGTCGGGCGTTGTCATATTGGAAGACAACATCTTACGTGTTATTCAATTCGGGCCGTTTTCTTTCAATTGCCTGGCGTAATCTCTAGTTGTGCACAATAGAGTTGAGAATCAATCGTCTGACCAACTGGAAGTAGCTCATGGTGGACGATTCCTTACCAATCCCTCCATACACATACAGTATCACCTTTTTCGGCGTCAATCCTGGCTTCGCGAACGCTTGTGACGGCTCACCATCCCTTGTCCACGATCTTTGACGCTTCCGATTGTCGTACGTGATCCATTTTTCATCACCGGTTATGACACGTTTCAGAAATGGCTCGATTTCATTGCGTTTTAGCAGCACATCGCAGATGTTAATTCGGTCTATCATGTTTTTCTCGCTCAACTCATGAGGAACCCAGACATCGAGCTTCTTTTTATAGCCAGCTTTGTGTAAATGGTTCAAAACAGTTTTGTGGTCAATGCCTAGCTCCATACCAATATCGACACTGCTGATATGCTTATCTTGCTGGACTTTTTCAAGAATTTCATCAGCTTTTTCAGTGAATGAACGACCAGACATATGCAAATATGCAATATTAAGGTCCTGACTCAAGCAATTCAGGCAACTGCAAACCTTTTATTTCTTTTATATATATCTTTTTTCAATGCACCTAAAATTCTGAAAATTTAAATATGAACTTGTGAATCATCTGGGATTTATATTTTCTTGTTTTTAATTTTCAAAATATTCAAAATTAAATTAAAATTCAGAAGCAGTCAACTTTTGGGGGAAGGGGTTTTGAGGTATTACTCGGTATTTTCAACGCAAAAAAACTTCACGAAAACCTGAAATGATAAATTCGTAAAGAAATGATTTGTATTTCAAATATTTATTATTAGTACAGTAGTTAAGTTTTAAAAAAATAAAAATTTGGCTTTTTAAAAATTGTTTGAGATTAAATTATTTTTTTTTTTACGTGTTAACAAATAATCATAAAATAAAAAAATGTTTTCATTAAAGGCTTTCTAAATATCATGCAAATTCATTTGACGCTGTTCGTTTACAAAAATAAATTTGTTTTGAAGCATTTTTTCATAGAAACAGATTTTTGTTAATTACAGAATATTTTGAAAATTAAAAACAAGGAAATATCAATCCCACATACTTCACAAGCTCATATTTAAAATTTTCAGAATTTTAGGTGCATTAGTTAAAGAATATAAAAGAAATAAAAGGCTTGCAGTTGCCTGAATTGCTTCAGTCAGGACCTTAAGTATAATCTTATTACAGTGAAGTTTAAACAAGTCGACACCTAATGTCTGCTAACGGCTGTTAATTTCAGTCATCCGTGGATTAAAAATCAAGATTCCAGGAGTTGAGATCTTTTTTATTGTATTGCTTCTAATTGAAAATATGAAAGCCATTCGAATAATGTTTAAAATGTATTTAATTTGACTTTTATGTCTTCAGGTACATATAATTGCACAATAAAATAACCTTATTGGGATTTAATGTGAATGAAAAACTTCATTGCTTGAATTTTCCAGTTTTTCAATTTTCTTCTATAGAAGATAATATTTTAGCTGGAAAATAAAAGGCTTTGATATCAATAATTTAAAATAATGTTTTATATGCCATATTAGAAGTCAATGTTTTCTTCATTTTCTATTAACAATAAAACGCTGATTTGATGGCAAGAGCTTAATTTGTTACTTTCTGCTTTAATGTTTGTGATAACTTTGTTTCTTATTTGTATTTATAATGGGAAATTTTACGTCCTTCATTAATTTATTTTTACTCATTTGCTGAATGAGCGGTTAGCGAAATAAATTTAGACACAACTTCATTTAAAACCATAAATGATTACGAAATCGTTTTAACATGTTTTCAACTTATGTTCTGAGTTATAAATAAAGCCATTAATTTTCCTACCTGTACTAATGCATCCCGGTGTATCACATTTTTGGACGATTGGATCTCCTCTCATCTCCTCTTCATCGTAAATCCTTCTATAGGATGGTTTGGCTAAAATAAAAAAAAAAAGGACTTATTTAGATACTAGTGTTTTTAATGTTACACTAAAAAAGAAGATTTACTAATTAGAGAAATAAAGGAAAAATAATAAGACAGAAAAAAATCATTTATAAGTAAAATAAATGATGTCGTATAAATTTTATAAGACAAAAATATTTGTAAAGACAAAGTTAGTATCCACCTACGAAATCAGAAATGAAAAGATGTCTTAAAAGAAATTTTGAATGTTCTTTAGAAGTTCAATCAAATGGTTCTTTAGAAATGCATGAGGTGGAAAAGGAACACTATTTTTTTTTTCAGGAAATACTTTTGCTGTTGTTATTTTTAAAAAAATAAAACTTTTAATGTAATATTTTCGATGTAGATATTGTTGTTCTTAAGAATAATAAGCATTATAAATAATCAGTTTAAAGGTTTTCCAAAATATCGACGCTTTACTTAAAGAACTGTTGAATTTGCTGTACAGGTACTGTACCCATTACAAATACTGTATAACTTTAAGGAAATATTATAAGAACAAATAATGCATAATTTCTAAAATCAACAATAAATGTAGCGTCAATATTTTTTTTAAAACTTAAATTTTTTTTAGCTTCCTTATAATCGAGTGACTCGTTCTTGTCATGCAGGAGGTTCCTAATGTAAATCAAGAAACGTTTCACTTCGGTATTTAATCAGAAATTTCTATCACAATTGAAAAAATATAACCAATTTTAAGGAGAGAGAGTCATATTCTTAATAAAAACGTAATTGACAACTAATTTGGAGGAAATAATTTGATAATAATAATAATAATAGTGTTTGTCTGATTTGTTTATTTTTTTTTATTAAGAGTACTGCATTTTTTTTTTAACTAAAGAAATGGAAGAACCTAAATAAGACTTACCCGAGTTTTGACGGAACAGTAATAAAAAGAAGAAAATAAGCCTAATTAAAGTCATGAGTTATTTATTGTTATTGAAGTTAAAGTTGACTTTTATTTAATTCTGTTTCGAGACTCCCGGAGAATTTGTTTTTTCCATAATTGCTTCTCGGCAAAAAAAGACCGAAGGATCTGATTACTGTTGGCAAAATAATGGAAATCGTTAAACTGAAAAAGGAAACTGTTTCAGTAATAAACGAGAACTATCTGGAAACATGAAGGGAGTTTCGTATTTTGTTTCTCTATGGTCGAGTTATTTGAACAAAATATTATTATTTTTGAATTTTTTCTTGGAAGTCTAATTTTCTGTTTGTGAAAGCTTTACAGTTTGTTAATGAATTAATCATAAATGTTTGCTGGGTGTTTTGTTTTGTTTTGTTTTTTTCTTACCTACTTTCTAAAAATTTGTAGGTTGCTAACAGCATTTTGTTTCAAATTACATTTCTTCTTTAATCAAGTTATTCACAATAACCCATCCATAATTTTTGCCTGAAAACCACTCAAAGGCGGCGGAAAATGAAATTTTTATAAAAAAATGCCAATTTTAGAAAATTGTTTTCATTCCTTTCAATTTGCATTTCGAGAGATAGAAACATCATACAGTAAAACCCCGCTAATCCGGCATCCGATAATCCGGCACATTCAATAATCCGGTTTCTAAGGTCTAAGGTTTTTTTTTTTACAATGAATAAGCCTTCCGGGCAATCGGTTGAGATCGGGCGTATTTGGCAGTGATGACAAATCTAATAAAGTAACTATACTGTACTAAATGTACTGTATTAAAATATAGTACTACATAAAAATATATTTTGTTGTTTTGTTTTCCATCACTACCGAAATCAGAGGAATCACAATAGAACACAGAAAAATGGCCTGATACCTATTAATAGCCCTTTTGACTCTCTATTTAAGCGGTATTTTCGCTATCCTCGCAATAACGGCTAGTTTTAGACGGCGCTCAGTAATCCGGCATTTTTGGTAATCCGGCACTGCCGAAGTCCCGAACGTGCCGGATTAGCGAGTGTCTACTGTACTTAGAAAAGCTAGACAATTTACCAACATTTTAGCTCGGTTGATCAAACGTCCAGGCCAAAATGCGACGTAACTGTAGACTATTTTGCCGAATATATCGTTGATCAGACTATTTTAGAGGAGATACACCATGGAATGTAAAGAACTCAGAAGAAGGAAGACAAACATTCAAAACAGCTTCAGATATATCAGCGACGTGATAGGCCATTACCATTCTGCTTTTTAAAAGGATACAATTTACAACTACACAACCTCTAATAACTTAGTTATCTGGTTGTTTCAATTTTCTTTCCAAGTAAGACCCATACATCCTAAAACATGCTATTCCAATGGATAAACAAATGTCCATCATAAAATCCTTTCAGCTCTTCTAATTTTATTAAAATAACAATAAAATTAAGCAAACATAACTTTGTCTCTAAACCACCCAAAGCAATGGATTTTTTATAAAAATTGCCAGTTTTATTTCTTCCAATTTGCATTTCCAGAATTGGAAACGTCGCATTTTTATTTAACAAAGGCTTTTATTTTCATAAAGCTTTTCTAATTTGTTAAAAAGAACAATGAAATTAAACAACAACAAAATTTTCCCTGGAAACCACCGCATGGCATTGAAATTTTCGCAAACTGGCCGATTTTCGAAAAGCGTCTTTATTTACTCCAATTTGCATTTTTTTTTCAGTTGAAAATGCCGTATTTTTGTTTATTTATTTATTTAATGTTCCTGAGTCCTGCCCATGTGTAAATTAAATCCCCCAATCAATTGTAAAAGCACGCCAACCAATCACAGGACTATATTTGAGCCACCAAATCCTGCAACAATACTCCAAGGAGTTCCAAAACACATCATTGACACCGGCAATGCCAGGCCAATTAAACAAAAGCCCTAAAGAGTTTCACACAAGGAGCGAAAAATAATTCAAGACGAAGTTACACGTATGTTAGATCAAGAAGTTACTCAAACATCTCATAGCCCTTGGAGTTCACCTGTCGTATTAATGAAGAAGAAGGCTGGAACTTGGAGATTCTGTGTGGACTACAGGAAATGAAAACGTCGTACTTTTGTTTAATTTGATTGGGCTTTGGAAACCACTCAAAGGCAGCGGATAAAGAGTTTTTTTTATAAAAATTGCCAATTTTAGAAGTGTCTTTATTTCTACCAATTCGCATTTCGTGAGTTGGAAACTTGGTATTTAATTTAATTAGGTTTCAGGCCTGTGAGTGGTGAATGCAAGTTTAAGTTGAAGTGAGAAATACATTGCCGTCAAAGAGTGCTAAGAACAACTCTCAAAAAGTAATGCCTAAAAGACTATTTACTTGATTTTGATGCATTCAAAGATAAAGAATGAATCAGCTGGGTTGAAAGTATATCGTGCTCTACATAGAAAAACTGATTTTAAAAGTACCAACAAATATCAAAAGATAACGCAGCTGCTTTTCTGAAATTTCCTAAATCATTCAACTTTGTAATTGGAAGAAGTTGAAAATTATTTAATATATTTATCTTACTTATTGTCTGTGGGACAATTAAGACATTTGCTAACTGCACATAACTTTTGCTAAGATGTAATTGATCAATCATCAATCCAATCAAATACTAGAAAGAGAGCAATTCTTGTAGATTTTATCATGAAAACGGGCCGAAGGATTTTGATGAAATGGGTTCATCTACCATTTTCGGATGCGACAAAACGATTTAGCTAAGTCTCGACTTCGGGAAAACTCATTTAGGTAAATGATTGATCTTGGGCCTGGGTACCACATTATTGTCTACAATGTTCTTACTTTATTTTCGTTTTATTTTATTCTTATTAAATTCGTATTCTATGCGTTTTTACGTGTAATAAAATTTTATTTTAACCTGTAAGAAAATAAATTTACTTATAATAATTTTTAAAACTTTTCCTTTCAACGTCGCGTGGTATTCTGTGCGGAGCAATCCAATCCTTGAAAGGGGGATTAAATAACACTGTACAACATGAAAACTGTCCTTTAGATGAAAATATGTGTTTCATATATATTTATGGCTGGAAATAATGAATCTGTACTCAGTTTTTGTCTAACACGTACCATTTTCCCAAAAATCCACAATGTAGTGTTTTATTTATTTCCTCGCTAATATTTCTATGTTTTCTTAATTTAATTTTGGAATATCCTGCTTATTCTATTCAACATTTTCACAGCAGGGATGGATTTACACACATTTAGCAATATATATCTATATCAAACATTCACTGCCATCTTGACCATCCCACAATTCCAGCATTTTAACTGTAAATTTTGTTTCAATTGTGACGTTTCCATTCACTGTGTGATACTGCTCATTGAATTGGTGCTGTATTTCTAGTGACGTGAAGTTTGAAGTGTACAAGTGTTTTAAGGACTAAGGACAAGGTACATTACGCTCAGTGCTTTATGTCCCGTTAGTGTAAAAATAAGCCGGACTTATTTTGTTACGTTGTGTGGCAAACTTATATTCAAGACATGACAATGTTGCTTGTCACCGTTTGTTAGAAAAGCGTATGAATTATATTTTGGATGTAGAGTTGAGGACCAGGATAAGTCCTAGGCTTCACATACTGTACATGCTGCAATTCATGTTCCAGGAATCTGAGAAACTGGTTACAAGGAAAACGTAGTACAATGAAATTTGGAATACCTATGGTTTGGCGTGAACCAAAAGACCACGTAACGGATTGTTACTTTTGTTTGATAAATGTGAAGGGTTGTTGTCCAAATCCAAACATTCTCTTCGGTATCCAAACCTACCCTCCACTATGCGACCAGTTTCTCATTCTGCAGACCTTCCTGAAACTACAGCTCCAGATAAATATACTGTTGATTCAGAGGAAGACACTTCCGATGTCCCAAGTAGTCAAGATACCGAATTTCAAACCTCTACATCTATGACATGTTCATATCATGAAATCAAACAGGGAGAGCTTAACGATCTTTTACGAGCCTTAAACCTCTCTGAAATACACGCAGAATTACTGGGTTCAAGGCTTCAACGATGGAATCTGTTAGATTAACATATAAAAATAAATTCATTTAGAAGACGACAAAGCCATTTTGTGGACTATATTGATGAGAAAGAAGACGTTGTGTATTGCTGTGATGTAAATGGCTTATTTCAGGGGTTGGAACTTGAACATAATGTAGCAGTCTGGCGCCTGTTTATTGATTCACCCAAACGTAGTGTAAAGGCCATGCTCCTCCATATAGGCAATGTTTATCCCCCTGTTCCTGTAGCATATAATGCTGTAAAAGAAAAGGAAAGAAATGAGGTAATGAGTGCTATACTGAAATTTTTTGACTACACTACATTCAAATGTAGTGGCGACTTGAAAGTCATTGGGATATTAACAGGCATGCAACAAGTATACATTAAATTCTGCTGCTTCCTATGTGAATGGGATAGCCGTGACAAGAAATCACCATATCCGTAAACAGTGGCCTCCAAGAAAAAACTACATTTCTGGCACCAAAAACATATCACATGAATTGTGAATCCGCAATGTGTCTTCCACCATTGCACATTAAACTTGGTTTAATGAAAATTTTTGTAAAAGCGTTGGACAGAGAAGGATTGGCTTTTTTGCATCTCAGAAACAAATTCAAAAATTTAAGTGAGGCAGAAGTAAAAGAAGGGGTTTTTATTGGCCCACAAATTAAAGCAATCATGCATGACGAAGATTTCGCAAATAAACTGTCAGAATTTGGTGGGCCTGGTGGGCATTTAAATCTGTATGCTCAAGTTTCCTTGGAAATGAGAAAGCAGAAAACTATGAAGATCTTGTTTGTGGCATGGTGAAATGTTTTCATGTTATAGGCTGCAATATGTTCTTAAAACTATACTTTTATACTCGCATCTGGATTTTTTTCCTCAAAACCTCGGCGCAGTTAGCGATGAGGATGGGGAATGGTTCCACCAGGACATTGCTACGTTTAAAAAGCGCTTCAGTGGACGATGGAATGGAAGTATGCTAGCTGAATATTGTTGGTCTACTCTCAGGGACACTCCAACAGATGCCTACAAGAGGAAATGGTCAAAAAAATCATTTTAGTGTATGTGTTTTCCGTAATCAGTGTCTCTGTTACATTTCTCTCTCACCATTTTAGATAAATATGAAAAGAGGGTCTCCTAAAAAAACGGAACGTGGTGGAACATTTTGGTTTTTAGATATGAATCAAGCACCCTTTGTTTATACAGAATCACATAGTTTAATCTAAAGGACAGAAAAAAGTTTAAAATTTGTTGTACAGTGTAATCAGCTGATTGTCTACAGTGTTCCTACTTTATTTTCGTTTTATTTTACAGAGCAAAGCCCCTCGGTCTTCCAGATACTACACATAAAAAGACATAATTGATGGAATTTAGAAATATTTCAGCCAGATTAATGGTACATTGTTTTGTTACAAGTGTTTCTGGGCATCAACACTGTTTCAATTGTTGATGTTGGAGTTTAGAAATCCGGTTTTGAAACAACGAAAAGGTAGAGGAAAGTCAACAACGGAAGGGCAATGGTATTAGAACAGCAATATTTCTTTTTGTTTTATAACCAAGAACGAGCATCTAAAACTGTAACACTGTTTTTACATTGTTGATATTGAATTTGATGTTGAGAATGCAGTTACATTGATGGAAGAGAAGTAGCAACTGTTTAAACTATTTAGTCTACTTGGAATAACAAAAATGGAAGCAAAGAAGAAAGAAGAAGAAACGGATACTTCAAAGAAGATGAAAGGAAAAGGAACGGATGCTTCAAAGAAGACGAAAGGAAAAGAATTAGATACTTTAAAGAAGCGTAAGAAAGTATCATGGAAAACTGATAAAGAAGCTGAAGATCAGTAAGTGAAATCCAAGTAGATTTTAAATACTTTTTCTCCGTTTAGGCTTAGCGAAGCAAAAGATAATTAGGAACTTTTATTTCAAATAAATTAATCTGTATTTTGTTTTTGATATTGACTTTAAATAAGTGGTGGTTTACTTCTTATTTCTTCCTCAATATGTGTGTCTCTTCGAGTGTTAAAAATATTGAGTATTTATATACTAACAAGAAGTATTATATGTCTAAGGACAAGGCTCTAACTATAAAAGTACCAAGTTTGTGGAAAATTCAGAAACAAGTCATGTGACATACCAATTCAATTGGAATAAATGGCGCCGAAAGCGTAAAGTCCTTGTTAGGTTATGAAGTATTATTAAAAAAATATTTTCTACTAATTTCAAGTGGCACAGATATAAACTAACGTAGGAATTGATCTGGAATTCCTTCATTGAATTGATATATTGTAGTAGATTTAGATACATAAAACTAGTCTTAATTTAACAAAAATTTACAGTATGTTTTCAAAATCAGTTGCTAATCAATCTGATTCGGTAACAATTATAACAAATACCAATAACAATACTTGTGATATAAAAAATTATTTCATCACATGTATTACAATAATAATATACGACCACGCGAATTCCAAACCTTGCTAACGTAGTTTATGCTTTTAATCGGATTAAGCAACAAATTGAAGTTTAGTTATCGAAGTTAACATATTATGAGCAGATACAAAAAAAAAAAAGCATGGAAAATATAGATGAAGATAATGGAATTTCAGTTGAGGCTTCCGTATTGACAAATTTTAATTTTGTTTTAACAAACTGGCTCTTGAAATTAATTGTCATTAGAATATTGGTTTTTAAAAGTCAATCTGTAAAATCAAAAGTTGAATATCTAATGAAAATTAAAAATCTCCCGTTATTCCATTAATTCAGAAAAGACATTACTGAGATTGTTTTAATTTTAATATACAAAATCTTAACAATTTAATGTGAATTCTCTTTTGATAGATTAGTTTTTTATTAAGACCTTACTTGCAAAACAATGTTCTTCAATAGAAGAAGTATTTGTGATGTGTTTATTTTTAATTTACAACAATTTACTATTAAAATGAAATGTTGTGAATAGAATCGATCAAATAGAATTAATTGTCATTATCGATCGGATTCGAAAATTTCTTAATTAAATTAATTAAATAACTAATCTATTACCAGGTGAAATGAGTTTTAAGTTTACCCTGGTTTCGCGGAACCAGTATTACTTATTTATTATTTATTTTCCAGGTTTCACAATGTCTTTGACATCTTCCTGTACCCATTTTATGCCTGTATCACCCTTCTCCATTCCTTTCTATCTTCCCAGGCCCCATCCTCTAATCTTCTCTCTTTCATTACTTCACTTATTCCTTGCATCCATGTCAGTTTTGGTCTTCCTCTCTTTCTTTACCTGTTGGTATCCATTCATGTATCTTCCTCGGCAATCTTTCTTCTTTCATCCTCTTCATATGACCGAACCATCTTAATTGTGTAGTTTTTACAGACTCTACAAGGGATCCTTGCACTTTCATTTTTTCTTTTATGATTGTATTTCTAATTTTGTCCCTCCTTGAAATTCTTGCCGATCTCCGCCAGAAATCCATTTCTGTTGACTGTAATTTTGCCTTCGTTCCTGATTTTAAGTGCCATGTCTCTGAACCATATGTTATTGTGCTTTTAACAATTGTATTATATATTTACTGTAATATCTTTATCCCATAAAATACTGCTTAATTTTGATATTGCTGATCTTCCTTTGTTAATTCTGTCGTTAATATCATCTTCATGATTTCCGTTTTTATTTATTTTGACTCCTAAGTATTTGTATTCATTGCAATGTTTTATAATTCCTCTTCCATTTTCCAAATTGAGATCTTTTAAAGAAATTCCATAAAATTGAAAAAAAAAAAAATTTGCGACGAAATTAAAAACAAACTAAGATAATCTTACGAAAGATTCAGATATTCTATGGATATTGGAATTTCTGAACTTAGCCTATTTATTTAATATAGTTACATTGCAAATATAGTAAATATCAGATCTTCGGTCTCCTCTGATATAATTGATTCACTAACATTTATTTCCTTCTCCATTTCCATCCGAAGTCTTTTTGCTGTAATCAAAGAAGATTAGTACTAAATCATACACTTATTAATTTCATGGTCGATCCTTTGCAAACATCATCGCTGCACGAAACTCCATTCTAGAAAGCTGGGTTTCTGCAGTGCAATGAAACGATTTCTCAACTGTAACTTAAATTCAGATGAATGTTTTCTTATTTCCATTAAATTAATACATTTCCTTGGATTTCTTACTAGTTTCTATCTTTCCAGCTTGACATAGAGGTGTAACTTGCACCTTCCTAATCGATGGTCACTTCCAGTATTAAGTACAGAGCAATCCTCCCTGGCATTTGTTAGGCATAATGTAGTCCAGTTCTGCAAGGACTTCTCCATGTTCACTTCCTATTAGATTGTTTTCTTAAAAAAAAGGAGTTGGTAAAAATTCTCATTTTGGGCAAATTCAACTAACCTACTTCCTTTGTTTCTCCATATCCAAATTTATCGATTGAACTTTCGTCTTTTTGTTGTTTTTCCAATTCTTTCAATACCCCCCCCCCCCCGTAATAATTCATAAAGTGTTCTTTACCTTTCTCGTTAGCTTTTTGTATCTCTTCAGAAAAATCTTCAACTTCCTCTTTGGAATGACTAGTTGTTGCGACATACACTTGAATTACATACACTCCGTGTTAAGCACGGAGAGGAAAAATGTTAATTTCCGTAGGAGATCTGAACTAAAAAAGCTGAAATTTGCTGCAAAGGTAGAAGGAAGTATGCAAATTCTATAGGTAACAGCCAATCACGGTTTTCGAGTCGAGAAATATGCAAAACAGGCAGTCGTATAAGAAGCCGGCATTGTGAAGGGTTACAGGAGTTGCATGTAAGTGCTGCTGAAAGGTGTTTAGAACGTTCGTATGATTTGTGAAACTGTATGCTGCAGCAGTCCTTCTTTCGTTTTAATGGACGATAATGCGCGTCCTCATAGAGTTGCCATCGTTGACTACTTTTTGGAGAGTGAGGGGATTGCGCGAATGGAGTGGTCGGCTTCCTCGCCGGATCTTAATCCAATTGAAAATCTTTGGGATGCCCTCGGCCGTGCTGTATGTCGACGTTTCCCACCTCCAGCCACTCTCAGAGCTTTACAGGAGGAATGATTACTGGACTCTGCGGTGGTTGATTACCTCGTAGCAAGATGATCATACACTGTAAATTTTGTATGCAGGTGAGGGGTGCTAACATACCCTATTAATGTCGGTTTTTATTGTTTGTTTTGAATTTAAACATTTTCTTAATGACGCAAATATGACGTCATTTTATAGTTTATGAAAATTCAGTACTTTGTTTATCTCTGTATGTAATTCTTTGTTTTGTTTCATGAATAAACATAGAGCTACTTACTTGCAGCATTTCATGTCAATCGAAGCAGTGAACCATTTTACCGCTCCGTACTTAACTTTTGGAAGTGAGTGTATCTTAAGCTGATATTTCTTTGATAAGTGCCAACACTTATTCTACAACTATCTGAATTACTGTCAATTGACGACATGTTACTTTTTAATGTTTATTAATTATGTAACCAACTCTATTATTTCTTCAATTTTTTGTGTCCCTATAGTAAAACAGATGTCCACTTTTTATTTCGAACAACTCTTCTTTTCTTCTCACTTTACTAAATTCAAATTCTTATTTGCTGTTGCTAATCTCTTCCTCCAACTCCAGCAATTTTTCTTCACGCAAAAGCGTTCGATATCTATACGTAGCTAAGGTCATCAACGAATGGCAGACTAGTCCTATAAATCGATTATTCTTTTCAACTCTGCTTTCAAGTACCGCTAACCGCTGTTATGGCCAGGGACCTTCCAGTCTCTTCGGAAAGAGGGCCTTCGTCTTTCCTTTGGACACTGTAAAACTTGGAAAGTGTTGGCCATTGCTCAACCACGCTGGCCAGTGTGTCTTAATGAGTAGCCCATCCCAGTTCTTTCATTATGTTCTCACATGGCACCACATGGAAGGTAGGGAATGGCTTAATGTCCCAGTCTCCCAGTAAATGCAAAATCATTATGCAACTATTCACTGTCCGGCCACTTTATTAGGTACGCTCCTGCTGTGCGCACAAAAACTACATTCCACTCATTTGCAAGTCATATGGACAGTTATGGTTGTAAATACAGCAGTACAGATCTCCCATCGTTAGTTGAAAAGCAAACCACTGCGATAATAGGAAAGGGTAGTGAGCTAAGGGAGTTTGAACGTGGTATGATCGTCGGGACTAGACGTGCTAGTCAAAGCGTATCCGAAACGGCAGTGCTCCTGAACTTTTCGCGTACAACAATATCAAGGGTGTATAGGGAATGGTACAAGGAATAGAAAACGTCGAGTCAGCGGCACACCTGTGGACGAAAATCGCTCGTTGATGACAGAGGCCGGAGATGGATATCTATCAAGCTAGAAGACGGGTCACAGTTGCCCAAGTGACGTCCGACTTCATCAGTGGTGCGCAGCAAACCATCTCACAATGCACCACTAGACGTACCCTGTTGGAGATGTGCAACAACAACCGACGACCTCGTCGGGTACCCTTGTTATCTCCTTGTTAACAGGAGCGCACGCCTTCTGTGGGCAAAGCAACACCGACACTGGACCTTCGACGACTGGAAAAAGGTTACTTGGTCCGATGAGTCGAAGTTATGCTGCATCATGTTGATGGCAGACACAGAATTTGGCGGAAACACATGAATAATTGGACCTGTCGTGTCTCATAACAACTTTTCAAGCCGGTGGGGACAGTGTCGTAGTGTTGGGGAGGCTTTCCTGGCACGTGTTGCGTCCATTGATACCTCTAAAAGCATGTCGGGATGCTAGAGCCTACCTAAAGATCGTAGCTGACCAAGTACAACTGTAAATGTTAACAGTTTATCGTCATGCAGATGGCTTCATCCAGCAGGATAATGCGCCGGTGCACAAAACCCGCATCACTATGGGATGGTTTGAGGAACATGACGATGACTTTTCCTTGCTGCAATGGCCCGCTCAGTCCCCCGATCTCATCCTGATTGAAAATTAGCTGTTCGTTCCAGGCCTACACCTCCTTCAAATCTTCAGGAATTGCGTGACACACTCATGTCTGCATTGTACACAATACCTCAACAACGTTTTCAGCATCTTGTGGAATCCATGCCTCGACGAATAACATCAATCAGTTAATAAGACAAATTGTGAAAAAAAATCTAATTTTCGTTTATATTGGTAGATTAAAGATGTAAAAAATATAAATAAAATAAAACATCGCATTTAATTGTAATTCACGAATGACATTAGCATAGTATTCATATTTACAGCAACGAATGTCGCTGAGATATACGGAATTATTAATCTATGATTCATTTTTTTTTTTATTTTTGTGATTTTGACAACAGCAAAGCTAAACTCCAAATCAATCACTGCTAAGGTTATCTACAGCTGATTACAGTCATGGATTTTGTTGGAGCGAGTCAAATTTTAAAGAAATACTAAAGAAATTTTAATCCTAAAATTGCCTGACTGAATGGGGAAGTTTGATAATTATAGTAAATAAAAATAATAATAATAAAAATATCCTCAACTTGCCTCGGGGCCCAGGTGACCGCCTAGATGCCCCCCCCCCCCCAAAGCCCCAAAATAAAGGATTTTTTTTCCCTTTTCGCCTTTAATTAAAAAAAAAAAAGCTTCAGTCTTTTTAAAAACAATTTATATTCAAATCTTCCTTTTCTCTCTGAAAATGATTGTTGTATCCTCGATAACACAAATTGTTTTGTGTTAAAACAAGAACTTTTCTAAGCCATACTAGCGAAAAATTGAAAAGATGTTTATTTTTGATCTTTTGATTATTTTTTATTAATTCCCATGTGACTGTTATTCCTTTATCTTTTCTATGCTTTATATTTACTTTATTACTATTTTTTGAGGTAAACCATTTGTCTAAATATTGATACTTATTTATTACTTCTATCTCTTCATTATTCATATTCATTTTTTTAATTTAGCTTTTTTACCTTCATTTCTAAAAATAATAATTTTTGTTTTCTCCAAGTTAATACTTAAATAATAATCATTTACAAATTCTTGTAAAACTGTAATCATACTAAGTTCTACTTGTGTTTCTGCCAACATAACCAAATCATCTGCATACATAAGGCTAAATACTCTCCCATTTTTAAATTTGATACCTCCCCATCCTTCTTCTCTTAACTTTAATTCCAAATTAACACCGAAAATAAAATAGGGCTCAAACTAGATCCTTGTCTTACACCTCTGGTAATAAATATTTCCCTCCCATTTTTTTATTTCCAACAATTATTCTAGTATCTTCATAAAAAGCTTATCTTCAAAATATAAATTGGTTTGACAATGAATGTAAGGAAAAGAAAAAGAAAGTTAAGTGCAGTCTTGTTGTTAGAAACTTTAGGAAATAAAATGAAGATATATTAAGATTGGAATATTTAGAAAATAAAAAAAATTATAGAAACACCTGTAAAGAGAAAAAATTAAGATACAATGAAGATCTATCGAATAAATTTATGAGAATAAAAACGGCTACAGGATTTTAAGATTTAAAAAAAAAGTTTAGAAATAGGTCTTTATTTACAATTTATCTAGATTATATTGATAATTATGACATAGAACACTATTTTTTTAAGCTACTAGAGGGTTCTTGGTTTAAGAAAAAAAACATAAATGTAATGCTTCACAAACTGAATTTTATTTTTTCTTTATTATAAAAAAAAAAGAAAATTAGTATTCTCGTTAATTTTGGTTTTTAATTAGCAGTACTTTTATTCAGAAAAACAAAGTAAAACATATACTGTATATAATTACTTTTTTTTAATATGCTAATACTTATATTATTATCATATTAAAACATAAGTTTTTATGTAAAAGCACAGCTGAAATAATTTTAAATACAAATAGTAAGAGAGTTTCACCATATGATAAGGAAAAAATTTTTTTAGTTAATTAAGTAACTAATTAATTAAAAACCAAAGTTAATGAGAATATTATTTATTTACTTCTAATCGTAAATTGGTTTTCTGTCTAATATTCATAATATAAACGGAAAAAACTAATTATCATAAAGAAATAAGGCAAAAAAAAAGAAAAAAAGTGAAATTAAATAATTATATATAAATATATATATATATCTATCTTACCCCGAAGTGGGTTCGAACCCGGGATCCTTGGATTGAGAGGCCACTGCCATACCCATTACGCCACCATAACATTTACTTTCTTGTGACAGCAGTGAGCTAATAAGATCATACTTGAAAGTCGATGAAAATAACGCCGAATATCTCGAAATCTATATATATATATATATATCTATATACACACACTCATGGACAAAAAAATTAGCGCACCAAGAAGGAGTCGTCCCAATGAAACGAAAATTTACATACGTAATGACTACTTTGATATAAGTAAATGATAAGACAATCAAAGAAAAAGGATAATTTATTTCAGAGAAAAAGGCAAAAGAACGGAGGAGTTAATACTCCGTTGGACCCCCTCTAGCGCGAATGCACGATGCGATACGATCGGGCATTGAGTCATACAAGTTCTGTATGATGTCTTGAGACATTTCGTTCCATATTTGCTGTAACCTTGCCTCTAGTTCGTTCAAACTCGTGGGATGCCCAACTCGTCGTCCCAAATGATCCCAGATATGCTCGATTGGAGACAAATCTGGGGATCGGGCAGGCCAAGGAAGGGTAGTAACAGTCTAGTGACGCCCTTGCTCTTGGCCGAGCATTGTCTTGTTGAAAAATGGCTCCTGGGAGCCGTTGCATGAGTGGCAACACATGTGGTTGCAGGATTTCATGAACATACCGCTGGGCTGTCATGGTGCCACGGAACAATACTAGGGGTGACCGTGTATTGTAGGCAATGGCACCCCATACCATCACACCAGCTGTGGGAGCGGTGTGTCGCTGTACAGCAAAGGCAGGATTGAAGAGTTCACCACGGGCTCTCCACACACGAACACGATTGTCATCACTGCCGAGATTGAATCTGGATTCGTCGCTAAAGCCGACCTGGTTCCATTCCGCTGCAGTCCAGTTTCCTCGTGCGCAGCAAAACTCCAAACGGAGGCGTCGATGGGTGGGCGTCAAGGGCAGCACACGATATGGGCGCCGCGATACCAACTGTCCTTCAGCCAGGCGCCTTCGTATGGTTCGAGAAGACACAGAGGCCCCTAGTGAAGGTGCTACCTGTGCCTGGATGGCGGCCGATGAAGCAGTTGGCTGTACGCGTGCATTTCTGACTATGTGGCGGTCTTCTCGACGACTGGTCTGTCGAGGGCGTCCTGAGCCTGGTCTTCGTGTACATGACATCTCTCGGGTAGAGTGGTCCCAACACCTCCTCACAACACAATCTGAGCGGCCTAATTGACGAGCTACTCGCCTAGCTGACCACCCAGCTTCCATCATCCCGACGATTCTCCCTCTCTCAAACTGCGACAAATGCGTATACTGTCTTCGAACACGGCGTAATGGCATGTCTACCTCAGCTCTTCCTTTGTAAATGATTCAGCACACTCAAACAAGCTTTGGTTACCTGTTTTATACTCCACAGAGTACGATGTTCAATGCCCTCTACCGGCTATACGTAATGCGCAATCACGCTGCATTTCTAATCATTTGCATATCTCCCCGACATGTACCTTCATTGCAAGTTTCGTTACGATCCCGCAATTATTTCTTGGTGCGCTAATTTTTTTGTCCATGAGTATATATATATTTTGAACTTCATGTGTATTTTCATCTTACAAAAGGGCACTCCGATTTGAAAAGTACAGGGTGTGTCGTCTCTTTGAAAATGATAAAGATCTACTCAAACCACTGTGTGGTGCTTGATTCTAAACTGACAAATGCTATCAGTGAGAACCACGATCAACTCTTGGAAAAATTTGTGAACGAGCTCAAAGTTCTAAGAGCTCTTTCAGTTCTAATTGACTACTCGAATGAAAAATTCATTTGCAAATGTTAAGTGTTACATACATGATCATGTTGACAAACCTGTGACTGTTGCTTTGGTGAGAGAAGTTTCTCTAAGCTTACAATTATTAAAAACTAAGATCAAGTATGAGTCAAGACAGATTGAATGGCTTAGCTATTATTTCTATTGAGAAAGAAGTGGCCAATTCTTGAAAAAACGGACATAATCAAAGATTTTGCAAGCAGGAAGGTCAAGAAAGTGGATTTCAGTCACTAGATAGTAGCACGAATCAATTTTGAGATCTTTAACGTGTACAGTTTTTCTTTAGACATATTTATAATTTAAAGTGATGTGGATTTTAAGTTTCTTTTCTAATATTTTCTTAGACCAAGACAATATGTGTATTTTCTCATCATACTTTTCGCCTGTTTTGTTCTTTTTTTGTTTTGGGAGGAAGAGGGGCTTAAGATTACAATCTTAATCCCCTCTTCCTCCCAAAACAAAAAAGAAAAAACGAAAGATAAAG